>JAJQQW010000023.1:6021443-6621443 GCA_025583905.1 Ia io | reverse complement strand
CAACCAAGAGGGGCATCTCCCTCCTGCCCCCGCCCCCAGCTGCTTCCTGGCTATAATGAGCCAACTGCACACTTGTCCCAGGTGCTCAGAGCTCAGAACACACGTGCCTCCCTCCATTTTCCCCAGGAGCGTGGAGTAGGGTTGGTGTCTGGGCCCCAGCTGGTGGGACCATCCTTGCTTCTTTCTTCAGGTCCTGGGTTGAGAGCCATTGAGAGCCATTGAGTCAGAAGAAGCAGGGCAGCTGCAGTCTGGGTGAGATGGACCTCTGTGCAGAGGGCCTCAGATGGCAAGCTCAGCTTCCCAGAGGCTCACCTACCCTAGTAGACCTCCCTGCACGATGGCTGAAGCCAGGGACCATCTTCCATCTGCGCGGCCCTGGGACCTCCCTGCGGGGCTGGAGAGTCCACGTGCTGAGAAGGAGCTAGACTGGTAGGCCTGACTGAGCCCCTCTTTGTACAGGGCAGGGGCCAAGGCCCAGAGAGGGGAAGGGACTTGCTCAGGGTCACACAGCGAGGCTGCAGGAGAGGTGCAGGGACTAGAATCGGTCTCTGGACTCCTGGGCCTTTTTAAAAAATATATATATTTTATTGATTTTTTTAGAGAGAGGAAGAGAGAGGGATAGAGAGTTAGAAACATCGATCAGCTGCCTCCTGCACACCCCCTACTGGGGATGTGCCCGCAACCAAGGTACATGCCCTTGACCAGAATTGAACCTGGGACCTTTCAGTCCGCAGGCCGATGCTCTATCCACTGAGCCAAACCGGTTTTGGCAGGACTCCTGGGCCTTTCCTGTTTATTCGGCTTAGCCCCTTCCACCCTGCCTTATCTTCCTCCTTCTCTCCTCCCTCATTTCTTTCCTTCTTCTCTCCTTTTATCCCTTCCTTTCTGTCTCAACTAGTCTCTCTCCACTTTCTCCTTCTCTCTTTCTTCCTTAACTCCCTTCTATGCCTATTGGTTGGCGGTCCTTAGCTCTCCTGCGACACGAACCGCAATTTTCAAGACAGGATTTCAGTCTTATCAATGGAGAGGGACCCAGACAAGTGCATTGGTGATGCCAAGAGAAAATCCTAGGCAGGAGACACCCCACGTTCAGAATGGTCAGCCCCACCCCAGGGCCTGGGACCCTTGAGCTCAATCTCAAAAACAGAAAAAATTGGGGAGGGTGCTCCAGGCAGAGGAACCCCTTTGGGCAAGGCCTGGGGCCTCCGTGTTTCCATCAGCAATTCACCAACATAAAGACCCCTGCTCTGGCCCCTGGAGACTGACACAGATCTCTGAGTAAGAGAGGATTAGCACTCGGCCCTACAACCTGGAGGTTTCATTGCTCTGTCCTGGGACCCAGCAACCCCGAAGCCTGTCTCCTCCTGGGCCCAGCCCCACTTTCCTGCTTTCCTGTAACCACAGACCCCACATCCTCCGCCCTCCCCCAGCTGGTGGCTTGGCTCCCTGCCCGACAGCTGGTGCAGCCAGGCCTATTCTGGGCCACAAGCAAGGATTTATTCTGTGTTTTCTAAGCATATTGAATTCATTCATTAAGCTGGAATGGCTGCTCTGGGATGTAAACAATTATATTTAAAAAAAAAAAAAAAAAAAGCAAAACCATGAAGTGGCTGATGCTAAAAGGCGGCGGCACTCCCTGGCAGCCCCACGCCTCAGGAACAAGGGCAGGGACCATGTTTCAGATTGGCCAAGCCAGTCACTCACAGGCTGGCCTTACGAAGTCCTCTCCCATCTTCGTGGCCTCTGTTCCCCACAGATAATCAGGGCAGCTAACATTTATCCAGTACTGACTGCTAGGCACTAAGTGCTTTGGCCATCTCAACAACCCCTTGGAGTAGGTACAATTATCCCATTTTACAGATCAGGAAACTGATGGTCAGAGAGGAGAATGGACATTCCCAGTGGGGGTGAACTAGATGCTCTCTGGGGTCTCTTTCAGCCTTGATCACCAGAGACTCCATTAACCTGCTGTTGGTGGAGAGATAGCGATGGCTCAGTGAAAACTCTAGTGTGACTATCTGGACTCATCGTTCAGAGACAGAGCATAATGATACTGCTAATGATGATAACGATGATGGTGGTGGTGGTGATGGTGATGATGATGATGGATAGTGATGGTGATTGTGATAGTGGTGATGATGGTGGTGGTGATGTTGGTAATGATGATGGATATGGTGATTGTGGTGATGATGATGATGGTGGTGATGGTCATGATAATGGATATGGTGATTGCGTTGGTGATGATAGATATGGTGATGGTGGTGGGGATGGGGATGGTGGTGATGATGGTGGATATGGTGATTGTGGTGGTGGTGATGGTGATGGTGGTGATGATGGTGATGATGATGTATATAGTAATGATGTTGATGGTAGTGATGATGGTGGATTTGGTGATTGTGGTGATGATTATAATGATGGTAATGGGATTTGATCCTGGCTTCTGCCCTGCTAGCTCTGTGGCCTTAGGCAAGTCATTCACAGATTTGTTGCTAGTCCCACCCCAGGTCTTTGCTCCTACAGACCCCCCTTGAGTGACAAGTGATGGTGACCCCATTTGTCTGAGGTCTCCATTATGACTCTCCTCAATGTGGATCCCCTCCTCTGGGGACACTCTCAGGCAGCTTCACACCCAGTGTCTCATTTTTATCTTGAAAATGACCCTTTGGGAGAGAAGCCACCCCATTTTACAGATACAGAAACTGAGGCTCACAGAGGTGAGATCAAATTAGTTCAGGAGACCCCTACCCAGGCTCCCCTCTTGTAAATTTCCAATGCACATTGGCACACTCAAAGCTCTGAGAAGTCCTGCAGGAATGCAGCCTGTTTTGCTACATTTAATCGGATGCTGCCCTAACTGCTTTGTTCAGCAAGCTGACTTCTTCCAGAACACCTGCTCATGTTCCCCAGAGCACTAGGAGTGGTCTCTGTTGTCTCGCCAGCTGCCAGGTTGTGGGCAGTGATTCCTGTTTGATTATGAGCAACTGAGCAGCAATTTATAGATGCTTGTTGACCAGGCCTTACAGGGAGCACTGACTGCAGACAAACAAAGGCCATGGGGCAGATGGCAACTTTCTCCCAGGCCGGGCAGATGGAACAATATGCTAAGATTTGTGGGGCAGCATAGCACCTGGGGGCAGTGGGAACAGGAAGGAGCCCTAAAAAGCAGGAAGAGACTTGAAATTCTGGCATCTGAGAGGGTGACATTTTCCAGTAGAAATTTGCTGGATGTCCCTGGGCAGAAATCTGAATGTGATCAGAGTTTAACAGGCAGGTCCTTTGCTAAGTGATCTGCACGTACAACCTCCCTGAGGCCTCTCAGGAACTCCATGGGGGTAGATTCCCATTTTACAGAAGAGGAAACTGAGGTTCCAAGTGGAGACAGGTGGGATTTGAACGCTGGAAGTCCGTCTCTGGAGCGCGGCCTTTTCTGGTATCGTCTACAGCCTTTCAGGCTTATCTCTTCCCTGCAGGTGGCCCCCTCCTCCCGGGGTTCTGAATTGTCAGCCTCCGAGTGAGGCTATGTGAACCGATGCACCGGCATTATAAATAAGTCACCCCGTGTTCAGTAAGTCAGCACCAGCACGGCTATTGTGGGAAAGAGAAATAACTTGGTTATTAATACATACAGGAGGCCACGGTAATTGATAGCAATTGAACTCGTGGCGCACAGGGGACAGCAGTCATGTTATTTTTTCCCCTCTCTCTCTGTCTCTCTTTGTGTTGCGCATAAAGGGAAAGAAAAACACAACCTGCCTTTGCAGGTGGATTTGAGCAGCTCAGAAAATGAAGTGCCATTCCTTTCCCTGGCTCCTTTCTTCTTCCTTTTCCCCATTTCTCCTTTGTTCACTCTCCCTGGGGACCTAGAATCAAGTTGTAGCTCAGTTATTCCTATGCCGGGTGACTTGGCGCTGGGACGTATCCATTTCTGTGACTCAGTGGCCTCTCCTGTAGAATCAGGCTCAACTACACTCAGCCCGCCGACCTTGCAAGGCCGTTGCGAGATCAGCCAAGGTCACACCACCATCCTCCGCAGCGTAGACTGGCTCAGGTGTGCCTCCTCCAGGCATGGCGGGCTGCACGGACCCTTAGCCACTAAGAGTAGAATAGAATTGTTATTTGCTCATCATTTAAAAATAGGAAACAGACTCAAGGGTGGGCAGTCCCATCACACATGCATCATACATCCAGGGGCTACTGATACATATTTTTGCATAGGTCATGGCCCCTGAAGGCAAGCCGCCCATTGCCTCCGGAGGGACAGCTGGCTGTGTTGGGATTGTGGATGCGCTGCCATACTGTATGTCATGGGCAACTAAGGAACACTTTAAGGGAAACTTTAAGGGCACTTGGTTTTTCACCTCCGACTCTGACTTTGGGACAGGGCCCCCTTATGAGAGGAGGCCCCTCTGCTTGATGCCACGCTTAGTGTCTTGAGTGCTGGAGCCAGGAAGCCCGAGTTCAAGTCCTGCCTCTGCTGTTTACCAGCTGCATGACCCTGGAAAGTCCCCTGACCTCACAGGGCTGCAGGGAGGATTCGGTGAGGCCGTGGGTGCTCAGGGCTCAGCTCAGGCCTTGCCTGGGGGAGCTGCTTGGCTGACATTAGGATATTAAGGTCGCCTTTGTAATCCTGTTGGGCATTTTTGCTTCTTTTTCTTTGGTGGGTGAGACCGAGGAGGGGTGACGCGTAGGGCACCGGGGAGCCTTCCTACGGGGGTGATGCTCGCAGAAGAAGGAGAGGATCCCGAGATGGCGTGGGTGGAAGCCCACCACAGAGCTGAGCCGTGTGTGAGCCGAGATAGAGGAACCCGCGGCTGGATCTAGTGCACGGCCCGCCTTTGGGGAGGTGGGAGCAGAAGGTGCATTTTCCTGGCCAAGTTCCCTGTGTGCCTCCTGGATTTCAGCAGCGGGATTCTGCTCTGTGTATTTGGAAACGTGCTCCTTAAATCAGGCAGGATTTAGAGTCCTGCTGTGTCCATTTCCCGCTCCTCCTTTCAGACGGAAGGTCACTGCAGGCGGAGTGTGGGGGACTGTTTTGGAGAGTGGCAGTGGAGCGGGGAGGGCGCAGGAGAGGGACAGGACATCGCCTGCCTTGACAGTTATAGCCTCTTTAATTTCCTGTCACCCTCAACCCCCTCTGCCCAGGAAGACGAAAGTCTCATTCAGGGCTAATAGCCTTTAATGCCTCTCTTTCTTCTTAACAGAGAGAGCAGCCCTCTGGCTCCCAGGTAACTGTATCTAATGAGATTCTAATGATATTTTTGTGCTCATGTTGTATTCAGTTCTTTCTGTCTGTGACAACTGATGATGGTGTTGGTTCGCAGCGGCCCCCGCACGCGGAGGGCAAGGAGAGACGGAAGGAAGAGGCAGGCCCCTCCCTTGGTAGGTGGCTGGATTAACAGGGGACCTGCCTGTGAGGTGTGCCTTGGGCGGCCGCACCTGCCAGGATCTTAAACGTTTCTGTAGAGGCCCAAGGAGTTCATTCAGTACCTATTCAGTCCAGATGTTGTCATCAGCACCTCACTCTCTCCAGGCTGGGGCCTTGAAGCAGCTCCCAGTGTGGGAACGGTGGGCAGAGGGTACATTCCAAGGACAGGGGAGGGGGAGGAGCCTTATATTGCCCAGGTCCAGCTCCTGGGTCAACTGGTGGTCACGTTCTGTCAAGGACCTCCTCCAACAAATGGGTTCTCATGTGTGTGCTATACTATACATCTCCTTTTGCAGGGTGTTTAAGTGAAAAGGATAAGTGGGTCCATTGAAAAGAAAGTCCTCTCTAGGGTCACAATGATATGGGGCATTCCCTGTAGGTGGTGTTGCAAGGGCTGTCTTGGGAGAGATAGTTTTTCCACCTAGTATCGGTCTGACTTGTGGTGACTCCCGGAGTCAGTTTTCTCATGTATAAAACGGGAATAATAATACTGCTTTCTGGGATTCCTGTGAAGATTTGATGATGATGATGATGATGATGAATAACTACAACTCACACGTATTGAGCCTTTTCCACGTGTCATATCAGGAATTCTAATGCAGAACTTTCTGACTCCAAAGCCATGAGCTGAACACAGATGACATGTCAGATAAAATGGGGTCAAGGAGTAGTCACCGTTCTTATCGCCACCATCGTCCTCACCTTCTTTATCATTTTTGAAAGCGGCAGGACTTTTTGCTAAGCCATGTTACCTCTCTGAATATCTGTCTCATCATCAGTAAAATGGGAGTAATCTGTAAAACAGAGGCAGCAGTGGCAGGCAATAGGAGGACCTCAATGAAAAGCAGTAGCGACGTGTGGCCCCGAGTGATGGGCCAGAGCTCCTTCTCTTTGCGTGGCGTCAAAGTCCCGGATAAAGTCTTTTTCCAGATTTCCGATTTAGCCTTAAACCAGGCCGATTGTTCAAGGCATCCGCTCGAAGAATTGGGCCCCTTGATATCTTTCTGATGGATCGTGAAATCTCTGTGGGCAGCTGTGGTTCTTATTTCAAAGACGGAGACACATTTATGGGAAGATAAGCTATGGGGGAAAATTATTTAATGATGGCACTGTCATTTGTTTTAATAACTTTTTTTTTTTTTACGTGGATTACAAAATTAGTATACAGCCAGTATAGAAAACTTGGAAAACACAGAATCCCCTTACTCAGCTGCGATTGTTAACATTTGGATGTTTCTTCTTCTTTTTATTTTTTGCAGCAGCTTAGAGTGATTTACACAGTTCACATCATACCATGGGTTGGTTTTCCCTTAACATTTGATTGTAAGCATTGTCCGTGTCGTACAACGTCTTTGTTGCTGATCTTAAATGTCCTTATGATCATCTGTAGCGCGGCTCCCCATTGCTTCTTCAACCTCATCTGGTTACTCCCCTCCCCTCTTTACATCGCAGCCACCTGGCCTTCTTGGCATTTTTCTTACACACGTGCTGGTTTCTGCCTCAGGGCCTTTGCACTGCCTCCTCCTCCTACCTCTGGAGCTCTTCCTGGTTCCTTGTGTGGCCAGCACCTCTCACCTTTCATAACCCAGTTCATATCACAGCCTCCGTAGAAGCCCTCTCTGACCACCATAGATCCTTAGCAACTCCCTCAGTTTCTCTTGATCTCATCACCCTGTTTTATTTTAGTAAAGAGAAAAAAATCTAACTATAATTTATCCCCGGAAATTATCTTGTTATCTATTTACTTGTTTATTGTCTCATTCCCCTCAGAGACTGTAAGCTTTGTCTGTCTTGCTCATCATTGACTTCCCAGTGCCTCACACAGTGCCTGTCACATAGTAGGAACTGAGTAAATACGTGTTGAATAAGTGGGTGGCTAGGTGGCTGGGCTGTGGCTGAGTGGGTCGTTGAATGGATAGGTACGTGCATGGCAGGAAGTGGTGGATGGGTAGATGGATAGATAAGGGAATACGTGGGTAGAAAATTCATACCTTTACTCACCATTCCCCAATTCCACGTTTAGTGTGTTCCCTATGGTATTTCTAATCGCTTTCAGAGAGTGAAGGATGCAACTGTCAAGGAAGTAGGATAAACGTGTCTCTTGGGAAATCTGACCCCTGCCCAGGGGTCATCTGCTAGGAGCCCAGGTCTGGGCCGGTGTTCAGGCTTTTGCTAAGGATAGGTGGCTGGAGGGTGGGAGGTGCTAGAGTCCCTGGTTCTCTTGGACGCCTGCCCACCCATGCCCAGGACTCACTGCCGTACTTCTACCTGTCCCCCTCGCAGTGGGCCGGAAGCAGTTTATGAGGTTTGAGTGGGCAAACCACGCCGCTGAGGCCCTGGGCTGTGAGTACGAGGAGCTGAACACGGCCACCTTCAAGCACCACCTGCGACAGATCATCGAGCAAGTGACATCCGGGTCAAGCCGCCGGGGCCTCGAGGACGAGGAGACCAGCTCAGGTAGGAAGGGCTGTCTCTCTGGGTGGGCAGGGTCCCCGCCGGGCCCGCTCCTGGGGACATACTATCATTCCTTCACCTACTCACCAAGGGTGTAACGAGGGTCTACCACATGCAGGCTTTCCAGGTGCACACAAATTTATACCACACACTCATAGACACATGCATTTTTCTCACACAATCACAAGCATGTTCAAGACACATACCACCACTTGTAGACAGACATACACACCACGAAAATGTACACACACACACACACACACAAACACATGCCAAGATATGTGAACACACTGTTTTGTGAGGCTGAGTCAAGCTCTCAGGCTGAGGTCTCCAGGGTAGATGTTAAGCAGGCAGGGGACTGGCAGGTTTAGAGATGCTGGGAGGCTGTGGGTTGCCTAGCAACGGCCCAGGTTGGGGGTGAAGTTAAAGGAGGGATGGGAAATGCTTTGGGGCTGCAGCGGGCTGCCTGGAATGTACAAGCAGGAGTATTTCTCCAGGCACCGGTGCATGCAAATTGGGAACTTGTGTTCCCAATTCTGTAGGTGGAACCAGAAATCTAAAGGGTCAGGATCTGTGATCTGACACCCTCAGCCCTCCACCCCGACTCCTCACCCCCTCACCCCACTTCGTTCAATGCACTCTAACCAAGGCTGGCTATTTCTATGGGACCAGTGAGAGAGTGTGTGTGTGTGTGTGTGTGTGTGTGTGTGTGTGTGTGTGTGTGTGTGTGTTTAAACAAAATTGAGACAACAAGTATCGTAATAGTTTGTAAGCTTTTTTATTCCTCCTAACATTGGAGGTAGGCACTTTTTCATCTCATTCAGTATTCTTCTCTACCCATTTTAAAGCATTCTTTTGTATGGATGGACTACAAATTAATCCCTTTGCTATTGTTGGATATTTAAGTTGTTTTGAAAAAGTGATTTTTGCCAATTTGATCAGCAATTGGGAGAACATTTGTACCCAGAAATCCTTGTTTCTCTGAATATTTCATTAGAGTAAAAGCCTGTGAGTGACACTATTAAGTCCAAGTATATGAACATTTTATGGTGTCTGATATAAAATTGCCAAATTTCCCTCCCGAAAGAGAGAACAACAAGCATTCACAGAGTTCCTACTATGTGCCAGGCACTGGGGGTTTGGGAGCCAGCAAACCAGAGACCGTCCTATCCTCAGGTCACTCTCAGCCCAGGGATGGGGGAGGGGGGCACACAGGTTGATAACATAAGCACACCTGCAGGGCATGCTGTGGTCAGTGCTGGGAAAGCAGCGTAGATCTGTCCTTCTGTGTCTGGGTTATTTCACTGAGTGTAACGCCCTCGAAGTTCCTCCATGCTGCAGCAAGTGGCACGTTTGGATAATGTACGCCACGATCCCACTTACATCAGAAATCTGAAAACAGCGGAGCCAGAGAGGCAGAGAGTAGAATGGTGGTGACCAAAGGCTGGGGGCGGGGGGCGGGGGAGATATTGGCCAGAGGATACGTAGTTTCTCTTATGCAGGATGAATACATCCTAGGGAATAGAGGACCGAGTAGATGATCAGGAGGTGAGTATGTCTACTGTACAGCATAGTACCTGTAGTTAGCAATGCTGTATTATGTAACGACAATTTTTTTGTAGGGTAAATCTTATGTTAACTGTTCTTACCACGTACACACACACACACACACACACACACACACACACAAAGAGAGCGGGAGGAAACTTTTAGATGTGATGGTTATGTTTATGGTGATGTATACTTAATTATCAAACTTTCCAGGATGTATATAATAGGAAGGTAGAGCTTTTTGTATATCAATAATACCTCTCTAAATTAATTTTAAAAAGAAGCAAGGTAGAGCTAGGAATTGGCTTAATGGGGTGTTGATCAAGGCAGGCTTCCCCGAGGAGGTGACATTGAGCTGAGCCCTGAGGGATGAGCAGGATCCTAGAGATCCTGACAAGATACTTGGTCCTAAGAACATGGGTATGCGACTTCAGCGGGGCGATGGAGGTGGGGGGTTGTGTGTGAGGGAAGGGGGTTCTCTAAGGCCAGTGCTGATCCTGACGCTTTTCTCTTTCCAATTTCAGGGCTCAAGATGACGGGTGTGGAGTGTGTGGAGGGGATGGCCTCGGGCCTGTACCAAGAGCTTTTTGCTGCCGTGGTCTCACTCATCAACAGGTAACCGCAGCCATTCCCTGGCACAAAGCCAGCCTCTTTGTGGGTACACGACGAGCCCAAGCGTGGGCAGGTAAGCAGAGTAGGGGATTTGGGGGCTGGAGAGTGGATTTTCTTAGTCGCATAGTGTCAGGTTGAAATTCCACCTCGGCCACCCACTGGCTGTGTGCAAATTAGTGCGCCTCTCTGATCTCCCCTTCTGCAAATGCAAAAGAGCTCTATCCCCCAGGGTCATTGTGAGGATTTGGAGAAATAAGGAAATTAAATAACTCTTCCTAACCAAGATCCTAAATACCAACAATAAAAGCTAATGATTTGGGGGGCACCTACAAAGGGCCAGGGCCTGCATTAATTGTTTAACCCAGCTCCTCTGATCATTTGATAGTTACATCAGCCCATTGTACAGATGAGGTGACTGAGGCAGCTGGAGCTGGGATGCAAACACAATGCTATACTCCCCCCTCATACCTTCAGGTTTCCCCGAATAACCCACCACAGTGCTCCCATCCATTTATTTTTCTAAAATTTCCTCCTGGGAAGGGGAAACCACCAGGGGAGAATTTCCAAGTGGGCCAGCATGTGTGCCTGCACGGCTGCAGACGTCGTAGCCTCTGTTTCCTATTGCGATGAGGCAGCTCGGAGCCCGCCCTTGGAAATCTTTGAGCAATTCCAGTGGTGCGGATCCAGAACCCAGGCCAGTGCCCCCTCCTCTGTGAAAGCAGGAGCGTAATTAGGCTCCTGACATCCTGTTAAGGCGTGAGGCTGGTGCGTAGCAACAGCACAGCTGGGGTCCTACAATGTCACCAGGACACAGAATCCACTCCCTCTCCTGCTCTTGGAATAATTACCAGTTGAGACCAGTATAGAAGCCAAGGAGATGTGCTCGCTAAGAGCAAGGAGTACTGGGGGCAGAAAATGAACTGCCGACCGAGGAAGCTGCCTCAGCCCATGGAGGGCAGTTACTTCGTGGTTGGTTCTGGGGCCGCATCCATTAAATGGGGGCACCGATGGGTGCGTTGGTGGTAACAGTACCCACAACCACCATTTATGAGCCCCTGGCAGGCGTCTCCCTTTCCGAGTGTTAACTGACTTAGTCCTCACGCATCACTATGCGGTGACTGATCTCACTGGCCCGTCTTACAGAGGGAACATCTCGGCAAGTAACGGGGAAGAGCTGAGGTTCAGAGTAAGGGCCCTTTGAAGTGGATGCTGATCATGCTGATGATGATAGCAGATGCAATAGGGTCACCCAGCACTTCCCCTGCGGCTGACTCTGTGTTCACAGCTCTCACCTCCAAGCCTCCCGACAGCTCTCTGAGTTCGGCTCCATCATTCTCTCTTCCATGGCTGGCTCAGAGAGGTTGGGCAACTTTCTCAAGACACACAGCCCCTCGTTTGCAGAGCGAGGGTTGGAGCCCACAGGTGACCATCTCCCAAGTCCCTTAGCTCGTGCATTTTGATGCAAATAATCCCTCCTCTGTCCATTGTGATAGATTGGTCAAGAGGATCCAAGGAGGTGATGGCTTGAAGGAACTTTATAAACAGAGGCACTGAACAAAATTCTTTTTCTATTGCGGTGTTTTGCCAAGAAAGAAAAGGAGGCTCTAGTCCTAACTTTATAGGAATTTTCCAGGGGACCTGAAGCAAGTCCTTCCTCCCCTCTGGGCCTGGTGGGGAGGACACTCCCTGAAGGCCTGAGGTATCCGCGGGAGGCACTTGCCAAACATGAACTCCTTTGATTCTTACCACAGTCCTATCATCCTACCATCATTTCAACAGCTGGGGAAATCCATGCTCAGAGAGGTTAATTGACTTGCCCCAGGTCACACAGCCTGGTTTTGAAAGTAGAGCCGTTGGATCTGCAAAACCACCCAGCACACTGCCTCAGTTTCTCCATCTCTGTGACGTGGGCATTGGCGGCTTGGATCACCGGGGCTCTCAGATGCCGTGTCATCTTGGGACCTTTCCCCTCTCTCCCCAGATCTTTCTCCTCCCATCACCTCTCCATGGCCTCCATCATGGTGGTGGACTCTCCGGGCTTCCAGAACCCCCGGCACCAGGGCAAGGACTGGGCTGCCACCTTCGAGGAGCTGTGTCACAATTACACCCACGAGCGCTTGCAGCTGCTTTTCTACCAGCGGACCTTCGCTTCCACGCTGGAGCGCTACCGGGAGGTATGGCCAGGCGGAGGGGGCCTTCACCGGGGTGCAGCGGACCGTGTGAGGCCTGGTCCTCCGTAGCCATGACTGCATCCTGTTTGGCTCATCACTGAACAAAAAAAACCCTAACTCCAGGCCTGGCTCCCAGGCCTCTGCTGCGCCCCTTTCTCCCTTGCTCCTAACCTCCATCCATGGCCCCCCAGCCCTTTAGTTCAGAGACACCAAGGAACGTGGGGCTCCCCAGGCCTTGCTCCCACAGCTGTCCCCTTCTTTGAGATGAAAGTTCCTCCTTGCCACCTCATCAAAGCTAAATCCTCCCCTGATGTTGCACTTGCGTCTTCCCCGATGTGGGAAGCCCTTTGCCGTGTTGTTGGGTGAAAGCAGTGGGTGTGCTCTTTGGATCCTAGTGTGGCAACATCCTAGAGTGGCAGATGCAAGTTCCCTTCCAGGAGGCACCTAGAGAAACTGGGTGTGAACGGGAAATGCGTGCAGGCTTATTCCTGTCAGCCCTTCTTTTCTCACTAGAAAAAAAGTTTAAATTGAAATATAACAGCTACACAAGAAAAGCACATAAATCAGAAGCGAGCTGCTCAATGGATTGCTCCAAACGAACATACTCACGCATCTACCACCCAGGTGGGCAGTGGAGCATTGCCAGCACCCAGATTTCGGCTCCCTCCTTCCTTCCCGAAGGAGACCCCTTGACTCCAGCAAGTGCTAAGGGAAAAATATTAGAAATGTCCATTTTTTTTTCAATAGATAATGGGTTTTTCAAATTTCCGCCATTTCTTTGGTTGGAGCCCACAGAGCAAGAAACATAAAAACATCAACATGGATAAATCTAAAAGAGAAGCCATTGATGAGACCTGGGGTCTGACTCTAACTCTGTCATTTATTGGCTGTGTGGCCTTAGGAAAGTCACTCACCCTCTCTGATCCTCGATTTTTTTCACATGTAAAATAGAAATAATACTTTTGTATCAGTTACCATTTGCCATGGTAACTCGACCTAATAAACTCCCTGAAAACACATTGGCTTTAAAAATAACCTTTTGTTATTGCTTACAAGTCTCTGGGTTGCGTGAGCAGCTCTTCCGGTCTTGGGGGTGAGGAAAGTCCTCACTTCTCTCGCCTCTTCCAGCAGTTCTCTATCCCATTCGTTCGGCTCATGGATGGAACTGACCTTGAATTTCTGTGACTTTTCAGGAAGGCCTTCCCGTGCAGTTTGACCTCCCGGAGCCATCCCCGGGGACCACGGTGGCCATTGTGGATCAGCATCCCTCCCAGGTAACATGGGGCCCAGCAAACCAGGGCTCTCAGATACCGCGAGGCCTTTCAATGGAAATACTTGCAGATTTGAGCCTTTAAGCGACGAGTCGTGAATGCTCTCTGCACCTGGCAGGATGCTTGGTACCTAGAAGGTGTCCTGCAGGTGGAATTTCTCCTGCCATTTGATAGCACGGACTACCCTTTCCCTCCTCCCTGTATCCATTCAGGCAGGGTGGGCTCCCAGGCTTCTCTTGGCTCACAGTGGGCTGCACCGACCCCTCAAAGCCCCCTTGTTCGTGAGCCCCGCCAGCCATTCACCTGCTTCTGCAGCTTGTTGGCACCTCTCTTGCTGGTTCCACCTCCCTGTCATGTTCCCGTTCCTGGAAGAGGAAGTCCTGGAGGAACGACCATGGCCATGAGGAGAGAAGGGCTGTGGTGTCCCCAGATGCCTGGGCGGTGGCTGGGAACAGCTGCCTTCTGAGGATGGGCTGGCTGTCGCTTTTGACCCCAACAAAGCAGCACAAGGTGAAGGGACAGGAGGCCTGGGGCCCCGTTCTGGTTCTGCCCATGTCTCTCCATGTGGCCTGGACATGTCCTTTCTCTAGGGGCCTCAGAGGAGTGTGGGTCAATGTTTCTGTTAGGGAAGCCCGCTGTCCTGATGTGCCGGGGACCCTGCCGGCTTTAGCACTGAAATCCTCACGTCCTGGGAGGCCCCGCAGTCCCTGTCCCTGTCACCAGGGCCACCGTATGCATCACATTTCCTCCGTAACCACTCAGCAGGATTATTGGTTATGCCAACTCATCACGGGCCCTCGGATAAGCCCCTCAATGCCCCCGGCTTCTCTATTTCCCACGTGCAAAATTATAAGCATTGCCCGGATGGTCTCAAGCTCGGGGCTAGATTTAAAATTCCATGTCTGTGCTACTGAACCAAGTTCACCATCTCCTCGGAAACATTATTTGGGCACTTCTCCCCCCCCCTCAGGACTTAGTTTTAAAAAGTCTAAAGACTTCTAGGAGGAAGCGATGCGGATGGAGTAAAATCTTTCATGTTGGGCTGTGCACACATACACACAGCCGCGTGTGTATCTAGAAATGTGTCATTTGCACGGCGCTTTCCTGTGTGAAATCCTCACACAGCCCTCTGTGGAAGGTACCGCCAGCCTCCACTTTACATTAGAGGAAATGAGGCTCAGAGAGGTGCAGCGAGTTGCCCAAAATCACACAGGAAGTGAGGGTAGAGTTGGGATTCAGACTTCTTGGAGCTGAGAGGTTGTTACAGTGTTGTGATTTTGGGGTGAGTGGTAATACATGGAAGTATGGATCCGGGCCATATGTTTGAGTAATGATGCCTGGAGTTCAGCTCCCCTGACTCCTAGAAGAGGGAAGAGAAGCCCAAGACTGGCATCTGTTGGGGATCAGGGCTCCTCAGTGTATCATGGATCTCCCACCAGGTCCGCCTACTGCCTGGAGGAGGTGCTGTGGATGCCAGGGGCCTTTTCTGGGTCCTGGACGAGGAGGTCCGGGTGGAGGGCTCCACTGACGGCGTGGTGCTCGAGCGTCTCTGTGCAGCCTTCGAGAAGAAAGGAGCTGGCGCCGAAGGTAAGGGAGCAAGGGAGCTTGGGGTTGGGAATCTGTCCTTGTCAGCTGTAGAAAAAGGGCAGACGGCAGATTCTTTGGAGGCCCTGCCATGGTCCAGGCCTACAATGTTTTAACATGCATACTTGATGGGTTGAACGGGATCCTCCCCCCAAATTTACCTGCTGACGTTCTAAGCCGCAGTACCTCAGAATGTGCGTCTATGTAAAGGAGGGGTCTTTAAAGAGGCCACTGAGGTTAGCTGAGGTCATGGGGGTGGCTTTTAATTGAACACGACTGGTGTCCTTTTGAGGAAAGTTGGGGACACAGACACACAGCGAGGAAAGGCCCAGGGAGAAAGTGGCTGTCTGCAAGCCAAGGCCTCAGCGGGAAAGCAAACCTGCCGACACCGTGGTCTTGGCCTTCCAGCCTCCAGAGCTGTGAGAAATATATTTCTGTTGTGTAGGCCACCCAGCGTTGGTACTTCGTTATGCATGTGTTACTAATAGTAATCTATTTGTCTTTATAGCAACACAGTCATGAAATATGACTATATATAATTATGCCATTTATAAAACGTATAAATGTATATGATTTACATATATAATTACATATATGCCCTGACTGGAAATCGAACTGTGGATGCTCCACAACTCAACCACGCAGGCAGGCAGGCATGGGGCTTTTGGGGTGTGGGGGTGGAGGAGGAGGCACACCCAGAGGCAGAACGGCCCAGAGGCAGAGCTGTTCAAAGCTCCCCAGGCTTCTGTCCACAGAGACCTGGGTTGGATCCCTCTCCATGACTTCACTGTAATGTGTGTGGCTTCTGGGAAGTCGCCTCCCAGGGGATAGGAGTGAGGACGGATGAGCTCATGTGGGCCAAGAGGCGTTTGTACTTCCTCCTCCTGCAGCTCGCTGCCCAGAAGGCCCCGCCTCAGAGCCCTCCCCGACCCTGTCTGAGCTGTCCCCTCCCAGCCACGCTGTCCCATCACAGCTCCCTGGTCACTTCCCTCAGGGCCCTTTCCAGGACTTTGGATGCTGTTATCTATGTGCTTGCTCCTCATGGCCCTCTGACGTTCCGTGGCCCCCAGGGTGCAGAACACAGGCCTGTTCTCTGCTGACTCCCTAGGCCTGGACCACGGCAGGGCCTCGGAAGAACCTGCCCTTTGCACTTCCCCTCTCCTTTCTCGCTTTGTTCCAATCACACCGCTCTTTCAGCGGCTTCTTAAACATCCCCACCCCAGGGTCCACTGGCTGTTTTTTCTGCCTGGAACGCTCTCCGTCCCACGTCAGTGTGCATCTCTCCCTCACCTCCTGCGGGTCGCAGGGACCTGCCTAACTGCCTTGTGTAAAATAATAACCCCCACCCACCTGCGCCCGTCTCCCTTCCCCTCTGCTCCATGGCAGCCATCACCAGGGGCATCAGGCAGTGCTGGGCTGGTCGCCTCTGTAGTCGCAGCACGCAGAGCGCTGGCACAGTGAGGAGGACAGTGACTCCTGGTACAGGACAGATGAAGTGCGAAACCCGACGGTCCCAAAGCGGATGAAACGGATTCCTCAAATGGAATGCTTTCTGCATCTTGACTTTTGGACAAAAGAGACAGAGAGTAGGGTCAGAAGCAGAAAGTGTCCTGTAGGGCGTGGCTGGGACAGGACGGGGTTCGGCTAATCTGTGGCCCCTCTCCTTTTCCTGTGAGGCCCCAGATGCCAATCACAGATGCCCTGACAGAATGCCCTCGTTCCCAGGGAGAGACTGTTACTCCTTTGTTGCTGCCTGACTGACAGTGACTCAGACATTTTGTTAAAAAACAAACAAACAATCTTTGCCTCTAGGGCTTCCTGATTAGCTGAGTGAGCGAGAGCAGTCACTCAAGCAGAACACGCGGGGGTCTGGTTAACCTGCCCTCGCTGTCTGCTATTTCTTGCCGCAGGTGTGTTTGCGGGTGGCTGGCCCGAGGGGGCTGGGCAGCCCTCATGGCTCAGAGATTTAAGTGGCACAGCTGCTGTCATGCAGCCATAAGTAGTAGAGTCGGGATTTGAACTCAGGTCTTCTCCAACTCCAAGCCCATTTGTTTCTCCCACTCAGACCCTTCCAATGAACTGTTTGCCAGCATCTCCCAAGAGTAGGCTGTGCCTCTATTTGGTTGATGGTATTCAAGATAAAAATATTTTCAACATTTTAAGTAATTATGTATTTATTTTCATGACTATTAAAAAATAAATATAGTTTGCCCACCAATCCTGCAACATAATGCTCCTTTATAAATGGGTTTACCTGTAAAAATGTGAGTCAAGTTAAGGAAAACATTAATAACAGCCCAGGTGATTCATGGGCATGGTAAAAAACCATGCAGATTGCATGCACTAACGATGCTTGGGGAAAACAGGTATTCTGGATTCAAGACTATAAGGAGGAATAAAATCCATGTGGGAAATAATGCGGACAAATGCACAAAGCAGGGGAAATGTGGGTCCCCAGAATAGTCAGCTCTAGCTGCCTGGAGACATACTAAAATGCAACGAGTGTGCTTTTGGTGACGCCAAGTGATCGCAGTGTTCCCGCCGGGCCCCCACACTCATGCACTGTCTGCTTGCAGGGACCTCTGCCCTTCGACCCTGTGAGCAGCCCCTGCAGTGTGAGATCGCCCACCAGCGGGGACAGGACCCTGTGCGCTACGACCTCACGGGCTGGCTCCACAGGGCCAAGCCCAACCTCTCAGCCCTGGACGCCCCCCAGGTCCTGCAGCACTCGAAAAGGTGAGTCCGACCAGGGCCAGGGCCAGGACAGGGCCACTGGAGGTGCTGCGGCTCCTTCCCCCGCGGGGCCTTGCAGTCACAACAACCCAGCCAGTGAGGGCTGCTCCGGGAACCATCTCTAACGACAGGGCCGTAATTCCAACCAGAGCAGTGCAATGTCTCCCCAGGGCCAGTGAGCCCAGCCGAGGAGAAGAGCCGGCCTCTAGGGAGGCGGAACAAATGTCCGAGGCTGTGACTTCTTATTTCGGCTCTTTGTCTTTCATTAAGTATCTGAGAGATGATGTGACTGGAACAGCTTTTATAGACATCCTAGAACTAGGGGGTTGTAAAACCGAAGTGATAATGTTTTGTAGCATTAAAAAAAAACTCACTGCATTCCCTGGCTGCTCTTTCCAGAAGTGCTGGCCGAGGGCTGGCAGCAATCACCGCCTTTGGTTCAGAGAGTTACTGGAAGTGTGTGTGTGTGTGTGTGTGTGTGTGTGTGTGTGTGTGTGTGTGTGTGTGTGTGTGTGTTTGTGTCCGTGTGTTTGCTTTCTCCACCATAAAATCAGGGTTTGCTGCATAAGACCACAAGATTTGGTAGATGGTGCACAGCTTTGGAGTCAGGCAGATACTCAGATTCTCCTTTTGCCTTTTTCAAGCTGCATGACCTGGGCCTCAGTTTCATAATCTGAGTAGTGGGTGTGATGCCAAGCTGCCATGTCTGATGGAAGGTTTTAGCGACATGACTGATGGCTTATTAAGTAGCCTGGCTCCTAGCAGGCCCTCAACCCATGGAGATTCCCTTCCTGCTCCAGGATCCTGTGGCTCAGGCTGGGTGAGGGGTGTGGGGTTCGGAAAGGGTGAGGCAAACCTCTGTGGGCCAGATGGCCTGGTGAGCAAGGAACATCTGGAGGAAGGAACAGCATGTGCGAAGTCGTACTCATGGGAGTGAAAGAGCGGGCAGGTTGGGAGTAAATCCCATTGGGAGGCCTTGTGCGCTCGAGAGCCAAGCATTGGTGATTTCTGAGAGCAAACAGTGCTTTTCCTCAGCGTGTAGATCTGCAGCCAAGAGCGCCAGACGCGCCAGGACGTCTTGCTTGGCATTCTCATTCCCGGGCGCCACCCAGTCTCTCTGGGGAGGGCCCCGGGACTTGCTTTGCTGACAAGCTTCTCAGGGGGTTCTTGGACACTCAAATTTTGGTCAAGCACTTTTGCCTTATATATCAGAAGCTGAGGCTTCTGATATATAAGGCAAAGAGGACACGTGACTCACCCAGGGTCACAGAGTAAACTGAAGGCCAAAGGTCAAGTCTCCCAACCCCACAATGGGACAGTCCCTGTATAGGGACCAGGACTAGGGTATGGCCTCCTCTCCCTATACCAGGGGGTAGTGCTCACATGCCCCAGGGCCCTGCCCTCTCCTCTCAGGGCTCCTACTTCCAGGGGGCTCCCCAGGCCCCTCCCTAGCTTTTTATTTTAATGCGAGTGTCTTCAAGCCATTGTTGGTCTTTGTGCTCGGTGAGGCATTTAACCACTTGAAGCAGCTTTGGGCATTTGAGACTCATTTCCTCAACAGTTTGCACAGTGTGTCAGGCATGGAGGGAGATGGATAACAGGGCTTGAGGACTGGGGCTGGGGCGTGTCCTGGGCATGCAGGGAGCGGTGGGAGGTGCTTCATGCTTCTATTGGAGGGCGGGTTAGGTGGGACCTGAGAGGCAGGGGCTTCCTCTGGGGCCCAGCCTCATCCCAGGGCGCAGCAGGGTCTGCTCAGCCTTCTTAATCCTCTTCTGCCCACTGAAGCAGGCGGGCCAGCTCAGGCTTACCGGAGCAGAGCCTCCAGGGGCCCTGGCTCTGGCCCACCAATCTCAGAACCTGGACCTCACAGGAGCGCCCAGGGAAGGCACTACCTGCCCCTCAGATCAGGCCGGACTTTTCATTGACTGGTCCAGATCCACATATTTACTGCTCAGCCTGCGAGTCCTTCATTCTTGTGTGAAACACAGAGTAACTACCTACTCTGTGCTGGACCTGTCCTAAGGTCCCAGAGTTGCTTCTGCTCTCTGAGGAGGTGCCGGCTTAGAATTCCCGCAGGCGTGGAAGCAGCAGGGGTACCCAGCAGGAGAGAGGCTCTAATGGGAGGAGAGGGGCCCGAGGAAGGAGCTGGCGTTGGTCAGGAGGCAAAGGCTCATCTGGCCGAGAGGGACAGTGACCAGCACGTGTGATTCACGGGGAGGGTTCAGGAAGCAGGTCAGCAGGAAGCAACGTGGACCCGTCTCCCATGAAAGCCCTTAAAGGCTCCCTCTCTCCCCCTTGGACCTGGCAGGGAGGAGCTAAGGAGCCTGTTCCAGGCCCGGGCCAAGCTGCCCCCCGTGCCGCGCGGTGGCTGGCCTGGAGGGCACCTCCCAGCAGGCCCTGCAGAGGAGCTGCGCCGTCAGGAGGGCCTTTGCCAGCAGCTTTGCAGCGGTGAAGAGGAGAGCCCCCTGCTCCCAGATCAAGCTGCAGATGGTGAGTGGGTGCCCCGTCCCCATGGCCACGCGTCCCTCCCCTCCTCCAGGATGGGTCACCCACCTGTAGCGCCTCTGACCTCCCAGTGAGCCTGGAGGGCAGGCATCGCCCTGAGTGCCATAGAGGAGGACGCCGGCACTTGGGGCAGCAAGGCACCGGCCACAGTCACACTCCTGGGGCGCGGTGGTCCCAGTCGGAGGCCAAAGCCTCGGCTGCTTGGTGTTGACTTGAGTGGCTTCAGGCGGTTTGCAGGAACCACACTTGTCCTCCTGACCACGCAGGCCCGCCTGCCTTCCTCCCTCCTAGGGCCCACATGTTCACCACCAGGCTCTCCCTGGGAGAAGCAGCAGGCTGCAGCACTGGATGTAACTGTGTTACCTAGAAACATTCATTCAGTAGCAAATGAGGAAATTTGATTGGTCAGTGGTCAGGCTGAGCCCAGAGGGTGGGGGCACAGGAAGGGTAAGTTTTGGAAAAAACCTCATAGCATCTTATACTGAAAAAGCCCACAGATTAGGTCCTGGGTTCTAGTCCACCTCTTCTGCTGGGCCACCCTCTTCCCCTCTCCATGCCTCAGTTTCTCTATCTGTTACAACAAGGGCCATTATGAAGGCCCCCCCGGTTTTCCTGAGTACAAAGCAGGCCATAGGTAGGAGGTCCTTGGTGTAGGACAGAGGGGCCCCAGGACATGCTCAGGCGAGAATGAGTGTATGCTGGGGAATGTCTTGACCCCTGTCTGTCTCACCCTGGACAGCTGGCCCCGACTCCCTCTTCTCCGGTTCTAGGATGCGTTGTCCAGCGTGATCCGAAGGTCTCAGTTACACTTCATCCACTGCCTGGTGCCGAGCCTCGCGGTGGAGAGCAAGGGTGGGCAGGGCGCTCCGACCCCGCCGCAGCCTGATGGGGACAAGCCCGGAGCAGGCGGGCCCCTGCCCTTCGACATCCCCGCACTAAGGGTCCAGCTTTCCGGGTCCTACATCCTGGAGGCGCTGCGTCTGCATAGGACAGGTAAGAGCCACCGGGGAATGAGTACCTTGTCTCTGACGCCTGGGACATGCCCGCCAACCAGGGGCAACCAGGGACAAGAGCACCAATGATGTGCTAGGACCTCTCTGTTGATTCTTCCCAGTAGACCTGTGAGGGGGAGGCTATGAGCACCCCCATTTTACAGATGAGGAAACAGAAGTTCAGAGAGGTCAAAAGACATATTCAAGGTCACACAGCTGGGACATGGCAGAGCCTGGATTTGGATCTAGGTCTCTTTAAATCCAAAGCCCTTTTTATTTCTTGAAATAGTTGTGTGCTCCTGGAAGGCTAGGGCTGTGTCTTACTCATCTTCCTTCCAACAACAAATGTGTTAGGAGCTTCTACTTTGGGATCGAGAGTAGAGTTCCCCCAATGAGGAATGCTTTGGTTAAGATGCTCAGCCTGGTTTGGGAGATCAGTGTGGAAACCGGTGATGATAATGCGACATGGCAGGGGTACGTGTCACACGGGGATATAGGCAGTGGATGCCTGGAGGAGGGAGCTCTGGGCTGTCATTGGAGAGATTGGGGAGACCTCCTAGTGGAGGGAGCATCTTAGTTGGGTCTAGAAACAAAACAAGCAGCTCATCCTGGGGCCTGGCGTGGCGGGGAGAGGGAACCTTGGGCAGAGGGATCAGCATATGCAAAGGCAGGGGGGCACTGCCCAGCCTGGGATTTCAGGAAAGGGGGTTCAAAACGAGTGAGGGACTTGTGAGGGGGGCAGGTCCAGCGGGGAAGGCTGTGAACTGGTCTGTGGAAGTTGGGTTCTCCCGGGTCCAGCTGAGTGGTGGGGGACAAGGGGGTGCAGTCAGAGGAGTGAAGTCTTCCAGGCCTGTGTTTTAGAAAGCGGGCATGCACTCGAAATTTCCACCCCTGGCTCATCTCAGGAGCTGAGTTTGATCTGAATCATTCCCTTTCTTTTCTGCCTCTCAGACCCCAGAGGCCAGCACAGGGATGCCCCTCCCTGCCCATAAGGAATGCCTCAGGCGCAGGAAGTTTTTCTGCAGAAGGTGCGGTAGCTGGGGCTGGTGGGGAGCCCAGGTGGACCCCCGTTTGTTTAATGTCTCTGTGGTCACTGACACCCCAGCTTGTGGCTGCTGCCCCCACCTGTTCCCAGTGTGTTCATAATGGAACCCTGGGCCCAAGGCATTTGATGGAGAAGCCGGGAGCAGCAGGAAGCAGAGATGAGGCCCTCACTCCCCTAAGCGTCTCATTGATTCTCCCTCCTGCCTGCACATCGGGCAGAGGGAGACAGATAATGTCACGGGAAGAGCGAGAGCGAGATGGTCACAGCCACAGTGGCGACGGATCGATTCTGCCTGGCTGGCTGGCAGAGCGCGCTGGGCCCCTGCAGGTGCCCTGGACTGCCCGTTAGAGCCCAGTGCGCTCAGGTCAGCGGTCCCCTTCCTCAGGCCGCATGTCCTCACTGCAGTGTCTGTCCTCTGCATTCTCAGCACCGCCCAACTCTGTCAGGATGAGTTTTCCAACCAAGTGGAGGGTAGATGCCTTGTGCTAGAACTTTCCAATGTCTGCCTCCCAGACCTGGTTCGTTTCCCTATTTTTTCTTTCTGCTCTAAATTGCTTCTGTCTTTCTCACAGCATATAGGAAATATTTACATGCGTCCCTAGGTTCATATATATATGTAAAATATTTATGGTTTTGAATTCATGCACACACAACGTGTACATACATCTACATATGCATACATAGGCATGTTGTTTGTTGAGTACCTAGGATGTGCCAGACGCTGTCGTCACACATAGTAACTGGCATCAGTCTCACAGAGTACAGCGGCTGGCGTATAGAAAATGCTCATTAAACATTAGGTGTCTTATGTCCTGGTGGGCACAGCTCAGGCTCTGGAGGGCATGGGCCTGGGCTTGACCTTGGCTGACACCGGCAGATCCTGAGATGTGCCTCATGTGTTTTTCACCTGTAATAGTTCAGATCTCAGCTGTGGAGGGTCTGAAGAGTGAATAAGGTAATAACACTTAGAAGACAGCCTGGTCGTGGGCAGACACTCAATGCATGTTAGCCTCTTTTACTGTAATCATCAGCAGATTGAATCATTATAGGGACCCTGTGAAAATAAATGTGATTCTCATCTGACAGGTGAAGAAATTGACGCTCAGAGAGAGGGGGCCATTTGTCTCCAGTCGGAGGGCTAATGAGGGCAGAAATGGGATGTGAGCCCAGTTCATCTGATCCAAAAGGGCAGGCTTGAAACCTCCTAGCCTCCGCCCACCCCATCTCTATTCAGTCAGCATCCTTTGAATCTGATTGGAGATTCTCCTCCTCCAGGAAGGCTCCTGGGATTCGCCACCTGCAGGCACTGTCACTCTTCCTCATGGTTTATGCATTTGGCTTACTGTGGAGCGAAGTCTCAAAAGAAGAGTGAGATTTTATCAGACCTCCTCCCATCCATACTTGAGAGTGTTTTTTATGTTTGTTTGTTTGTTTTAGCGTGTTTTTTTTTGTTTGTTTGTTTTTTAGGCCACTAAGGCTCTACCATGTCCTTTATATCCAAATCTCAAGGTTTGGGATTAGAGTTCAAGTTCCTTTGGGACCCAGTCACTGCTCACATTTGACCTATCATTGTCTACTCTCCACTGGATTAGTTATTGTCGTTGTCTGGGCTTGAACCCCAGCTGGGAGAGTTATCATCTGTGTGGCTTTGGGCGAGTGACTTAACTCTCTGGGCCTTAGTTTCCACATGTGTAAAACAGATACAGTAATGTAGGCCCAGAGTGTCTGTCACACTGGAGAGTTGCTATCCTCGTGTCTTGCACACGGAGGTGCTCAGTAAATGCTGGCTGTTGCTCTGACTATGGAACAACATTAGGTTTCCCCGCTCCCCCTCCCTCTGCCTAGACTCCCCTTCCACACCAAATCCTCTGACAAACTCTTCTGGCTCCTCCAAAGTCCAGCTCTCATGCCACCTTCCTGGGAGCTTCCGGAGCCCCCTCCCATGTCAACACAGAAGGGTGGGTGCAGCTGTGTGCATCCTACATGTTAGGTTCCCAGGAACTCTTAGGTACTATCCCACACAGCATTCCTTCGTGTGGTCTGTGGCTGATAATAGGTATTAGACCAAAAAAAAAAAAAAAAAAAGATTTTACATGGTCAAGCAGGTTTGGAAAAATCTCTGGGTGAAGCAAAGCTAACCCGCCATCTTCCATGCAGAGGTTCTTCGAGCCCCTGACAGCGATGCTGACTCACATCGGGACGGGCCAAGAGGCGGATGCGAGCCTAACCTTTTCAGACTTGCAGTGGAGTGTTTTCAGGGTTTGTGTTCTGCAGAGACATTCAGAAAATGTGGACTGAACCCGATCTCTGAAGTTAGCAAATGGGGAAACTGAGGCCCCGAGAAATGAGTCCACATAGCACGTTAGGAGCAGGGCCCTGGGCTGGGTTTCTCACCTAGGTACCGGTTCTTCTGCCCACTCCCCTCCTCCCCCAGGTTATGCTGACCACATGGGGCTCACGCAATTCCGCCGGCGATTCCAGGTGCTGGACCCCCTGCTCTCGAAGAAGCTCATGTTGGCCACTGAGGGAGTCGACGAGAGGAAGGTATGTGGAGGTGGGTGCCGGGGTGGTGGGGGCCCTGGGTGCTTCTGTTTCGTTGGGGAAGAGAAGGGGCCATCTCGACCATCTGGGATCTGAGAGCCGGGCCTTGGGGGCAAAGATGAGGGTGGTGTGAGGTGTGGCCCAGATCCCTAGACTGCACCCCCGCCGTGCCCCTTAGGACACTACCCATCCCAGAATGGCCCTTCTGAAACCCTGCATGAGGAAATGCAGGAAAAGAAGTAGCCAGGAGGAGAGCATGTCCCAGCTGCAAGGGCCTCCAGCAAGATGAAAAGCCATCTTTCCTGAGGGAGTTCCTCTCAGCACCAGCACCCCAAGATGGTCTATGAAAAGGGGGCTTCGCTGTCAAAAAAGTTTGGGAAGCATTTCACGCTAGAGCCCCCATCTTACAGAATTATAGTGAACCGTGCACCTCAGGGCCTTTGCACCAGCTGCTTCCTCTGTCTGGAGCACTCTTTCACCTAGTCTTTGCTTGGCCAGCGTCACTTGCTATTCCGATCCTGGCTCAGCTGTTACTCTCCATCACATCACCTTGTTTTAATGTTTGTACCCCACTTATCCTTATTCAAAGTTAGTAGGTCCCCCTGTGTGTTTTCTGGCTCATAGCAAGTGTTCAGTCAATTCTCTGTTGAACGAATGAATGAGTGAATGAATACACATACCTGACCCCCTATTTCTGCCCCTGTGTCTCCTTTCCCTAATTCTACTGTAAACTCCTAGGGCTGGAACCTCAGGTGAACCCCTAGTGCCAACCCCCCAATAATTTTCTATTGAGAGTGGCCACCAGCTGATTGATGACCACAGAGCTCTTTAGAATTTGCAAAATCCCATTGCATCCTAGCAACAGCCCTGCAAAATAGGAGCAATGATGGCCCTTTTACAAATGAAGAGATGAATTGACTCCCCTGAGGCCACACAGCCAGGCATTCGTGGGTTTTGTCCTTGAACCCAAGTTTCTTGATTCCAGTGAGGCCAGTGGAGACAGCATGGGCTCCAGAATCACACAGATCTGCACTTGAGTCTCAGCTGGGGCTGTGTGAACATAAGCAAGTTCCTTCATGTTTCTGCCTCAGTTTTCTTCACCTGTAAATGGGATACAACAACAATGCCTACCTCAGTGGGGTGTTTTGAAGACTATGTGGAATAGTATAGTTGAAGTGCTTGACATAGAGCCTGCTGCATGCTAAGGGCTCAATTTGTATGAGCTCCTATTATCAGCATCATCACCATCTTTCAAGGCCAGAGTGATGGCAACTAAGCCACACGGACTGTATTTTTACAGCCATGTTGAAACTTCACCTCCAGGTGGGTGTGCCCACGTGCACTTGGGGTCATCAGTCAGTGAGTCACTGGGCTGGAAGAGTAAACAGGGTCACAGTTGTTAGGTCCTCTCCTGGCTCTTCTCAGCAGGAGGGCCCAGGGCACAGGCCACCTCCTAGAGATCAGGCAGTGCCTTCCATGTGGCCTTCCTGACTCACCGTGGGGAAGGGACATCAGTCCCAGCTTGTGCAGTGCAGGGCTGTTCCCTCTCTGGGCAGCTGCCCATTTTGGAAGCCACTGACCACTGTGTATCCGTCTTTATTTGGGGTTCTGTGTCCTCGGTCCCCCCAACTTGATCTCTGTTCAGGGCATCTGGAATGGAGCCATCGAAAGGTCTTGGGCTCCTCTGCAGTTGAAAACAGCACGGATGTGTAGTGTGGGGAGTCTTGTGCGGTGGCAGTGGGTGTAGCATATGGGAGAGTTTCTATTCCTGACGACTCAGCAGTTCCCTGTCGCAGCCAAACTGAAACCACCTCCACGCACACGCTGGAGGCCTGGGAAAATGGAAAATTACAAGTGGAATGGACTTGGTGGGAAGTTTTTGCCACTTCTTATTCTTTTTTCATTTGCTCACAAATCTCATTTGCGGCAGCATCGAATTTTTGGTAGCAACAAAAGGAAACAGCACCCTGCCTCTTATGAGGAAGCTGATAAATATTCATTTGCCAGGCAGCGTGATAGGCCATGAATTATGCATGAACATGTGCTCGGGTGGGCACACTGTCAGCCTGTGTGTGTAAAGCAGTGAAGACCTCAGGATTGAAGAAGACAAGTTTGACAGCTAGCAAAGGTCAATGTTGTTGGGCACTAGAGGGAAGCAGAGGGAATGCACTGTGGGGTATACAGTGGGCCTTGGTGAGGTCCCCTGTGTGCCTGAGGTGTGGGGCGCCTAACCACTGGTGTTTCATGCCAAGACTGTTTCCCAGTGCTCTCATGTGGTGGTTACCCACTGCGTGATTTGTGTTCCTGTGTGCATTTTACCTCATGCGCAGTCTCACCACAATGTTTCTGGCACCGTGTGAAAAGGTTACAGATCCTTACCCTGAAACCATCCTCAAAAGATAAAGCCTTCCCACTGTGGGGATGATCCCCATTTTGCAGCAGAGGCAGCTGAGGCCATCACCACCCAGCCAGGCGGTGTCTTCTTGTGGTTTCAGTTTGCATTTCCCTGATGATCGGTGGTATTGAACATTTTTAAACGGGAGCTCTCTGAGGACCAGCAGTGTCTGGTACAGTTCTCTACAGAATGTGCCATCCGTGATGTTAATTTAAAGTTACTACAAATTTCGTTCAACGTTAGCCAAGTACCTGCTTTGCACCAGGCCCTGTGCTAGGTGCCAGAGATACAGGGATGAACGGAACACAGCTTCACTGGAGGAGAAATACTTAAGCCATTTCCACTGAGGAGTGGCTTTAGGATGCCCCAGGGAGCACCCCTAAAACTTTAGATGTTTTCAGTAGGGGCGAGAGAGGGGCACCAGGGAAGACACCTCTGAGTAGGCGATGATTGAATGGAGCCTGGCGGGGTAGTTTGGAGGAGTCAGGAGTATACACATTGGGCACAGCTTGTGAAAAGACCTGGAGCCGTGATGGCACATGGCTAGTTTAGTGTAGCTTCAGCACAAAGGAGGCCAAGTGTCAAGAAAAGGGGCTGACGATGTTGGCAGGGGCCAGACCATGGGTCCTTGTTAGCAGGGCTGGAGAGTATGGGCTTTATCAGGGGGCAGCACCTTGTTCCATTCTGGCTGGTCATTGTCCATTGCTTGCCCCAATCAGTGTGACAATCTTAGGCTGGCTATGCCATTGACCTTCACTTGTTTGCAGCCAAGAAAGGTTTTCAACAGGGCACAACACAGACAACAGGGCAGGCTCAAGCAATGAAGGAATTCTAGTCCATTCTGCCCATTCCATGGTCCCCTCTAGGGAGCAATGTCCTTGTGCTGACCTCCAGCTGCTCAGGATGCACCGTCCTTTCTAGACATCCATGCCTATGCCCAGGTCTGCATGACGATCTTATATCTCTTCTGATCATCTTGGGTCCCTTTCATGGGTCATCCCATCTGGTTAAACATACATTAAGCTACACTGAAGCCCACCACAGTGGCCAGAATGGTGGAGTCCAGGGAAGATTGGTGGAGGAGCTCTTTCAGCTCACCTTGGCCGTGTCCCAGATTCTACACCTGAGGCAGGAGTGGCCAGGTCTCTCTAATCAATGTGAGGGAACCCTTGGACCCTCCCTCCCCTGAGGGTGTCTACGGTGTTGATTGATTTTATAGCCAACAACATCTCTGTCCCTGGGACTTGATCTGAAGAACACATTAAGGGATGCTAATCCATCTTCTCAAAGGCAGCCACTTTTGTTACATCTCAAACCCTGTGGACACTCCCAGTTTCCTCCCAGTTTGTCCCTTTCTTCTGGGAAGAGGCCCCTAGGAGCCTGTGGCTGGGAGGGGAGCTGTCCGCACTCCGGGTGCTGAACGACTATCCAGGTGCTCCTATAGTCTGAGCCCTCAGGAATTTATTTATTCATCGTCATTTTCCTGCTCACCTTGCTGTCCTCCACTTTGAGTCTCTTGTTTTAATAATGTGGGTTTTCCATTCAGTGTTCACCAACCAATTGTGTGTGTGTGTGTGTTTATTTGTTTGTTCATTTAGTTTCTGCTTTGTGCCAGGCATTCTATTTACAGTCCTGAGCCGAGTGTTCAATACCAGGACATAGTCCCCACCCTTATGGAGGGATTGGATCAATGTGTAAGTGAGAGATCCAGTGGGTGAAAGCGTGAGGTTTAGAGTCAGATGGACTTGGGTTCAAATCCTGGTTTCTGACATCTCTCTTTCCATTCATTCGTGCCCACAGGTAACTTTTAATTGGGCATCACAAAGCACCTGGCACATAGTAGGTGCCTAACAGATGGCAGCTGCTGGGTATGGTGACTACTGGGCAGTGGCACTTCATGGACAAGGTGCTATGCCAACAGCAGTCCAATAGTTCACTGGGTGAACATCCAGTTCCACAAACACGGTTTCTCCATTCCACACCATTCGTTGAGGAATGAGTTGGGGAAGTGTTTCTCAGCCGTGGTTCCTTATTATTCCTGGAGGCCCTCACTGCCTGTCTAGCATGTTCAGCTTCAGGTGAGGTGCCAGCCCACATGTTTTGGGTGCATCCTTGCTGAACATTGCAGAGAAAGCGCTTTGCAAAATTCTAGGGACACGAAGGGGCTCTGTAAGTGGATGCCTGGTGTGGGTTTCTCCCAGGGACATTTAAGGACCATGAATGGTAGAGGTGAGGGGTGTGCCATCTCCCCACAGTGTCAAGGAAGGCCTTACAGCCTCAGAACCTCCCACAGTTACTGGCATTTATGGAAACTTAGTGTGTCCCAGGCATGATAGTAAGAACTCCATGTGTGCTGTATTAGCTGCATGGAAGTCTTTGTCAGGTTCAACATCTAAGCCCACAGAGGTGTCCACTGTCTGCTTATTTTCTGTTTCCTTTAATATATGTCACACTTTCCAGTTTTGGGTTTTTTGTTGTTTTTTTTTTTTTTTTTTTTTTTGCTGACTTGTAATTTTATGTTTAAAACTAGACATTTTAAATGCTATGTGATAGCAGCTCTAGATTCTGGCCTTTCCCTAACTATTTAGTAACTAACGTATCTGGACTAGATTTATGGAGTCTGTCTCCCCCCATGGTATGAGACTGCTGATATCTCCACTCAGTTTTTAATTCTCGTTTTTTTATTATAAATTGTGGGTTCTCAGGGGTTGCCCTATGCCAGCATAGCTTGTGGTCAGTAGAGGCTGTGATCAGATACCTTCAGCCTATGAAGCGCTCACCTCATTCTCCTGGAGCTGCATGTGTGTTGGGAAATGTATTCAGCAGTCAGGCATTTAGGATTGTATCTCAGCTTTTTGTTTGGCTCATGGCTTTATGTTTGCATAGGGGTATATAGACAGCTAGGGCCACCTCTCTCTCCTGTGCATGGGTGCGGCCTTGATCCTGGGCTCAGCCTTCCAGTCGCCAGGGGTGTGTGGGGGCTCATTTAGGTGCACTGGGGCTGTCCAGTCCCCTACAGCTCCTTGTTCCATTCTAGCTGGTCATTGTCCATTGCTTGCCCCAGGCAGGGTGACCGTCTTAGGCTGGCTGTGCCATTGACCGTCTTCAGCTTGTTTGCAGCCAAGATCACTAGTGTTTCTGTCAGTGATCCTGGGCGAGGGCTTTTCCTCTGCTTTACTCCATATAAAGTGCTCCTTCTGCCAACGACGCTGCTAGATTCCACAGCCTGCCTCCCCCTCGCCGGATGACTGCACACAGAGCGTGGTGGGGAGTGGAAGAGCCCCATCCAGATTGTCCCAAACCCCAAGGGTTCCTACCTGAGGGGCAACAGGTATTCCTTGAGTGAATGCTTTTCAATGTGTTGTATCCCCTGGCTCAGTGTCCAGAGTGTTGAACTGGTTGTTTTCGAAGACAGTATCCACTTTTTACCATTGCTTTTTCGGGGAGAGGGTTTATCAAGCTCCTCGCTCCATCCTGGAAGTCTCACTCCTACCTGAAACTTTTGTGACCTTGTGAAGCCCCCACTGCATCCTTGTGGGGCAGGCATAATCACCCCCTTTCTTGGAATATGAGGATCAGAGAGGAGGGGTGGCTTGCTCAGGGCCACACAGCCCAGTGAATGGTGGGCTGGCCTAGACACCACGGTCAGAGGGCTGAGGAAAAGCTATTCGGATTCCGTGGGGTTGCCTCTGCCCCATCACTTCTTGGCATGTGAACTTTGACAAGTCATTTCATTGCCCTGGGTCTCTCACTTTCTTTCTCTCTAAAACGGGCGAACAGTAGTACCTGTGGCAGAAGTTTGGAAATAAATGAGCTATGTGTCAGGTGCTAGGAGCAGGGGTCACGCTAAAAAACACAGGAGAAAACTGTGGCCAGAACGGCCACATTTTCCTCAGCGTTCCACGTCGGGAGGAATAAGCTGCAGTGATCTGAACAATTCAGATGGCTTGGCCGATTCCAGAAAGATGCTGGACAACAAAGACATTTCTTATGTAAACCTGGATCATTGCCCCGGATTCCAGCAGCCGGCTGGTGGCTAATGATTCCGTTAATGTACAACCAAATGAAGTCACTGATATTTCACCCAACAAGTGACAATTTTCTAAGAGTGATATTAATGATGATGATAATAATAGTAATTAAGTACAAAGTCACTTACAAAGTCATGTTACACATTCTCAATTACTCATCTTAACCGTGGAACAGTCTGGGCAGGGGACGGTATCACCCTTTTGCAGGGGAGGAAAATGAGGGTCGCCACCCACTCACTCCACCATTTGCACCTGTGCTTTCTTCTCGGTAAAGTGAGGTCAACAGTACAGAAGGTGTTTGTTAGCCCTCAGACTCTTGGCTACACAGCCATCTCAAGGGCTGTAAGGAAGCAAGAAGATGGAGAAGAATCCTTGGCTTATTGGCGCGTGTGTGTGTGTGTTTTGGCAGCATTTGGGGTGCATCTGAGAAATGGGAACTAAATGCATGGCCTTCAGTGCCTCTACCAGGTTTTGACCATGACAGAGCTGGTAGGACAGGCTCTGAGACACATGGACGCTCACGGTATTTATTAGTGCTTCCCCTACGCCTGGTCCTACGTCAAGGCCTCCACCACCACAACCACAGAATCTTCAGAAATGGTGCCATTATTTCACCTCCCACCCCCATTTTTTCTGAAGAGTTGCCTACAGCTCAGAGTAAAATGCTTGTCCAAGGTCACAGAGGTCATGAGTGCTAGAACCAGGATCTCAACCCAGGTGGATCTCACGCCAGATTCTTACCCCTCCCCCAACCCCCAGCGCCTACTCCGAGAATTGACTGTAAGGTAGACCTAGAAAAATTTCACGGGCTGTAGGTTTCATTTATGTTTCATCCATTCTACTTTGAGCCCATTTTTATTTTGTTTTCCTCTTGTGCAGAGAGAAAAGATGTTGTACTTTGGAGATATTGGTTTTATGCATTCTGCTGCCCATAGCTCCCTTGGAACATTTTTTGGCTAAAATGTAATAAGTGAAACCACTCAATTTGTGGAGAGGCGGTATGGAATGTTCTTGAAGGAGGTCAGAGGTGGGAACTTCCTCCCAGATTACAGTCTCGGACTAGACTTTTAATAAGCTTTTTTTGGGGTATCGTAGGAAGTTTTCTGTGATGCCGATGACCCGTGGAATTGAAACTCATGTACTAAATTACTCCAGGCTCTTACTACCTTTGGTTTCCCGAGTGTCACAATTGCTTTTCTGGCCGTTTATTCTGGAAATTGACTTTGTGGTTTTCGGTGGGTGGAAGGTCTGTGAGGGGTGGCGTGGGAGGGGAACTGGCAGTCACAGAGAAACCAGGCACGGCCTGTACCTGTCCGAGGGTACAGATCTCTGGCAAGGCTGTTCAACTTGATGCAAAGTGGAAAATTCCATTAAATGGCTGGGGATTTGGCTACTGCTGCATCCAGGAACCTCGGAGTGAATTTGTTTCTCTTGCATGGGTCTGCTTTTCTCATCCCCTATCCCCTCATCCTTAACCCCACCAAGCTCTCCTGTTTGGGTACTCATTCATTCAGTCATCATGTTGACTGAGCTTCTACTGTATGCATAGAACAGTACCAGGTGCAGTGGAGGAATAAGAGATGAATTAAACTCAGGCTCTCCCTCTATAATCTAGGTCAGGCACAGAAGGATAATGGCTGGGTCATTTATTTAGTAAATGTTTTGGGGAGCAAGGCTGTCTCTGGTGTGTACAAAGAAGTAAGGACAGAGTTGGGGTGACTGTCATGGGGGACTTTAGTGACACAGGCGGGGGGTGGGGCGGATTTCCTAGTGGCTTAGAGTCCTCTGGAGCTGAGGCCTGGTTATGCGAAGCAGTAAGACATACTAGTCGATGCTACAGCGTGGCCAGACAGGCCTCAGTTCAGATCTGGCTTTGCTCATGTGTAACCTTGTAGCATTGAAGAGATGCCTTTATTTAGTTTTGTTTTTGTGGTAAAATATGCAGAACAGAATTTACCATTTTCACCGTTTTTAAGTGGCATTATTCACACTGTTGGGCAACCACGGGTCTCCAGAACTCTTTCATCTTGCAAAACTAAAACTCTGTCCCCAATAAGCACCAAATCCCCAACCCCCTCTGCCCCAGCCCCTGGTAACCACTGTTCTACTTTTATCTCAATGGATTTGGCTATTCTAGGTACTTCATATAAGGGGAGTCATGCAGTATTTGTCCTTTGTGACCAGCCTATTTCACTTAGAATAATGATCTCAGGGCTCACCCAGGTTGTAGCAGGTGTCAGAATTTCCTTCCCCTTTAACCCTGACTACTATCCATGGTATGTACATACCCCATTTTATTCATCCATTTGCCAGTGGACACTTGGATTGCTTCTACCTTTTGGGGTACAAATATCTATCTAGGCCCCTCTTCCACTTCTTTTGGGTATATATTCAGAAGTGGAATTGCTGGATCATGGGGTAATTCTATGTTGAATTTTTTTAGGAGCCACCGTATTGTTTTCATAGCAGACACATCCGTCCCTTAGTTTTGTGTCTGGTTTCCTCCTCTGTAAAAGTGGGTGTGGTAGTGCGATGACCCACCTAGGGTTGCTTTGAGGATGAAAGCAGATGGTGTCTGGCACACAGTAGGTGCTCAGTCCATGCTCACCACCGGTGTGAGGTGGGGCTCTGGGTGCCCAAACTCAGAGACAGGTGGGGTCGTCCTCTCTCTCCTGCCCAGCCGTCCAAGCGGCCTGACCTTCCACTTTGGGAGGTTCCCGTCATCTGTCTATCCTCTCCTCTGACCTTTCTCTCCTCCCCAGGCCGTGGAGGAGCTCCTGCAGACCCTGGATCTGGAGAAGAAGGCAGTGGCCGTGGGGCACAGCCAGGTGAGTAGAACTTATTTCTCGCACCCTTCTGCCCATCACGTAGGGACCGGATGAGACCCAGGGCATGCCTACCTCAGAGTCTCCTCCCTCCGTGTCTCCTTTCCACCAGGGCTAGTCATTTTCTGCCCTGCAGTGCAGTGGCATTATTCACGCTTCTTATGAGGCCATGAAGGTAAATGCTATAATGTGGGAGGGGATAACCTTGAGGAGTATCACTTACCGGAGGTTAAACTCCCAGGGGCCTCGGTGGCTGGGAGGAGGTCACATCCTGGACCTCAGTTTGCCTTCCGCAGCCTCGGAAGGAGCTGCCACGAAACCCGGGAAGAAACTCCGTCATCACTCAGAGCCTCGTAACTTGGCTTCGCCACCAGCTGTGACACGGCTCTGATCCTCGCTGATGGGCAGCGCTAAGTGAGGAGAAGGGGCTTGAGAAGGCACACGATGGTTAGAGCTGAGAGAAACAGCTTTTCCCAAGCTGACGTTGAGCCAAAAGCTTTTCCAAAAATGTTTAAACATTTGGAGATTTTCACAGAGCGCTGGTAGGCTCCTATGTAAAGTTCTTACGAGGGAAAATACAGTATTTAGGGCTTCCCAAACTGTTTGACCCTGGGACCCTCACTCTTTTGTTTCTGTGGAAGACCCATTACCCTGTGTCACTCCACTCAACATGTATCTGTTTCCCCTTTGCACCCCCCTCCCCCCAGTGACCTGCAGGGAATGGGCCAGTGGCTCCCTGGGGAGCGTGAGATTGCAGCTTCCTGGTGAAGCTGCCCAGGTGGCCATGCTTATAATGTCTGGGCTCCCTTTTGCTCCTGTCCTATGATTAATAACCAGCTAATTACAGCAGTGTCATTAGGATGTCACACTCTGCTTGGATCCGATAAGCAGCCGGACCCATGAAAAGCAACTAATATAGATTTTTCTTTGTGATCTTCAGCCGCTGGCGCCTTATCGAGGCCTGTGCTGAGGGCCGTGACATTTATGAAAAAGGTGGATTCCACGTGCAGTGGCCTTCTGGTCGCCGATATGCTCTTAAAAGGAAAAGAAATCAAAATAAGATTGTGTCGGGGCGATGACTTATTCCTGTTCTCTGTACGGTCGTTTCCAATTATCTTTTTTAATGAAAGCTTCCTACTTAATCAATAGTGGTTTTGGCAGAACCCGCCGCCTTTTGTAATATATGAACTAGTGCTGTCATCACTTTGATCATTGATTTTTTTTTTATAGCAGCTTGTGGGACTCACTAGCTTGTGAAATTAATACAGTCATTATTGAGGCAATCTGATAGGTAATGAGTCAATCGTGTCTTTATTTCAATGAGGCTAATTGTCTTGGTGTCCCTGGCTGATATGAAGTGTTCCGTAAAGCGACAGAGGGTGGCAAAACAGAGTTAGCACCGATTGGGTGTGTTAATTTTCATTTTCCCATCGAGAACGGGTTTCCTGTGGGATTGGTGGAATGATCTCCATCACAGAAAATACGTTCAGGGGAATGGAGACTATATCGAGACCCTCTGTTCCACCTGGAATTAAATAGCAGTTCAGCCCCGAACCTCGGGCACCTATCATAATGAATGAGGAAATGAAGGCTCGTGGTGACGTCGAGAATGGGTGCAGGAGATGAGCTTAAGGCTTGGGGCTCAAGTTGATCACTGGTTATGTGAACTTGAATCAATTCCATGATCTTTCTGAGCCAATAGATTCCAAAGAGGGTTTTTTTAGTGTAAAATGGGATATAGGAGAAAGAGCTTTGAAAAATGTAGATGCCATGCAAATGTTAATTACAGTCAGTGATAATTGCAGTCTTGTCTGGAGTCAGATAGAGGGAAAGAAGCTCTGGTGTTGCCATGGAGGAGCATCCTGGAGAACGGCCTGTCTTAGCCTCAGTTCCTCCCTCCCTAAAATGGGGAGATTGTATTAACCACCGCATAGAGCGGTGCATGTGAAGTGCTCCAGGTGCATCTCAAGTGGTCCTCCCAGACTCAGAACACAGGAAGGGCTCCATGAAATGTTAACCGGTAATCGGTAATGTCCCTGATCACCTGATCATATCACCGACTAAGGTGGAGCTGCCCGGTGCTTAACAATGAGCATAAGGGTGTCTGCAACATGACTCCTCCCCATCTCTGCCTCAGGTCCCATTAGAGCATCTTTCCTTTGCCTCTGGGAGGTGAGACCAGCCTCAGCTACCCAACCACCTGGCTGGAGCCAGCCTGGCCCCAGAGCTTCAGGTCCTCGCTTTGTATGCCCTGTAGTCTACTCGAAGGCGGCCCTGTGGGGTGCCGGAGAGGGAGGCATTGATCCCATTGCTGCAGAGGCCTTTGTCCGTGATTGATGAGCCAAGGCCTGGAAATCTGGCTGCTTTCCGCCAGATACCTGAGCACCTCCTGTGGGTGGCACCCGCCGGGCTGGCCCCCTCCTGTCCTGACCAAGAAGGGGCCTCCCGCACCTCCTTCCCATTCTCTGTCCCTTCTTCTAAGGCCAAGCCGAGTATTACCAGGCCACCACTTCTCTCAGATGGCTAGAGGCATTTATTTAAAAAGTGCACACTTCCAGGCGGGACACCTTTCCTGGGCGAGGCCTGCGCTCTGCATTCGCCTCGCTCCCCGGTGATTCTGGTGCATGGCCTGTCTTAGCAGTGGGTCTTCAAAGAACATGTGTTTGCATCCCGTGGGGATGGCGCTAAGAGGCTGGTTCTGATGCAGCAGTCCTGGGGTGGGGCCCAGGACTCGCATTTTTAAAAGGTCTTCAGCAGTAATGATGCTGCTGATGCATGGACCACGCTCCGAGTACCAGGGGCTAGTGTAAGAGAAAGAGGAGGCATGAGAAGGCGTGAAGCTTTGATAATCTAGACCCTCAGTTCGAGGGCAGCTGCTGATACTTTAGGTGGAAGCAGGAGACTGGGGTCTGCGTGGCATCCGCCTCCCACTTCAGACAGTCTGATTCAGGGAGAAGTCACCCTCTGCTCTCTCTCCTTGCAGGTCTTCCTTAAGGCGGGCGTGGTCTCCAGGCTCGAGAAGCAGCGGGAGAAGCTGGTGTCCCGCACCTTCGTTTTATTCCAGGCGGCTTGCAAGGGCTTTTTGTCGCGCCAGGAGTTCAGGAAGCTGAAGGTATGAGGCCTCGTGCACGGGGCAGAGGCGTGAGATGCCGGAGGAGCACCATCCGTGCTTGCCTCGTGCACCAACCCCTGTGGGACATTGTCCAGTGGGTCTGGGTGTGAATAGGGCTCCCATGTCTCCATGATGCTGCCTGTGCTACTGTCCACAGACGCATCCTGCGTGGTGAGACTCACAGCGACCTTCTCATGGTTGTTTCTAGGACATTGGTGTCAAACTACCAATGATGCCACCTTGACCTACATATCCGTGAGGTTGTCCAAGCCTTTGTGGTTAGGTCATGGTTTCAGCGTGTCCCACCTTTCACAGGTCAGCAGGTAGGACGTGGGCTGGACACAGCCACTGAGGCCTTTGGGACAGAGAGGTCAGTTTAGAGTCCACAGTTCTGGACCACCTGCTTCACAGATCCCCAGAGACTGAGTTCTCTCTCTGTAGCCTGCACAATGGAGAGAAGGCGGCTTGACTCTGGGGACAAGCAAGACCTATGTTCGAATCCCACCTCCACCGCTTAGTAGCTGGGCAAAGGGGAAATGAGATTATGTGTACTTAGTACGGTATGTGGCACCTAGTAACTGCTCAGTAAGTTCTAGCTGTTATGAATTTAGCATTATTACTATTAATTACCCCTACTAGCATGGAGTCTCATTACGTGTGCCTCCAGCTTATGTGAATTTGCAAATTCAAGTATATGCACTTGGCCAAAGCAGAAAAAGGCAAGAATATTAGTAATTAAAATATTGTGGGCAATCCCACTGGCCCACTGCACCCAAGTAGCTCTGGCCTTGGGGTGATTTGGAATAGAGGCTAATTAAGAGCCCAGGCTCTATCTGTAGTCGGACTGCAGGGGTTCAAATCCTGACTCTGCCACTGAGAAGCTGTGTGACACCGGGCAGGGGACTTTAACCTCTCTGTGCCTCAGTTTCCCTATGTGTAAAATGGGCTGTAGTGAGGACTGAGCTGAAGTGTGTAAGGTGCCCAGGAGGCTGTGTCGGGAGGCCGTGCCAGCTGTCCATGCATTGGCTAATGGGATGGCGGGGAGAGGAAAGGGTTTGCAGTCTTGTTAGTCAGTGCGATTCCCTCCTATGATAAGAATGAATTAGATCAGAAGTTCTCAAAGTGTGGTCCCCAGACCAGCAGCATTCCCTCAGCTGAGGATCCCTGTTAGCAAGGAAAAGCTTGGCCCTACCCCAGATCTACTGAGTCCGTCTGTGCTTTGAGACACCCTCCAGGAGATTCTGATGCGCGCTCAGGTTTGAGAAGCATGGCATTCGTGTTCAATGTGGTTGAGATGAAATCTATCCCCTAAATATCAACTGACAACACAGTCATGGCCATAGCTTCTAGCAGGCAATTTCAGGGATTTTCAAGGATCATTCCTGCCTTGCATGGTGACTTCTGTCCCTAATCCGATTATAAGATGTGACCCATTGTATACTGTTCTCTGTTCCTCATCCTATTATAATTATTAGGTCACGCGAGATTAAACTGTGGCCTAATGCCTGATGCCGAGAGCCTGGTTCCGTGGAAGCTTATTTTTATTTTTAAGTATCTAATTCCTTTCACGAGGATATAAACCCATTTCCTCCATCTGTGCCACCCTCTTCCTCCTCACATTCCTCCACCTTCGCCAGGCTGGGAAGGACCCTCAATTTCCCACCTCCTTTCCCTGCAGATCCGTCGACTGGCCTCACGGTGCATCCAGAAAAACGTGGCCGTGTTCCTGGCGGTCAAGGACTGGCCATGGTGGCAGCTCCTCAGCTCCCTCCGGCCCCTGCTGAGTGCCACCATTGGGGACGAGCAGCTTCGCGCAAAGGAGGTTGGTCCACATGCAGACAGGGCACTGGGTAGCTACTCCCACCCATACCCCATCTTGGTGCTTGCATCCGACCCAGTACCCCCATTTCTGAATGTTCTTAAGCCAGGGATGCTCCACCCACAGCCCTGGCTGCCTCCTCCCAGATAGCCCTCTGCTCCTGTCAGCACTGACCACCATCCATCCATGCCCAGCTCCTCTCTAGGCTCCTGAGTGCTGGGTAAATGCACCATTACTACCCAGGGGTGCATGGAAGGGTCCTTGTAGGAGCGTAGCTTCGGGCATCATGCAGATGAGCTGCTGAATCACCCACTCTGTCCCCAGCCTTAACACTCCTGGAACCGATGCCTCTGGTCCACAATGGCTTCTCTTATGGTGTTTGTTTTTTGTAGGAGGAGCTTACAACTCTGCGACAGAAGCTAGAAAAATCAGAAAAGTCTCGGAATGAACTCCGGCAGAACACAGACCTGCTAGAGAGCAAGGTACCCCATCCCTGTGCTGGGTGAGGTCTGCTGAGGGGGAGATGGTGATGCGCCTGGCATTACACTAAGTGCTTTGCAAATCTCTTCAGAATAAGTGTGTGAGGTGCATGCTGTTATTGTCCCCATTTTAGAGAGGAGGAAACAGGCCCAGCGGTATTAAGTATCTACCCGAGGCTATACAACCAGGAATTTTTAGACCTGAGATTCAAACCCGTGTCATCTGGCTCCAAAGGGAAGAATTTCTTAAATCACAAAAGCACAAATCACAGGGATGAAATGATAAATTTGACTATTTTAAAGTAAGAAATGAACTTCTGTTTATCAAAATCTAAAATGATGACACATTACAAACATGGAAATGAGATTTGCAATACATAACTGGCAAGGAGTATCCAGAATATGTAGAGAACTTCCTCAAGTCGTTGGAGAAAGGTAGCTCACTCCAACAGGAAAAAGGTGGGTAAAAAAATAGGAATCTGCAGTGCCCAAGAGTTTCAAGAGTTCAAATGTTCAGGAATTGAAATAGCCAATAACTCATGAAAAGATGCTCAACCTAACTAGCAATCAGGAAGTGCAAATTAGCACCACGAGAGGTACCATTTCACACTTCAGAGGGGCAAAATCTGAAGTCTCCTGTAGCCAAGTGTTGGCAAGGATGCATAGCAGCAGGAACTTGTATACGCTGCGGGCGGGAGTGTTACTCCATCTCACATTGGATGACTGAGTTATGATTTTTGCCTCCTTCTCCCCAACTCCTCTCCATTCCCCTTCTTCCTGTTCTCCCTCCTCTTCCTCCTTGTCCTGAAACGTTATATTTAGATCCAACATACACATAAGTGTACACATCCTAAGGTTACACCTCCATGCATTTTTACAAAGTGAGCACACCAGTGCAGGCAGCACCCAGACTGAGACACAGATCATTCTCGGCTCTCCCAAAATCCACACACCCCCCAAACTGACTTCTAACACTAGAGATTAGTTTTCTTCTGTTTTTGAACTTTATCTAAATGCAGTCAAATGTGGATACTCACTTGTGTCTGCTTCCTTTCATTGGACATTTATGTTTGTGACATCCATTCACATTGTCGTAAATGACTGTGTATCATTTATTCTAATTGCTTGCATAGTATTCCATTATGTGTATAGATCACTATTTATCAAGCAAGTGTAAACCTGAGATTGAAACTCATGTCATCTGGCCCCAATGGGAATTCTTTAATTGTAAACAATTTTTTAAAAGCTCAAATCTCAGGGGGAAGTGATACATTTGACTCTTTGGAAGTAATAAACGGAATGAACATTTGGTTGTTTTCAGTTTTGAACTATGACAAATAAGCCTGCTGAGAACATTCTTGCACCTGTCTTTTGACGCACCTGTTATACCTTTCGGTTGGGAATAGACCTAGGAGTGGAATTGCTGGGTTTTAAGTTATTTCTATGTTCAGTTTTAATAGGTACTGCCAGGCAGTTTGCTAAAGTGTTTGTATCAATTTACATGCCCACAGCAATAGGTGAGAGTTCTAGTTGCTCCATATCCTTACCGGCACTTAGTGGTGTCTGTCTTTTCATTTAGCAATTTGTGTGTGTGTGTGTGTCTGTGTGTGTGCGCGCGCGCGCGCGTGTGCGCACACATACACACACACACAGTAGTGCCACATTGTGATTTTAATTTGCAACTTTCTGGCTGTCCTCTTTGGCAAAGTGATCTTTCAAGTCTTTTCTGCTGTTTTTCTTACTGATTTGTAGCAGTTCTTTATATATTGTGGATACAAGTTCAGTTGTTGGATAGATGCAGTTCAGATCTCTTTTTCCATTCAGTGGCTAGACGTTTTTGATGCAGTAATTTGAAGTTGTATTTTCTGAACCTCCATCTCTTCAAAACTGCCGACAGGCAAGGAAGAGATCAAAGGGCTCCAGAACCCCCAAACCTGCATCAATGACAGTAGATGCACTTTTTTGGTTTTAGTCTATATTTTATTGATTCTCAGATGCACGTTATTTTCCACCTCTATACATTTCTGGAATTGGGATGCATCTCAACAATCAGTGGAATCTTACACCAAAAATTGGCAGCACTTTCTTTTCTCAGGTTCTATAATTGTGCATCTTGTAATCAATGACAGGTCAGATTTGGCGAAATGTAGTGTGTGGGGGCCCGAGTACGATTTTATTTGAAGAAAGGGGTGTGGTTCCCTTCCATCCCCTCCCAAAAGCTACTGTTGACTTATGTTGGTTGCTTTGGCACTTTCAAGAGCGTCAGAATCACTGTTAACCCTGTAGCTTCCCCATCTCCCAAGATACAGGAGGGAATCGTGGTGGAGGGGTCCTTCCCTGCTTCTTTAACAAGCCCTGAGCTGTTCGTGGTGCGGAGGGGTCGGGGAGTGGCATTGGGAGGGGGAGGGGTGTCGGGCTGCATTAGAACTGTGGTTCCCATACTTGAAAGTGTGCCAGAACCCCCTGAAGGACGTGTTAGAATACAGATTGCTGGACCCCCGCCTTAGAGATCCTGAGTCAGTGGGTGTGGGAGGCCCTGGGCCTTCTCCGTTCCTAAGCCCTTATGTGCTGCTGAGCCTGCTGGTCCACGGACCACACTTTGAGAAACACTAGGCTAGAGAACAGATGAAAGGTATCGCCTTCGTGCGTGGGGTTCTGTTTTCTTTTGGCCACTTTCTGTTAGCAGCTGGGGAGCAGACACCCCTGAAGGGCCATGCATCATGAAGGCACCCCGACCCCATTCACAGGCTCTGCACTCCACCCCCTGGTCTCAGCGGGAGGGCGAACAGTTGATAGAAACTTCCCCATACATGTTGTGCCTCATCATTGGAAACTCCGTTAGACTAGGCTTATTAAAAAAACAACATTATTGCAAAATGATTTAAGTGCTTCATTTGCAAAGGAGCAGAGAGGAGATGAGGAGATGAGGAGATGAGGAGAGGCTGGCTATAAATATTCCTCAGGCGTGCAAAGCCGGCCTCGGTGCAGAGCGGGGCTTTTTATTTTCTCAGGAAAGCGGCCCGTCTTCTTGCAGGAAGCACCTCCAAGGCTGCGGGAGCTCCTGAGGATATATGAGAGAGGCGTGTCTTCTTCTCTCCCCGGGATATATTTTAGGCGTTTCCCAGGAGCGTATTTATGGCAGAAGACGGAGGCCCGTGCAGTCCAGCGCCTGCCCTCATTAGTCTGAGCAGTGGCCCTTTTTTGTGAGGAATTGCTGGGCGAATCCAGCAGGGGCTGCAGATGTCGTGGGAAAGTTCACTTGCACAGCGCTGCCGAGGTGTGGTCCTGGCGATCGGTCGGGAGTGTAGCTGGAGCTTATCTCCAGGGTGGGGACGGTCATGCCAGGGTCATGGGGTCGAGTGGTTCCTGAGCCTAGATCATCTCCTAGGTCTTCTGACTCCCAGCCCCGTGCTCGGCCACAGCCCTGCGCCTCTGTGGGGACAGATGTGGTATCTGGTGAAGCAGTGGACGGTCAATCAGGACAGCTGGCTTTGCACCCATCACTGTGGGATCATGGGAAAATTCTCCCGGTCCCTGAGCCTCTGGATCATCAGTAAAATGGTGGCAGTACCAGTTATGAATTCTTCCCCCTTAGATCGTGGTGAGGGGGTGCATATAAAGTAGTTATTACAAATTTCAAGCCTTCACACATCACCACTATTACTAATATGTATTTGAATTCTTACCAACCTCTCCACAGCAGACTTAAGTTCCTTGAAGATAATTATACACCTTAGCTATTTCTTTGCCTCTCAAAGCATTCAGTGCCAGTTGAATGAATGAATGGGATAATGCTGAATTTAATCAAGTAACATTTAATGAGCATTGTGTCTGTGCCAGGTGCTATGATCAATCCTTTACCCACATTATCTAGATTTACCTTCAAATCGGACTCTGAGGAAAGTGTTAGTACCCCCACATTTAGATGAGGAAAGTGAAGCTCAGAGAGAGAAAACGATTTGTCCAATATTACACAGCTTTTGAGTGGCAGAGCTGGGATTTGAACCCAGGTCTGGCTGACTCCAGACAGGCTTGTGATAGGGGAGAAGCATCTACCCAGACTGGGAGTCGGGTCAGGGAGAGCTCCTTGGAGGAGGGTTTTCAAGTTTCTCAGGTTGGCAGGGATGGGGCTTCCCTTCCGCTGGGGGTCCGCACAGGTTCCCTTTGGCCAGGGCTGCAGGGGAGATTTGAGAATAATTTCCCGTTAATTGGTCCTTGAGTGACCTGCAAGGACCCTTCGGGGTTTGCCAGCAGGCTCTCCCCCTTGTTACACGGGTGCTCCTTTTGCCAGTAGCTCTGGGCCCACCCCTCCCCTCATGGACAAAGCCTTGGGCCCTTAAATGTGGGAAGAGGGGGGGTTTGTGGGGACCGGGGACGGTTAGGGGCTACTTGCCTCTCTGAAAAGCACCTGTCATTTCCTCCAGTTTGAAAAGACTAATTGTCCTCTGGGCCCCAGACTTGGGTTTGTGGAACACAAAATTAATGCATTAAATTAATTTTGTGCTCCCTTTGCTCAGGCCGATTAGTACAAATTAGATTTCACACTAATTGGCTGAGGAGGAGAGAACACAGTCCTGGTGTTTGAGATCACAGGGACAAGGGTTGAGGTTAGGAGCTTGATCTGGGGCGTTCCTCGGTCGCCCTGGCCCATTGCAAGTGAGCCCTTGTCCAGCTCCAACACATCAGGGTGCCCATAAGCGAAGCTAACCCACCCGAAGCCCAGGGGGAGGCCAGGATTCGGAGGAGATCCTAGCAGTTTATATGGCAATAATTCTCAAACTTTGTTGTGCTTGAGAATCACGCTGGAGTGTGTTGAAGTTCAGATCCCTGGGTCCCACTGCAGATAAATTGGTTTGGGGGATACAAGAATCCTGGAATTTGCATTTTAACAACCATCCCAGATCATTGCAATGCAAGTGTTTCCCCAGAACACTTTAAAGACAGCAGGGTAATAATAATAATAATAATAACAATAATAATAATAATGCATAAATAAATAAATAAATAAATAAATAAATAAATAAATAAATAAATAAAATAAAGACAACAAGGTAAGGAATAGCAAAAGGAAGTCCTGATCCACAGCCAGCCAGGAGCATCCTGGGAGCATTTCTCTGTCACTAACTGGTGGTTATTACTTGGGTCCGGGTTCAAGTCCCAGCTCTGCCACTTATTTGCTGTGTGACTTCAAAACACTCCCCTTAAGCCTCCTTTTTGCTTTGTTTCTAGTTCTGTGGAGTGGGTGTGGGGGGAGAAGTGTGGGTGGCCCCACCGAGTGACACCGCTTTAACCCTCTTCACTCCAGATTGCTGACTTGACCACAGAGCTTGCCGATGAGCGCTTCAAAGGGGACGTGGCCTGCCAGGTGCTGGAGAGCGAGCGGGCCGAGCGGCTGCGGGCCTTCCGGGAGGTTCAGGAGCTGAAGGTGAGTGGTCATGGGTGGCAGGTGTGTGTGTGTGTGTGCGCGCGCGCGCGCGCACGCGCGCGTGTACAGGCTGGCTGGGAGTGCGTGGGCCTGTCCCCCTGTGCTCACACCTGGGAACAGAAAGCCTAAGTAGGATGCTTTCTCATGCTCGAGGTCCTGGAGGACATTTGGGTCTTACTATGGTTTGGCCTTGGAGGTGCCCTGGGTGAGGATGGGGTGGTCCCTGGCTGTGGAGGCTCCGTGGTGAGGCCTGTGCAGGGAATGGCCTGTCTGGTGGGGGAGGTACCACGGGTGCGTTGGCCAGCCCAGGTCTCTGTCCAGCTGCAGTGGGAACCCTTGAGGCTTTTCTTCCAGGACAAGTGCGAGCAAGTGCAGCAGCATCTGGGAGAAGTAGAGAAGCAGCTGCAAGAAGCCCAGCAGAAAATCCAGCTGAAGGACTTGGAGAGGAGTCACACTGGAGGAGGTGAGCAGGTTGGAGCCCTTGCAAGTAGATGCTAGTGGCAAAAGCTGTCCTTTTATTTCATTCACCCATCCATCCTTTCATCCATCCATCCATTCATTCATACATACACATGAAGGGCTTACTTTGCACTAGACGCTGCGTTAGGGGCGGAGACTCTGGCAGAGCAAACAGGCACCCACCTGGCCCTCTTGGAGCTTACAGCTTAGTGGGCCAGGCAGACATTAACCAGGTAATCCAGCAATATCCCAAATAATGAGTTCTCCATGTGGCAGGTGCCATTTAGTAATAATGTAAGTAATTATTATTAAAAGAAAAACAGTGACTCTACGGTAAGGCCTCTTTATATACCTGGTATATGTGAATACTTTTTTTTTTTTAAAAAAAAATGTGTTTTATTGATTTTTTTTACAGAGAGGAAGGGAGAGGGAGAGAGAGTCAGAAACATCGATGAGAGAGAAACATCAATCAGCTGCCTCCTGCACACTCCTCACCGGGGATGTGCCCACAACCAAGGTACATGCCCTTGACCGGAATCGAACTCGGGACCCTTGAGTCTGCAGGCCGACGCTCTATCCACTGAACCAAACTGGTTAGGGCGTGAATACTTTTCATATAAATTTTGAGGAAGGCATTTCAGTGGTTAAAAGTGATACCTATGAAACTGCACTTCTGGATTTAAATCTAGATTCTATCTCTTATTAGATGAGTGGCTCTGGGCATAGAAGTTGTGTCTTGTTTTTTTGTTTTGTTTGTTTTTTTTCCATTTTCAAACACACATAGTCATAGATGACTAATAGTGCTGGATAGCTGTTAGTTACTTGATCATCATTACTATTTATACTATTAGTGGGATTGTTATCTGTGGTCCCAACCTGTGGGGCAGAAGGTACTCCTACCCCCATTTAAAAGCAGTGTCAGGCGCTCAGCAGTTGCTAAGCGATGGCAGAGCAGGTGAGAGGACCCCGAATCGCCTCAGGACAGATGTGCTCAGCAGAGCCAGGAACTCCTGGGGTTCCTGACTCAGCTGCCTGGAGACTCGCATGCCATGGTTGGATGGGCTTGGTGACTTCTCTGTCAACTCCTCTCCCCGGTCTGAGCGAGTTAGATGAGAAGGATGCCCAGTGTGTCTGTCAGCTGTTATAAAATGCTGACATCATTCCTTCCATGCCCCCAGAGAGTTTATGCCCTAGAAACGTCAGGGACACTCTGGGAACGGAGGGCTGGAGGCGGTGAGAAGAGGCAAGGCTTTCTACTCCTCTCTTGGTCTCCTCTCATCCCGGCTACCCCAGGGCAGGCAGTTACCAGGGAGGTTAACACTCAGGAGTTTGAGAATCTCTGATATGAAGATCCAACTAGGAAGGGAACACGCTGGGCGTGGCGAAGGCGTTTGCACAGAACCAGCGGTGGGGACAGCACACTTTCCCCAGAGGAGCGTTGGCTCCGGTTCCACCCCGGCTGTGATTTATGTCTAAATGGTACCCCCCCCCCGCCCCCAGTTTGTTTTCCTATGGAGAGAGATGGGCGTTGATGAGAGGGGGAGATGTGCGTAGCTCATAAGCCCATTCGTCACTATGTTATATGGGCTCTCCGCTCTGTGTGCTCATTTCCAGGAAGCCAGCCCACAAATATTTTGTTTTCCGTTATGAAAGCCATACATACTCATTACAGAACATTTCTAAAACGTAGGAAAGTTGGAGGGAGCCATAAAACACTTGCCTGGCACCACCGCAGTGCCACCACAGCCTCCACCACGGGTCGAGCCTGAGCAGAGATGATTGACAGCGTCTTTGTTTTCCTCCGCGTGTGATGGAGTATTTAAAGGGAGCTTTCTGTGGCATGCATCCAGCATCGAGCTGGACACTTTAGGGGCCACAGGAGAATTGTAGTTGGGTCCTGCTTTCAAGAAACTTGCAGAGTACGTGGGGAGGTCAGCTAAACCATTGGCCAGTTGGACAGTTCCAGTTGGTGAACTTGTATCAATATGGGACCCTTGTGTGTGTATAGGGAGCTCTTCTAGAGGGTGCTGGGGATCCGCAAATGACTGAAACATCTCCCCTGACCTAGGATTATTTTTTAAAGAAAGGTATGTGTACACATGTGGAGAAATTGTACCATATAAAACAACTGAGCTTAGAATAGTGAGCATTCAATGATTTTAGACAACTGGAGGTGGTCAGCACAGGCTGCCTGGAGGAAGCATGTATTTTTGTGTGTGTGTGTGTGTTTTTAAGTTTGGACTTAGAGCAAGATTTCCTAACCGGAGGTCCCAGGTCAGGCCTCAGGAACTCTGTTCATGCTGTGAAATTGTGTACAAAGAGCTAAGCAAGTGGACACGAACCACCCCCATGCGCCTAGCCTTCCACCCGGCCTCCCTAATTCTGTTAAACAGCGGACGAGTGGCAAATGCGCTTCGACTGTGCTCAGATGGAGAACGGGTTTCTCAGAAAGCGCCTGCAGCAGTTTGAGGAGAGGCTGGACTCAGAGCTGACGTCCAGGAAGGAGCTGGAGCAGCAGGTAAGAGGGAGTAGTCAGTCTGCATCCCAAAGGCGTCAGAGAGTGGGCGGGTTCTTACCTCCACGACTCAAGGTGGGGAGGGAGAACGAGGCCACCGACCCTCCACGTCTTTCCACCTCCACTGTTAATACAAATGCTGGTCACTGTGGGATATGGAAAGCATTTTCTCCGCCTGTGGGTGTTCTGCTCTGGGAAAGAATCGCTGTGTGATAAAGAACATGAGCGTTCACTGATGACGTCAAGTCTCGTTTCTGCCTTGACCTTGCGGAAATGACATTTTGAGCCTCCGATTTCTCATCAGTAAAATGATTGTAATATTCTGTTATCATTGTCAAGTTCTATCCATTCCCATTGCCTCTAATCTTGCCACCTCCATCTCTCATCTAGACCAGGCCAGAGCCTCTTTCAGAGTGTTCTGTTATCACGAGTGATGCTGACTTTCTGGTGGGTTGCTCCCTTGTGCATCTCATAATTTTTGATTGTGAGCTCATCTTTTCACGTGTTCCTCTACACCCACCACAGCAGCCCCAGGAGGTCTGCACTGTGGAATGTTCTGTTTTTTCCTTCTGACTCTCATGCTGTGTGTGTGTGTGTGTGTGTGTGTGTGTGTGTGTGTGTGTGTGTGTGAGTGTGAGTTTAGCTATTTTTATTGTTGTTGTTGTGAGTTGGTCTTACTTTTCATTTTTAAAGCTTTGTGTTGATTCAGGGGAGTCTTGCTTGCAGGGTTGTGCACGTGTTCCTTTAGAGGAAGCCCGCCTGCACTGCTTTCTGAAGCAGCCCCTGAGATTACGCTAAATTCTCAGTTTCAGAATTTTGCAACATGTGCAGAGTGTCAGTTTGAGAGCTAAACCCACACGAGGTCCAGACCTGGGGTTTTGATTTCTTACCTACCGGAATACTTTCTCCTCCACCCACAGCCAGAGTGGCAGCAAGCTTTCTGACCACCTTCCAGGGCGGTGGGTGGAACGTTCATCGCCCTTCTCACTGAGGTGCAGCTCTTTGAGGGTCCTGACTTAATACAAGGGTCTTTACTCCAACTTCCCACTTTGCCCCCAAGGCCTTGCCTTGTGTCTCTGTCCAGGCATTCCAATACAGCCTGTAACCTTAGGGATATTTCTGGATCTGTCCACCGCCCCTCTCCTCCACCTGGCTGCCGTAATACCAGCATGTACCATTATTGCTCTGGTTTTGTGTCCTCTGCATTTCTGATATTCGGGAAGTACATTTTGCCCTTGAGGAATGTAATGAGAGTTGAGCCTCTTGGCCTGTCTTGCATTGTCTTCACCCTGAGTCTGTATTCTAACCAGTCTACATTTTAACCAGTGGTATGCTGGTAAATCAGCTCTCTGGAAATAAGCAAACAAACAAACACATCCCCTAATGTATAGCATTTGCCAGTTGCCAGTTTCTGTGGTGTAAATTCTCCCACCATGGCTGAGTTCAAGTTAACATTGTGTTGTCACTGAATGTAGAATTGGGAAGAGATGTGCAGAATCAGCTCTCATAGGTTGGTATAAGCCAGCTTCAGCACCACACTCAGTGTTTGATTCACACCAAAACTGAGAGGAAGGTACAGACTTTCACATGTACTCTCCCCTGCTATCAACGTCCTCCACCAGAGTGGTGCATTTGTTACGGTCGGTGAACCTGCATGGCAGGCATATCATCATCACTACCCAAAGTCCATAGTTTACATTAGGGTTCCCTCTTGGTGGTGTACATTCTTTGGGTGTGGGCCAATATGTAATGACATGTATTCACCATTGTAGTTTCATACAAAATAGTTTCACTGCCCTAAAATTCCCCTATGTTCCACCATTCATTCCTCTCTCCAATGCAGAGGGGCTTTATCAGACCCTGGCTATGACTGATCTTCTTACTATCTCCATAGTTTTGCCTTTTCCAGAATGTCATACAGTCTGTGTCTTTTCATTCTCTTGTTACTGTCTATCACAGTGCAGGAATTTTTAATTTCAATTAATTCCAGCTTGTCAATTCTTTCATGGATCATACCTTTGGTGTCACACCTAAAAAGCCATGGCCAAACCCAATGTCATCTAGGTTTTCTTCTATGTTATCAGAAGTTTTACAGCTTTGCATTTGACGTTTAGACCTGTAATCCATTCTAGCTAGTATTTGTGAAGGCTGTAAGGCCTGTGTCTAAGATTCATGTCTTTGCATGTGGATGTCCAGTTGTTCCAGATATTGAAAGACTATCTTTTCTCCATTGTATCGCCATTGCTCCTTTGACTATATTCAATGGCTCTGCTTGTGGGCTCTCTATTCTGTTCCACTGCACTGTTGTTTTCTCCTTCCAAAAAATAAGTTATTCTTTCTCATCTACTGTTTCCTCTTCCTAGAACACCTTTCCTCTCCCTCACCTCAACATCTCCAACATCTTTACGATCTCAGCTTAATCGTCATTCCCTCAAGAAAGTCTTCCCTGGTGCAGATGGGGTTGGATGCCCCTGAATTGTTTCTCCAAATAGCAGCCTCATCACGTGGTATTGCAATTATCGGCTTTGTTTCTTGGTCTCCCCAGTAGAGGTAGCCAGCACGAGAGCTGAGGTCTCTGCCTGTCCTTTTATTACACACATCTCCTTGCTGTGGGAGAAAGGTGTCATGCGATCACCTTGCGGAGCTGGGCCAGGGTGAGGCCACACACAGTTTATAAGCAGCGGCGGCGAGCCTCATTATGCTCCGTGGTGGTGGTGGTACAACACGGACATTACACTGTGCTCCTCCAGGAGGCATCCTGAGCTGTAGACAAACACAGAAGGACACCTGGGCAGGGCAGCAGCCCTGTTCTCTACGAAGGAATTATAAAGTCGGGTCAGTATCCCCAAGGAAAGGGGGTAGCCATGCTACATTAAAAAGTAATAAAACCGCAACCTTTCCCGGGCAGCCGAATATAAGAAAACATCCCATTTGCCGTCAAATACTGAATTTAGAATTACAGGCTTCATTAACTCAGCGTTTTGCTTATTTAAAGCAATACTTTAATGAGGCCATTTCTTCAAAGCGAGCGTCCCGAAGCTGTCTTCTCTCCCAGATCTAAACTAGGACATTCGGGAGGGAGTTTCCTGCAGGAAGACGCAAGAGCCGTTGGCTTCTGTGTTTGCACCGGCGTGTGCGTTGCCGTGTGAGCCGCCCGTCTAAAGTCCTCTTTGCTGGTCTAACCTTTGAGCCCGTCTCTGGGGTTTCCCGGTTAGATTTTCTCCGTGTGCTGTTTCGGCTGCTTCCTGGCTCGCATAGCTCCCCAGATTATGCCAGCTGATGGGGTATGAATTATACAGCCTTCAAGGGCTGCTAAGTTGAGGCAAGGCACGCAAAGGATCCGTGGGAGCGTTGGCAGGAGGATTTCTGAGAAACAGAAAAAGCCACCCCAAGGGATGAATGGAATGACCCCATTCTACCTCTGGGCAAACTGAGGCTCAGGTGACAAGTAGAGAGAGAGTGGTTGAGACAAGGTCTCTGCCTCCAGCGCCTGCTCTCCCCCCACTCTGGCAGCTGCTCCAAGTGAGCCGGGATATTCATTCTGTTACTCCCACAGCTCGCGGAGCTGCAGAGTGCGTATGAGGGGGCCAAGAAGACCGCACACCAACTGAAGAGGAAGTGCCACCGGCTGACCTGTGACCTGGAGGACACCCGCTTCCTGCTGGAGAACCAGCAAAGCCGAAACCACGAGCTTGAGAAGAAGCAAAATAAGTGAGTCACGTTCCTCCTCATCACCACCTGGACACCAGGGGGCAGCATGGGTGCTGGAATCTTTGGGGTCTCAGGCTTCTCCTCCTAAACGCCCTCATTTCTTTTTTTTTTTTTTTCAAAAACATATTTTTATTAATTTCAGAGAGGAAGAGAGATAGAAACATCAATGATGTGAAAGGTTCATTGATTGACTGCCTCCTACAGGTCCCACACTGGGGATCCAGCCCGCAACCCAGGCATATGCCGTAACCGGGAATCAAACTGTGACCTCCTGGTTCATAGGTTGACGCTCAGCCACTGAGCCACACCAGCTGGGCATGGCCCTCTCACTTCTGTTAGGGTTCCTCATCCATGGGACTTAACTCCCTTGTTCTGGCCTAAATTTTCCTCCCCTGTCCTCACACCTTATTCCTGTAAGGTTCTCTCTCAAGAATCCAGCAAAAAATGATTCTTTTCTGTTACCCAGTCTCAGTTCTGTTACCAATTGACCATGACCTTGGGGAACTTCCTTGGCCTCTCTGGGCCTCAACATCCCCATTTATTAAGGAAAGAGTTTGCTATGGAGGATGAATACAGCTCAGTCTGGGGTCCACCACCCCGGTTTAAGTCCCAGCTATGCCTCTTTCCAAGTTGTGTGACCTTGGACAAGTCATTCAGCCTTTCTCAGTCTCAGATAAAATACTCAGGTTGGGGATGAGAATGCCCCTGTGGCGAGGACTAAATGATAGCTGGTATATCCAGTTGGACTAAATTCTGGTTCCCATCTATCCCTATTATTGAACACGGGGGACAAGAATGAGGAAGAGACCTAAACATTGAGTCCCTGCCGTTTTCATTTAGGGTTTAGATGCTCAGATCATGATAATGATTCTGGCAGGGACTGGACCTTGTGCACCAACAAGTCGCCAGTCTGGAAGCTGCACACTGGTTCTCATGGGGACGCTGTCACAGCTGGCCAATGGTGGAGGCTGGACTGGCCCAGGTCCACACTCAGTCTCCCTAGCGCAGGACCTCTGCACCTGCGATGCTTCAGGCCCTGGACCCCTGGCTGTGTTTGAGTTCTGCTCACTTGGTGAGAGGAGAGGTGTGCAGGGGTCCTGTTTTGAGCTGGGCAAGCCCTCCTGGAGATGTCACAGGAGGCAAATAGAGGAAACACAGCCTCTGTTAGAGGGTTCAGGATGAAAATACACAGAAGTGTTCCTGTGGGTGAGATGCCAGGACATGGTTTTGATCTTTTCCCAGAGTTGCCAAGCTGAATTATTTTTGCATGGAGTGGCATAGCGTTTGAACTTGATCTGCATTACATGTTGTTTCTCTTCTTTATCCTTGAGATTTTCTGAGCTGGCTTCTTCATCTGAAAAATAAAGATCTTTCGGGCGTTGTTAGCATGCACCCCCCCCCCCCCAAATGAGGGAGGTTTGTTCTCTTCCTATTGATGTGTTTCTTTTCCCATCTTCTCATGGGTGCTCTGGTTCAACCTTGCCCTTACATGGGAAGGGGGGGGGGAATGGCTTACTTGGTGATTTCCTGGGTGGGCCTTGTCAAATGGCACCTCCTCTCTGGGCTAGAGAGTCACTGATGGTTCTGAGGACTCCTTGGACAGTTAAGCAGGCCACCTGGTGCTGCAGAATGGCTACATCAGAGCCCACCTGTATACCGAGAGGCATGGACCCCATCGTCCCCCAGGTTCCTGGCCAGCTCTCATGATCTCGGTCCTCACCTGTGGGTTCCGCTCCAGTTCTGAGAGGCCTTGTGGAGGGGCTCCACTCTGATGGGAGGGGGTTTGCCCCTGGAGTTTGCACAGCCAGAAAACTCCATCTCTCTGCTCTTTCCCTCATCCTCTTGGGCAGAATCCCTCATTCCAGGTACTCAAGAATCTCCCCATGAGTACCCATTCCTCCATACTTACGCTTTCTCCTCTCAAGACTTATACCTCTCCTCTGATGCCCTCTACTCTGCTACCATCTCTTTGCAGAAGTTCATTTACATTTTGATGCTAATTGCAAATAACAGCCTTTCTCTTTCTAGGCGGATTTGTGTTTTAGCAGGAAGCCATTGAGGGCAATGGGATTCTCCATCTAATGGTGAGGGAGAGATCTAGCAGTTAGCAGTACTTCCTCATCTCCCTCGAAATGTCAACAAATTGTAGATGCAGCTACTTCCTTAGTTTGCTGGGCCCAGGATGGAGGGATGTCTCCACACTGGTAGAATTTCCTGTCCTGACATTGGCTTCTGAGTTCAGAGTGATCCAGAATGCTTCCATCTGAGGGGGTGGCTTTTTGTTGCCATGGTTACCCCATGGGTCACAAAGCTCCGTTTTGAGGGCTGATGGAACTCCCAGGCTGCTTCCTTGGGGTAAGGCCTGTGCTGGACTCACTGTCTCCCATGCTCACCAGAGGCTGGAGCCCGCCTTTTCCTAGTGGGGTGAAGGGTGTGTGCAAATCCATCTGGCCTCAGTTGGTAGGCCGGTGTGTTCCAGAAGTTAGGGTCTGTAGGAGCCACTCTTTGCCCCGAGGTGGCCTGTTAAGTCAGGACTCTTGAAACAGCAGTCACTGCCTGGCCTGTCTGTCTTTCTGCACCTGTCGCAGGGCAGGGACAGGAAGGTGCGGGTAGTCCCGAAGACAGTAGAGAACCTGGGCTCAAGCTCGCTTCCACCACTTGGGAAATTTGGGCCAATAAATTACTCCGCCTGTCTTCTGTAGAATGGATGTAATAACATGTTTCTTGCTAAGTTGTTATAAGGACAACGTGGACCTCACCCCAGACCCTGGCACTTGGGATTGTTGGGTCATCATCCTCATCACAATGCTTCCATTCAGAGGCAGCCAATAGCACCTCTTGAATGATGTCATCAACAGCCAATCAGAGAGCTCCTGGCAGTTCCACTACTAGGGCTCCCTCCTGTGAGCCACGATTGGCTTTCTCAGGAGTCTGAATCTCAGAATGACCATCTCGTATTAAGGGACATTGGATAATCTTGTAACAAGGAGACCTTTTTACCGAGACCCAAACCCCATGTCCAGTTTGGCCATTTCGGTCACACCAAGTTCCCTGGAGAAGCGGGCCTTTCTATGTGGTCCAAGGGCTAATGACCAGAGTCCTAGCTTACCCGGCAGAGCACCTCTGTTGTTTCCTCATCTGTGATGGGGATTGAAGGCCAACACAATCACATGGAATGATGTCAAGTCCAGGAAGTACTTCTCCTCCAGGGGTCACCGTGCTGGAGGGGCAGGTGGGCCCCAAAGCAGCCATTTCCTCAGTCCTGGATGGTCTTAAATAGGGCTGTTCTAGTCTCTGTGTTATCTGCTGGGAAAACAAGTGAACACGCTGAATGTATAAATGTCCAGCATTTTACCAGTAACTACCCTGCTCTAATGGGGTTATAAGCGTATAAGCCCAGCAACATCATGTAAAATATGGACTGCAGGGTATCCCTTGTTTGTGTGGCTATCTCCACTCATCCACTCACCGATCAGTGGTCATTAGACAGCAAGCCTGGGCTTGCTAGTGGTAAAGGTTCTTGGAATACATTGGCAAACCAGATGGATTACATTGTCCCAAATATGTTTTTATTTTTATTCTCTGTATACAGGTTCATTCTAATTTTTGTCTATATATTTTAAGTCCCATTTTAAATAAGCATTCAATATTTTGTGAAAACTTCATACAAACTCTGAAAGCTGCTCTCTGATATTCCAGATTCTTCCTACCCCATATCCACAACCTAACAGGAAGGCATTACCCCACCATTTTCTAGTCTCTCTCTCTTTCCCCTCCCTTCTCCTCTTCTCTCTCTCCCCCTCCTCCCTTCTCTCTCTCTCTCTCTCTCTCTCTCTCTCTCTCTCTCTCTCTCCCCCCCCCCTCCTGGTTCTTGGCAAGCTGGTTGCTCTCCCCATTCCCTCCCCTGCCCCAGGTGCCCCACCTCGGTCTTCACCTGTGGGTTCCACTCCGGTGGAGCTGTGACACGCGTTCTGCTTGGACAGGTTTGACATGCAGCTCGCCCAGGCCCTGGGTGAGTCTGTGTTTGAGAAGGGACTCCGTGAGAAAGTGGCCCAGGAGAACACCAGCGTCCGGTGGGAGCTGGGCCAGCTCCAGCAACAGCTTAAGGTAAGGGATGGGAGGCACGGAGCCCTCGTGGCTCTCTGTCTCTGGGTCTCAGGAAACCCCACCGTGTACCTGCTCTAAATGGCGACGGGGAGGGAACTCTCTGTGGGCGTCCCGGCCTGCCAGCCATCTGGAGTCATGCTCTCCAGGGCCTTAATAAAACCAACAGTCGACAGCAGATAGGTCGTCGCATCTCCCTAGCTTCAAGTATTGACTGTGCTCTGTCTCCTGCCTGGGTTCTCGAGGTGTGAGAGGCTCGGCATGGAATGAGTTAGCGGTAACCCCGTCCAGAGGCAGTGCCCTGTCCATGCAGGCTCCAATGCAAAGGGGCTTTATTAAATATGACACAGGAACTTTACTCAGCTGCTCCTCACCCTGCTGTGGCTCCCTAGGACCCCGGGAAGAACCTCTGAACCTCTCAGCCTGGCACACAGCTCCTTCGTGATCTAGCCCACAGTTCTTTGACCCTTAGGTGACTTTCTAACCTGGAAAGTCACTTCTGGACACCCTGCCTCCCTGCTCCATCTCCGTCTTGGCCTCAGCAGGTGCACAGCCTACAAACGGGGCAAGCACTCCCTTGAGGTGCCTGGAGGTCTAACTCTAGGGGCATTGGTTTGCTCTCCTGCCCCCTCCTGCCTGTGCTGCTCCAGAGAGCAGCCTGGGTGTCCTGCAGAGGGTGCTATGAGGGGCTGCATGGTAAGTGGGGAAGGCATGCACTGAAAAGTGGGAAGCACCATTCCTGCAAGTGTTAGGGGTGACCCTGGAGGAGGCCGTGGTCATGGGACTCCAGCCTCCGTCCCCTTTGTCTCCGTAGCAAAAGGAGCAGGAAACCTCGAAGCTGAAGCAGGAGGTGGAGATGCTGCAGGCACAAAAGCGGGAGCTGCTGACGCCGCCCTCTCCAGGGGAGAACAGCGTCGCTGGCTTGAAGGACAGGCTCTGGAAGCTGGAATCCAATGCCCTTGAGCAACAGCAGATCCGGAACCAGCAGGAAAACACCATCCAGCAGCTGGAGCAGGTAGGAAAGCTGTCCCTGGCTGACTCCAAGGCCCAGGGGTGTTGTTAAAATACGACGTGGGTACCTCTCTCAACTGCTCCCATCCTTCTGTGGCTCCCTTTTACTCCAGAGAACCTCTAAAGCTGTAGGTCTGACACTCAGACCCTCATGAGCAGGCGCACTGCTACCTTACAGCCCCACCTCCACACCACATTCATTTTCCATCTCTTTAGGGGGTTCGTCCTTCATGGCACCTGCTGTCGTCACATCAATAGTATTGTTTGAAACATGCCCAATGCTGTTCTTCCCATTAGGACCTAAGTTTCAGGAAGGCATGGTTTTTTGTTGATCTCACTTATCAGGCCATCTACAGAGCCGAGAATGAGGCCAGGTGCATAGTTGGTGTTGATGTAATATCTGACATTAATTGAGCACTGTCTGTGTACCTGATTCCGCCCAAAGCGCTACCCATGTATCATCTCATGAATCTTCACAAGAGCCTTCTATCGTGAGATATTAATTACCCCCACTTTACAGATGTGGAGGCTGAGGCTGGAGGTGTGGAAAAAGGGGCAGGGATAAGGTTTGGAGCCTGCGCCATGTGACTCTGCAGCGCCTTGTATACTACTCTGTACACAGCACTGTGAACACTATTGAGGAAGGTTGGAGCGCTAGTCTTCAGGAAATGCAAAATAGCTAAGGGGAATAAGGCAGGAATATCAAATGCTCTAGTACCAGCACGCTCAATGAAGTATCAAATGAATATTTTATTTGTCTGCTTGTTTGTTTATATGCCTACCTCGTTCCATAAGGAATTTGAGGCAGCTTCTAAGATGCATGCATAACAAAATAGAAAAAATATAACTACAACAATTTGAACCAGAAAAACACAAATTAAAGTGGACACTAAGGAGGGGATGGGGACCGTGTACTAATATGCAGATATGCAAAACAGGCGATCTTACACACATACTTGTTTTAGCTCTAAAATTCCTGGTGGCCAGAGAGAAAAAGGAAACCTGCGTTGTGTGCCTTTTGTTATCCCCATGATAAAAACACAGCAGTTTTTCAGGCGGAGAAGGCTTTTCCTGATGCTTAGCTCTACAGAAATTTCTCATGTGGGATTTCATAAGGGGTGATTATTTTGAAGAGATTTTAAGGCTGGGAACTCTTTTTCAAGAAAATCTGAGCAGGCAGCATAAATATGTAAAGCAGGGAACTCTGAGCAGCTCTGATGAAGTCGGGGCGGAGGAGTTGGAGGGAGAGGGGTTGAAAGGTGGAGGTGGCACGTGTAGGGGGAACCCTGGGGTCCCTGCCCTTGCTTCTCATTTACCTCCATTCCATCAGGATGGGTCCTGCTGAGTACTGAGACCAAGGTGTGGGAGATGTGGGGAGAGAGAGTGTGGAGCAGTTCAGAAAACAGCTCCTTTACTCATTTATTAAGCAGTTACTTTGTGCCATGCACCGCGTGGTTGCTAAGGATGCAGCTGCAAACAACCCAGACGTGGTCTCTGCCCTCCCAAAGATTGCTGCCTGCATGTTTTGGGAAAGTGTAACTTGCAGATCTGGTCTCGGGAGCCCAGTTGGGGAAACAGTCAGGGAAGACTTCCTGCAGGAAGTGACATTCACCGAAGCTGAAAGCTAAAGGGTGAATCCGAGTTGGCCGACCAAGAGGATTCCAGGCCGGAGGAACAGACTGTGTGAAGGCCTGGAGGCAGGGCAGACAGGTGGCATTTAAGGAGCTGTGATGTCATCCCATCCAGATGGAGTCCTCAAGGCAGCTCATTGTCTGGTTGACCTTAGGCAAGCTCCCCGTTCTCTCGCTTCACTCTCCTCATCTGTGCAATGAAATCGGAGCCTTGTCCATCCCCTAGCTTCCCTCCCACCCCATGAATCCATGAAGGTTCATGCAGGAGGGGGGATATCTGTGGACATTAAGGGGCATGGAGGATGTCGCAGCATCACATAGCAATTCAGAGTCAAGCATAAGTCAAGCCCTTCGGAAAATTGTGTTACCCGAAGATACCACCCGGGGACCACTCAGTGCTGGGAAGCAGAAACATAGTATGTACGTAAGGCGACCTCAGGGACCCGAAAGGTAATGCAGCTTCCTAATTGTCCATCCTTACCTCACAGGGGAGGCGAGGCTGACTCAACACTTTCATGCATCTTCAGCTTCGCCCATAACTTCCTACTGCGTTGTGCCCTGGTAGACACCCAGGAGGTATTTATTGGTTACAATATAGCACTTTTTCTAGGGGATTTTATGTGAGCGCATATAAGCTTGACATAAACGGTATTGCAGATGTCAGGAGGGTCCAAGAGGCTAGAAAGAAAAATGAAAAAGAAATATTTTATTTACTTGCTTCAGCTCCTCATTTTGGATTATCTTCCCATAACCTCTGTCATTTTAACGAAGGTGAGGAAGGAAGTTGACATTTAAAGTGAGCATCCTTTATGCCAAGAGCTGTAACAGGGACTCCGACGGGCACTATCCTTTTTCCTCTTCGCCCCAGCCCTACCCCGCAGAGAATATCCTCAGAGCTTTTCCAAAGACCAAGATTGTTTTTCCTCAGTGTGATTTCCACGTTAGGGACGGTAATTGTAACCTTCTGAATGCTTGGTTTGATGCCCGGTGCTGGAACCGTGTGCTACATGATCAGAAAGAGTTTCTACAATGTAACCCACATATTGAGCTCCATTGCTTCTTCACAGACCAATCGCATTAAAGGGCCTGGATAAGGGACAGCTGCAAAGTATAGATAGGTTCTTGGGACCTCTACCCTGGACATTCCGATTCGATAGATCTAGGGGGAAGCTCTGAAGTTTAAGTTTAAAAAACGTGTTAGTTCATCCCAATGTGCCACAGCATCTGAGAGACAAAAGCGTGGGTTGGGCCCTCAATTATCCAGGTCAAGAAGGTGAAACCTTGAACTGGAGCTGGGACCCATGGCCTCTGCCTTCCATTTCAGAACCTTTTATACAACGTGGTTTCAGTGCCACGCACAGCTCTTTGCCTGGCCGAGCAAGGCTTGGAGGGCCTCGTTTATTAGATGACTCTTCATGGGAACACAGCGCCTGCTATGCTAGGCTGCCAGGAAGTCCTTTCTGCTTTAAAAATAACAGGGAAAGAGAGAGCGATATGTATGTGCCAGGCACAGGCACTGTGCTAAGTGCTTTACGTCATAGCATTCGAAGATGGTTGTTTTCCACAGAGAAGGGGAACTGATCAGAGACAAAATCGCCAGAGGTAACATCTGGTGCCAGTGATCTCTCCAGGTGTTCAGCTCCTCCTAAATAACTTTTCATCGTACTGTCCGCTCACTCACCTATCCTCCTATCCAAAAAACCAGAACTGATGGCTGCCCCGGGGATGATGGCAATGTTTCATCTTAGCAGTGTTGAGAAGGATTCCGAGGCTCCATCTAAACTCAGCAGAAGAGAATATGATTGATTGGTGATGTCTGTTACGACCACAGTAAGGGATAAAGGCAGCATTTGGGCTACTTATCGACTATTATTTTACTTTCCTGGGTGCCTTCGGGGATAACTTGACTCTAGTCCATGCACTCCAAAAATGAAAAATGCAACTGGAATTCTAAAGATGGCATGGAGGGCCAGGGGAGTGGGTGAGAGTCACCCTCATGTACTGTCTTTGCTGCCCCCCAGCTCCGCCAGCGGCTGGAGCTAGAGATAGAGCGGATGAAGCAGATGCACCAGAAGGACCGGGAGGACCAGGAGGAGGAGCTGGAGGATGTCCGCCAGTCCTGCCAGAAGCGGGTACGTAAGCAGCTAAGCAGCTGCTATAGCTGTGCCCTTTGGGCAGGGCAGGCCCAGGCCTAGCGCCCTCTTCCTTAGAGCGAGGGGGTTGTAGGGTCTGGGGATGGACTCCTTGGGCAGTCACCTGAGACCTTAGCTCCCTGGATGCTTTCAAGGGTGCTGGGGCGGAAGTTTCTATCTTAAATATGACCCAGAAATTTCCAGAAGCCCCTGAAACTGTCCAGCATAATCACCCCAAGATTTCTGCCAAGAGCCCAGAGTGCCATGTGACTGATGGATGCCCTGGGTAAGGGCTTAGGTGTTTCAGGAAGAGCGCCTGGCTACTTCCCTTGCAACTGACATAGTTTCTCCCATTTTACCCCAGCTCTCTGCAGACATTTCCAACAGTGCAGAAGAAAGCAATAAACCCTTGAAATCTACCACCTCAAAGCCAACATTATTACTAGCTTTACATGTTCTTTCCTGTCTCTCCCCCTCCCCCTCTCCCTCCCTCTCCCACTAGATATAGTAGAGAGAGTTTTCCCCAATGGGGGAGGTGGTTTTGGAGCCTGCTATTCCCTGGGCAGTTTGTCCTGGGCCCCCTTCCGTGTAGTAAATACAGATCTGACCTACATGTTCAGAGGCTGCCAAGCAGCTCACTGTGGGCACGCGCTCTGACTTATCAGCATGTCCCCTGTGGTTGGACACTTAGGGTGGGGTGCTTCTGATTATCTGTTGTTATCCCCGATGCTGAGATGAATATCCTTATAGATGTGCTGATGGATAGGAATATAAAGTGGATCCTGAAAGTGGAATTGCCTCGAACTTTGGGGTGCGCCTCCCTGAGCAGGTGTCACCACTCGGGGGCCTCATGGGTCTGTCGGAGCCTCGTGTGCCTTATGCATCTCCAAGTAGGCGCTGAGTAGCATTCCCCACGGTCGATTCCCTTTAGGAGCTCCCTAAACAGTCTCTGCAGAGCCCTCTGGACTCCAGGGGTTGAGTCAAATCCCAGCTCCATCAAAAACCAAATGTAGGGCTTTGGAGAAACCGCATAGCCTAACAGCCTCACTCCTCCCATCTGACAAATGGATGCTAGTGGCTACTGTGCAGGGTGAGAGTGAAGACTCAGGGAGCTCGCACATGTGGAAACATTGCAGAATTTTGGAACGTAAACCCCGTTCATTAGAGCTGGAAGAGCAACACTGGGTTTCTAGGTGGCTGGGCCTCCGGGGGCCAGGGGACAGCTTGGTGGCTGGCTTGCTCGTGGGTGTGATTAATCCATCAAGAGAAGGCGGTGCAGGAACTTGGCGCCTTGCAGAGCCCACTGCCAAGCATCCTTCTGGGCAGGGCATGAGGGGCCCTTGGTGACTGGCAGGTCTTCCACGGGAGACAGATCGGGCTGCCTCGACACCCTGCCATCCCTCCAGGGAGTGTTAAGAACTGGGCCCATTCTCCACCCCCATTGGTGGGCCCTGATGCATCTGCTCTTCATCCTGCTCTGCAGGTTCCTATGGCTCATCCCGAGGGGCCCAGCATGTCCCCCCTAGAACTCTCCAGGACTGGAAAGAAAAAAGTCAATGACTTGGGCTCAGCTATATCTATGTGCCCTTGAGTATGTCTTGTAACTCCCCAAGACTGTTTTCTCCTCTGTGAAATGGGAGGAATGATAGAACATGGTCTACCTTCACTATCTATTATGAGGATGAGATAAAAGAAGGGGAAGTGTCTTGTAAACTGTAAAGTGCTGCAAGTTATCATCAAAGGGACAGTTTCTGCTTATGTTCCATTGTTACTAGTACATTTTTGGGAGAAATGAATGGCATTCTTTGAACACCCATTGGGCGCCATGCACCAGGCTGGGTTCTTAATGTCTACGGACTCACTGAATCCTCACACGAATGCTGTTTCTACAGGTGAAGTGACATGCCCAAGGTTCCCCAGCTGGGAAGTAGCCGAGCTAGGATTTGAACTTAGCTCTGTCTGACTCCAAAGCCCAGACTCTTAACCAAGACACAAGATATTTTTTTGTTGTTTATTTTGTAACTGTTTGAACTGTGAAGGGCCATTTTGGAAGCACATGATAGATGTCAACCTTGGGCAGTGCTTCATCCCTCAGCACTTCCTGCACAATGACTTACCAAAGGCTCTGTTAAGTCCTGCACTGAAGACCCTGTCAACTCAATGATTTCCATACTTATTCTAGCATGGATTCCCCTCCCCCCACCCCCACATCATACCTGTGAGTAGCACGTGGAAATATTCTACAGAACACACTCCAGAAAACTTTGCCTTGCTCGATATATAGTCTTTATGATTTTGTATCTTTTTCAGAATTTGTTGTAGCCATTTCTGTCTTCATTCTGAAGACAAATGTGAGCGGAATGCCTTATGTCTCTCTTAAAATAAAGTTTCGAAATGAACTTGCTTTCTACCTAAGTGGCCATCAGTCACTATTTTTTCCCCCTTCGTGGGTCAGGAGGCAGAAGCCCTCAGTCCCTGTCCATGTGCCCTCCAGTGAAGGTTGCACCGTATCTGGTGCATTTCAAGAGTGCCTCAAAACATAAGGGGTGCCCTGAGCCAGGGCCCCAGTGAGCTGGAGGTATGACCCAGACCTTCCTGAGGTCTTGCCGTGGAGAGATTTATAAAGGGAGAGCGTGAGGTCAGGGAAAGGTGTTTTTCTCCTATGACAGGCACTGACACTGCCTTCACATCTAGTGACTGTTCTGCTCAGTCTCTCTCTCTCGCCCTGGCAGGAAATCAATTGCTAGCAACCTGGGCGGGAATGCTAATGGCCATCTGGAGTGGCAGTGGAGCGGGGGCCAGGAGACCGATAACTAACTGCTCTTAGCAAAAACTGACTGAAGAGTATGCACTTTGGAGCCACTTTCTGACTCAATTTGTCCATCTGTGAAATAGGGTCACTGAAGGCACAAGGTTACAGAGGGAGCGTGAAGGGGTGAGATAACGTAGGTGAGAGAGGCTGGAGGGGAAGAGGGGAAGCAAAGCTGGTGGGGTATTCACTCTAGTGTAGAGTGCCTGGCCTTGCTGGGTGATTGCTGAGAAATCAGCACCAACTGTAAATTCAATGAATCCCTTGTAGCCAGATGTCTTAATCAGTTCAGGCTGCTATACCAGAACATCATAGGCATTTACTTCTCACAGTTCTGAGGCTGGGAAATCCAAGACCAAGGTGTCTGGTGCGGGCTCTCTTCCTGGCTTGTAGACAGCCACATCGTTTTAAGTGGAGAGAGAGAGAAGAAGCAAGTTCTCTGGTGTATCCCCTCTTATAAGGGCACTTATCCCATCATGGGGGGCTCCACCCTGATGATGTCATTCCAGCCTAATTACCACTCAAAGGCCCCACCTCCAAATACTATTGCATTGTGGGGAGGGTTTCAACAGGTGAATTTTGGAGGGACACCAGATAATCTTAAATCCAACTACTTTTTTTACTGCATCATAGTATATTTATATGTTTGAATAAGGGAGGTAGATGCATGTTAACATATTGGATGTAGCTTCATGCAGAGCCTGAAAAAATCAGACTGCCAAGACTTAGAGATATTCAAGCTAGGGCATGGCACAGGACGGAGACATCTGGTAGGGAATGGTTAGGGACCTGGGGGATGGGGCTTCACAGTGAATGGTAGGGGCTCCCCGTAACTGCTCAGCTCTCCCCATAGTTGTTGGGCTCCCAAGCTTTCAGGCTCCTGAGTTTCTCCAACAGAGACACCTGCTCCTAACCATAAGGGCAGCCTTTGTGGAACTGGGTGAAGGGCCTTGGACTCCACATCATCCCCTCCACCTGGGGAGGGTCCCTGCCTTGTGGGATTTGTCCAGAGGGAGCTCATTTCTCCTGTGCATGGATCTGTCCTTTGTGCCCACAGCTCCGCCAGCTGGAAATGCAGCTGGAGCAAGAATACGAGGAGAAGCAGATGGTCCTCCATGAGAAGCAGGATCTGGAAGGCTTGATCGGGACCCTCTGTGACCAGGTGAGGGGGAGCCACCAGCAGACATTTGGGAGAACACTCTCCCAGGGGTGTGTTCTAATAATAGGGGGTGAGACATATAATGGGGAGGCCAGCTGGAGGGGTCTTTGGGCCTCTTCCTGCTTCCACCTAGTGCCCTCTTCTCCACCAATTCTGTCCCTGCCCCATTCACTGGCTCCTCTTAAAGGGCCTTCCGGGGCCCACACTCAGCAGGCTTCTTGAAGAACCCAGGAGAACAGAGAGTGTGGGTGCAGCCAGAGTGACAATCGGGTCACCATGCCTTCAGCTGCTGGAGTGAGAGTGTGCACAACGCTTGCTTTAATGGGGCCCCTGTGCTCACAGCTGGCTTCTCATGACAGCAAGACTCTTGCTAGAGGCAGCCAGGCTCAGAGAAAAAAAACATTCCCCAAACAGTTGGTGGCCCCTGGGTTTCCGTTCCTGATCTCCCTGCCTTCCCTCCCTCCTCGTTCCCTCTCTCCCAGAGGAAACCGTTGTCCTGAGGTCGCGGCGTGAATTCCTCTGCATGTATGTTTACACTTTGACCACGTGCAGCACATACGAGTCTCTACTTTGTCCCCCTCCGTATACTATGTTTCCAGATTAGGCTGTGATAACCCCTGTAACTCTAATGCCATCATTTTAACTGCTGCACAGTATATGTATTTTTAAATTCCCTTCTTCTGTTGGTGAATATTCAGTCGTTGACACTCTAAGACACACACTTGCAATACGTATTCTTATATATGTCTCACCGCACACAGGGACAGGTGTCGCCAGGGTGTGTAGCTGGAAGAGGAATTGCTGGCTCCTAGGACGGTCTCATTTTGGAATTATTAGATGTCGCCCAAATGGTTCCCCAGCGTGACTATGACAGTTTACACTGTCACTAGCAGGATTTTTTAAATGTTTGCTTCCCCACTTCTCCACTGACACGTGGCACTGCCAGATATTTTTTAAATGTTTTCCAGTCCCTGAGTGTTAATTGTACTGCTGGTCCCCTCGCCCCATCGCTAGTGAGGTGTTGTGTGTTCTTTACGTTTGTTATGGTCTTGCCTATTCAATCTTTTGGCTTCATTTTTTCTGTTGGTCCTTCATGATCCTTATACAAGATGTTAGTCCATTTTTGTTTACATATGTTGCAATTGTCTCCTACTCTATGGGAAATCATTGCACTTTATGATGCCCTTCACTTAATAAAAAGTGTTATTTATTTTAAATGTTTTTATTGATTTTTTTTTTTTTTTTTTTTTTTTTTTAGAGAGAGAAAGAGGAAGGGAAAAGGAGAGAGAGTAAAACATTGATTGATTGCCTCCCACATGCACCTGGGCATGTGCCCTGACTGGGATTAATTCAATTTTAGTCTCTTAACTTTTCATAGGACAATGTAATTTACTTATATTTCTTATAGTGACTGATATATTTGAATTTATTTCTGTTCTCTTCTTTTGTGTTTAGTATTTGTTGGTTCATTGTGTCCCCCCCCCCCCCTTTTTTTTTTTTTTTTTTTTTTTTTTTGCTTTTTGCTTGACTGTTTTCCTGCAATTGGATAGATTGATAATGTATTCATTCTATGATCACTTTTGCTCATTGCCAGTACTGAAGCTACAAATCATATTTCTATTCTTGTGGTAGTCACCGTACATTTTAAGATAAGCACTTAATTATAATTTTCCCTAACATACTTTATTTAATTTTCACAACAGTGCTGTGGGACGGGTATTATTAGTTTCTACACATAAATGAAAGAAGTGAAGCTCAAAAGTAAAGCAAATTGTCCAGGATCACATAGCTTGTCAGTGGCCTGTGTGGATTTGAAATGACGTGTGTATTATTTGAAAGCCCGTGTTTTTTAAAATAGAACATCATGTTGCTTAAAAATGATTAAGATCCAGTTAACTAGAATCATCCTTTTGTGGCCCATCATTTTTCATATTATTATAAATCAGCCCATTTCTGCCATTAATTTGCTGTGCATCCTTCAGCAACTCACCTTCTCTGGCCAAACCTCAATTTCCCATCTGTAAAGGGGCTTGGTTATCCCTAACAGCCGTTCCAGATCCTATTGTTCCCGTGCTCAGAGACTTCTTTGACCACAGACATTTAACAATGGCCCCCAACAGGCTGCCTTTATTATTAATGACGAAACAATCGAGGCTTGACCACAGCTTCCCACAACAACACTAAACATTATTTAGATTTATTGGTTAATTATTCACCAGTTTTATCTAAATTTGAATCTTTGTGCTGTAAAATGTGGACTTGCAGAGTGACATTCATTTCCCATTAACCTAATGAGTCCTTCCCTCCGCCCTCCCCTCCTGTAGCCATTCATTATGGAGGGGAGGAGGCCTTGGTCTGAGATTTTGCTGTGAATTTCATTTCCAATGATCCCTCTGGAAAGGAGATGGTGGCAGTGTTTTCAGGGTCGTTCTGGCAGAGAAGAGGGTAGAATCTGAGCTATCCCTACTGCACAGTCAGTGCCAGCATCCGGGGGTGTACCTGATGCCAACCTGCCCCACGGGAGAATTAAAGGCACTTTAGGATGCGTGCTATACAAGAACAGACACAAAAATAAGACAGGTGCCAGGCACACTGCTTGGATGCAGTCATGGTATAGGGCCTGGGCTCAAGTGAATAAATTGGGATCTGGGTTCCAGTAGGCACTGTGGTACAGTGGTTAGAGGCCTGTATTCGGATCCCGGCTGCCCAGGTTCAGAGCCCTGCACAGCTAGGGCATGGCCTTTGGCAGATCACCTGCCCGCTCCATGTCAGTCTTGTCAGCTGTAACTCCATTTCCTGCCCCGCCCCCATGTTTCATACCCTCATGCTCATCACCCAGAACAGAATATACAAGGCTGTGCACTCGCAGTGCCTCCCACCTGCAGGGCCCGCCCTGCACCTTGCTGAGCTGTCCCATTCATCTCAGGCTCTTCCCGATCCCATCCCAGCCTGGGCGGGACCATGCTCCTCTGGGCCTCCATGACACCTTTTCTCCAGTGGGAAGAGCGAATCATACCTCTCTCATCGTATAGTTTACAAAAAGGACCTCTTTGCAGTCAGCAAAGTTGGGTTCGTATCCTGACTCTGCCACTTATTGCTAGCTGTGTAATCTTGGGCAAACTGCTTCCCCTCCATAAGCTTTAGTTTCTTCATCTGTGAAATGGGGATGATGCTGCTGCACAGCTCAGAGACTCACTATGACGATGAAATGTGTGACATCCATACAGTGTTTAGAACAGTGTCTGACACTCATCTCTCTATATCTGTACGCTATTGTCACTTTTATAAAGCCAATTATAATAATAATGTCTATTGTTAAGAGATTGTCACAGGAGTTCAATGTAATGACATGTGACAAAGGCCTGGCAAAATGCCCAGGCCTCAGCTCGGCTCAGCAGGTGAGGATAGGAATATACATGTATAATATATATTATGTATATCATATTATACAGGGTGTCCCAAAACATGTATACACACTTTAACAGCTGATAGCTCAATTTTGAAAATGAAATGTATTTTAATAACCACTGCCTTTATAATTATTCCAAGTGTGTGTGTGTGTATATTTTGGGGAGACACCCCATGTCTATATATAATCCAGCATTTATAATGTAAAGCAATACATCTGAGAACAAAGAGGCTATATCCTAAGAACCAACTCATTTTTCAAAGCGTTCGAAGCTGGTGGTAGAGAAGGAGTAACGCAGAGTCTGAAGGAGTGCATTCCTGGCCACCAGACAATGCCCATAACCCCTTCTTTTTGTAAACCCTCGGCAATACGCACAGTGCTTTCTGATCCGTCATCACGTCTGATTTCTGTCTTACTTCAACACCGAGGATAGGGGTTTTTTTTTAACTTCCTCTTTTACAGACGAGGACACTCAGGTCAGAGCGGTGACCTAACGCAGTCACAGGTCCCGCTGCTAGCAAGTGGCGAGCCAGGGTTTAACCTTTTGCACTCGGATGTCGAGATTAAAATTACTCTTTGAATGTATCAATAATTTGAAATATAAAAAAATCCAAGTAAATAAGTTTGCATGAAAAGAAACTCCAGTTTTTTATTCTACTGCCGCGCTTTGTAAAATCTGGGGGATTTAAAAAATTAAATCCCGAGTAGAATAAAGGAATTGAGAAAAAAGCAAGCGAGTGCAAAGGGTTAAAGCCTGGGCCACCTCCTTCTCAATCGCACCTTCGTTCTAGAGCACCCGGGCCATTGTGAGCCTTGCAGGAAATGGCTGTGCTTGGCACAGAGACCCAGGTACCCGGATGTGGACAGACTGAGCCCCAGGGTTGCAGCATCTGGGCCCCGTTTTCTGTGATACCCCCATCGGATGGATGGTGCCGTGTCCTTCCCGCTGGTCCCCTGAGGAGAAGGGCGCTGCTGTTTCTTGCAGAGATGCGAACTCAGTGCCCAGTCGGTGCTATGTTTTCAGGGGAGACCGTGGTCTGGGAGGGTTTCATGGTGAGCCCCGCATCATCGGTCTACCTTGGTTTGTCTGTCTGTCGTGTTGTCTGAGGGCAGTTGTCAGCCCCCTGGTGCCGAGGTCAGGGTGTGGCTTCAGGGTTCTGGGGACAGAAAGGCTGGGGAAGGAATACGCTCGCTTCTGGGTAAGGTCCCTCTGTGGAAAGTGACCTTGTCAGCCTGTCCTTAACTGGCAAAGGGGACCAGCTCAGGGGACAGAAAGGCTGATTTAGAGCTTTGAAAGCTGTGTTAATACTATTTACTGATGTGTAACATGCATGCAGAGAAGTACACCATGTCCCATCCACGCAGCTCAACACATTTCCATAAATTCATGAAGCCAGCACCCAGATCAATAACATTGATAACCCCCCGGAAACTCCCCCCCTGCCCTCTCCAGTGACTGCCCCTCTGGGGTGACTGCTGTCCTGACCTCAGCCAGCAGAGGCCTCCCCTGACCTGTGGGCTCTCCTGCAAGGTGAAGAGAGGCCATGTTGATGACTGGGGCCAAAAATGAGACAGAATGACTTTGGATCTTTACAGGCCGTGGTGACAGTAGTAATAGCTCATATCTGTGCTGTTACTATGAGCCAGGCATTAGGCGAAGCACATATGTAATTTTCACAGCAGCCCTGTGTGTGTGATACCATTCCCATTCTGCAGATGAGGAAACTGAGGCTCAGAGAGGAAAAAGTGTCTTGTTCAAGGTCTTGCAGCGAGTGGCAAGAGCAGGATTCGAACCCAGGGAGCCTGGTTCCAGAGAGCTTGGACCCTGGCCACTGCTTTGCCATCTCAGCTCATGAGTGCCTTCCCTTGGCTTCCAGATCGGCCATCGGGACTTTGACGTGGAGAAGCGCCTGCGGAGGGACCTCAGGAGGACTCATGCACTGCTGTCCGATGTGCAGGTCCTCCTGGGGACCATGGAGGACGGCAAGGCGTCGGTCAGCAAGGAGGAGCTGGACAAAGTGCACACCCAGGTGGGTCCCCTCACTGGGAAAGTGTTGCAGCCACTGGGGAGTGGCGCTCCCTCCAGGTGTGTGTGTGTGGCCGTGGTGCTGACCTAAGGTAGGGGACATTCCCAGACATTCTCAGGGCTGGTGGGTCCCATGGAGGTGGCACATGAGGAAGAGGGGTTTGTCAATGACTGAGGCGTCTCGTTCCCTTCCTCAGGGCTGAAATAGGGTGCATCTTGAGTGCTTGGGTGGATCAGGGTCCTGGGGCAGAATGCCTGAGTGTGGCATAGGCATGCCTTCGTGCGGGCCTGTGTTTGTACGCAGGTGGGACTGTGTGTTTGTATATACGTGGGTGCATCCCCGCGTTGACTATTGGGACTGGGTATGAAACTAATAGTAATAGCACTAATAATGCGAAGCCTATTACGACCAACAACAATAACAAATAATAGCCGTTTGCGTATTGGAATGCCACAGACAGTGATTGCGAGATGATGCTGATCGCCGCTGCCACCTACACAGGATGTCGCACTGAGTCCTCGGTCACATAGTCATAAAGTGGCAAAGCCAGGGTTTGAACCCAGGTCTTCAGGCCCCACCATCCCTGGCTGCTTTAGAGGAGGCCTAGAGCAGTGGGTCTGAGGGCCAATAGGAGGTGAGGCCAGGCTGGCGTGGAGGATCTCGGGATGCGAGCTAGTGTGGTCAGTGCCAGGTGCAGACAGTGTGGTCCAGGTGGCAGGTGTTGAGAGGTGTCAGTGGGTCAGATCCCATGTCCTTGTCCTCTGTAGGACCCAACCCAGGGCACTACACGGCGTCTATTTGTCATGCCGGCCTCGTCTCCTCTGGCCTAGAACCATTTTTCAGTCTTAACTTGTTTTTCGTGACCTTGATAGTTTTGCAGAGTTGTGGCCAAGTGTCCTGTAGACGGTCCTCCAAGCTGGGTTTGTCGGATGTTTTTCTCATCATCACACCAGGTTTATGGGGTTTGGAAGGCACACCCTGGATGTGTAGTACTGTTAAACCAGAAGACACACGGGTAAAGGCCCTCCTCTCTTGACGATTCTATGATTCTTAGCAGTTTCCTTCATCAGCGCACCCTCTTCCAGGGCTTGTCCAGGCGTTCCTGGTTTTAGTTCTTGACCTGGGCAAGTCCTCAGCCCCAGGAAAACCAGGACAGGAGGCCAACCAGGTGGGTGGTAGACCCTGAGCCTCTTGGTGGGCAGAGATGTCCATGCTCTCAGACAGGGACCAGGCATCCAGGGCTCATGCCAGCCCCCTCAGCGGGGCCATGTACTCTGCCTGTCTCCCTCAGATATTCCCGATGCCACATGGTGCGAGCCTTCCCTCCCCACAGGTGAGAGTTCTTGAAAGGAACCAGGGTCGTTTCGTTTCCTTTTTTTTTTTTTTTTTTTTTAGTATTCATGAGAAATCTCCCTCTGCTGGGTAAAAATGTGTGTTTTTGCAAACTAGTGGTATTTAATGAAGGCGCCTTGAGCTGAATCAAAGAGCTCCATTCTTCTGAAAGGCCTTCCTCCCCGTCTCTGCATCCGGCTCCTATCAAAGGGAATCCACAGCCTTGGCTTCCCATTGCTGTTGTCATGGAAATTGTTATAAGGATGGCATCGCGTGGACCAGAGGTCAGGGTACAGTTGCTTTGTCTCCCAGCGCACGTGTCCCGGATGCCAGAGTCGGAGCTAATCAAATAAAGCCATGATGACATTGGGCATTGCTGCGTCTCCTCGCCCATGAATGGTATTTGTCCTTTACCTGAAGGCTCCAGGGACAGAGGCAGGGAGGGCGGGCAGAAGGGGGAGGGGAGAGGATGCTGAGTTTGCCGCTGGCTGCATCTTAAGTGCTGGGCGTGGTGCTGACCCGTTTCATTCGTCCGTTCTCCAGGGCCTGCTGTGTGTCAGACAAGGTGGTAGATCTAATACATAATGGTGAATAAGACAGGTATGGAACCCTCCCTCGTAAAACTCACATCTGATGGGAAAGAAGACAAGCAAGCAATGATACAAATAGAAAGACCCACACCTTAATTTGGGTAATAAAGGAAGGAAGTGGGGTTCTGGAATAGGGCATGGCAAGGGGTGTGGTTTAACTTGGGTGGTCAGCTGAACCACGTGGGGAGAAGGAAAAGGCAGCAGGGACCACAGCCCACAACGTACAGGGCCTGGAAGGTTTGGGTTTTATTCCAAGGGTGGTGAGGAGCCTTTGGGAGATTTTGAGGAGAGCGTGACAGACCATCCGATACACGTTTCAGAGGATAACTCTATGTGGAGGAAGGATCGAGGAGGGGGTAAGGCAGCGCCTCTAGGAGGCTCGCACACCCGTCTAGGCCTGAGGAAACTCACCTGGGTTAAGTGCTGATGGAGGTGGCCAGGAGGGACAGACTGGGGTTGGTTTGAAGTTGAAGGGACTTGCAGATGGTCTGGGTCGCAGCAGTCAGTGGGTTATGAATAATCCTCACCATAGCCCCAGGAGGTGGATAGTTCTAATTTGACCCATTTTCCTAACAAGGAACCAGGCTCTGAGAGGTTGAGTAATTTCCCCGAGAGCACACAGCAGTATGTGTCTGAAAGCTGCAACGGTTTTGGACCCACGCAACTCAGTTTGCGTAACAACGTTTGTGAAGCACCTACTGTGTTCCAGGCTTTTCCAGGTGTCTCAGGGTGATCCCCAGACTTGGCTGCAGATCAGATAACTTACATGTTAGTTACAAATCACCAATTTCTGGATCCCATCCATATATATGTATAGTATATGTAGCGTGTGTGTGTGTGTGTGTGTGTGTGTGTGTGTGTGTGTGTGTATTTTTTAAATCTGGGTTGGGACCCTGGATTTACATTTTTAAACAATCACATCAGGAGATTCTGATGCTGGTCTTAGGCCCAGCATTTGGAAGCCATGGGCTCATTCATTCCTCAAAAAAACCCTTCCTGTTCGGCAGCAACACACCTGTTTTGCCGATGAGAAAACGGACGGCGAGTTTATACTAGCGTTCAACCGATTGTAAGATGAAATTTGAGTTCGGAGAAATGGACCCGGCACTTGTTAATTTTGTGACCTTCAACCAGTGACCGGACCGCCTCAAGCCCTTTCCTAAAGAGGGGTGACATTGCTTGGCGTCCCAGGGACCTGTCGAGGCCACTGGGGCCACGCCAGTGAGGGCTTCGGGAACCTGAGCACACGCTGCAGCCTTTACAGCTGGCTAACCACGGCCGTGGTTAACCTCAGGAACGGTTCACCCCATCAGCGTGAGGATGAGGGAGTGTTTGAACGCACTTATAGCTAACTGCAGGCATTCAGCAAATATTGATTCGGCCTCCACTCCGGGATGAACTCGAGGCCAGACTGCAGGGCGAGGAGGAGACCGCAAGGTCCTGCCCTCGACCCAGGAAGCAGACTGTCGTCGAGCGGGGTGATGAGCAGCATACAGGTGGCATGTCGGGTTTGGCTAAAGAGGGCGTCCTTACTTTAGCTGTGGGAGAGGAGCTGGTGGCTTCAGCTGTCTCTTTAAAGAGGGAAATGAATTGCTGGTTAGTAAGATGCTCACGGCTGGCCGTGCTAGGAAGCAACAGAGCACGAAGGGGTGGGGCATGTGGGCACAGCAGGAATTGTGCACGAGGTTCCCAGGGGTGAGAGCACAGAGGGCACGGTGGGTAACTGAGGCTGGAGCCCGCTCACGAGCAGGTTAGTGAGCCTGGCTAAGGAGTTTGGGCTCGATCCCCAGCGTAGCAGGGAGCCATAGCGAGCTGCTGAGCAGAGAAGGACGGGGTCAGAGTGCTTGGACACCGGCAGGGTTCCCGGTCTAGCTGCAGCACCCGCGGCGAGCCAGGCTCAGCTAGAGGCACGGAAGGTCCCGGAGACAGAGCAGCTTCATTCTGCCCACAGGGCCAGGATGCCCAGGCCCCATTTGAATCCTGAGAAAATTATTTGGCTCTTTCTGCCCAGTTTCCCCCCACTGGGAGCCTGGCTCTGTCTCAGTTAATAACTGAGGTTTAAGACCCTGGTGATGAAACACGGAGGCCCCCTGGAGGGAGGCAGAAAAAAACACTCCTCTTTGGGTTCGAATCCTGCCACTGCTGCCTAACTCGCTGTGTTATTTGGGGCAAATCACTCTGCCTTTCAGAGCCTCCTAAAAAGGGGGTGCCCTAGTCAGTTTGACACTGTAGATAGAGCGTCAACCTGGGGACTGAAGGATCATGGGTTCGATTCTGGTCAGGGGCACATGCCCAGGTTGCAGGCTCGATCCCCAGTAGGGAGCATGCGGGAGGCAGCCGATCAATGATTCTCCCTCATCATTGATGTTTCTAGCTCTCTCTCCCTCTCCCTTCCTCTCTGAAGTCAATAAAAACATATTTTTTTAAAAAGGGGATGATGTTCCTGACTTCTTATGCTGATAGAAGGCCCCCAGACCACGGATTTGAAACAATTCTCTCAGTTGAAAACTATCTTAACGTCTAGTGCTCCCCACTGGCTCCCTGTCCCGCGTTGGTATCTGGGCATGTGCTTTTACAAGACCTCGTGAAACAGGTAGGCGGGGCCGTGTGCTGGGTTATCTAATGACACCTGTTCTTCATGAGCCGATTACTAATTAATTCCCATGACATGTTTCCACTGGAAACAAACTAATCTGAAGACAGGAGCAGTTCCAACAACCAAGACATGTAATTGAGATAATCGCTGTGCATAAGTAGCATCTGCGAGGAGCAGATGCGGCACCTGGCTGCGCGGGGAACGGTGCTGTCTGCTCCAGGGCAGTGGTTGCTTAAAAAAAAAAAAAAATTGGTTCCTGCCTCTGACCTTTGTCTCCTCCCCAAGGGAAATGTGTTATTTGATTTTCGCGAAATAGAAAGGAGTTTGCGCCGAACTCTCCCGTTGTTTCATTAATTCGGGCCGGGGGCTGTGTTTACCCCTTCCTGCTGAGAACAAAGCTGTCGCCATGTCTGAGTCACTGGACCCCCTAAATAGCTCTTGAGTCCATTCCTCCTTCTCCCCACTTGTCACGCACTACCGGTGTCTCTCGGACTCTGCTGGCCTCTGGTCCTGTCCGGGCCATCTTTCCGACACCTGGTCTCTGGAGACAGAATTTTAAAGCGTAAATACAGTCTTGGCTCTTTGTGTGGAAGATCCACCAGTGGCCCCAGAACACAGCCCTGCGGATGGATACAGGCCTGTAAGGATGCACAGCTAGTGCCTATCCTCCTGGGACCCCTGACCAGCGCCGAGAACAGCTTGGGGGTCCCCCACACCTTTTCCCACCTCCCCACCTTTGCCCAAGCTATGCCCTCGCCTGGGCTCTTGCTTCTTCCCTCTGAAACCTCTTCGCCTCATGGACCTTTAGCCTCTGAACTTGGGTCTGGGCATCGTCCCCGGGGGCCACCTCTGACCCCCAGAGGCTGCGTGAGGGCCCCACCTCTCCTCTCATGACCTCCTGGGTTTACCCCCAGGATAGTACATGCCATTCTATCAAAACGACCCCCTTGACTTGTCTGTTTCCCTCCTTTACCTTCCAAAGCCTTCACGGCAGGGTCTGGAATGAGTAAACGTATGAGAAGATTTGCCCAAAATCACAAAGGGGATTCGAACCCACAGAGTCGGATTTCAGTAGCCGGGATAGAATCACCACCACCCAGAACCGCCGATGCACTGCCTGTGGGCCCGCCGCTGCCCCTGGGCTCTCGTGGCCCCTCCGGAAGCCCCAAGAGGTCCCACAGGCCCTCCCAGGGGGTTCCGGCTCAGCTCCAGTGTTCCGGCAGGTGGGCCCAGTCGGCTGGTAAGCTCCCAGGGGCGCTTAGGCACCAGTCTGAGGGCCCTCCCCCCTATTCATGCACGGAAGACTGATAACCCTGACTCATCCTAGTCCCTTTAATGGAGACATCTGTCAGCAGGCGTCACCCCTGCTTCCGTGAGACATTGGAAATAATGAGTGAGCTCAGCAGAGATGGCCCCGATGGCAGCCTGTGTGAGCGAGCCTCAGAGCCCTCCTCCCAGCCGGGACCGCAGGACAGGTAGTCGGTGTTTTATTTGACAGCCCTCCCCCCCTTTTTTTTTAAAGATTAGGTGGAGTGAATTGATTCAATATTAACATAACCTCCTGTCAGAGGAGATAAAGACCAAATTGTAATTGGTTAAAACACGGTTATCGTGGGCCGCTCACCCCACAAATATTGACACTTCCAGTGCTGTCGTGCATGGAGGAGATGGAGGAGGAAAAGGCTGGTCTCATCATAGGCCCCGCAGGACCTGTGACTGTCGAGCTGCGGAGAGCTGCCCCCCCCACACACACACAGCACAGCCATTCGCCTGGGTCATGCTAACATCGTAACGACAATGATCCTGGTGGCGGGCAGCCAGCCCAGGCGAGCTCTTGAATGTCATGGCCTCATTTTATCCCCCAAACCCACTGGAAGGCAGTAGATTCCATGCGTAGGGGCCTTTCCATTTGGGGCCTGAGTGCAGGAGTGTGTCTGCATACAGCAAGTGCTCAATGGCTGGATGAGTCGGGTCCAATAAGATGGGCTGTGACTCCCCTTAGGAAGCAGCTGGGATCCGGCCCATTTTATGCAGGAGGAAGCTCAGCGTGTGGGAAACTTACCCCAAGTCACGGAATATGGGGGGAACTGGGATTAAAAAAACATAATTTATTTTGAATTTCAAACTGATGAGAAGTTGTAATAGTCAAAGGATTCCTACGTATCCTTTACCTAGATGCATCAGTTTTTAGCATTTTGCCTCCTTTTTTTTTTTTAAATATATTTTATTGATTTTTTTACAGAGAGGAAGAGAGAGGGATAGAGAGTCAGAAACATCGATGAGAGAGAAACACCGATCAGCTGCCTCTTGCACACCCCCTACTGGGGATGTGCCCACAACCAAGGTACATGCCCTTGACCGGAATCGAACCCGGGACCCTTGAGTCCGCAGGCCGACGCTCTATCCACTGAGCCAAACCGGTTTCGGCGCATTTTGCCTCCTTTGCGGTATCCTTCTCTCTCCGAAGTACATTTTCTGAATTACTTGAAAACATGTTACAGACACAGTGCCCCTTTATTTTAATCAGAATCAGAAATTTAACATTGATAAAATAGATCAAATACCGATTTCTAAGCCAGGGTCTTCTAACTGTGTCGCCCCACAGGCCAAATCCAGCCCCCTGTCTGTTTTTTGGTTGATGCATTTTTTGTCTACAAAGCCTCAAAGTTTTACTATCTGGCCTTGAACAAAAAGTTTGCTGACTCCGGATGTTAACTGCTGACTGTTCAGATTCTGCCCACTGCCCCATCCATGCTCTCTGTAGCATTTCCCCCCCCCGTTTCAGGACCTGCCCTGGGGGTAGCAGTTTCATGGTGCCGTAGATCCTGAGTCTTCCTTTGTATTTTATGGCGCGGCCATGCGTGGAGAGCTCAGGCCGGCTCTGTTGGAGACTGTTCCCCCTGTTTGGGTGAACTGGAGCTCGAACCCCCACCTTTTTCGCTTCAGAGCCTTTTGGGTTTGTGCGGGCGGATCTGAGGGTGTTCCAGGACACAGGAGTTCCAGTTTTATGACCAGAAACGTCCCAGGCAAACAGGGATGGGCTGGTCATCCTAGAGCCAGTGTCTGCAGCCCTCAGTAACCGGGAAGATAAGCAGGCTCCTGGCTGACCCTCAAGGGTTCCCGGGAGGGTCAGGGCGAGGGCAATGGGCCAGATGTCCATCTATGAGCCTCCTCCTGAGCATCTGCTCAGGCTGCATCTGAGCTGAATCAGCGCCCTCAGTACGTCCTGGCCCCAGGTCTTGCTTATTTTGTCCCATTTGTGCGTAGGAGAGTTCCTTGATGTTATTAGATGCCGTCGCAGCTTATTCTCCTTGCTGTTTCATGAGACTTGGACCACTCTTTATCCATTTTGCTATTGATGGACGTGTAAGTTGACTCTAGATTTTGGTTATTATGAATGGGGCTGCTGAGGACATGCATACAGACCGAGAAGTGCGGTATCTCTGCGTCAGCGTTCCTGTGTTTCCTGAACTGGAATGGACACTGACAAAGGGTTTCCCCAGGTGCCTGCAGCCAGGCACACCCCTGCCAGCAGAGTGGGAGGGTTGAATGCGGGTAGGATAGGCGTGGCCGAGTGTTCTGTTTGAGTGAGTATGGGGCAAGGCGGTGGGGCCGCTTTACTCGGGGGTCAGTCCAGGCTTCTCAATCCAGCCCTCCAGGGTGCAGCCAGCCTCAGGCGGGGGCTGCAGGGCTTTCTTCTGTAGAGTGTGGGAGTTTGAACTATCCTGGTTCTTTCCAGGTGTGAGTGTGTGTGTGTGTGTGTGTGTGTGTGTGTGTGTGTGTGTGTGTGTGTGAGAGAGAGAGAGAGAGAGAGAGAGAGAGAGAGAGAAGGACTTTATTATCAAAGGGGAATCTCATTAGGATGCCCACTGCCCTGATGAGCACCTGGCCTGGACTTGATGGGGCTTCCCTCACTTATCCCAAAGTGAGCTCCTTCCAGCTTTGGAGAAGGGGGTTCACTTGGGGATCCAGGGGTTGCTGAGCAACTGTGGTCACTCTCCTTGTCTGGGTCATCACCTCCTATGGAGGTGGGTCCTGCATACATAGCCCCTTGTCCTTCCTATGGAGCAGCTGTCTAAACACCAGAGACCTACACTGGGGAGCAGCCAGGGAGCAGCCAGGCAGCGAGCGAATAGCTTCCTTAGAGCGTGTACAGGGTTCAAGTGGGCAGCTCGGGCCAGAGGGAGCTCAGGCTGCAGACGCAGGCAACCCGCTGACCGGACAGGTTAGTGATGCACCAAGGTGACTTCTTCGCCGCCCCCCCCCCCCCCATTGCTCACCTGTGGAGTCCTTACCTTGTTGGGGGAAAGGTGAGCAAGATCCAGGTGGCCCCCAGGAGCCGGACATGGAGGCGCTCAGATCCTGTGCTATTTAGGGGAACAATGGGGTGCTAGAATATAATAAAAGGGGGGTATAAATGGGATGGGGGCAGGGACGGCCTTTTTTATTTTATCCTGCTTTTGTAAGTTTGGGGCTTTTCTTTCTCTGGAGAGCATCAGTGAACCCCAAATCCATCGTCACCAGAGCAGAAATCGGGAAGGAAATTTTTGAAGTCTGTTCAGTCATGTAGGACCTGAGCAGTCCTTAGGTCCTGAAATACAAAATCAGGACGGACCCTGAGACCCTCAGAGGAAGACTTAAAACAAGGGGAGGCACCTGCTTTACCCGGAAGGTGGGAAGCGCATGCCGCAGGGCCTCTTAAGAAACAGCCGTGGATGTAAGAGGGATATCAGTTCAGATCCTGGCCCCACTCACCAGTTGTCAGCTGTGTGACCATGACACGTTAACTCACCTCTCTGGTCTTCAGTTCCCTCATCTATAAAATAGGGTTGAAAATATGTATTTCTCAGTTGTTGCATGCTGCAAATGAACGAATACGTGGTAAGCATTAGTAGAGTAGTTGGCGATCATTCCACTACTAATGAGGGTTATGATTACGCTGAAGAAGGTAGAAACAATAAATACTCAGAAAACGTTTTGATGCATCAATAAACGCTGGCCCTCTAGCACAATGGAGGGAAGATTACGGAGCGTCCAGCATATGCCCAAAGAGCCGGAGACCAAGGACACACCGAGAAGCCACCATATGGTCTTAGGAAATTTCCCTTCGGAGCCACTGTCATCCCACCTCTGAGCCAGACAGACCCTTGGCGGACCCAGCCTGACATTTGTAATATGTTTGCATCGAAGAAATGTGTTGGCTCTCGGGGCTGTCTTTAGTCTGAGACGTTGGCAGGGCCTTTCGGGGACAGCCTTGCTGCTGAAGGTTAATTCTTACCCGCGCCCTGATGGGAAGTCAAGGCCTGGAGTATGTTGAGATGAGCCCGCCAGACGCCGTTTCTGAGAACACTTCCCGGTGGCATTTGCGCCGCAGTCCTTTTAAATCCCCTGAGTTGTTCAGCCAGACCCAGAAATCCCGGTTCTAACCACTCTGCTGAAATATCAAGCTTCTCCTCTCCCCACCTCCTTCCATATGTCTGGCCGACTCCTCTCTAGCTTAATAAGTTCAGAGCAAACATTGTACCCAGGTAGTTAGCGCCGGCAGATGGCCTCACATAGGGAGGCGGTGCTATTCGTCGGCGTGCAATTGATGTGTATGTGATGGGAATCTCAATTGCCCTCCCGCTGAATGGAAGGACGTGGGTGTTGGGGAGAGCGAGCCCGAGATGAACTCGGCAATAGAGAAAGACTTGTGTGCAGAGGGATCTGCGTGTGGCCCAGAAATAATTTGGAGTCTCATTGACTTGAATCTGACCTTGAGCAAGTCACTCCCCCTGCTCAGGCTGCAGCTTCCTCTTTTGTAACATGGTGAGGGCTGATGCCTCCCTTGCAGGGCTGTTGTGGGCGATAGTGATAATGAACATCAAGTGGCCCACACAACGCCTGATGCAGTAAGTGCTGAAGAAATCTGGTTTTCCCCACTTCCCCCCATTCAATAATTGGCAAGGAAGGATAGGTACCCCCCATTGGGCGGGGGGTGGGGGTGGGATCCACACAGAATAGGTGAACAATAAATGAGTGTTATTCTCTCACGGGGTTTTGGGTTTCTCTCACGGGGTTTTGGGTAGAGATACTTGGACCCGACTTTTAGCAGAACAGCATCAACAACACTATTGCCAGCAGGTTTGAGTGTTTACTGTGTGGCTGTCGCCGTGTGTGTATGCCTCCTCTGACTTGCTCAGTCACCCTCTATCTGGGTTCCAGGTGACAGCAGCCCAGCTCACATTGGCTCAAGCAGAAAAAGGGAAGTTAGTGGCCAAAATACTTGAAAAATTCTGAGGCCAAGACTGCCTTCAGGCTTGGCTTGATCTAGGCGCTCCAATCATGTCATCAACAATGTGTCTCCTGCCTCAGCAACCTCGATGTCACCTGGTATTCTTAGGCAGTCTCTTCCTTCATGGTGGGGAGAGGGCCCCAGACTCTCGGCTGACGTGTTGCATCAGAAAGAGCTGACCTTGTTCCCACAGTCCCAGCCATACTGTTATCCTGCAGCCGTCCAGTGTGGCCAACGGGAGGTGGCACTCTGATTGGCTGAGGCTGAGTCAGATGCATATCCTTGGGGATTGAGAAGAGCGGGTCAGCCCCAACAGATCCACTTGTTGCAGGGAAGATGCTGCTGCTATCAAAACAAGGGGGAGCAGCCGCCATGTGGTCACATCCCCAGCTTTCCCCTGCAGAGCACATATGGTGGGCACACATGTAGTGCTCAGAGGGGAGCGTGGTGGCTGGACCGCCCAGGTTCACGTGCCAGCTCTACCGCTTGGTTCTCGTGTGACCTTCATGAAGTCACTGACCTCTCTGTCCCTCAGTTTCTTCGCCGTCCCAGCAGGGATGGTCCCTGACCCCACCTCAGCATGTTGTTGCGGCGGTGAAGTGAGTTGTTGCATGAAAAGTGTTCAGAGCGGGGCCTGGCACAGAGGAACCTGCGTGCGTGGCGTTCCCTAGGTGCGCCCTAGGCGTGTGCACAGCTAACACAACGGTGCTCAGCATCCTGCTCAACGAGTGTGAGCTGTTCTTCCCCCCACGTTGTGAGTGGGGGAAACCAGAGCTCAGAGACTGAGTAGCCGCGTCGGCATCACAGACTCAACATCGATGAGCCATGGGAAAGCGTTGGTGATGGCAGCTGCCTCCTGGGATGCCCATTACTACCCTGGCTGCCAGGGCCGGAGGACAGGCCCAGCCTCCCTTCCCGAGGAGCCGCCTGGGAGCCAGCTGTCCTCGTGCCCTCTCTCTGACGCACCCGGACCTCCTCCCGGGGACGGCTTTCCGGGCTGTGGTAGGCAGGCTTCCACCGCCTGCCGCCTCTGATGTCAGCCCCGCATAACTCGCCACCCGACTTCATAAAAACGTCCATCAGACAGCCTCAATATGGACATAATGTGCAGTGAGTTATTCTTACGCCAGGTCATCCATAACGGAAAATCAGCCCCAGATGACCCTGTATTTCTTCCCACTCTCTGAAGTGTAATAAATTGAACATTTTTAAAGCTCGGCATTAAGATGACTGGTTGTCAGCTGCCTGGAGCCCGCCTGGTGGAGGCCTGGGGCTGGGCAGTTTCTGGTCGTGCCCATCCAGAACCTACAACAGTCTGGGCCTGCTTGACTGTGCCTCTGGGGTGCCCCTCCCTCCATTCCAGTCTGCCAGGAGGCCCAAACTCACTCCTTCAGACACGCGCCCCGACAGCTTGGCCTCTCCTCCAGGCCCTTCACCTCCAAAACGGTGTTAAACATCCCACTGTTCAGGCTGTTACGAGGGTGAAAGGGATGAATAATAGCAACAACCACCGGTGCTTTTTCCATGTTTTCTCGGTGCCAGGCACTATGCTAAGCACATCCTTGTTTTTACTCATTTATCCTGCAGAGATCCTCTGATCCACCCTCCCCATTTTATAGATGGGGAAACTGAGGCACGGCCAGGGTTAAATGACTGGCTGGGAGAGGCCAGTCTGGCTCCAGTGCCTGAGCTCTGACCTCCACACACAAGGTAGAATCTGGCACGTGGCAAGGGGCCTCACATGCTGGTCCTTCCTCGTCCCTGTGGTTTGAACTTGCTCATCTCCATGGATGACAACGTGTGTTTCCTTGAGGCCCCCACATTGATCCAGACTCTGAGTTCTTTCCGTTCTCTCCGATTTCTCCACCTCTCACTCTACACTCCGCAGCCTGATTCCGGCACGACTCTCCTGGTGGCTTCCCTGATCACGCCGAGCCACGGAGCGTTTGCTCTGCGATTGAGTTCTGGACTGTAATCCATCCGACCTGCATGGTCGGACTTTGCAGAGAAGGGTGGTGGGGCCCAGCAGTTAAGAGGCTGGGCTGTGGAGGTGGACCAACCAAGCTTATCTACCGACCAGCTGTGTGACTGTGGGCAAGTCACTTCCCCGCTGTGAGCCTCAGTTTCCTCCTAGATCGACTGGTCCTCATGGTGGCCCCTGCCTCCTGGATGTGTTGAGGGACTGTTATGAAGCGCAGTGCACTGCCAGTGGTCCCCAAGCAACAGTAGCAGGTGTAGTCATCGATGCCAAACCAACCCTGGCCAACAAAATCCCATCCCTAACCCAGGAGGAGCTAAAAGTCCACCAACAGCCACCTCCACTGACTGCGTGCTCGCTCCGTTCATCTCTGCCTGGGGATAATTGGTCCCTCTCCCTGCTTGCTCCAGGGAGACGGGGAAAGGAAGGAGCATTCCTGGGTCATACACAACGACCATCTATAAAATGGGGTTAAAAATAGAGCCATTTTTCTCCGGTGGCTCTGAGGACCAATGGCGCTACGCTGATGAAACCCTCAGCCAGAGGAGGAATGAGCAGATGGAACGGCTGTCATCCTATTCTGCTCCGCCCTGCTGAGTTTCTTACAATGGTCCTCACTTGCCTCCTGGCGCTGGTTGGAGCAACTTGGCCGGCCCCTGGGCCCTGCTGTGATGCCTCTGTCTTCCACTGTTAGTTCTCTGACATCATCTCCCAGGATGGCCCGTCTGCTGCTGTCTGCCCAGACCTTTTGTTCTTTACGCTCCTCCACAGTGAAATCCTCCCATTTCTTCTCCACTTCCGCTCTCATCGGAGCACCTGCACCACTCCTACCGGGAGGACCACAGCAGTGTCCTCACCGGCCGCCTTATTTCCAGGCTTGTCCACCAAAGCTCATCCTCCCCATGCCATCTCTTCCTTAGAAACCGCCATTGGTTTCCCTTCAGGCTGAAAATAAACCTATCTTTGCATCCTGGCTCACAAGCATCATCTCCTCCTGTCCCTCTCTGTCCAGCTGTCCAGCCACACGGGCCCTCTTTTTGTGCCTCGGCACCAAGTTTATTCCTGCTCCTGCCTCAGGACCTTTGCACTTGCTATTGCCTCCACCCAGGGCTCTCTTACCCCTATGTCTGCACATGGCTGTCTGTCTCCTTTGCATCTTTTAGGTCTTAGCTTCAATGCCTCTCCTTAGTGAGGCCTCTCACCTGTGCATGAATCAAGGGCTGGTGTAGCCCTGCCTGCCTGCAGAGTGCAGGGGGAGCCCTTCATCCCGGCTCCCTGCCTTCCCGGAGACTGCCTGCGGGAAGATAAGACTGTGCCTGCCTTTTCATGTCCTCTGTCAATTACGCTCTAACAATGCCAATTACCTCCCCTTGCTCCACATCATTTTTCTCAGTGTGTCTCAGTCCCTCCTAATCACTAAAGGAAATGGACCACCAAGTCCTCCTTCGACAGGCTCTGCTCCGAGCCCAGCCGCAGGAACACACTGTTCTCTAGGTCTTGAAAACGGGTTTTGTGGATTATGGTGGGTGGCGGCAGAATGGGGCTGGAACTAGAGGTGCCAGTATGAGGATGCTGTGGGAGTAGGCTACGGTCTCCATTTCCTCACCTGTCACTCCAATACATTCAATGAAATGTTTTAATGGGAATATTAGCAGTATATACTATGATCCAAGATAAGGATTACAGAAGAAAATGCAAGTAGAACCTTGAACAGGGTGCTTGATAGTTGATATGCAAATGAATGGCACGGACATTCCACTGTCATTATTATTATTCTAACATCTGGGCCAGCCGAGGTCCTGGACATTCTGAGGAAGACCTTCTCTGCCCAGTTTGGAAGGAGATTGAAATGGTCCCAGTTGGCTGTACCTATAGAGCCCCCCCATCTTGACCAGTTGTCCTGTGGTGACCTCTCCTTGGCACCATTATTTTCATTTTATAGATGAGTGGGGCCCCCCTCACTCACTTAGTGGGCTCAGGGCTCAGAGCTTGTACACACATCATTTCAGGACTCCAGCTTGCTTTTTAAGAAAATTCTGCCCCTGAGCACCAATGTTAACATCGGTAACTGTTCTCAGGGGACCATGTGCTGGCAGTTGAGAAAATGCACTGGTCTGGACAACGCAAGTGTTGTCCTTGCTCCTTGCAGCTGTGTGACTTCGGGCAAGGCACTGCCCCTCTCTGAGCCCTCAGTGCTTTCCTTAGGTGATTTCTAAGGGCGTTTTCTGCTCAGAGATTTTAGGGTTCAGAAATCAAGGGGAAACTGCCCATCGCAGAATAGACTTAGGATTTGTGCACTGTGGCTTTTTCCAGTGGGGACTGTCTGTCTTCTAGAGCCACGTGGGTAATGGTACCTTCTTGATGGCCCCACTTTGCTAGGGTAGCAGGTCTACTGTGTGCAGGTGGGTGGAAGGATGAGAAAGAGAAACTTTAAGTAGGTGGCCCTTAACCTTTGAGAATCTAGTGAAAGTCATGGGCCCAGGAAAATGCTCACCCGCGGAATAGTTTGCATACCATTTAAAAGGGGGTTCTCAACTCTGGTTGAAAACTGTCTATAAGCACCTCCTCCAGGAAGCCTTCCCTGACCTCCATCCCGTATTCCCAAGCATCCCATGCCCTCATCCTTTTAACTGTATTCATTACCTGTTCCTGCCTGTTTACCTGGAGGACACAGGATCAGGTGACAGTTTCCTGTATGCTCCGTGCCTGGGACTCCAGTGGTGTCAACAAATATTTGTTGAAGGGAATTGACTAGCTCCTGGCACTGAAGCTGGGGTGGCCTGGCCTTATTTCCTGGGGCAGTGCCTATTCAATTTTGAGTGGGCTCAGAATCCGGGCCGCCTCAAATGCAAACACAGGTGCTTTGCCAGTTGTAGGTTGATGAACAGTTGTGAAGACACGAAGGCCGCCTGTAAATGATTCCGCTGCCTGAGAGGGGCTGGGCTGGGCTGGAGGGGAAGGATAGTCAAAGGGCAGCATCACGAGGCCTTTTCTCTTTTCTTCTCGCCCTCCTGCCTGGTCCAGCTGGAACAGAGTGAGGCCAAGTGTGAGGATGCCCTGAAGACCCAGAAGGCGCTGACTGCGGACCTGGAGAGCATGCACAGCGAGCTGGAGAACATGACCCGGAGCAAGAGCCTGGTACCTGGCCCTTTCTTAAGCTCTGGAGTCTCAGGCCAGTACAGGCCTCTGAGCTAGCTTGGACCTACTGTGTGCTCAGCACTATAAGAAGGAAAGGGCACTTATTGTGGGCTTACTGGGTACTACCTATAGACATCCATTGTAGACCTACTGGGTGTTTACCACTCTGAAAGTGCAGGCATCTGACTAGGAGCTGAGCATTATAAAGATACAAGGGTATATATGAGGGTCAACTGTGTGTTCACTTCTGCAAAGGCAGGCAAATTGTAGACCTAATGTGTGCTCAGTACTGTGGGGATGCATCTGATATGAGCCTATTGTTTGCTCAGTACCCTCAGTGGGAACACAGCTTTCTGTTGTGCACCCAGAGCATGCTCACCACTGTAGGCAAGTGCCCTGGCTACTGCTGTAGTCCTACTGTATACTCACCGACATAGGAGGGGCCTTGGTCATCATCATTGGGCTATTGCATGCCTATTCTTATAAGTGGAGACAAAGGCAATCCTCATGGGCCCACTTAGCTCACCATTATAAGGGACCCTGCCACCTACTATGTACCCTCTGAATGGGGACACATGAACATATGTTATGGCTCCATTAATGTTAGTGAAAATTGGGCATGGGTTTCTGAGTCCCTTCTCTGGTTGTACAGGGTTGGTTTAAATTTATACTTTCTGTGTAAAATCCTTTAGGTATAATTAGAGATTTATAAGCAAAAGCTTGTCTCAAGATTTCTACTGGTCTCTTGGTCCCAGATTTTATTTGCACTAGATTAAGAGGAACCTGTCTCCATCCCCCCTTCCCCCCCTACACACACATGGAGCTGTCATGCCCACTGCATGCATTAACACACCCTTGGCCACTCACCTGACACACCCATAGGCAATCCCCTCTTTGCTGTGCATCAGTCCCCCTCCCACCCGCCATTCTGCCTCATCCTGACCATTGTCCTGCCTCCTGCCAGGTGGATGAGCAGCTGTACCGGCTGCAGTTTGAGAGAGCCAACCTCCTGAAGCGCATCGACGAGGACCAGGATGACCTGAATGACCTCATGCAGAAGCACAAGGACCTCATTGCTCAGGTAACAGCCTTCAATGGGAGAATTTGCCCTTAGTGTGCATTACATATTTTTTAAAATATATTTTTATTGATTCCAGAGAGGTAAGGAGAGGGAGAAAGAGATAGAAACATCAATGATGAGAGAGAATCATTGATCAGCTGCCTCCTGCATGCCCCCTACTGGGGATCGATCCCCTAACCTGGGTAAGTGTCATGACTGGGATTCGAACCAGTGACCTCCTGGTTCCTGGGTCAATGCTCAGCCACTGAGCCACACGGGCCAGGCGAGAGGCTTTGGGTCGAGTGGAGGGATGTGAGGAGGATCCCTGGCAGATTTCTATCTGCATAGCTGATCTGATTTGCATAACTTCACAACAGCTCCCTCCAAGAGCAATGAGCTTCTCCCCCACGTTGTACCCCCAGAGGAGATCCAGGGTAGAATGCCTGCCAGGCTTCAAATGCACCCTACAGAGATTAGATCTGAAGGAATTTCTGCTAAACAAGGAATAATTATAACAAAAAAAATCAATTATATCATCAACATGATAACAACTGCCACAAAAATAGCCTAGGCCATCTTCTGCATTGTTAATCACACTTTTGTTCAAAATGGAACTTTCTTTATTTGTTCAATTACAAAAGCAGCATATTCATATGCCCATTGTAAATCACTGCAATGATACATGTGGAAAATAGAAATTGAGAGGTCCTTCTGCCCTCTGGAATCCTTCTAAATGGAGATAATCACACTTAACAGTTTGGTTCTGATTTTTTTTTTAAAGAAACTTTATTCTCCATTGCCTCATTTAATCTCTGAACAAATGCATTGCATTGTAGAAGGGTTAAGCAGAGACAATCAGCCCATTTTACAGATGGGGATACTGAGGTGAAGAGAGGTTCTGGGGCTTTCCAAGGCCAGTATCCGGGTCTGGAATCCTAGTTACCTGACATTCAGAATAGTTCTCTCCCCTCAGAATCTGGTCCTAGTAATGTAACCAGCCCGTTTCTGTCTTGGCTCTCAAGGGTGCATAATAAAGTTATAGACAGTTGACCAAAGCTCCGGGCTTATCTGAGGGGAGTGACTTGGTGAACGCTGAGATGAAGGATGTTGGGGAGGATGTGAGAGGCACCCCTTGGGAACCATCTGCTTTCAGAGAGACCCTGAGAAATTTAGACATCTGTGGGTCTAAATTGCCCCCACCCAGGGGAAGAAGGGATTGCCAGGGACAGTTTCCCAGCAAAGCCTGAGCTTGAGTGGCATTTCTTTGTCTCACCAGTCTGCTGCTGACATTGGGCAGATCCAGGAACTGCAGCTGCAGCTGGAGGAAGCCAAGAAGGAGAAGCACAAGCTGCAGGAACAAGTACGTGCTCGGCGCCGCCCTGTTGTGGGGGAGGAAGGGAAGGGTTCCTTCTGGGACCTCACACTCTGGGCCCTGGAAACTGTCATTCATTCAACGTCAGTCTTGAGCCAAATGAATTGAGAGCCATCTTAGATGGACACATACACACTCACTCACTCTTCCCTGTGCCCGTTCAGCATCCAGAGATGCCTGTGCAATGAGACGCATCAACGTTTCAGTGAAGGGTTTCTTCCTGCTGAGAAATGGCTCCAAGGAGATGGGATGCTCTGGTCTAGGCAGGATCATCATCCTTCGTGAAATCTTCCTCTGAGTCATGGTTCCTCCCAACTCCCCCAGATTTCCCTCATTAGTTGGTGGGTCCCCCTTATCCATGAAATTCTCAAAGCTCTCCCAGAACTGTCGACGTGCCTGCTTGGAGTGACTGTCAGAGGGAATGAGTGTCAAGCCAGTGTCCATGGGCACTGAGTAGCAACAACTGCAACAAGAGGACAGCAGCAGGGGCCATTTGCTGAGGCTAATGACTTACCAGGCACTCACCTCCTCAGTCCTCACACACAAAACGAAGCGGTGAGGTTCGGGGAAGGGAGCTGCTGCGCCCGGGCCCATCCAGCTGGGAAGGGGTGGAGGCAGGTTTTGAACTCGGATACAGGCCTTGGCTCCCAAACCCACTTTGGTTGTATCTTTTGATGCTGAAGCTTGCTGCTCACAGCCTGGCTTTGCTCCCCTAGCAGAGCAGGGCAAGGAGGTGAGAGAAACACTGATCAAAAGACCTGTTTTGGAGGCAGAAGGCCCAGGAAATGTCACCTGCTAGGCCCTGAGACCCAGGGGCCGGGTCGGGTATGAGGGTCCTCGGATTGGAACGGGCAGTGCTTCCTGTGCACTCACCATACAGCCTCTGAGCCGAGAAGGAAGCAGTGTGAAGGGGCCTGGGGCTGAGGCCTGCTTGTGTTTCCATTGCGTGACTCAGGGCCAACAGGTGGCCAACAGACCCCTTGCATCTGTCCCCAGCTGCAGGTGGCTCAGCTGCGCATCGAGTACCTGGAGCAGTCCACCGTGGACCGGGCCATTGTCAGCAGGCAAGAGGCAGTCATCTGTGACCTGGAGAACAAGACTGAGTTCCAGAAAGTGCAGATTAAGAGATTTGAGGTACTTGCTGGTGTGTAAATATTGCTCAGGCCCAGACAAGTGAGGCCTTTTTATAAGCTCTGTCCATCTGTCCATGCCTATGCCTTTATCTGGCTATATATTACTCATCCATCTCCTGTGTAAGTTCCTTCTCTCCCTCCTTCCTCCTTTCTTCCTTTCTTCAACCACACTGTTCCACAAACTACCTATTCACTCAATCTACCCACCTCCATCTGTCTCTAGCCAACTCCATATGCCATCATCAGTCCATCCATCATCCTCCTTCCATGGATTCTTTTTCTTTTCTCTTCATTCTTTCTTCTCTTCCTCTGTTTGTTTCTTCAGACCTTGACTCCCCTGTCTGTCCATCTTTTTATCCATTGCTCTAATTCTGCCATCTCCATCTACTCATTCATCCATTTTGCACCCCACACTCATTTTGAGCGGAAATTTGCTTTGCACCTGGTGTGTGCATAGATGTGTGAAACAGATTCTGCTTATCAGAGCATAAAACTTTGTAGGAGGTGAGGATATGACGTGTATATAAATACTCCTAGTATATAGAGAGAGGGGTGTGACGTTTGGAGGACAGAGGTCGTTTCAGGCTGGGAATCAGGGAGGCTTCCAGAAGGTGGCACTGATCCTGGGCCTTGAAGGACAGGAAAGCTTGAAGAAACTGGAGTTCAATGATCTTATTCACATTTAGCACTCTAGGCCAATGACATGAGACGTTTTACAGACAATGTTATCATTGTCCAAATCCTTCTACATCAGCTGTTCCATTAGACATTCACTGCAGCCCCCTGGGGCCAGTGGGATGGAATGAAAAGATGACCCCAGAGAGGTCAAGTGATTTATTCATGGTAAAGCCACGTCATGACAATGACAGGAGCAGATTGAGAGTTGACAGTCCAGGTCCCAGGCCTTCATTTCTCTGCAGCCAGCTGGCTCCGCCACTGTACCAGTAGTATGCTTTCTTGACAATGAGAGGCTGCTCCTCATTGGGTAACATTCCCTCCCCATCTTCTCTTGGGCATTTGGTTTCTAAGAATTGTGCTATGGATGAAGAACAAAGACAAGATTCTTCTTTGTCTTGACCCTGAGTGATTCTCAGAACTTCTCGGGGAATTCCTCAAGGCACATACCTTTGCAGATCACCTTGATCTGCTACATTTTAAATAATTAAATACATCATGTTGGGCTAGATCATGTATCTCTTTTCACTTGATTCTAGCATAGTCATGTGATAGCAGAGACGAAAAGAAATCTGTGGGAGAGTAAATTTATTTAAATAGCAGATTCAATCTCCAAATTCACTTATTTGAATCTGGTCCTTGAGATGGGGTGCCTCAGGGACACAGTTTGAGAACTCTACTTCTTTATAACCCGCCTACTGCCCTTGGAAAATGTTGCTTAAACTCCATTTGCAGGACAAAGGAGAAGTGAATAATAAATCTTGTCTTCAGCTTCTGATCTGGAAAGGGGCTCCGAGTCCTCAGCAAGGGCCTGAAATATTCATGTGGGCTTCATTTTATGTCAACACTTGAGTATTTATCCATCAGAATCATTTGGTTCCCAGCTTGTTGGCCAACTAATGAATTCTGCGCAACAGCCCTGGGTTTGTGTTCCGTAGCACTGGTGATGCCCACTGCTCTTTTCCCTCTATTGTTTCATGTGTCCTTGTGGGACTTCTGACCCCAGAAAAGGGAACGTGCCATAAATAATAGAGCTGAGGCTCATGGGAGGTTACTCCTCAAACCTCCCTGTTCTGTATATTGGGAAACCAAAATCCATGTTGGGGAAGGGCTTGTTCCCTGGTTTAGTGTTTTCTCCACTGACCACTCCACCTCCCACACCTTGAGATGAATGAAGGCTGCTATAAATAGGAACAATTCCCAACCCGTATCCCGAGACCCGATGTGCCAGGCACTGAGCTCAGCCTTCTGCATGACTTAATGTGAGCAGTCCCGACAGTGTCCCTGGGACTGAGGAACTATAACCATGCCCATCTCTCAGAGGGGTTAAATAACCTGCCTAAGGTCGCACAGCCAGGAAGGGGTAGAGCTGGGATTTGAATCCAGATCATGCTGAGAGACAGGGTTCTCATCAGTATACTACAGAATAGCAGTTATCATGTCCTAGACACATGTGTGTGTGTTTATTTATTTCAGAGAGAGAAACATCAGTGATGAGAGAGAATCATTGATCAGCTGCCTCCTGCACACCCCCTCCTGGGGGTTGACCACAACCCGGGCATGTGCCCTGACCAGGGAATTGAACCCTGACCTCATGGTTCATAGATTGATGCTCCACCCCTGAGCCACATGGGCCGGACGGTTTCCTAAGTTTTTAAGGTCAAGTCTTCATTTTTGTATCAGGAATCAGAATAATTATCCTGATTATAAAAATACACAGCGGCTCCGCAAAGGATTTCCCTTCCTGGAGCCCCCAGTTTCCTGCCCCTGAGCTTCTAACGCCAAGGTGGGCGTGTGCTCTCTGCCCCGCTCCAGGTCTTGGTGATCCGGCTTCGCGACAGTCTGATTAAGATGGGCGAGGAGCTCTCGCAGGCGGCCACGGCCGAGGCCCAGCAGCGGGAGAGCAGCCAGTATTACCAGCGGCGCCTGGAGGAGCTGAAGGCAGACATGCAGGAGCTGGTGGAGCGGGAGGCGGAGGCCAGCCGCAGGTGCATGGAGCTGGTGAGTGTGGTCCTGTGCTGGAGGGTTTGAGATTGGAGAGAGGCTAGAATCTGGTGCCAGTGGGCCAGGCTGGAAACCAGAAGGAGAGGGGCAGAGAGATGATGCTGCCATTGGCTGCTAACTCGGGGGGGGGGGGGGGGGTGGCAAAGTGGACCAATGGTGTTCACTCCTGGATGGTCTCCAAGCTCCTTTGTGTCTCAGACTCCAGGTCTAGCCTTACACATTCCACCCCAAAGGCTGGGTGGCCTCAGGAAAAGCAAGCAATCAATGTTTATTAAATGTCTGCCTTGCATGTAGTCTTCACATCCATAATAATATCTTGTCATCGTCATAACCCTGCAAAGTCAGAATTATTGTCCCATTTACAGATGAGGAAACTGAGGCTTCACAGAGGTGAGGTAATTTGTGTAAGAGTACACCTAGCCAATGTCAGTGCTAATTCTGGACTATTAATAACAACAAGAAATATAAAAGATAAAGAGGATAATGTTAAAGCCACCATTTATTAAGCACTTGCTCTATATCAGGTTCTAGGTTAAACATTTGTCATTTAAAATCATCTGGTTAGTATTGTGTGGTAGGCACTATGCTTATCTCCATTTTGCAGACAGGGAAACTGAGGCACAGGGGCATCAACATGCCAAAGGGAGTATCAGAATGGTGCTGCATGCGAGGAAGCATTTGAATCTAGGTCTGTCCAACTCTGCAGTCTCTGCCTTCATTCACCTGGCCATGCTTCCTCCCGGGTGTGGGCCGAGGGACATTTCAAAATTTTTTCCCTGCTCAATGGGAAGGTTTTATTCAACATTCAGTGTGTTTTTCTGAGAACAATTTCCTGCAGAGATCACAGGTCTGAGAGAGCCTGCTCCTCCTTTTCCCCACGAGGCTGAAGAACCCTAAGATGCCAGGTTTTCTTCCGTTTCTGTGACCCAGGGGGCATCTGGCACCTCCATTGCCCCCCACCACGTAGCCTTCCGTGAGACCCACACCATGCCAAGGCTTGGCCCAGAGGCCTCTCAATCCCGGTCATCAGCTCCTTTCTGCCCCGTCCACTCTCATCAGATGGCCCTGCAGCAGGTATATTTCTCTGGCCACTGGCCCCCCCCCCCCCCCATGGTCAATGTCATTCCCATCAGCTTTGCCCTTGACACGCCAGCAGGTTGGCTGTTGTGCGGGAGGTGGTGAGACTCCGCACAGAGAGGAAGTCCCCAGACAAAGCCCGAGCCCCATGACTGGCAGCTCCTCCACCCACCATGGCTCTGGGAGAGAGAGGCCCTTCCTCCATCTGACAGGACAGCTTCCTCATTAACCAGCCTGCTTCTCAGGCAGCCCGGCTCCCTCCTGCCGGCTCCGGCTGGAGCGAGAGAACATCCCCATCTTTTCTCCTCTGATGTCTTCTTTAACTGGCCGGACGCCCGATGGTTCTGGCCAGATCAAAATGGATTTGCCCTCTCCCCTTTGCCCTCTCCCCTTTGCCCTCTCCCCTTTGCCCTCTCCCTCCCTCCCTCCCTCCCTCCCTCCCTCCCTCCCTCCCTCCCCTCTCTCTCTCTCTCTCTCTCTCTCTCTCTCTCTCTCTCTCTCTCTCTCTCTCTCTCTCTCTCTCTCTCTCTCTTTTCCCTTTATCCTCTGCTTCTCTCTCTGCTCAATTTCTTCCTCCTCTCCCCTCTCCCAGGGACACATTAAGATCTTTCAAGGCCCCAAAATACTAACAAGATTGTAGCACAGCCCCTATCTATGAATCAAAATAGAAAGAACACAAAACTCTAAAACCGAAGCTCGCATGTATGCTGAAAGGAGAGCTGCGTCCTTCTCTCGTTTCTAATTGCAAGACTCTGGATAACTTGACCCCGGCCGAACTTCTCTCTTTACGTTGGGGTGTGTGGTTGGGAGGTGTGTGTGCTTCCTAGGGCTGCCTTAGCAAATGACCAAAAGCTGGGTGGCTTTAAGCAGTGGCGATCGATTCTCTCTTAGCTCCGAGGAAAGCCGGAAGTCTGAAATCAAGGTGTTGGCGGGGCTGTGCTCCCTCTGAGGGCCTAGGGGAGAACCCTTCCTTGCCAGTCCAAATTCTGGGGGTCCCGTGTGTTCTCTGGCTTATGGCTGCGTCCCTCCCATCTCTGCCTCTGTCTTCCAAGGCCGTGCTTCTCTGTGTGCGCAGGTCTCCAGCATCCCTCTGCCTTTTTCGTAGAAGGACACCTGTAGTTGGATTTAGGGCCTCTCTAAAATCAATAAAAATATCTATTTTTGAAAAAGGTAGAGCAAACCCAGCTCAGTGGGAGAGTTCAGTGAGCACTGTCATTTTAAGATGAACCCTGTGGCCGAGGCCCCTCCCATTGGCGTAGCTTCCTGGAACTTTCCCAGGCTTCTCAGAAGATGCCGGCTCGTCTCGTCTCGTCTCGTCTCTCCGGGTCCATGTCCGTGTCACCAGTGTGCCCCACCCCACCCCATTCCCCTCTCTATAAGACCAGGGGCGGCTGCTCCATGCCACGTGCTCTATTAAAACTTCCCCCAAAGCCTGCAGAGCACTCGGGGTTCTGGTTCCTTCCTTCATGCACTTTTTACTGTGGGCCCAGCCTCCTGCCAGATGTTGGGGAGCCAATGGGGAACAAAATAAACTCTTGCCCTCAAGTTGCTCACATTGAATGGAGAGAGATGGCTGAGGCCATTGCCTGTGTGTTTCACACATTCCTCTGTAAGGGGTGCTCAGAGCTTTCACTGACAATACAAGGTGTCTGCGTGCTGGCATTTTGGGGATCCTGCCCCCTATCTCCACCACAAACCATTTCTTTGGGTGAAGCATTGCCCTCTTCATTTCCCATTTATGAAATTCCAATCTCCATGGGAGGAAGAGAATTTCCTAACTCCCCAGCCCAAGCATTCATTCACTCACTCATTCGTTCATTTATTCATTCATTCAGACAAATGTTTGTTGAGTCTCTCTATGCAACCCCAGCAGGTGGAGAAAGGGGAGGTTCAGACTTGTGAGGTGCCTTCCCCAGGGCTGCAGAGTGGGGAGTGGCAGAGCTGAGACTGGCAGCCCTGTGTGTCCAACTCGGAGGTTATCCCTGTGTATCCAATTCCGCCCTTTCAGCCCAACGCTGCTGAATAATGGCTCTGCTGTGGGAGACCAGAAAGCAGGGTCCCGCACTCGGGCCTGGTGGGAGGTGAGAAGGATGTGGTGGATCTCCCCTCTGGGTTCCTTTCCGCCTGTCCGGCCTGTACCATTTGTCACTGTTGCTGTTGGTTTAAAGGCTGCGAGTTGTTTCGTGTGAATGATTTATACCCCTTGCTGGTGCACCGGCACGTCCAGATCAGGATCAATTATCCCGCCGATGGAACTTCTCCTCCTGGAAAAAAGAAAAATGAGGTTTTGCCATTAATTTTAGTAAATGTACTATTCCTGGCGACTCCAGGAGCCATTATGGAGAAAAAAATATCCTGGCCTCTAAATCATTCAAGTCCCTTTGTCATTGGGGCGAGGACACAGCGCATCCGTGGATTTGTCGCCTGTTGTTTTTCAATAGTAACAAAGCCCAGGCGGTCCAGAGGAGGTCAAGGTGGGGGGTGGGTCAGGGGCAGCAGGAAGAGCCCGAGGTGACAGGGAAGCCTGCCCTCTGCCTGCTTTTGGCTGATGCACCTGCTTTTAGTTCGGAGGCTGCACCTGTTGGGTTTACCCTTCACTGCCTTGGCCTGACTCTGTCGTCTCAACGCTTTCCTGAGCCAGGTGTCCTTTTCATAAGCTCCAGGTCCAGGCTTACACATTCCACCCCAAAGGCTGGTCTTGAAGAGCTTTGAGGGTGCTTTTTTGCTCACTCTTTTTTTTTTTAATATATTTTATTGATTTTTCACAGACAGAAAGGGAGAGGGATAGAGAGCTAGAAACATCGATGAGAGAGATACATCGACCAGCTGCCTCCTGCACACCCCCCACCGGGGATGTGCCTGCAACCAAGGTACATGCCCTTGACCGGAATCGAACCTGGGACCTTTCAGTCCGCAGACCGACGCTCTATCCGCTGAGCCAAACCAGTTTCGGCTTTTTTGCTCACTCTTAAAGGGACCCGAGCTGGACACTGCAGTGGCCTGGCTCCCTGTGGCTCACACAGTTAGCGGGCAGGCCTGTTGCTTTTACCCTCCTTCGGGATTTCTCAAGTCCGTGCCCTCCTGCTCCACCCCTGCTTCCTGTGTCTATTTAAACCGCATCCCCTCTGGTCTAGGCCTCTACAGTAACCCTCTAACTTGGATCGCCCCTTGTCCTCCATTCTCGCTCCTCCCTAGTGAAGACCTTTCTGGAAGGAACACATCTTACTGTGTTAGTGTTCTGCTAAGAAGGCTCCCAATGCTCTTTATTGTTTTTTGCAACAAAGCCCCAGTTCTTTCCCAGGGCCTGTGAAATCCAGCCTCTGTAGATTTTCCTGCCTTGGATTGTCTGCCGCTTGTCACCTTGCATGTTCTACTCACGCATGAAAGCAGCTGTTCAGGACCCAATGCAATGTTATTTCTTGACTCACCACCTTTGTTTTCACACATCCTCTGCCTGCCTACTCCATCTTCAAAATTCAGATCAATCCTCACCTCCAGGAAGCCCTCCCTGTTATCTCCACCCCTTACTAAGTTATTTACTTCCCTTGTGTTCACCCCACCCATGCACGTATCGCCCAGTTAGTATATGTGCCTTGTTCTTATCTTTCTAGACAGAGGGGTGGGTGTTACTTGACTCTGGGTCTCTAGTTCAGGGTCAGGCATAGGGTAGGTTCTCAGTTAATTGTTTGCTGAATTGTTTCCTTAACATTTTGAATGCTTGCCTCTTACGAGAACAGCTCAAAAAGTTTGTCTTAAAACTTGGAACTTTCAGCCCTGACCTGTTTGGCTCAGTGGATAGAGTGTTGGCCTGCGGACTGAAGGGTCCCAGGTTCGATTCTGGTCAAGGGCATGTACCTTGGTTGCAGGCACATACCCGGTAGGGAGTGTGCAGGAGGCAGCTGATCGATGTTTCTAACTATCTCTCTCCTTTCCTCTCTGTAAAAAATCAATAAAATATTTTTAAAAAACTTGGAACTTTCAGATCAATACACTTTAGTTTGCATCCTGGCCCTGGGGCTGCTGTTATGGGAGATGCAGACAGGAATGGGCCAGGGACTGTGCCCTTGGAGAGCTCAAGGTTGAGAGGAGGAGACGCACGTGTCCCTAAGTAATTCTGGTACAAGAAGGAAGTGGTTCGGGACCACCAGGAGTCCTGGGGAAGATTGCATGGAGGATGCAGCATTTGCTTTTCTCAGATGATGGAAACGGGATGGAGGAGCAGCCATCCAATCATTTCATTGTGACTTCCCTGCACTTGCATTCAACAAATGTCTAGCAAATGTCCAGGTATCAGAAAGTCAGATAAGTCACATGTGGGAATGGAAACCCAGCCTCCTCCCCTCCTCCTCCTCTTCTTCCTTTCTCATTGCAGCTTCCCCACCGAGGCCCTTGCAGAATCCCGTCCCCTCCCCCTCCCCTCACCCTGCTCTCTTCTTTACCTCCCACCTGTCTAGGTTTGAGTTGTTTGACTTCACGTTGAGAGAAGGACATACATTAGCTTCTTAGAGCTGCTGTAAAAAGTACCTTAAACTGGTTGTCTTAAAGCCACGTACTCGTATTCTTTCGCAGTTCCAGAGGCCTTCGTCTGAAATCAAGGTGTCAGCACGGCCACCCGCCTTCTGAGGGTGCTAGGGGAGAGTCCTTCCTTTCTCTCCTGACAGCTTTGGGGGTTCCCAATGGCACCATGACTTCCATTTCTGCCCCTGTGTCCTCATGGCCTTCTCTCCTCTGTCTCTGTCTCCTCTCCTCTTCTTACAAGAACCATCGTCATTGAATTTAGGGCCCACCCTAATGCAGTATGACCTCATCTTAACAAACTACATCCACAGAGACCCTGGTTCCAAAAAGGCCACCTTCTGGGTTTCCAAGTGGTAGGAGTTTTAACGGGAGGGTATTCAGCGCCCTACAGGGTGGTAGAAAGAGCACTGGACCTGGAGCCTGAGCCTTTGAGCAGCTAAGTTAGCATTGCAGAGCCTCAGTTTCCCCCTCTGTCCAGCAGGGGTGGTATAGTGCAGCCCATCTCATCGGGTGGCTGCGAGGATTAAATGAGATGATTATATGTAAAGGTGCCAAGTGATGGCATACAGCAGGTGCTTAATAGAGGCTGCTTTGCTTTGCTTTCTCCTTTCTTCATACTCGAGTACTCCGCTGACTTTCTACTTAAACTTTATCATAAGTCTACCAGCTTCACATCCACATCCCATCCCACGCCCGTAATGGTTGATGATGACAATGTGGTGGATTTGCTTAACCCTCACTACGTGCTGGGCGCTCGGTGAAGTACTTTGCAGGAGTCTCTCATTCAAGCCTTGCCCTTTGAGGTAATTGTCACCATCTTACTAATCAAGAACTCGAAAGCTGGAGAGCTGAAGCGCCTTCTCCAAAGCCTCATTCCCAGCCAGGGGCAGAGTCAGAATTTGAATCCAGGCCTGACCAGCTCAACCCCATTGTCTTACTCATCAGTTTTAAACACCTAGCCTTACTCATTGAAGTACACTTTTAAAAAAGGGAGCCATAAAAATAAATATTGCTTTCAATTCTGTAATCTCAGGTTTCTCCATCTTGGCATTGTTAACAGCTGGGATTGGATAGCTGTCTGTTGTAGGGGCGGTCCTGTGCCTTGTATGATATTTAGCAGCATCCCTGGTCTCGCCTAGATGCAGTTAACACCCCTCCCCCAAGTTATCACAATCGAATATATGTCCAGGCACTGCCAGATGTTCCCTGGGAACAAAATCACCCCCCTTCCCCCATTAAGAATCACTTCTCTGGTGTCATCTTAACAATAATCCTTAAGGTAACACCTATGGTACTCCCCATTTGACAGATGATACAACTAAGGCTCAGAGGGGTGACTTGATGCGCCCCAGGTCACAGAAAAACTGGATAAGGGGGCTCAGGAGCGAGGGAGGAATTCCAGGGTAAGAGGAGGAAGGAGCTCAAATTCCTAGAGCAAAAGGAAAGGACAGAAGTTCCAGCAAAACTCCATCCCAGCCTTGTGGAGACCCACAGGCGATCCCACAGCAGAATCTAATTCTGAATGGAATTGAAAGCCTTGCTGCAGACTGTGTCCTTTTAATAATGTTTAAATAAAACATGGCAGCATGGGTGTGATCTCCTCCCTGAGCCTGGCTTGTCAGCTGCCCGGGCAAAGTCATAAATAGTTAATAGACAACCACTTACGGCTCTACTTCTGTTAAATCCAGCATCCATTATACATGATTCGTGAATTATTTATTTGCTGTTACTTTGGGGTATATTTCTCCACCTTCCAGGGGAAAACAATGAAAAAAAAAAAACATGTGAGGCCTGAAACATACGAGGGGCATCTGTGTTGGGGAATGTCCCTGTAAGGACAGAGCCTCCCATTGACACAGTCGGGAGGTGACCGTGAATTGGGACCTGAGCGCGCTCCGCCAGGCCCCACTGTCCCACGAGAAAAGCGTGGGACAGTGGGTTGTTAGCAAGTGGTTAGCAGCCATTCTCCAGGATAGGCAGGGTCCCGGTTCCAGGGTGTGCCCATCTCTGTGGTGTAAATCCTCCCGTTGGGCTGACTCCACGCAAACACTAGAATGTCAGTGAATGTGGAATTGGGAAGCTAGGCGCAGAAGCACGCCTTCACACAGGCATGCGCCACTTAACCACGGGAATGCGTTTGGATTCTGAGACGTGCGTCGGGACACAGTTTTGTTGTTGTGTGAACATCACAGAGCGAATGCACTTACACAAGCCTGGATGGTCTAGCCCAGTGGTCGGCAAACTCATTAGTCAACAGAGCCAAATATCAACAGTACAACGATTGAAATTTCTTTTGAGAGCCACATTTTTTAAACTTCAACTTCTTCTAACGCCACTTCTTCAAAATAGACTCGCCCAGGCCGTGGTATTTTGTGGAAGAGCCACACTCAAGGGGCCAAAGAGCCACATGTGGCTCACGAGCCGCAGTTTGGCTGACCACGGGCCTAGCCTACGACACACCCAGGCTACATGGAATAGCCCCTTGCTCTGAGGCTACCAGCCTGTGCAGTGTGTTACTGTACACAGCAACACGAGATTAAGTCAATCGCAAGAGAAAATGATGCAAAATCAAGAGACTTAGTACACACAGAATGTCTGAGGCCACTGATGGCGTAACACAGCATACTCTTTACAGCAATCTTTTTTTTTACAAGTAGAAAGACTACATTCTAAAATAATGATAAACAGTAGAGTATAGTAAGTAGTTGTTTATTCTCAGTGTCAAGTATTATGTACTGCACATAATCGATTGTGCCATACTTGTTTACACCAGCATCACCACAAATGTAACTAATGTGTTGGGCTCTGATGTTAAGATGCCTGTGACATCAGCAGGTGGGACGGATTTTTCTGCTCCGTTGCCATCTGTGGGACCACCGTCTCATATGCGGCCCGTCACGGACGGAACCATCGTTATGCGGCCCATGACTGTGTAGCACGTTGACCAGGCAGATAGGAAAGACCCAGCTCCACAAGCATAGATAACAGTCAAACGTCAGTAAAATAATTAGGAAGCAATGCCTTTGTTTTTCATAAGATTTTATTTAATTGTAAGTTTACATCACTTAATTTTTGATAATGACTGTGTTTTAACAACTGGCTCGCAAAATTCCTTAAAATACAGCAGTCAACTCTTGCAAGCCAGCATGCACCGGTTCTACCACACCACTGGCTTGGTGTCTCCTGGGGTGGGGACACCCTGCCCTGGTTAGGAGGCCGTGGGGTAGCGGAAGGAGGGGAAGTGTGGAGTCAAAAGGCTCTGAAGTCAAGTCTCATGGCTCACTGACTGTGTTTTTTAAAAAAAATTACATCATCATCGGAACTCGACCCTCTCAAGGACATCCGTTCAACTTGTGTGTAAATTGGTAATGATCACATCTACCCAGAAAAACTAAACAAGTAACTCCTGCGATGCGTCTCACTGTCACGTAACTACCCCCGAAGGCAAGCTGGCTCCTCCATCCTCCCCTCTTGTCCACTGTCTCCTGTCTTCTGAGCATCTGGCCACTTCTGGTGAGGGCCTCAAGAGGCCCGAAGCCAGATTCCGTTTAGCTTTCATGTTTGTTTTCGTTGATTTTTTTTTTAACCACCCAAAGACCCATATTTCCAAACCCCAGGCCTGCCCGCAGCTCCCTCCCGCCACTTACCTGGGGCCTCCACCAAACCCGGGTGAAGGGTTTCATTTAGAGACACTCTCAGTGTGTTAATCCTGCAGACGCCTCTGAACTTCAGAGCATAAAGATGAATTATTTTGGCCGGGAACGGAAGTATTTAAAAAGGCATTCCAGATGAAGGGCAGGTGGGGCCACGAGCTGGGCGTAAATAACACCTTTATGGCTCTCCTGACAGCGAGATAATTCTCCTAATTACTGCTCCGTTATCTCGGCGCGATCCAACACGTTTATAAACTCCCGGTTCCCAGACCGCTTACACTCCCCGCTCTTAATGGCCTTCGTGTTCTCAGAGAGCTGACATAGGAAAGCATAGGTCTTCATATCACTCCCCCGCACCCACCCTGCTTCCAGGCACCCTGGTGGCCTGTTTGCCCCCTGCCCCCCCCCCCCAGAAAGGTTTCTGTACAAGTGGAACACTAGATCCTAGAAGAGACTTAGGACCTGGTACTGCCAGCCCCAGACACGTTTCCTGAAAGAGCATTCTTCCACGCTGTCTCGATCCCAAGCAATGAATGTGCCTGTCTCACTTCAAGAGGTGTTATCATCTAATGAAATGAGTTTCTTTGCGTCTGCCTCTGAGATGAGATATCTCGATAATAAAATCAATTACCGAAGGCCTACCTAGGAATAATTGGGTCTATTACTCCCCGGCTTGTGGCTTGGTTTCTGCACTGAAAACAGACTCTCCAGTAATTAATCAGAATTTCAAGTTGCTAATACCAGTTTCCAATAATGCGTGGAGTCCCGAGATAGCAAACAGAAGAGCAGATACTAATCTTGTCCCCTGAGACTCCATCAATTGAACTTTTGTCATGTTCGGTTTCCGGGAAATGAGTGTGACTCAACTCCGCAAAGTTAATTACTTAACAAAAACGTAAGGGGAGGGGGAAGATATTGATTGAATGCTGCAGGTGTACGTTAAATTATTCAGATAAATCCAATCCAGACTGTTTAGATGAGATTGTGTTTCACCTAATTGTGTGTCAGAGCAGCTTAGAAAGGTTAATCTCCACAGTTGCAAGCACCGTCATGTCACAGTTGGATGACTGCAGAAGACAGCGGTCTGGAGGGAATCTGGGGGTCCCAGATCAGAGTCTTTATGTTCTGACTTGACTTCCCAACTCTAATTTGGTTTGAAGAGTAATTCACTTCTTTTTGGTGCTCTTTTGTGTGTGTTTTTGGCTGAGAAACAATAAGGGAGAAGGACCCTTAGGCCAAGCAGTGGGCGAATTGGCTGGTTTGGAATCACAGGTGCGCGTGGTGGGGAAGGAGGAGTGAGCTGGTTTAAGTTATGACTCTTTTGGTTGTAAGGGATAGAAACGAAATTCATATTGGCTTAAGCAAAAGGGAATTCATGGGTTCATCTATTAAAAAAAAAAAAGTCTAGTGACCTCTGGTTTCAGGCCCAGTGGAATTCGGTGAGTCAGATGATGTCAACAGGCTGAATCCAGTGGCCAGGGCTAACACCTCTTCCCAACTCTGTGTTCAAGGATGTCAGGTTGGTAGATTGACATTAGCCATCGAGGGAGAATCTATGCCATGGAAATTGGCAAATGCTACAATCCAGGGCTTTCTCTCCCACTTCTAGAGCCGGTTTTAAATACTCACCAGCACACCACTGAGTGAACCCCTCTCTCTCCATCTCCATCCTCAGGTAGGCTTTCCCTTCCCTGGTGGCAGTGAGGCTGAAAAATGACCAACTTGTCAACCTCAATAAGAAGGACCCTGGTACCCAAAATAGATCAGACGGAAGTCCAGGAATGGGATCTCACCAATTCCAATGGGCACGATTTGGGTGATGTGCCCTTCCCTAAACCAAACACTAGTCCCAGAACAAGGCAGCCTCAGGCCCATGTAGCTGCTATGAAGAGAGGACTCGCAAAGGAATGGGGTGAGCACGTGTGAGACAGAGAGAGAGAGAGAGAGAGAGAGAGAGAGAGAGATATTGATCCTCTGTTTGGCTGAATATATCAGCTTGGGCTTGAGAAGGATTAGGTGCTTTTTCAAAATAACCAATCAATTTCCAAGCTGGTGTTGGATCCTCCCTCTAACCAATCCACTTCCTAGATCTCTGGGGGTCTGTGTGCCCTATCCAAACCAATCCTTTCCCAGGCTAGATAGACCTTTGTAGTCACCATCGTGGCTCCTACCATGCATGCACCCAGCAGCGGAATTTCCCTTATTGTTTAGTCCTCTCCCTCCCACCCCATAGTCTGGGCGAATGGACCAACTGTACCCTGGGGAGACTGGAAAGCTGGTCCTTCTTTCCTGCACAGGGAGGGAAGGGTGTTAATCCTCTGGGCAGGGCAGTGCTGTGATTTCCTGGGGAACCCACGAATGCTGCAGCTTCCCCGCGAAGCAGGGCCAGTGTCTGATTCAGCTCCCCAGTTTGTTATGCTCAGTGTCCGATTCCTATGCTCCCTTCCCCTACCAATAGCAAGCTACTTACGCTTATATCACCACCACCATCATCATCATCACTATCACCACCATAATCATCATCATCACCATCACCACCATAATCATCACCATCACCACCATAATTATAATCACCATCACCAATAACCATCACCACCACCACAATAATCATCACTATCACCATTATCACCACCACCATCACCATCATCATCACCATCACCACCACCACCATCACCATCATCATCACCACCATAATCATCACCATTACCACCATAATCATCATCACCATCACCATCCCCAGTCACCATCATCACCACCACCATCACCACCACCATTATCATCACCATCATCACCATCACCACCACCACCACCACCACCATCATCACCACCATAATCATCACCATTACCATCATAATCATCACCATCACCATCCCCAGTCACCATCATCACCACCACCATCACCACCATCACCACCACCATCATCCTCATCGTAATCACATTTACCACCACCATCACCATCACCACACCATCATCATCACCACCATCGCCATACCATCATCATTACCATCACCACCCCCAAGCACCACCCCCAATCACCATCATCACCACCACCATCACCACCATCACCATCATCACCACAGGCGTAGTGAGCAGAGAGCATCACAGAGTCCCTTCAAGAGTAGGCAAGCCCTGAACTTCAGAGCAGAGGTTGAAGCCTAGGCCAGTGGTTGGATCATTTCCAGTTTGGCCATTCTGTCCCTTTTGTGCTGCGTCATCCCCCCTTATGACCTGTGGGCTCACCGATGCCTCCCTGTTTGTGCTCAGCGTCCTGGGCGCCAGCCTCATTGGAAAGCTGCCCTCTCCCCAGCCTGGCCGTGGCTGCATGCCAGGTACATGACGCGGAGCCCATCCTGCTGCAAGCCACCTCTGCCGCCCACACAGATCATTAGAATCAACACACTCATTTCTCTAACAGCATTCTCATCTCATTCCGCCCGAAGTTTTCAAATGGAAAAAGAAAGGCAAAAAGCAAGCTACGTCTGTCCTTGTTTAGGGAATTTGCAGCTCTCTGCAGATGACAGCCCCCCAGCGGGGCAGAGAGCTAGGTTTCCTGTTTGCTTTTGGTGGGAGATGACACGGTTGTGCTGTTATTAATGTTTGGCAGAGGTTTAGTGACAAAGCGGCCTGCTGGAGAGAGGCTCATACACCAATGCTCAGGGATCCTTCAGGCTTCTGCCTTTGTGAGCTAATTGCTTGGTGGTGGGGAGAGAAAAGGAAGACTGATGTCACTGCCCAGCAGACAAAAGGAAAGGACGCAGGAAATAAGACGTTTTCATGTCTTCCTGAGAGCCCCCAGGTTGTGCCTCAGTGGGGCCTCGGAGCCTCTAAGTTAAACCCCATTTGTGCCCTGGGCCACCCTGGTCTGGGGATGGCAAGAATACAAACATTGCCATCTACTGTCTGTATTATGTTATTTTTTTCACAAGGTACCACTGGCCTGCATTTTTTTTTTGGGGGGGGGGGGGCGTGTGGAGGATCTACCAGCACCGCTCTTTTATGTGCTAATCACCTCTCATGCCTTTCCTTCCTCCCACACAGTAGCACTTCCTAATTATCAATATGGTTCCCCCACACATAGACCCACAGGCTCTTAGGATTTGGCGTGGTCATATCTTAGAACTGAGATGTACAAGACCTTAGAATGGTCAAGCCAGGAAATCTTAGGACTTAGAGCATCTTGAATCGTAAGACATACATAGTATTAAAATCTTACTAGGTTGAACTGTACAAATTGGCCATTCGCATAGTTCAGAAATGATGGGATATAGTTGTTTTCATGTGGTTCAACCCATTAGAAGATGGATACGGACAACCATACTTTCTTAGAATTGGTAACTCTTAGTGCTACATCCTCCTCCTCCTCTTCCTTCTCCTCCTCCTCTTCCTTCTCTTCTTCTCCTCCTCCCTTCTCTCATCTTCCTCCTCCTTCTTTTCTTTTCCTCCCTTCTCTCCTCCTCCTCCTCCTCCTCCTCCTCCTCCTCCTCCTCCTCCTCCTCCTCCTCCTTCTCCTTTTCCTCCTTCCAAGAGACAGATAATAAATATAGGTGTATTTTCAGCCTGTGGACCCCAGAATCTCTTGTCTCAACCTCTGAACTCTGAAAGCCACCATAAACAATAATACATGGATGAACGCATGTGGTTATGCTCCAATAAAACTTGATTTACAAAAGCAGACACGGGCCAGAGTTGACCTGTGAGCCACAGCCTGCCACCCACCCTGCTTTGGGACATACTCGCTGCAGGGGTTTCCTCAAGTGCTTGGATTTGCACCGGAAACACAGACCTACCTGCTGGGATTCCAAAGGGCATTCAACATGGAGCCATTTTAAGGACTGTTTTGCCTGGTTCAGACCACTGTCTCTCCCAGGACAGTATCTGCCCTCCAGAGAGGTAATTAGGGGAAGCAAGAGCCTCCAGGGGCTGCTGCTAACATGCTCCTGGCCCTGGGAGAGAGCCAGAGGGCTTGTCCTTGAAACTGAGGAAAAATGGAGCGAGGCCATTGGAACGAGAACCTGGTTTCCGGAGTGCTGGTCAACCCCCGTGAGCCCAGCCCCTCGTTCGGAAGCAGATTATCCTGAGTGCCTGGGAGGGCAGGATTGATTGCCCCGGCAACTGCCGGTAGCCCCCAGCTACAAGCACGATTTGATGAGGCTTTTCATCTGAGAGGCACGCGCCACCCGGCCGTCACCTTGAGATGTGGAGGGAAGAAAGAAAGAGAGCACACCGCTTAGCAGTTGTTTTTCTTTCCCGCTGAGTCAATAAATGAATAAATGGACCATGAGTGGCCAAGTGGCTGATATAATTTTAGACTCCATCAAAAGGAAGATCACAAAAGTGTATGGAGGGAGTGCCCACCTCTTTATGTCGTGCCGCCGGGAGCCCAGGCTTACAATGGCCACAGTCGGAGCGGCACCTGGAAGGAGAGGAGGCTGGGCAGCCTGGGGACTGACGTGCCTGGCCCGTCGGCAGCCAGCAAACCCTGTGCACCGCGCTTTCCATGCAGCACCGCGTGAAGTCTGCACTGTGACCCTCAGGAACCAGGGCGTTTCTTTCATTCTGGTCCACACGTTTTAAAAGTGGTCATGTGACTGCCCACAGCTGGTTCTCCAGGGCTGGCTGGCAGCAGGATGTGTCTTGGTCTCCTGGACTGCACACCCCATGCTCTCCGTCAGATGTGGCACTTCTCCAGCATGGCGTGCCCACGGACCACCTGGGGAGGGGGTCAAGCCAGCAGGTTCAGGTGGGCCTGAGAGCCTGCATTCCTGACCAGTCGTCGGAGAGGCTGCTGGTGCTGGGCCGGGGACCCCACCTGGAGTGCCACGCACTGTACCTACTGTCACCTGACTCCAGACCCCCTGAAGTCCGGGGAAGGGAGGGGTATGTTCCTAAGATGAAGTCACAGAGCAGGAAGTGGTTCGTTCAGGATTCAAATCCACATCTGTGCCGTGTGTGGGTCTTTTTAAAAAATAATACCAGGGGAGGACCAAGATGGCGGCATAGGGCGGACGCCTGATTGTTGCCTACCACAACAATTTTGGAACTACAACTAGAGAACAGAACGGACACCATCCAGAACTACCGGAGGGCTGGCTGAGCAGATGCTCTACAACTAGAGTAAAAGAGAGGGGGACGCGGGATGACGCTGATGCCGGTGAGCCAAAGATCTCACTTTAAAATCTGCGGCTCTGGAAGATGGCGGCGGAGTTGAACGGCTGATCTGTTGCCTCGCATGGCAGTTTCGGAAATACAACTAAAAGATGGACTGGTGAGCGCGGCGACTCCTGCTCGCGTCTCCCCAGGCCGGGCGGCTGCTCCTCTCTGTCAGCACCTCAGCCAGGGCCATGAGCTCGTGGGTGGCTGCGGCAGCTGCTATGGCGGCGGCGGCGGCCGCGGACTCGGCGCAGTGGCTCTCGGTGAAGGAAGAGACCATCTTTCTGCAGGACGGGCCCATCCGCGTCACTGACCTGGCCAAGCTGCCCAGTGAGATCCTCGGGGCCCCGGAGGCCGCCAACACCGACTTGGAGGATTTTTAGGATTTCAGGTCCTTTAGCCATTTTGAGAGAGGAGAACCAAGAAGGCGGCAAAGTTAAACAATGAACTGCGCCGCGCACAGCAATTTCAAAAATACAACTGGAGGACAGAGCGTCTGCCACCCAGAACCACAGGAGAGCTGGCTGAAGGGTGGATTTACAGCTAAGAGGGAAGAGGACAGAGCGAACTCGGAAGGGATAAGGTGCAGAGGCACGTGGGTCGGACTGGTGGCGGGGGAAGGGTCGTGCGGCTTTTTTTCCAACCCTAGGGGAGATTAGCTCCCATCACCCTGAAATCCAGCTTCTAGGGACGCGCGGGAGACCCAGACGCCTGCGGGGACAGGCTGAACTCTCGGCCTTCATGTCAGAGGTGCGCCCAGCAATCAGTGTTTGCTGCGCTGGAGTGCGGAACGAGGGGGCTTAGAAATGTGGAGAGCAGAAAAAGCAGACTTGCAGCCATTGCAGTTTGCCACGCCATGGCCTGGTGGCGCCCTGAGACCCCGCCCCGCCCTGGGACCCGCCCCGCCCTGGGACCCGCCCCGCACGTTTTGCAGGCCCACCTGGGCTCCAAGCAGCGGCTTTTGCATGTGGGTGGCCTGCCCTGTGGCAGCTTGACCAGAGGAACTGCAGTTCTAGTTGGACTGCTCCAGGGCCACTTAGACAGGAGAGGAAACTGCAGTTTTTGCTGTAATTCCTGCTGAGTGGCCTCAGGCAGTAGCTGACCTGCACCCCACTGGAGACCCAGAAACGAGGGCATCTAGTGGTCGGTGTGAGATGACACCAGATTTCAACCACTCGCATAAGGGACACATTCAAGAGGCAGACTCAGTGAGCGCCAAAGCCTTGCTGCAACAAGATCCGGCCCATAAACGTGTCTCCTGCACAGCAACTCTTCCTTTATAGACACAGAGGGTCCTCACGGCCAATTGGCCAGGAGGACAATTCCTCCCAGTGACACCAACAACAATCAAGACTTAACTATACAAAGGAGGACCAAGATGGAGGCATAGGGCAGAAGCCTGATTATTGCCTACCACAACAATTTTGAGACTACGACGGGAGAGCAGAGCTGACACCATCCAGAACCACCGGAGGGCTGGCTGAGCAGATGATCTACAACTAGAATAAAAGAGAGGGGTACGCGGGATGATGCTGATGCTGGTGACCCAAAGATCACACTTTAAGAACTACAGCTCAGGCGACACAATGGCAGCCTGGAACATGCTCGGCGCAGTTCCCCCGGCGGTCTCCGGCTGAGGGGATGGCCCCACTCGCTGCCGAGCACGGACAGACGAGCCCCTGAGAGACATGGGGTGGGAGACTCCGCGCTTGCTGACCTCCGAGTCCTTCAAGAATCTCAACGCCCCAGAAGCGGCCAGGTGCGCACACTCGGCAACTGGCCACCGCTGCAGACCCAAGGGCCGACGCAGCGACCCCGGACCAGCCCGCCACCGCGCACCGGGCACACCGGAGCTTCGCCGAGCCTGCAGCCCAACGAGTTCTGCGGAAGCCGCCCTGGAGCTCTGAGAAAATGGCCGAAGGAATTGCTGAGAGGGAATTGACCAACAGGAATTGGGATCAAGAAGACGAAACCCCGCTGGGTCCCGGGTCCGGGTGAGGCCGTGCACCCTGGGTCTGGGTGAGGCCATGCGCCCCTGGGTCCGGGTGAAGCTGGATCCCGGGCCCGGGTGAGGCCGTGTGCCCCTGGATCCGGGAGAGGCTGGGTCCCGGGTCCGGGTGAGGCCTCGCGCACCTGGGTCTGGGTGAGGTCACACGCCCCTGGGTCCAGGTGAGGCCACACGCCCCTGGGTCCGGGTGAGGCCATGCACCCCTGGGTCCGGGTGAAGCTGGATCCCAGGTGCGGGTGAGGCCATATGCCCCTGGGTCCGGGAGAGGCTGGGTCCCGGGTCCGGGCAAGGCGGCGTACCCCTGGGCTCGGGTGTGGTCACACACCCCTGGGTCTAGGTGAGGCCTCACACCCCTGGGTCAGGATGAGGCCGTGCGCCCCTGGATCCGGGTGAGGCCACACGACCATAGGTCTGGGAGAGGCCACGCACCCCTGGGTCCAGGTGAGGCCACGCGCCCCTGGGTCCGGGTGAAGCTGGATCCCGGGTCCGGGTGAGGCCGTGCGCCCCTGGGTCCGGGTGAAGCTGGATCCTGGGTCTGGGTGAGGCCGTGCGCCCCTGGGTCTGGGTGAGGCCATGCGCCCCTGGGTCCGGGTGAAGCTGGATTCCGGGTCTGGGTGAGGCCGTGCGCCCCTGGGTCCAGGTGAGGCCGTGTGCCCCTGGGTCTGGGTGAGGCCATGCGCCCCTGGGTCCGGGTGAAGCTGGATTCCGGGTCTGGGTGAGGCCGTGCGCCCCTGGGTCCGGGTGAGGCCGTGCGCCCCTGGGTCCGGGTGAAGCTGGATTCCAGGTCCGGGTGAGGCCATACGCCCCTGGGTCCGGGAGAGGTTGGGTCCCGGGTCCGGGCGAGGCTGCATACCCCTGGGCTCGGGTGTGGTCACACACCCCTGGGTCTAGGTGAGGCCTCACACCCCTGGGTCCGGGTGAGGCCGTGCGCCCCTGGATCTGGGTGAGGCCACGCGCCCCTGGGTCCGGGAGAGGAGGACACACGCCCCTGGGTCTGGGTGAGGCCACGCGCCCCTGGGTCCAGGTGAGGCCACGCCCCCCCTGGGTCCGGGTGAAGCTGGATCCCGGGTCCGGGTGAGGCCGTGCGCCCCTGGGTCCGGGTGAAGCTGGATCCAGGGTCTGGGTGAGGCCGTGCGCCCCTGGGTCCGGGTGAGGCCACGCGCCCCTGGGTCCGGGTGAAGCTGGATCCCGGGCCCGGGTGAGGCCGTGTGCCCCTGGATCTGGGAGAGGCTGGGTCCCGGGTCCGGGTGAGGCCTCGCGCCCCTGGGTCCGGGTGAAGCTGGATCCCGGGTCCGGGTGAGGCCATGCGCCCCTGGGTCCGGGTGAAGCTGGATCCCGGGTCTGGGTGAGGCCGTGCGCCCCTGGGTCCGGGTGATCCATGCGCCCCTGGGTCCGGGTGAAGCTGGATCCCGGGTCTGGGTGAGGCCGTGCACCCCTGGGTCCGGGTGATCCATGCGCCCCTGGGTCCGGGTGAAGCTGGATCCCGGGTCTGGGTGAGGCCACGCGCCCCTGGGTCTGGGTGAAGCTGGATCCCGGGCCCGGGTGAGGCTGTGTGTGCCCCTGGATCCGGGGGAGAGGCTGGGTCCCGGGTCCGGGTGAGGCCTCGCGCACCTGGGTCCGGGTGAGGCCACGCGCCCCTGGGTCCAGGTGAAGCTGGATCCCAGGTTCGGGTGAGGCCATACGCCCCTGGGTCTGGGAGAGGCTGCGTACCCCTGGGCTCGGGTGTGGTCACACACCCCTGGGTCTAGGTGAAGCCTCACACCCCTGGGTCAGTGTGAGGCCGTGCTCCCCTGGGTCCGGGCGAGGCCACGCGCCCCTGAGTCTGGGAGAGGCCACGCTCCCCTGGGTCTGGGTGAAGCCACGCGCCACTGGGTCTGGGTGAGGCCATGCGCCCCTGGGTCCGGGTGAAGCTGGAGCATCCCGGGTCCGGGTGAGGCCGTGTGCCCCTGGATCCAGGCGAGGTGGGTCCCGGGTCCGGGTGAGGCCGCGCGCACCTGGGTCTAGGTGAGGCCACACGCCCCCTGGGTCTGGGTGAGGCCACGTGCCCCTGGGTCCGGGTGAGGCCACGCACCCCTGGGTCCGGGTGAAGCTGGATCATCCCGGGTCCGGGTGAGGCCGTGTGCCCCTGGATCCGGGTGAGGCTGGGTCCTGGGTCCGGGTGAGGCCACACGCACCCGGGTCCAGGTGAGGCCATGCGCCCCCTGGGCCCAGGTGAGGCCACGTGCCCCTGAGTCCGGGTGAAGCCATGCCCCTGGGTCCGGCCAAGACCAAAACAGAGGGTGTCGGTCATGCATTACCACCATTTGTCCACCATCCAGAGCTGAGGGGTCAGTACTGACATGTACACATAAGGAACTGGTGGACATTGATATGGGGTCTCAAAAGAACTGTTGGTCCAGAAAGAAACTCACTACAGACTGATTCATTTGCCTGTCAGCATAACTATTATTGCTCGTCTCACATTCAGTTCTTATAAGTATATCTCTAGTGACACATGATCTTGCTCATCTAGGGGAAATGATGAACAACATAGACTGATGAACAAGAACAGAACCAGAAACAGGGAGGCATCGATCGGACTATCGGGCCTCAGAGGGAAGATAGGGGAGGGTGGGGGGAGGGGGGAGAGATCAACCAAAGGACTTGTGTGCATGCATATGAGCCTAACCAATGGTTAAGTTCAACAGGGGGTTGGGGCATCCGTGGGAAGGGGTGTGGGATGGGAATGGGGGGATGAGGACAAATATGTGACACCTTAATCAATAAAGAAATTTAAAAAAAATAAATAAATAAAAAAAATAAAAAATAATACCAACCACCTGCCCTTCGGCTTTAGCTTGGCTCTCCACTGGGGTTGATTTTGCCCCTTAGGGAGTACTTTGCAATATCTGGAGACATTTTTGATCAGCGTCACTTGGGGGCCGGGGTGCTGCTGGTATCTCATGGGTGGAGGCCAGGGATGCTGCTAACCATCCTACAAGGCGCGGGACTGCCACTTCCCTCCCGGCAAAGAGGAACTATCTGGCCCCAAATGTCAGTAACGCTGAGGTTGAGAAGCCCTTCTTTTTAGCTCAGGATCCGTCAGTCCAGAAAATACAGACCCACCTGAGCCCCGCTCTGGAGGCAGCACAGTGCCCTTGGATTACAGGAGTTCATTTGAAACCCTCCCACTAAAAAGTGGCATGAATAGCCCTGGCCGGTTTGGCTCAAGGGATAGAGCATCAGCCCTGGGACAAAAAGATCGGGGTTTGATTCCTAGTCAAGGGCACATACCTCAATTGCAGGTTTCAACCCTCTCTCTCCCCCTGCCCTCCCATCTCTCCCTCCCTCCATCCATTCATCCTCTCTCCCACTCTCTAGATCAATGGAAAAGATCTCCTCAGATGAGGATTAAAAAGAAAAAAGTGGCATGAATAAATGAGTCCCAACTACCCAAAAAGCCCGTTTCCCAGGCAGTAGATGGGACTTCCCACTACACTGAGAGGCCAGGGCTCTGTGTCCCTGTGGCAGCCTCTCGCTTCAGTAGCTGGAAGCCAGTCAAATCCAGAAACCACTGTTGTCCTCATCCCCAGTCATTACCACGCCTGGCTGCACTCTGATCGTGTCACAGGCACTGCTTCCTCTGACAGCCACTCCCGCCTCCACCCTGTCCCCAGCCAGACGGCATTGACTCTGGTCTGAGCGTGGGGAGGGCCGGGCTCTGGCATTGATTGCCGATCCCAATAGCTCCGGTCCGTGTCCTCCCTGATCCATTCTCAGGGGGGACATAGCTAATAACACCAGACAGTTGCTGAGGGTTGATTTCCTGGGGAGAGATTGTTTCTCCCTCTTCACTTGCGTTCATTCGTGATGGCTCTTTGGCCCGTTGAGAACACCCACCGGCTGGGGCCGCAGTCTTCATGGGGTGACGGGATCTGCCTGGAGAGGGAGGGAGGTCTCTGGAGTGGGGAAGAGCAGCGTGAGAAATAACAATCTCGTGTGCATTCAGTTCTTCGCAGTTTACACAGCACCTGAATGTGATTCTAGCCGCACGATGTTCTGCGTGGAAACGGGAAGGGAGCTGGTGGCACCGAGGAGCAGGGGAGACAGGCTCTGCCGTGCGGTCATTGGTGCTGGGGGAGTCGGGGCAGAGGCGGGACCCGTTTCCGGGCTTTGTGTCGATGCAGGTCTTAGCCTCCCCCCCATGCTCTCTCTCCCGGGCTGTGCCTACCTGGCATAGCTGCTGGGATGCGGTTGTTTAGCCACTGCTGGCCTGGATGACTTCAGTTAAAGAGCAGTCTTCTGACTCCAGTATTTATGGGCAGTGTTTGCGATCCCCAGCCAGGCCTATCCCGGAATGCCCTGGACACATAAGGGTGCTAACAGGGATGAGGCCTAACCTGACCCAGGAGGGTCAGGTACGTTGGCAGTAAAGGTTTTATCTGATTCATGGGCGTGTTGGTATGAATGGTGACGTGGCAGCAAGACAGTGGGGCAGAGAATGAGCATGTGTTGGTGGAGAGGGGACAGGAAGGATTTGGGAGACCATGTTTGGGACATAAAATGTTGTGGCCAGTGGGGTGCAGAGTGGAGTGCACCAGAGGCCTAAATGAGTACGTGAGAGGACCAGGGGGATGGGGCAAGGGTAACAAAGCACCAAAATAGAGGAGACTCCATGCACTTGTCACATTTCCCAAACTGCCCCACGTAGTTCTGAGAACAGGAAGGAGGGCTGGTGTTTGTTGAGCACCTTCTTCATCTTATGCAGTGCACTCATGAACTCTCAATTTGTCCCACAGCACAGCGTTGCTGTCATCATTCCCACTTTACAGACGAGGAAACTGAGGCTAAAGTAGGCGGGCGAGGGCCTGCCCAGGGTCTTGCTCTCAGTGGTGGAGCTGGGTTGCAAGCCTGTGTTTACATGGATAAGCCGAAACCCCACGGTGGTAAGACGTGCTGCACACGGCCCCCATGACGAATTCAGAGCTGCGAGAACTTAAAGCTGAAATGTGGTTCCGTGGTGACTTCTGAGTTCCAGGGAGTGCACTTGGGATATAGGGCTGAGCACACCCTACTCCTAAGGAACTCAATATTGCAGGAAATCAGAGGTTAGAGAATAATTACACTCACATGGGGTCTGTGCTCATGACAGTAGTGTAATTATTGTACAAATGCTAGAGGCACAGAGATGAAAGCAGCAAATTCTACCCAGGGGAGCCAGAAAAGGCATCAGATAGGAAGTGATTGTGGAATGGGTCTTGAAGGATGAATAGGAGTTCACTTGTCAGAGCAAGGAAGAGCACTCCAGGTGGTGGAATGGTAAGTGCAAAGGCACTGAGGCAGGAAAGATGTTGAAATCTACAGGAATTACTGATGTGTGGGGTGCAGAGTGTGTAGAGCAGAAGAACCTCGGAGGTAGGGTGGGAGGGAAACTGGGAGGGGCTCAATAGGCTAAACCACTCAGCTTGGACTGTGGGAAATGAGTAGGCCCTGGAGCCTCCTACGCAGGAGAGAACTTGGTCAGATGGAGGAGAGTCTCCTGTGCCCGTGCCTGCTTTTATGGAATACAGCATGGCGAGGGGCTGGATCGGAGAGAGGAAGGACTACAGAACCCGTAGGGGGTGATGATGGAGACTAAATTTATGATCATGAATAGAGAGCACGGGAAAGATGCAAGATGTTAGCCCATTGTATTGATGAGATACTTGAGGCCCAGAGAAGGGACCAGAGGTACACAATACATTGTTCTCACACGAACGTCTATGGATATAAAACCCAGTGGCCACTTGAGAAATTTCCTAGTCCATCTTCCCCATTTCTGCCATCGCACGGGCTAGTGGGCTGAGATATATGAGCTTCATTTCCATTTAAATTGAAATAAGACATGTCAGAGGGCGGCTTGATAATTGCTGCCTGGAACAGTGGGCCTCTGATGCGGGAAGTGTAGTGCCGGTCTGCGCGGTACAGATCATTTTTGCATTTGAGACTTAATTATGTTGATATAATTATTCTTCTGTCAGGAAAATCCGGTGGCACAGATATGTCATATTTGAGCTTGAGCAGAAAAATGAAATGCCTTTTGTCATTTTTTCTTTTTCTTTTTCAGGAAGCAGTTTGGGTGGGCGACTGTGGGGAGCAGGCTGCTTGGGGGTCACGCCAGGCCGGGATGGTGGCTTTGGGAGGGCTCTGCGGGGGTCAGCCTTGAGAGGGTTGGACTCCAGCGGCAGTCCCTCTGTGTCCCTTTCTGAAGATGCCGCGTCACAAGCCACAGGCTGGGGTGGTTTTGGAGCCTGGGAGCCAGAGCTATAAGGAGCTTCAGAGACGTTATCGTTGTGTTTTATTTGTGAACCTCATGACTTAAAGACTCACAGCGGAGTTACACACTGTCCAAAGCCTGATCCCCGCTCCCTCTCCGTACCCATCCCACTGGCCCAAGAGACCCTCAACCCTATCCCTTCTGTGCCTGCTGAGAAGTCTGCCCCATCCAACAGGGGGAAGTTGAGACCCCAAAATAAAGTACAGAGCCCCCTCGTCACCATTGGAGCCCCAGTCCGTGGCACGATGGTTACTGAAGTAGCTGCACCCGGTGTTTAAGCAGGAACCGGAGAGCGGAGAGCACTGTCTAGCAGAGAGAGGACCTGGGGAGGGGGCACCGAGTTCTGGTTTAGCTCCTGCCACGGCCCGGATATAGGGTGTGTTGGCCACAGCTGTGTATGTAATGTCTGAATGTGCATAGCAAACACACACACGTTAGATTTTCTACAGGCCAAATCTTACCACCTAGGTTTCAAACAGCCCAAATTGCCTAAAATGTTAGCCTTGCAGAAAGCTTTAAAGGGCCTCAGGCAATAGCTGGGGGCATTTAAAACCATCAGAAAAACAAGACAGGAAAGGGAAGACCGTGAGCAGGTGTCAGGAGCCCAGCTCTTCCGCGCTGAGATATGGAGCACCCTGCAGGGCAGGCTGGGGGCAGGGGGGTCTCCAAGGTCCCTGCGTGTTCTCATGGCCAGCTTCATTCTGCCTTTAATACAGAGCCATTTACCTGAGTGTGTGTACGTGTCTGATATACACATGTGCAGCCATGAACGCAGAGCAGAAACACTGCAACATAGTCATTAAGGCTGGTGTCCCCATGTAATTAATGGACTGAAGGGAAATTTTTTTTTTTTTGCCACTTCTCTATTTTCTAACTTCTCTATTGTGTACCCTCTTAGAACCAGAAAACAAAGCACAGTCATGTGTCGCATAACGATTTCAGTCAACAGTGGGCTGCATATATGATGGTGGTGGTCCCATACAGTTGTCATGGAGGTAAAAACTTCCCATCACCTAGTGAGGCCGTAGCTGTCCTGGTACGGTACCTAATACTTGATAATGATCAGACACGACTATTTACTGTACTGTGCCTTTTATCATCATTTAGTGTACCCTTTCTACTTTTAAAAAAGTTGGCTGTGAAACAGTAGGCCGTGTTACGCCGCCGGCCTCATACATCTTGTGTTTACCGCCTCTCTTGCTTGCATCCTTCTCTCTCGTGCTCGATTTAATCTCGTGTTGTTTTGTAACTAGCACGCTGCACAGGCTGGTAGCCTCGGAGCAGCGGGCTGTGCCACGCAGGTCTGTGTAAGTGCACTGTGTGATGCTCGCGCGCAGTCTCACCTCCGTGCACATTCCTCAGAGGTGTGTGTTCAGAGGCACATGACTAGAATGGCGTTAGAAAAAAGATGGCCTGGTGTCTCAGGAGTTGTTAGGGCTGCGGTTGATGACAAGGTACCTCGAACTGGGTGGCTTGGGAACTAGGAATTTATTGCCTCACCGTCTGGAGGCCAGAAGTCTGAAATAAACATGTGGGCAGCACCGTGCTCCTCCGAAGGGCCCACGAAGGGCTGCTCCGGGCATCTCCCCGGCTTCTGGTGCTTTACTGGCAATCCTTGAAGTGCCTCGGCTTGTAGCCGCATCGCTCCAGTTCTCCGTCTACATGTGGTGCGTCCTCACTCCCTCTTCCATCCTGGTGTCTGGCTCTGTCTCCAGACTCCCCTCTTCTTAGGACCACACCAGTCCTATTGGATTAGGGCTCCCTCGAAGGACCCCGTTTTCACTTGAGTACCTCTGTAAAGACCTGATCTCCAAACACATTCTGAGGGACTGGGGTTGGGATTTAAAATATATTTGGAGAGGTGGGGGGGAAGGGAGGAGAAACACAATTCAATCCACAAACAGATGCATTCTTAGAAGTGGGAAGAAGTTCAGGGTGGCTACAGGCTTTGTCTTTGAGGGAGGGGAGGCAATTGGCACGGGGTCTATATGGGAAGACCTTTTTAGTGTTATGGGGGTAGCCAGCTTCCAAATGGTGCCCAGTTATTCCTCCCCTGGCATTCACATGCCTGTGGAGCCTCCTCCCATATTGTATCAGAGTTGGTCTGTGTGACCAATAGATTATGTCAGTTTTAATGACCCCTCACTTCTGGGGCTAGGTTATAAAAGGCATTTGCCTTGCCCTGTCATGGATCATTTGCTCTGGGACAGCCAGCCATTATGTCAGGAGGACACACTCGGCAGCTCTGAGAGTGTAGGGGAACCGAGGCCCCCACTCAACAGCCCTGTCAGTGGGTCTCCTTGGAGAGGACTCTGCAGCCTCATTTGAGCCTTCGGATGAACATAGCCCTGGCTGGGGTCTTGACTGTAACCTCCTTAGAGAGCCTATATCATCGTTTCTTATTATAGCTGCAACAATCAACCACACACATAGTTGCTTAAAAGAACACAAATCATTCTCTTTATGTTGTAGAGGTCAGAAGTCCAAAATGGGGTTTAGTGGGTAAAAATCAAGGTGCAAGCAGGGCTGGTTCCTCCCAGAGGCTCCAGGGGACAGTCCTTTCCTTGCTTCTTCCCGTTTCCAGAGGCGCCCACATCTCCTGGCTCCTGCATCACTCCAGTCTGAGACCCAATCACCACTTGCTGCTCTGTCCCCCAGTGGCCCTCTCACCTCCCTCTTGCAAGGCCCCTCTGATTATATTTAGGGTCCAGGTAGATAATCCAGGATACTCTCCCCGTCTCAAGGTCTTTGATTTCATCACAACTGCAGAATCCCTCTTGTTACCACATTCACATGTCCTGGGGATGAGAAGGTAGACATCTTTGGTGGCCATTAGTCAGCCTACCTCAGCCCTGGAGCCAGTTCCACCCGGATAAGCAAGCCACTCTCACATTCCTGACCTGCAGAAAACCACAAGATGCGGAAAAACACTTGATATTTCCAAACATGAGGTGTTGAGGGGATCTGTCATGTAGCCATAAGTACCTGATACACACTAGGAGTGTGCAATCCAGCACTGAATTCTATAACACTTGAAAATTACAATTCTGGATTTCTTACAACTTTTTCCTTGAAACATACATATAGAAGAGCGTGCATTTCTCGTCCATGTATACAGTTCTTTGAATTTTTACAAACTGAAAACACCCTTGTCTGTCTTCAGTAGTGGGGCCTGGACTGAGCCCTATGCTGCTGTGCTCTGTGCCCGTAACCCTCCTGATGCTCGGAGACCTACCCCCACCCCTTCTCTGCTCTGCTCAGAATTGCAGGGAGCTGATTCCTCGCTGCCAGCTGGTAGGTTTGCCAGTGACAGGCAGTGACGGACAGCTGTAAGGCAGGAGGGAAGCCAGTGTTTCTTCCTGCCCTGCACATTCTCGAGGGGGGTCCCTGGCAGCAGCGGAGCCTCTGTAATCCCAGGTCCCATTAGGGACTCCCCTCCTCCACGGTGCCAGCTTCCAGCGGGCAGCCCTGTTGAGGTTCACCTCGCATTGGGCGGCCCGACTTCTTGGTTTTTCCTTCCAGCCCTCGGTAGGCAGTGCCTTCCCACTGTTGATAATCGCTTTTCCCTTCTCATCTTTCCCATCACCAGGATGGCTAAGGCCCTGTATGAAATTCCTCCGGTTCAACGATCTAGAGTGATTTCGATTTTCCTGATGGATACAGAATCCTTTGGGGCATTGTAGTAAATACTTCCGACTCCCACAAAAAAAAAAAAAAAAAAGCATCCGGTTCTTAGACTTCATTTCCTGAAAAACGAGGCTGTCCTCACTCTACAATATCTGCAGGCTTCATATAAGTAAAGGCTTTTCAGAGCCTTTACTTAGGAAAGTAGGAAATGGGAATGTTCGTTATGTGTCAAGTCCGTGCCCCTGTGTTAGGTATACCCGATGTGTGCAGTTCACAGTTTCTGGCAACGACCTTCTGACAGAGAATAATACTGTCATTGTGGCAGATGAGGAACTGGGGGTAAGAGGGATGAGTAACCCTCAGAATTCACACGGGTGCTTGTTCTGCAGCCAGTGCTTCTCCGGCTGCTTCCCGGGTGTTAGTTTGCATCTCCCCTTCCCCTCCCACCAGGGTCTCTCCCTAAATGTTGTGGGTGCATTTTCCTTTAATTCCATAGAGCACTCCACAATCAACGTGTGTGTGTGTGTTTGTCTTCTTTGAGGATTCAAGAGGCTTTTCCAGGAGGATTGAGGTCACTGAAAGGGTGGCAGAGTCGGGACTTCTGTTGACACTGATAGATGGAGCACAGGGTAGCACTGGACTCTGGCTCCTGATGGCCTGGATCTGCTGTGCAGTGATCCATTAGACATGCCTGCCCCCGGTGAAGAAAAGGGTGGGATGAGACAAGTGTTTACTGAACCTTTGGAAATAGGCCTCAGCTTCCATCGGTCTGTCACTTTCTAGCTGTGCGATTTGGGGGTCACTGATGAGTCTCTGTGTCTATTACCACGTCGTAAAAATAGACTAAAAACTATGAACTTTCGGGGTGAACATGAAGAAAGAAGAAAGAAAAATTTAAAAAATAATAATAAAAGAAAAAGAAAGAAGAAAGGACCGTGGATAAGGATGAACACCGTTTCCTCAGGTCCTCTTCTTGCTGGAGGTTGGACTCTTTTTCCATCTTAAATAGGAAAATCTGATGCATTTTTAGATTTTCTAATGGGCATCTCAATTCTTTCCTTTCCCAAAATGAGGCTGAACACTCCCCACTAAGGCTCACTTCATTGTTAATATGGAGCTTTAACCAGGACATAATTCACAGGGCCTTTATTTTTCCCCGCAGCCTCATTTCTCCCGGGCAAATGACCCTTGGACAATTTGAACGAAACTATGGCAGTTCCTCATAATCTTTCTTTCTGGGAAGACTCCCCACCCTTTCAGAGACACAGGCACCCTTGGAAGAAGCAGGAACTAGAGGCAGCGGGGAAAAAGAGCTGTGGGCTGGGTTCCGGAGACCTGGGCCCAACTCTAGATCATCATGTCTTGGTCGCATGTCCCTGGACAAGAGACCTAACCTCTCTGAGACTCAGCCCGCTCATCTGTATAATAAGGCCTTAAGAGGCAGTGAGCAGGTAGATGGACCAGGGGACTATACCTTGTAGTGTCAGAGAGAAATGAAGTCTTCTATTTTTTAGCTTTCTGACAATAAAAGTCATTCATATTCCTTGCAGAGTATCTGGAGAAGTATCAAAAGGAAAATAAAAATCACCTGATACCTCACCACACCGAGATAACAACTCCACTATTACTTTGGGGTAATACTCTCCAGCTACCTTTTATGTGTTTCTATAGTACTTGATTCTGAAGCTTCTCAAAAGGATTGTGTGAGATACGGTATTTTAAATTTAGCAGAGTGCTTGAACATGTGATAAATAGAAATGAATATATTCACTTATTAATTAGTTCAATACTTTTATTAAGTACGTGTCAGAGTAGGAATATCTGTGTGTGTATCTATATGCATAGGTGCATACACATTCACACACACACACACACATTTATAATAGCATATGTGTGTTGTGTGTAATTTTTTTTTTTTGTACCAGGCTCTGTAACATGAAGTTTCTATTAGTCTTTACTGCACCAGAAAAAATAAATAACAAGATTTTTCATCATGTTTTGGGGGTGTTTTGAGATGGTCTAATCTGTAATAAAAACTTGTGAAATTAACTTTGGGAGGTCTTGGGTGGGCGGTGCCTCGAGGTTGAAGAGGCCCGGAACTGCCATCTGACGTCCTGGGCACTGGCAGACAGGAAGAGGGTTCTCTGAAGACAGCTGCCCTGGGCAGAGAAAACAAACAACGGTTTTAGATATTAGCCTCTAATTGAACATCACAAGAGGAGACGATTTTAATTGCTGCCACTAATTATCAGATGAACCGCTCCCTCCCAGCAGCTCTGTGCAGCATGCTGCAGGGGGAGCAGCTTGGGAGTGCCACATGGTGCATGATTCTCCTGAGCGGTGCTGGGAGGCCAGCAGGTACACATGCTACATGCTACATGCTACATGCTACATACTATTGCATTGATCTCTGTGCACATGGTGTATACTGTGCAGGCATTAGTGAGGGTGTGTTCTGGACACCTGCAATACAGATAGACAGGCCCCTGCAAGAATATAGCTCCATGGGAGTTAGGATTCTTTCTATCTATATTCCCTGTGCCTAGATCAGTGCTGGCACATAGTAAGTGCTCAATAAATGTTTATTAAATGAATGGCGACCTACGATGATTTGACTTACAATTTTTTGACTTTATGGGGGCATAAAAGCAATACGCATTCAGCAGAAATTGTACTTTAAATTTCAGATTTTGATCTTTTTCTGGACTAGCGATAGGGCTCTACAGTGTGTGTGTTGCCAGTGTTTTGGGTCGCATGCTTTGTGATTTTGCATCCCATCATGACTACGGAAGGCCCATCCATGCCTCCTGTTTCTAGTGAGAAGAAGAAATCTGTTATACCCGCACCTCAGTTTACAGTGGGGTTGCTGATAATGCACGTGTTCTGAGCGCAAGGAAGGGAGGCTAGGCTAGGCTATGCTGTTCAGCTGGTCAGGCGCATTAAATGCAGTTTCCACTTAAAATATTTTAAACTTATGATGCGTTTATCAGGACATCACCCCACCTAAAGTCGAGGAGCATCTGTGTAGTGAATACATAGTAGATAATTAGTATGTTGTGTTTCTATAACTATATCACTGCATTGTAACTATAGATTAATATGGGCATATGGTATGTTTATTAGTATGTTTCTGCTGTCTACATCTATCTCAATAGTCATATCCTAATATCCTCTCTTCCCCCCCCCCCCCATATCTCTGTGCTCCAAGTCTCCAAGGAGAGAGAATGGCTGAGAAGACCAAGCTCATGCCTGGCTTTGAATCGCGACCCTGTTTGTCTCTGGCCATCCTGACCCTGTCCTGGGCTTCGTTAGTCATGCGTCATGGCAGCTGGAAGGAGCCTGGCTCCCAGGCCTGATGGCGCCTCCCTGTGTCCCCTCCTCCCTTGTGTCCCCGTGTCTCTCAGCGCTCTCGCTCTCTGGGTGGGGACTTGTTTTGTCTGCCCTAGGGAAAGACCACCGCATCCATGTCACCTGGTCCCTGCAATCAGAAACTCTGTGGTTTTCCAGTTGAAGCAGGAAAGGTTTGCTGATTGCTGATTACACAGACTCCAAATTTCCCAAATCTGTCTCCGTGGGGTGTTCCCACTGAGCCTGTGCAAGTCCCTGCCTCCCTCCACGCCACCCCTTCTCTCATCCACTTGGCCTGGCTCCTGGGCTGTCTCAGTTCTTTCTCTCTCTCTCTCACTCAAGCTGGAAAAGCACAGACTTACCACACGGTGAACAGACAAAGCCCATCTCCAAGGAGAACTGAGTGCCCTAGTAGTGGGGAGCAGCCGGGTCCTTACCGGCTTGCATTGGGGTGTGTACACGTAGCCCCAGAAAGATCAAGAGACTGGGAGGTGGCAGAGCAGGGCTCCCATCTCTTCTCTGCTCCTGGCTGCCCTCGGTGATTGTGCTGGCCTCAGTTTCCTCACCCACAAATGAAAGGAGAGTGACCCCAGGCTCAGAGAGGGGCTGTGGACTGCCCAGGGCCACACAGCTCGTCAGTTAACCGAGCAGCTGAGAACCACCCAGAGGTCTGACCCCATCTCCTTATCTGTTCACCTTGCCACACTCCGATCAGCTAATATATGTCTTTTCCTTAACACAGCAGTGAAAAAATGAACATCATTAGAACAACTTACTGGAAAAATCTTGTCCGCAAACCCTCTTCACCCCCACCCATGAATATCCTCAGCTCCCACGTGTTCCTCCAAGTGTGTATTTGTAATTTGCATAGACATGGGCATGATAGTTCCCTGTTCTGTTCCATTTGCTTAACATTATTCCACGGAGGCCGTCCCTGCTGCCAGGATAATGGTAATGTCTGCCTAATGGCCTCAGAGTCACACATTGGGATTCCCCTGCCCAGTCCCAGTGCTGGGTGACAGGCGGCTCTCGGCTTCTCCGGGTTGTCGATAGCACTGCCCCAAGCATCTCCAGCGCAGAGCCTGGCTCTGCCTTTTCAGCCCTTCCCCGTAGAGTCAATTTCCAGATGCGTTTCCAGGTTTCACTCAGGCTTCCTCAAACTGGGCACTGGTGACATTGGGGCTGGGTCGTTCTCTGTGGTGGGGGACGATCCTATGTATTGTAGGATGTGAACAACATTCCTGGCCTTTCCACTGGATGCCAGGAACCAGCCCCAAAGTTGTGACAACCAAAAATGTCCGTGCACATTGCCTAGTGTCCCCTGGGGGGCATGCTCACCCTAGGTTGACAGTCACTGTGTTAAAGGGCAGGGGTGTGGAATATGCTGCAAGTGGAAGTCATGGATTTCCCAGGACCTGATTGGGGGTGTCAGAGAGTGAAGGGATGAGCAAGAAGAAGAGAGTCAGATACACGTATCTCAGTTCCAGCACTGCCATTAAGCTTTCTGTACTCATGGCCTCAGTTTCTCATCTGTGAAATGGGAGCAGTAAGAGTGACCAATTTGCCAGACTTGTGAGGAGCCAGGGAGGTCAGGAGCAGGAAGCACTGAATACAGTGCTGGGCACAGAGACCTCCAAATAAAGGCCAGCGGCTTGCCAGCTCTGCCTTTGCTGCCTTGGGGGACGGTAACTTGGGGGAGTTGAGGTGACAGAGTCGAAAGGGAACCATTCTTGTTCTGCCCTTCCCCCAACCTCACGCTCCAGATCCATCCCTGGGGCACAGACTCAGCTTCTGGAGCATCCTCTGGGGCACTTCCAAGAAACATGCATTGGTTCATGCATTTCCTCATCTGCCCAGGCAGCAGGTAGTGCAGGTTCAAAGCATAGCCCCGGGCTAGACCCCCAGCAGCGGTGAGGGAGTCTGTCCACGGGCCATGCCCTGGAGGCCCTTACGCATCCACTTTCCCTATAAAATCCAGAGCGTTCATCTGAGCGTTTGATAAGCCCATCCCCAGAGAGGGGTACCCACCATGCTGATAGGTGCTCGGTGCACTCTAGGCTGAGCCCGGGGTCTGCCTCTTCCCCGGGGCCCTCGTGGGGGGCTGGGGTTCTTGCCCAAGGCTAGCGTGGCTGTGGTCTCGTCTCCAGGAGAAGTACGTGGAGGAGCTAGCAACAGTGAGACAGACCCTCCAGACAGACCTGGAGACGTCCATCCGGAGGATTGCTGACCTACAGGCGGCCTTGGAGGAGGTGGCGTCCAGCGACAGTGACACAGAGAGGTAACCTACGGGGGTTTTGGGGGGCTGGGCGCAGCAGGTGGGCTGCACCCTGGGGAGCTCCTGGTCTTCAGTGACCAGAGCTCCCACTCAGGGGTCTGGGGGCCGCATCTGCTGGGAGGCCCGGATGTGTTCAGGGGTGGGAGGTATCTGGCCAGCTCAGGTGAGGAAAGACAGGATGCCACCTTGCCCAGCTTGCCAAGCCTCTGGGGAGTGGGGCAGCCTGGCGGGTGGGGCAGTCTGGGGAGTGGGGCAGCCGGGGGAGTGGCTGCAGAGGGACTGCACTGTGTGATTTCAGGCGAGGTACATGTCCAATCTGGACTTAACTCCCTCATCTGTAAAGTGGACGTGATGCTATTGGACAAACCACATCAAATTGCCAAGATTCAGCTACTTTCTTTTTAATATGTTTTTATTGATTTCAGAAAGAGGGAGAGAGAGAGAGAGAGAGAGAGAGAGAGAAACACCATTGATGAGAGAGAATCATCAATCAGCTGCCTCCTGCACACCCCACACTGGAGATTGAGCCCGAAACTTGGGCATGTGTCCTGACCAGGAATTGAACCTGTGACTTCCTGGTTCATCGGTCAACACTCAACCACTGGGCCATGCCGGCCGGGCAGATTCGTCAACTTTTGATCTACAGACTGGGTGTTTTGTATATTCAACCCATTACCTACCTCATAGGGTTATTAGTGAAAATTAAATGATTTAATAGGTGAATAGCACTTAGACGAACATCTACTGCACGCGTAGGGTGTATAACTGCTCTAAGAGTATGAGCCATGTTTATGCGGAATAAGAACAAATTTTACAAAGGCAACAACTAAGTCAAGGACACAAGATTAGCTGGCTGGTGATCGGTGAGACCACTCCAGTTCAGTGCCTGGACTTCTCTCCTCCTCGGGAGACAGGCTGCTCCTCCGCCACCCACTCGAGCCTCCAGCTGCCAGGGGCCATGGGTGGGCTCCTCGGCTAGTAGGAGTCAAAAGTGTCCTGGCGGGGCACACAGGTCCTGCTCCCCGGAGCTGCCTCTGTGGCCTCGGCGTGTTTTTTCTGTGAAATGACAGCTGCCTGTCTCATTGCAGCATCTCTGCCCCCGTCCCAGCCTCTGCAGCAAGGCCTGGGCAGCGGGAGAGGCATTTTTTGTGCATGGCTTTGATAAGGAGCAGAGTGCCTTCACCTGACCTTCAGAGGTGGTCCCCTCCCAACACCAGCCAGCCGCCCCTGCACCCACCTGTGTGGGCTGCACCCGCACCGCCCCTCATGGTCTTCTCAGGGGTGGGGAGATGGTCCATGCTGCAGCCAGAACAGTCAAAAGTTAGACCACCGAGTGTAGCCTTCTCCATTTGCACGTGAGGATCCTGACCTCAGAGAAGTTCAAGGTCACACAGCAAATTAGCACTATACTCAGAGTTAGAACCCAGGGCTGCTCAGGTTCCTACCCAGACCTTTGCCTGTCACACTCCTTTCAATAGGATGGATATAGGGGCCTGAACTGACCGGTGGGTGATGTGGGCATGAGATGGGCAGTGAGGGAAATATAGGGAGTTGCAAGTCAATTGTGGTTTAGCCAGTGGAAAGAACCAGACATCTATATCAAAGCTGACTCTGTCTCATCAAGAAAAAAGACTGGAAGGAAACACACCAGCACTCTCAACCCAAGAGAAAAGGCATTACAGGTGACCTAAATTTTTGTTTTCTTCATGCTTATTTCCATTTTCTAATATCTCTACAATGAGCATGCACACACACCCGCTACACCAGCACCCTCCGTGGGAGATTTTGCTCATGTAAATGATGTGCTTGATACGGCTGATCTTAGCATGGGAACTCACTCTTCCCGCGATGCAGGCCTGGGCAGGTCCAACGCTGCTCAGAGACATGTAACCTCCAACTTTCCCACGAAGTTGCTCGTGCCCGACATCTTCACAACATTGGCCCAGCGGCTCTAAAACCTCATGCTCTTGCCTCCAAAGAGAGGGCTTTATCTCAAAAGTCTTCAATTTCTGCAAAAACGGCTTCCATGCACATGGAGTGTTTCCACCGCTCCCTACGCATTTGTACAGCTGCCAAATTGCTGGTGAAATGGCAGATACCGATGTCGCAGCTGCTCACAGCCCGTGATTACACGGAGGGGTGCCCCGTCCGCCGCCCCTCCTCCAGTTTTATTAGTGTTGTGACAGAATAGTGTTTGTAATTACAAACTCCTATTGCTGATGTTACCGCTTGATGCTCAGCTAGCTCTTCTACGAATAGAAACGCTAGGGCTTTTGCATTTGTTATAAAGGGACTTGATGGCTGTGCATACTTGTGTTTTGTTGTTTGTTTGTTTTTTTGTGTGTGTTTTTTTCCAACGATGGTTTTTTTGAACCATCTTCACTTGCATAGTAAGAGATTCCTTTTCAGATGAACAATAAAAATTACAAAGATGACAAAATCGGAAAGGGGAGAAGAGGGGCCGTGGTCGGGGGTGTGAGGACAGGCCGGGCAGGAGGTGTGACAAGCAAGGAGCAGCTTCTTACCTAGGGACTGAGGTCACAGGCGAATGCTCTGGAAATGAGTCCTCTATTCCTGTGCTGAGTGTATATTGTACCTTTTCCAACATGTATCCTTTTAAATTGGCTAAAATCAGGCCACAGTGGGACAAGTTGAGATACCTGGGCCTCACCGAGGATCGAAGCTGCCGTTAAGGGCCTCGTTCTGAGTTAGTTTAGTGGGGCCCGGCACTGGCCACACTGTAAAGGCTCCTCGCCACAGTAGGACAGGCTTTGGAGCTGCCCACATCTCTTTACCTGAGGAGGTAAATAAGAGAAAAGCACTTCTCCTCTCTGCTTCTCCTCCTCCACCCTTCCTCCCACCACTTTCTCATCCTTCTCTCCATCTTCCTTCCTCTCTGGAAATGTCCACAGGAGCCCCCTGAGTCCCGGGTTCCTTGATGTGCTCTGGAACCCCAGGCAGGATCAACTACATCATTCGCGGGCCCACTGGGAGGTAAAAATAGGGGTGGTCTTGTTCAAAAGCATTCAGAATTTCAGGACAGCGACACAGAGCATGACTCCAAGCACAGGCCCCTCTGGGCAGGGGTGAAGCCGGCCCTGACCCCACGTGGTTCTAGGAAGCATTTCTTAACTCTCAGCAGGCCTTGGTCCGAACTCACTGCCCTGCAACTTGGATCTAAAATTTACAAGGAGCACAGATTTCAGGAATAGCATAAGGATGGGGGAAGGCTGGGGGAAATTGCCCACGAAGAGATCTCAACACATTTTGGAGAACTAATACTATACAAACTATGTCCTCCGGTCACAGGGTGATTAAAATGGCTGTCAACAATAGACAAGGGTTCTAGCATGGCTAGGTTGTGGAGCCGCTGTCCGGATCAGAGGTCCCAGCCCCGGCCCAGCGCCGCCCGTGCCCCTCCGGTCCTGGCAGCTCCACGCTGCACTTCCCTCTTAATTGTCTTGTCACCTGGGATAGAAGGTTTGGACGGGAGCCTGCGGGATTGGTCTGAGGTTCTTCTCCAAATTGAGCTCTCAATTAGGATTCCAACCCGCGCCGGGAGGGAGAGTGGTGCTTCCGCTCGCTGGAGGTGAGGTTCTTTGAGAGACTTGTTCAAATTATAAAAAGTCACATTTCCCCATGTTGGGAATTAGATCCGAGCGTAACAGGCCTTCCAGGCTGGAAACGTGGCTACGTGCTCAGAAAGCCAGGTGGGCTGTGCAGGAGCATTTACATGCGTGCTCTCCCGCTCTGGAGCACTGCCTGGTAACTGGGGCTGGGGCGCCAGCCTTCTTAGATTAATGGGGAAATGCTCTAGGCTGTTACCCCAGGCTCGGAGCACGCTCATTAGTCATGGAGGGAGGGATGCGTCAGCTGACAGCCCCAGCCATCCTGGCCCAGGGTCTGCGGCTCCTCTGCCTGTCTCCTTGGCTGGTGGTTTTGGGGGGGGGGGGGCGCGGGGGGCAGTGTGGAGAGGCCAAAGGATGACCTCTGACTAGAGGGTCAGCTGAGAATGTATCCATTCCAGCCGGCCCCATCTGAGATGAATGTTCTAGAAAGAGTCCTCTATTACTGTGTTGAGTTCAGTTGTATATTATCGTCTTCACGTGGCTAAAATCGGACTGCAGTGGGACAAGTAGAAATATCTGGGTCTAACCAAAGATCACAGTTGCCATTAGGGCATCATTCGGAGTGAGTTTATTTATGAGTGGGCCCAGGCTCTGCTCAGACAGGCTTTGGAGCTTACCCGCATCTCTTTTTCTATAATTCTTTGACCTTCTAACTTGCTCTCCCCTTTTGGAGTAATTAGCATGCCCAAGAACTGGAGGAAAGCTTAAAATGAATTTCTCCCATATTCTGAAAAGGTTGATGCCACATTCCAAATTAAACACAGGACCCTGGCATAGGATGGCGTATGTTTTGGCGATGCCACAGAGGCCACTTGGCTTTCTAGGCTTCTTTGTAGCTTGCGAGGCCTGGATACCCAGCTAGTGGGCGTCACAGGGCGTGAGCGCTCCACACTGCTTGCCTACTCAGGCGTTACAGGAAACAAATGATCGTTCTGCTAATGGCCACTCCTTCCTGGGGACTTTGTGGCCGGGTTGTGCAACCCACCTGTTTTGCATATATTATTCTCACGCAAGTCTCTGAGGTTGGTACCATTATCACCCCAAGTCTACGGTGACGAGCTGCTTCTTAGAGAAGTCAGGAGACAGGCCCCAGCTCACCTAGTGAGTAATGGGTTGTGATTTGACTCCCAGGCTGACTCCATCACCCACACTTCTAATGATCGCGCTCTGCTGTCCTGCCGAGCATGCCCCTTCTCCCCCTTCCTCCTGTCAAGGTCTCTGTTCTCTGCCACGTAACTGGCCTGCCATTCTGGCGAACTTGTGTCTGTCACTGTGATGCGGGCCCAGTGCACTCATGTATTACTTCCCCGGCTGTGTTTGTATTCAGCCTGGAGTTGCCTGGCAAAGACTTGCCCTAAAGGAATACAACAGAAGACAATTAATTATCTTGCTAATCATCAATCTCCTGCCCACAAATGCCTGGCACATTTATTTAAAAACCTCATGCGCCAAGGTGAGGGAAAGAAGCACTGACTACGGGTATCAGGAGATGAGGGTTCCAGCCTTGGCTGCACTGCCATGTGGATCAGCACCACGGACAGGTCTCAAGGCCTTCCTGGGCCTCAGCTTGCCCACTCAACAGGTTAAAATCATCATCATCAATAGAGCACCTTTTGTGTTAAGACATACAGAGATACAGTAGGGAACAGATCAACATGGACCTGCTCATAGAGCTTGCAGTCCAGCAACACTTTCTTCATATGGTGAAAGGGTCAGTGGGTCTCAAATTCCCTCCTTGGAGCGGAACCCTCGTTTTTTACACCAAAGCAAACCCCTACAGAAAATTCTAGCTTAGAATGGACTACAGCCATCTTTTTTTTTTTTTTTTTTACAGCCATCTTTTGATTGGCATGAGAAAGGGAGGTTTGGGACCCTCCTAGGTCCCTCTCCCTGACCCCTTGATAGCCCCTGTGAGACCTCCCAGAACTCAAGGGCTCATTGGACTGTGGTGCACAAACTCAAGGACCTGCCATGGTCAATAATTCATGACTTGTAAAAAATCCACCTGGTGGTGAATTAAAACACTGAGACACCCCAAGCCCCCATGGGCTCATACTCATGGGGTCACCTGCGGTGAATAGTGGTCACCAGTTAACAGCAGCATGTGCCTTCATTAGCTATAAAGACTTTCGTGTGCTGGGTTCAGTTGACCATTGTTGTTCAACTGACACCTGTGAGGAAGTATGCCTGGCAACAGGAGGATAAACTGACTCTTCCTTGTGCCTCCTTCTAGTGTCCAGACGGCAGTGGACTGTGGTGGCAGCGGCAGAAAGGAGATGTAAGTTAACCCTGAGTAGAACGGAGCAGCTGACACCACAGCCAGGAGCATGCCCCTGGTCTCTGTCCAGTCTGCAGAGGGAACATCCATGCCTACTCGGAGAATGATCAGCAATGCCCCTGAGAGCTTTGGCTCCATGGTCGTAATATATAGCAGTGGGCACATATTATCGAACTGGCCAGCCTCTTTTAGACAGAGATGCCCAGGACTTATGATGCCACTGTCCTCCACAAACACCTTCGGTGGCTCCCTATTACCTCAGAATAGACTTTTTAAACCGACATTTGAGCCCTGCACATTCTGACCCTTACTTTCTTGTCTACCCTGGACTCCTACTTTCCATATTATCCATGTTCTGCCTTTTTATGACCTCCATACCTGTGTGTATGCTTCCACCTAAAATTCCTTTCTCCAGGCCCTGCATGGCTAGGCCCTAACCTTCCAACAAGATTTAGTTCAACTGCCACTGGTGGATGCCTTCCCTATGCTTCTAAGAAGCAATAAAGATTCCTCTTTATTGTCCTTAGAACCTACTTTCTGTCTCCCTCTATGGTATTGATCATTTTCTCCTTATTTTCATAATTATTCATATAGATGTCTACTGTGCTAGAATGGGTTCCTGAGGACAGGGTCAATGTTGGGTTCATGTTTATAGCTCCTTCCAGTGGTGCCTGGCATAGAGTATTCTGCAAATAAATACATTTATATTTATCAGATACAGAAGGATTCTGGGGAAGGCAGGCAAGGAATTAAGACCTTCACACTTACCATATTCAGTAAACACATCACTTGGTATAAAATTCAATGCCAAATATACTGTAAAATTGGAGGTGCCTCAACATCCCTAATAGAATATTTATCTTCCCAAGGAAGAGCAGTAATCAGTAGCATGGATATTGGATCCCAACTTCATCACTAATTAGCTGAGTGACCTTGGCCAAGACCCAAGTTGGCCTTCCCAAATCCCATTCTCTCACCTATATAATGTGGAAATCACCAGCTACGACCCCTCAGGGATGGTGTTGTGAGAATTGATTGAGGTTATGCATGTACAACCCTTAGCATAAGACCTGGCTTCCTTTAGGGGTGACTGTCTAGTTATTGCTGTTACTGTGGTTGTCATCGTGGTTGACAGTGTCCTGCATTCTGCTTCTAGAGATAACATCTCCATCCTCAGCTCCCAGCCAGAGGGCAGCCTGCGGTCCTGGTTGAGCTGTACTCTGTCCGTGGCCACAGACACCATGAGGAGCCCCTCTCGACAGTCGGCCATCAGCAGCCACATCCTCAGCCCCAGGTAAGAGTGTCTCCTTGTTGCCTCTGGATGGCCAGTATCTCAAAGAACCTCAGACTTCAAAGTCTTTCCTTTCCTCTGTCCTACACAAGGACAATCATGGTCCAGATGGTTTGAGATACTCCCCGGCCACTTCCTAGCTGTGTGACTTTGGGCAGGTCAGTTACCTCCTCTGGGTCTTCACCTCCTCATCTGAAGAACAGGAAATATAATTGTATTGACCAAATAGTTGAAATGATGAGAATCTAATGCAGCTCTCCATAACACATGATTTTCCAAATGATTTTAATTAGCACGGGATGAACATTTTTTAAAATAGCTGTGTATTTAGTATAGCTGCCTTTCACCTAAGGCAAGTTCTTGTTTCCCATTTATAGACAGTTCTGGATTTATAATTTTTTTTAAATCAACACAGTCACTTGAGTATTTTTTTGTGTGTTTTTTTTTTGAAATATATTTTATTGATTTTTTACAGAGAGGAAGGGAGAGGGATAGAGAGTTAGAAACATCAATGAGAGAGAAACATTGATCAGCTGCCTCCTGCACAACCCCTCGTGGGGATGTGCCAGCAACCAAGGTGTATGCCCTTGGCCGGAATCGAACCTGGGACCCTTCAGTACGCAGGCTGACATTCCATCCACTGAGCCAAACCGGCCAGGGCTTTGTATTTTTTTTAATGGTGAGTCAGTATAAAGACAGACCAGATGACTTCTCCTTCAGAGATTTTAGCTTTGTTAGAATATCAAGATTTTTGTCTTTTTCCTAGCGTTCAGATGCCTTGACTTCCAGCTCTTTTCTATTCATAGATTCACAAGTAATCTGTGAATGCGTCCCTCTTTCAAGAACTTAAAATATAACCGAGAAGGTGAAAATCCTCTTGGCCCCCACCCCAATCTCAGCTCCCTTTCCAAAGGTATTACCCATCTTCAGTCTGGCGTGTATCCTTCCATATCTCTCTATATATATTTATAAACACATATGTTCTTGTAGTAAGTACATAGCATATTTGTGGGCTTTTAAGAAAAACCTAAGTGATCTGATGCTCTATTGTGTATATTGCGCTACATATATATTCTTACATTGCGCTTCCTTCCCTCAACCGTAGACCCTGCACTCTTTCCTTATCATTATGCCTGTCCCCTTCTGAAGGCCTGTAACACATCTAAAAGTCATGCCATGGTGTATTAACTGTGGTCTTCTGGTTTCACTTTTAGTTACCTCCTGGGTATTTGCCATTAACCTGTAAGGCTTAAAAAAAAAAAAAATCACACAACCTTATGCACATGTGCAAAGGGTTCTCTGGGTCAGAAAGCGTTTGCATTTTAAACTTGACTGGATTCTAGCAGATCATCCCAGCGTCCCTTCTGTGTGACGATGAGACTCCTGTCTGCCCGTCCCCGTGTCCCCTGGCACATCAGTTTGACTGAGAGAGGTCACTCTGAAAACAAGAGAGGGAGAAAGCCGTCTTCTGCCAAAAAAATACAAGCATCCTCTGTATTATTTATAAGGGGACGTCAGCTCCGGGGAAATACAGCTAAAGCTTGGTGATTTACGGCCCGGGCATCGTGCCGCTGCTGCAATAAAGGCAGGAGCTTCTGAAACGGGGACGCCATGTCACCCTCGTGTCCCCCAGAGCGGAGTTTATGGGCTTGGGGGTGGCGGCCACACTTGGCTCAGGAGTCTCTCTCCACGTCTGGCCACAGGTGTGCCAGGGGCTGTTCAGGAGCTGGCAGCTCATCTGGGCCCTGCTGGGTACCTGGCCTCTCCTTCCTGCCCCCTCAGGCCCATTGCCCTGCTAGAGGGTGTTAAAGGGGCTCTCTCCACCTCCCCCATCCTCACAGCCCTCCCAGCCCCAGCTCCCTCTGGACACCCATCCCCATGCCCAACAGGACCCCAGCCTTGCATGCAGGAGGCAGCCAATCATTGTTGATGTTTCTCTCCCATCAGTGGTTTCTATCTCTCTCCCCCTCTCCCTTCCTCTCTCTCTAAAATCAATTTTAAAAGACACATTTTAAAAAATGATTGTGGGGATTTGACCCCCCACCCCCACCAGCCTCTCTGCTCTGCTTCCCTCCGAGTTGGCTCCTTTCTGAGGCAGGAAGATGGTGGCCAACAGCTCCAAGCTCACCATCCTGAGTCCGGCGGTGAAGGAGGCTTCTCCTTCTCCAGAGTCCCGAGCTTGACCCGCATTAGCCCAAAGTGAAGCGTGTCTGTCCCTGATCTAGTCAGAATGGATAAAGGGAAGGAAGGAGCCTGTTACCTTAGGCTCACGTTGGGGTTCTCACCCAGCTCTGGGGGCTGGGTCTGTTCCCACCCAAACCACAGGAACATGGGGGGGGGGGGGGGAGGGGTTCCCCAAAGGACAACAGGGTGCCTTAGCTGGAGCAGGAGACTGATACTGGGTAGGTTGTGTGTTTTTTTGTGTTTGTTTGTTTTTTTTTTTTAAAAAAAAGCAAAGCAAATGGTCTCCATCAAGGGGAAGACTGAATGATGGGAGTGAACAAGATCACGCAGACAAAAAATGAAGGGAGAGGGGAGAGGGAGGGAGGGAGGAAGGAGGAAGAAGGAAGAAGAAAGGAAGAAGAGAGGGAGGAAGAGAAAACACACTTACTATAGTGTTTGTGCTCCCCGTTTGGTAGCCTTGGGAAATCCCAGTAAAATCGTGTGTACCTGGTCAGAGACGACATTTATCCCTGCATTTCAGTGACCGATCTATCAGCACATAATTAGTGATGCTGTGGCTTGAATTTATTGCCAACCATGGCTCTCCACTGTTGCTGTTGGCCGTGTACCATCTTGCAGCGAGAAAGTGGAGATTATTGTATAAATTATTCTCACTCACATAATCATCGTGATTTTAATTACTGTGTAATCTTCGCTAATTACTGTTGTATGTATCATTTGCTTTGGTGCCGACGTAACGTAACTGCTTTTCCTTTGGCTAAAAAAAATGGCATGACAACGTCTCCCTTTTTCTGGGGGGAAATTGCTTTCTGTAAACATTCCCAGCCCCATCCTCTTGGCTTGCGGTTCTTGCGTTTAAAGGAAAAAGATTTAGACACCGCCACCCCCCTCCTTCTCGCCCCCCTGTTGATTTTTTATTTGCAATAAGGCTGGCTTGAATTAATAAAGAGGTCTAAATTATAGGGCATTGTTTTAAAAATAAAGTTGCATTACTTTCAAGGAAAGGCAATTACTTCTACGGAAGTGAAAGCCAAGGACGGGTCACGTGAAGCCCGCTCCGATGATTAGATCAGACTTCTTTGTAATTAGTTCATTAATTATGTAAATATGAATGGATGGCACTTAGCATTAAAAACAGCTTGTTCTCAAAGTAGGTTAAGCATCCATGCTAATCTCATTCCAATAGTACATTTATTCACTGGTCTCCGCGCTCAGAGACCCAGAGCTCGAGATCATTTTAATTCATCCCGAATGTCCTTGATGAAGGGGCCTCACATGAACATGATCTCGTGTCTTCCTGGGACAAAGGGGTCCCTTTCAGGTTTCTCAGGATGAGGAAGACTCGTGGGGAAGATGTTAACACCGAGGGTGTGGAAGTGTTCGAGGCGAACACACCTACCTTGGACGCCAGGCCTGAGCAAGGGAGCCCAGGCGTGGGTCTCTGTCCAGGAGTCATCCTTGGAGCCCGAGGCCCTTGCAGATGGCTTTCCATGGAGAGAGGGCCGTTCCTTCCCCACAACTCCAGGTCCTGGCGGGTAGATCTGTGGGATGCCAAGGCTCACTAAGGTAGCTGCAAGTTTGTGTAAAACCATTTGGATTCGTCACTGATGCTCCAAAACATCGTTCCCGAATCGGTGGTTCTCTCATTGAGCTAAATTTTTGTTAAGTGAACTTATTGTTGAAATATACATACTTCACATCCATGTGATTTTCCATATCCATGCGCCTTTATGACATTTTCAAAAATTAGTCAGACCTATGTATTTTCTACCCAAATCAGAACCAAACCATTACTACTCCTGGAGTTCACTCTAGATTGTGAACTGGAAGTTGGTTTTGAGCCTATTTTAAGTCCAGAGAAGAGGCATGGGCTGGCTGGTAAGTAGGGGTGTTGTGTTAACCAGATGAGGCAGATGGAGCCCTTCCACAAACCCTCATCTTCCCATCCCTCCATTCCTTTCCCTCAGGGGTGGGGAACTTTTTTCCTGCCCAGGGCCATTGGATATTTATAGCATCATTAGCAGCGGGCCATACAAAATTATCAATTTATTTGGTCAAACGTTTAATTAACTCACCCTCAATGCCTTGGCAGGGCCAGACCAAATGATTCCTACGGCCCGAGGGCCAGACGTTCCCCACCCCTGCCTTACTCGTTCCATCCCATGAACTTCCTGCGCTGCTGATTCTTCTTCCTGGGTCAGCCAGTCTCCACGCCTACAGCGTGCCCTCCAGGAGGGGAAGGTCCCGTCTTCCTCTGAGCTCCGCCTAGCATTGTGTGTAGTTAGACCACGACAGGAGCCTCGGTTGTCTCCTCTGTACAATGGGATAAGGGTCAGTGGAGCAGAGTGGTGAGGGGGCTTGGATCCCGGAGGTGGACTCCTTGGTTTAAATCCACTTTTCCCCATTTATCACACGACAGACTACTGACCTTTCTGAGCCTCGTTTGTGGAATGGAAAGATGACAATAGTATCTGCTTTAGGGGATTGTTGGGAGGATAAAATTGAGTAGATCTACAAAGCCTGAAGGCACCATGTAAGGCAGCTGTTATCATCCAGAATCATCTGGAATTTACCTGTGCGCTCTAGGGACTCCATAAACGCCTCCTTTCTCTAGGGCGTTGAGCATGGTTCTGGGCACCTCGTCAAGTGTAATTACAGACCATCAATCGCTGTGTTGGGCTCGGTTACAAGGCCTCAGGCCATCTTGAAAGGACATCTGGTTTCCCTTCCCAGGCCTCGCCAGTCTTACAGAACATCAATACATTTTTAATTTCCTCTTTAATTTCAGGGTGCGGATGAAGAATGGGGGTGACAGCGCACCTCTGGGGATGATTCATGGTGTCATTAAAACCTTCTCCAGGTTCCCTGTAGCTCCGCTGGCCCCGGCCCCGCCCGGACTCTCAGGCCTGGAAATGGTGTTTCGCTGTGTGCGTGTGTCTGATGCCAGTGAATCCGGCATCTGTCTGCTTGACTCGGATCTCGCTCTTTTGGTTCATCGTGCCTCAGTGGATTGGGGGAGAGGTTCACGTGTAGATGTGAGTTAGGCTGGTCCAGGTCTCTACTCAGCTGTCTACCTGGAGGGTGTGTGATGTCAGGGAAGGGAAAAGCATGAGCTTCAGGGTTCACACCCAGGCCCTGCCCCTTAGCAGTGACCTTGGGCTAATGGTTTCTCACCAGTGAGCCTCAGTTTGCTCATCTGCTAGATGGGGTGAGGAGTCTGATCCTGATGAGACGATATATACAGAACGTGTGCACACGAGTGCGCTTTTCACTTGTCGCTGGGTATTCAAGGCGCGTGTCCTGGTGCGACAGCCACTGGGACATGGGGGCTCTGTCACAGGACAGCCTGGCCAGGGCAGGGACGTGGGCCAAACAGGGACACCTGTCTCAGCAGCTGGCTCGCTCTGGGCTGGACCGACTACTTCATTCTCTGCGTCCTTTTCCCATTCTGCTCAGCGCAGGATCACGTGTGAGAATCACTGATTCCCGAACCTCTGCCCCCATTGCAGGGCCTTCTCTAGCCCTGATAGAAGGGGTCATTCAAGAAAAACAGTCAAGCAAAAGCGCTAAGATTTTTAAACAACTGCAGAGTGGGGCAAAAGTAGGTTTTCAGTGGCTCGTATGGAAAACAGTGACAGCAGCTCTGCTAGGAGGGTTCCATGTGGCTAGACTGACGGGCAGGCGGCAGAGGTCCCCAAGGTGTTCCTGGACTCTCTCCTTAGAGGATCGCAGTGCCAGCCTGGCGTTTGTCCACCCCTGTCTCCCAGCGGCTCCGAGGGCCTGCTATTCATCGTCCCTCCCCTGGGCCAAGGCTCTGGGAGGCAGGCGCGGTGACATCTTGATTATCCACCAGCCATTCATCACGTGAGGCCAATAGAGAGGAGTCCCCTCTGAGCCAAGCTGTGCAGTGGGGGGGAGTGGACGGGGCGAGGCGGGGGATGAGTCTGCCCAGGCCCCTGGCTGGGGACAGCAGAGTGTATCTTCCAGCCCGCCCTGCCCCCAAGACATCAGGCCTGGGCAGAGGGATGGGTGATCGCAGCCCTGTGGCCGCCAGTCAGAGGCCCGAGTGGCTGTGCTGGGACGTTGGGGGTGTGCGCCTTGTAGAGGTGTTCCTTCTGTGCTCTCTGTCCCGGAAACCAGCACTCCTTCTCCTCCTCTTCCTGTAACTCCTCTTCCCTCCCTCCCTTCTCTCCCTGTCCTGGCATCCACAGCCCGCACTGGGGTGGGAGCCGGGGTGAGCAGACGGCAGAGTCCCAGGCAGCTCTGTGACAGGAGCCCTCGACGCCGCCTGCCCCACATGGCAGGCGATGGATGAGACCGAGCACCCAAGACACATCCATCACCCCGCTCCCCTCGGAAGCCGAGGCAGGACGGAAATGACTTCTGTCAGCTCCGCGGCAGCCCACTGCCCCGGCAGCTCCGAGCTGTTTATTACAAAAAAGAAAGAGTGAGAAAGCCATCTTGCCGTGTATTAGGGGAGCGATTGCAAGGCAGTGATGTTGACAGACACACTTTGGGGTGATCATAAAGGAGCCCTTCAGCTCCCTTCCCAGCCGTGTCCAGCTGTGACGGAGATGGAAGCTGACAGCCACCATGTGGGAGGCGGCAGCTGCTCCCGGTGCACGGGGCCACCCCTTCTCAGGCTCCAGGAGGCATCTGCCCACCGTTCTCTCTCCGTCCCTCTGGGAACCTCCGTGGAGGCTTTCATTGAGCCCAGTGGTGGGCTAGGCTCAGGGGATTCAGAGATTAGTAGTAGTAATAACGATTGCCATTAACTATTAATCATGAAGAGCCATTAATTATCGCTTATTAATTATTCATTATTTGAGGGGCCATTATTTGAGGGGCTAGGTGCCAGACCCTGTGCCCAGGGCTTTTCTCTCGTCCCGCTACTTCCCCACGAGGTCACATGGTGACCCGTGCAGGAGGAGGTGGAAGGACTGCCCAGACAGCAAATGCAAACCATGGCGGAGGGGCTCGGCCGTCCTTGGGGACTGGCGTGGCTGCAGCCGGTGAGCCAGAGGGCGGCTTGAGGCTGGGAGTAGGGAGCTTGATCCCGCAGGAGGACCGAGGACGGTGAGGGGAGTGGGTGATGGAGGTGGCTCATCGACACCATAACCTTGACCCTGTGACTCCCCACCTCCCCGCAACACACACACACCGTGACCTTGACCCATGGACCTCCACCCAGCTGACCTCAGGAGTAAGAAGAGGCAGATGAGAAGACCCAGCCCGGTGCCCGTCATGCATGGAACCTTTAACAGAATATTAGTGCCACAGCTGCCTCCCACGGGTCCTGGGTCTGGGGAGATGCCTGCCAGCCCCAGAAGAGAGAGGCACATGGGATGGTTGAAGCCCTGGCCTCAGGAGCCCAAGAGACAGTGTCTAGGTCTCTACCCATGTCCCTGGAAAGAACCCTGACCCCTGCCCTATCTGTAGCTCCGTTCCCCTCTGGGCGGCACCTGCAGGGCCATTGGCTGGGCTTCCTTCCCCGACTCCAAAGCCCTTGGAGTTACTGCCCTGTCCTCTGGGAGCTGGGGTGGCAATGGTGACATCAGACTGTGGTGGGCAAGGGACCTTCCTCACGGTCTCAACCAGAATCCTAACCACCGTTCTGGGTGGAGGGCTGGCTCCCATGTGCAGCTAGAGCAGCAATGCAGAGGGTGAGCAGTGGCCGGAAACCTGCCTGCACCTCGCTCCCAGCCTCCTCCAGTCCCCAGCCCCAGCTCCGTCTGCCCTGCCCATACCCTGGCAGTCGGCGCCCCTTTTGCTTTTTATAAATGACAACTCTGCAGGTGGGCGGGAGGGGCGCTGTTTGTCTTAGAGGAAGGACCAGTAGGTTTTTATTTGGTTTTTATTTATTAAAGGGATGGTTGGCGGACTGCGGTCTCGCTCCTTTCAGCAACATCCTTCGTCTTCTAGTCCAGGCTCCTCCTTTTCGGAAGGAAAGTGATGTGGGCTTGGCTGCTGCAAACCGACTCTGCAGGGAAGCCAGGCCTGGTGTCGTCCCAGAATAGAAGCCGTCTGTCTCCTTGCGCTGGTCTTGGTTCCATGTGGGTTTCGTGCAGATCTCTCCCTTTTGGAGGGACCGGTCTTCCCCCCACCAGGACCAATCAGGGCGTCACAGAGCACCCCACTGAGGTGCACATTTGGGTCACTGACTTTCCGAAGCCCTTCTGGTGGGCCTGTCCTCTGTGCTTGTCCCTGAATAAACAGCCAACCTCCTGCAGGTCTCCCCGTGTCTTCCAGAAGCGAATGGCTTACTCCACAGCGGGCTCTGGGACCACGCAGCCCATCCTGTCAGATAGGATGCCTCATAAATCTAAGTCACTCGTCCTGCCTGCGTGTTAATCTACTCGAACGCACTTAGCTGGGTTTAATTATAGACAGAAATTGCATTTCAGAGAGCAACGAGAAATCATTTACCTGGCTTGAATTTGCGCATTAAATCACGCGGTTCATTTGAGAATGCGGTGGGGATGGCATTTCCAAAGAAAAACAATATTAGCGCCTGTGCTTAGCGGCTCCCGCGCCGCATGCACAAATTGTATGAGCTGCATGATCCCCACCAACTGTGTCTTTCTTGTTGGCGCAGGACACACGAGGAGGCCGGCGATGCCCAAAGCATCCGGCGGGTGTCAGCCGTGAGCGGAGCCCAGGATGCCCCCAGCAAGACCACAGGGGACAAGTCCCTCTCTTCCCTCTCTCCCCTCTCCCTCCGCCGGCAAAAGTACTGCCATTTGGGGGATGGCGATGAGTGTGACGTCCAGAGGAAGCCCCCGGAGAGATCAGGAGCCCTGACTTCCTCCCCATCTTCTTGGAGGACGGACACGTCCCCGGGGCCCAGGGAGAAGCTGCCCAGCCCTTCGGCCGCCTTGTCGGAGTTTGTGGGAGGGCTCCGGAGGCAGAGGGCTCAGAGGGGCCAGGGCGCGGCGCTGGGCCTGGAGGACTGGCCCACCCTCCCCATCTATCAGACCACCGGGGCGTCCACGCTGAGGAGGGCCAGGGCCGGCAGTGACGAGGGACACCTCTCGCTGAGCTCCCCACTGGAGACAGAGGACTGCACCGAGCCATCCGCAGGTCTCCTGCGCTCCACCAGCCTCAGATGCATCCCTTCCCAGGGCGGGGAGGGCACCCCGCTGCTCCCCCAGGGGCGGAAGGCCCGGTTCAGTTCCTGCGAGTCCCTCTTAGAATCAGGGCCTGGCTTGGGGAGAAAACTGAGCTCCCCCTCCGCACCCAGGGACACACTCTTGTCGCCCACGCTGCGTCCTCGGAGGCGCTGTCTGGAGTCTTCCCTGGACGACGCGGGCTGCCCAGACCTGGGGAAGGAGCCGCTCGTCTTCCAGAACCGCCAGTTCGCCCACCTCATGGGGGACCCTCCGGACAGTGACCCATTCAGCTGGAAACTCCCGAGTCTCAACTATGAACGCAGGGCCAAAGTGGACTTTGATGACTTCCTCCCGGCCATCCGAAAGCCTGAGACTTCGAGGTCCTTGGCCGGAGCCGCCAAAGATGGGCAAGACAGTTCCCGGCCCTCCAGCGTCCACTTTGAGACGGAAGAGGCCGACCGGACCTTTCTCTCAGGGATAAAGACCATTTTGAAAAAGAGCCCGGAGTCCAAGGAGGACCCCGGTCACCTCTCCGACTCGTCCTCCTCCTCCAGCTCCATCGTGTCCTTCAAAAGCGCCGACAGCATCAAGAGTCGACCAAGGATCCCACGGCCAAAGGGAGACGATGGAGAGCGACCGTCTCCGGGCAACAGAGAGCCGGGGACAGGGAGGAAAGACGAGGACGTGGCGAGCATCATGAAGAAGTACCTGCAGAAGTAGGAACCGGCTCAGGTAAAGTAACGGCTGGGTCGTCTTGGGTATAAGACGAGATCATCACCAGGGCCTGACAGCCTAGAGCAGGGGTGGGGAACGTCGGGTCCACGGGCCATATAAGGCCCGAGAAACCATTTGGTCTGGCCTTGCCAAGGTGTGAGGGGTGAGTAATTAAATGTTTGACCAAGAATAGCAGGCTAATTTTTAAGTTGGTAATTTTGTTATAAATATCCAAATGGCAGACAAAAGGTCCCCCACCCCTGGCCTAGAGGAAATGTGTTGCTGCTGCTGCTGCTTTTAATGCTGTGACTGATTTCTCTTGAGGCCGAGGGTTTGTAGAGGTGTTAGCTCATCAGAAGCCCGCTGCCAGGTGCCACCTATTTCTTTGCTCTTGAAAATGCATACACATCGGAAAGCAAGAGGGTCCTAGGGGTCAAGGCTAGAGAAGGTGCTGGCTTTTAAAGCTGCTTGGTCTGGCCTTTTAAAGCCCCTTCCCCCCCACCCCCATCTTGCTTATTTCCAGTGCTCCATTCACCCCGAAGCCGGAGGCGCTGTGATGTCTCTCTGCCCCATCAGGGTGGGGTCATGGTGGCAGGGTCAGGCCAGGGTGGAGGAGGCCTTGAGTATAGTGGAGTCCAACTCCTGCATTAAGTGTCCGGAGAGAAACTGAGGCCCAAGGGGAGGGAGGAGGGAACGCGTGCAACCGTCACAGAGCAGCAGTGCGGGAGGAGCGGTGCACCTGGCCACCCGCCTGCTCTCCTGCTCCCAGCCCTGACCCCGGCACTCCTCTGCAGGAAGAGGCACTGACGGTGAATAATGGCTTCCTTGTATTGAGCGTGTATATATACATCAGGTGGTCACTTAGTACCCACAATAACCCCAGGAGGTGGTTGCTAGTATTTATTAACGTTTTACAGGCTGAAAAACTGAGAATCAAAGAGGTTAAGCCACTTGTACCAAATCACGCAGGCAGAGCTGGGATTGGAAACTCCAGAATCGCCACTTTCATCTGTAATGCTAGTCCATATCCCAGGCATCTTCTTGGGTGAACTCAGCCATACTGATGGAGCTGGGTCTTTAAGGAGGCTGCCTCCATTGCCCTCAAAAAGGAGGTGGATGTTATAATCACATATTAAAAGGGGTGTTGGGCCCGGCTGGTGTGGCTCAGTGGTTGAGTGTCGACCTATGAAACAGAAGGTCACGGTTCAATTTCCAGTCAGGGCACATGCCTGGGTTGTGGGCTTGAACCCCAGTAGGGGGTTTGCAGGAGGCAGCTGATCAGTGATTCTCTCTTATCACTGATGTTTCTATCTCTCCCTCTCCCTTCCTCTCTAAGATTAATTTTTAAATATTTTTAAAATAAAATAAAAAGAGTGTTAGAACTCATGGACTCCAACCTCAATGTTGAACAAATGAGGGAGACCTCAAATCAAGGTCCCCCAGTGGGTCTGCCATCAACCCAGCCACCCTGACTCCCAGTTCAGGGATCTCCGCCCAGAGGCAGGGCCAGCCCTCCACAGCCCCTGCAAAGGCGCATTCACACCCGAGCATCCCACTTCCTGGCCCCAGCTGAAATGCAGATCCCTTTACAGCAGGATGGGCGTCAGCGGAGGAGTAAGAAGCTCCCTCCAGGTTCAGACAGAATATAAACCCCCAGACCAATGATCGTCCACGGCCACATTCATCTCCCCTTATCAAACCTCAGCGCTCGCCTCCGCTCCAGGCTCAGGCTGTAGGTGGGCGCTCCGCCCCAGCCCTCCTCCCACAGGTGTCCTGGACCAGAAGGAGCCACGCACCCCGCCCTCCACTGCTGGAGACCTGCTGCTTTGCGAGGCACCGTCAGCCCATCAAAAAGCCATTGCCCCTTCCGTGGAGATGGTCTCGGATGTCTCAGAGCAAATTAATTTGACTTTACATGGCCTTCTCTCTGCTCTCAATTACCGAGGAGAGATCTGATACTCATTTACATCATTGTGCTCTCGGGGACACAGAACGCAGTTTCAAAGGCCACGTAAAGGGCACACGTCCATAAGGGGAGCAGCCCTTGGCAGAAGTCGACGCAGAACATCTTGTCTCTGCCATTTATCCTTAAACTCAAGCTCCCTTCCCCTTCCCGGCCCTGCTCACTGTGATGACAGAGCACCCGCCTAGAATGTCCCTCTGCCAGGACCTCCCGGCTGGAGTCTGGGACTAAACAGCGCGGCCCGTTCCCCAGGATGTGAGCATGTTACGGGATTTGGAACCCAAACGAGCTCGGTTCTTCCCGTCACTGGCCTTGGGACCTTGGGCAAGCCATGTGACCCTGCTGAGCATCTGCATCTCAGCTGGAAAACGGGCATAATAATACCAGCCACAAAAAGTAACACTGTGAGTCGCATGAGAATGCAAGGGATCCCGAGGACAGAGCGCGGGCTCCTGTGGCTGCACTAAATGGCAGGTCACCCTGCCCCGGGAAATTTGGGTCCTGCAGGAACCCTGCCCCTGTCTCCCACTGCTTGTTTCCCGTCCACATGTCTTCATTCCTTTGATCACATCTCTGCAGGAATGCCACCTGGGAACCTGGGCCTCCAGGGCCTCCCCACTCTCTCTCTCCTCCCCAAGACTCAGTTCCCAGGTCCCATTGATCAGCTCTGACCTACGTTTGTTTCCAGCCTCCTGAGATGCACTGCCCTCGAAGACCTTGAAGACTTCCAACTCCGCAGAGAGAGACCAGCCCGGCCTCCCCAGGGGCCTTCAGTCCCACTACAGTGAGCATGGCCGCCCTCAAGAGGAGAGAGGGGGTCCAGCAGAGGCCTATCCCACAGGGCATGGGGCTCCCAGTGTGCTTGGTCTGCACAAAATAAAGTGTTGGCTCCTTGGCATCTGTGTCTTCTCTCTGTTCTCTGATCCTGTTCTCCGGACTCTAGAGGGTTGATGGGCTGCGGCTGTGGGTAGAAGGACCCTGAGGAATGGAACCAACCCAGACTCTTGGTAGTTTTCAGTGACATACTGCTACTTCTCTCCCTGTATGTCTACATGCAATGGTCTTGCTCCTTCTCTTCATTTGTCTAGGTTCTGCGCAAGTGTCACCTCCTCCAGGAAGTCTTCCCTGATTGGTCAAACTGAAATAACCTTTCCATTTTCCCTTAATTCCCATACTTACCTCTATCATATTTCCCTTGTCTGTTTATTTTCCATATTGTGTGCAAATGTGTGGGCAAGCATCTAAGAAATTTTGATGGATGAATGAATGAAGGAACCAATGAACAAAATAATGAGCCTACACACACTGAATGCATGCAACACACTGACATATATGCATGCCTCTGCATGTCTGCCCATATCAACATCCAAGAATATGTGAACATCTCCCAATCCTCCATACACCTGACATACGGTACACGGCCCTACCACACACACACAATAATACGCCCGTGTACATAAACTACACTTGCATGGGCACATGAAGAAACGGATACCTGTTTCTTCAAACATCCTTGAAGAATTAGTAACAAGAACAAGTTGGCTGTTTATTGATCCCATACTGTGTGCTAGCCATTATGCTAAGCATTCTACACATCTCACCACAACTTTATAAAAGGTCCTGAGAGATCAACGTACTTATTCCCTATTTTCAAAGGTGGGACTAGCTTACGCCCACATTTGGGTAGCCATTGCCACCTCTCTCTACATTCCCACTGGCACAGTCTCCATGCCCTGCCCACCCCAAGGGGGCCACTGTCCCTAGCAGGCCTCTGGTATAGCCAATCACAGCTCCCACCAGGGAGAGAGAAGCTCTGTTTGGATCACTGGTGTATTCGTTTACTAGGGCTGCTGTTAACAAAGGACCACAAATTGGGTGACAGCCCTGGATGATGACAGTCTTTCTTTCCCTGGATCCTTCTCCCAGCCTCTACCTGAAAAGCATGAATTTAAAGAGGGTTAGTGGCCCTCCCTGGTCAACTCACCCCTTCCCCAAGCAACCACTGTCCTGATCGGTGTCCCGGTAGGTTAGGTTTGCCTGTCTTAGAATTTCACATAAAGGAGGTCACACAAAATATACTTCTCTGTGTGTGTGCAGACGTCTTTCACTCAGCAAAGCACTTCTGAAATTCATCTGTTATCGATGACTCAGTAGTTCCTGGCCTTTTTCTCTGAGTTCATTGTTCAGGTATACCACAGTCTCTTGTATCTGTTTTCCTATTAGGTGACTATTGAGGCTGTTTCCTGCTGTTATAAAAAGACCTGCTGTGAACATTTGCATCCAAAGCATTCTATGGATGTTATTTTCCTTTCTCTGGGATAAATACCTAGCAATGGATCGCTGGGTCAGAGGGCAAATGTATGTTTAACTTCCTGAAAAGTTGCCAAACTGTGTTCCAAAGCCATCGTGCCATTTTGCCTTCCCACCAGCAGCGTAGGAGGGTCCAGAGCTGTTGCTCTTTTAATTATAACCATTCCCGTGGGTGTGTAGCGGTATCTCCTGGTGATTTTAACTGGCATTCTCTAATGACTAGTGATGTTGAGAACTTTTTCTGTGTTTATTGGCCATTTGCATCTATTCTTGTGTGAAGTGTCTGTCAAAGTTATTTTTATTGAATTGTCTTTCTGTTATCAAGTACGGATTCTTTATGTGTGCTGGATGCAAGCCCTTTGTCAGATATGGGTTTTGCCAAAATTTTTTCCAGCTGTGGCTTGCCTATTTATTTTCTTACAGATATATTTTGATGAGCAGGTGTTTTTATTTTTGCTGAAACTCAGTTTATTGTGTCCCCCCCCCCCCTTTGGGCATTCATGTTTTTTAAACCCGTTTAAAGAAACGGTTGCCTTCCCCAGAGGTCATCAAGATATTCTCCTACCTTATTCTTCTAGTAGCTTTTTGTTTTAGCTCTTACATTTATGACTGTATTCACTCATAATAAACCAGGAATGTGCCAAGGGCTCAACAGGGAGTCTCTTATTTAATTCTCCTTAATTTTTTTTAAAGATATTTTTATTGATTTCAGAGAGGAGGGAGAGGGAGAGAGAGAAAGAAATATCAATAATGAGAGAGAATTATTGATTGGCTGCCTCCTGCATGCTCCCTACTGGGAACTGAGCCCACAACCCGGGCATGTGCCCTGACCGGGAATTGAACTGTGATCTTTTGGTTCATAGGTTGACACTCAACCACTCAGCCATGCCAGCTAAGCTCCTTAATTTTGTTTTGAAGTAGGTACAAACACTGTCTCCATTTTCATTTAGGTCTTTTATGGCGTTTTTCTCATTTATTTACTTGTTTGTTTCACAAATACTTGTCTAAGATGATCTTTGGAGCTGGGTGGACCTGCCCTCTCCACCCACCACTCCCCATGTTTGCATTTGACCTGCATGTTGAAAACTCAGCCCCCACCCAGAGATAATCCAGGGGACCAGGGAGACTCGACGATGGCCAGGAAGGATGTCACAGAGGAATTGCTTGGGGGAAGCCGAGCGAGATGCACATATTCAAGCACAAGGAGAAAGACAAGGAGGGAGCAGGAACGCCTGGGCAGAGGCCCAAGGCTGGCATTCCTCCCGCTGGGATGGTTGAGCAGGAAAAAGCTGTAGACCACAATGCAGACCAGACAACTCTTAAAGGATGGAGGAGGCGGGATTGGGCCGGGAGCCTCAGATCAAGAGCCACATCTGATAAAGCCCAGCCAATCCAAAAAGGGGCTCCGGAGCACAGCGTTCCCTCTGGTACCCTGCTGGGTTAGGGCATCGCCTGGGGGTTGCCCTCCAAGCACGTGGCCTTGTTTTGAAAGCTGAGGGAGATCCTGAAGGTGCCTCAGGTTTCGCTTAGACATCCTGTCCTCTCGGACTCTCAAGGGGCGCCCTCTGGTCACGCTGTACCTCGCTCCCTGTGTATTTCCTTCCTGGCCCAGGTCACAGCTGTGCTTTAATTACTGTCTGCCTGTGTGCTGTGTCCCCCCCCCGAGGCAGGACAATCCAGGAAGACAGGAGATCTTTCTTGGCACGAGGCAGAAACTCAAAATGTAATTGTTAGGTGAACGCCCTGGAAGGACTTGGGGCACCGTCTGAAAAGCAGCCTAAACTCTAGGCCCATGAGGTAAACGTAGAGTGGATCCCAGATTTTAAAGGGGGTGCGCTTTCCTGAACAGCCCCCTCCAAAGTCCCAGGTCTCATGTGCCATTTGTCTAAGCAGTGGAGGCGCAGTAAATTCATTCATAAGGAGATAATGGGTGCGAATGCATCTCGTAAACTTTAAAAGGCTTGGCAAATCAGAAGCGATGGCTATTTTGCAAGCATAACATGCTCCTGGCCAAACATAATCAAGGTTCCATGAAGGCAGAGCCGTGACCATCTTGTCCATCGCCGAATTCCCGCGGCCAGCATGGCAGCTGCGGAGGCAGACGTGTGGGGTAAACGGATGACCGGATGCAGAAATGGATAACCACAGGGCTGGGATGCCAGGGGCTTGGGTGTGTGTGCTGACCACACCTCCAGGGGCCCGGGGCATGTCACATCACCTGTCTTAGCTTCTGTTTCCTCATCTGTCACCCATCACGTAGCCTCTGCCTCTTTAAGCTGCCCTGAGCTGTCAGTGGGAGATGCCTGGTAGGTGCTAGGCATAGTGACAGGCATACAACAAGTGCAAAATAACGGCAAACCCCCTTGGGCAGTGGTCGGCAAACTGCGGCTCGCAAGCCGCGGTTTGCCACTCTGTTGACTAATGAGTTTGCCGACCACTGGGATAGGGGCTTAATCACAAGGAACAACAACAGCCTGTAATTATTGGAATCGAGAGTCTAGGTCAGTGGTCGGCAAACTCATTAGTCAACAGAGCAGCAAACCGCGGCTCGAGAGCTGCATGTGGCTCGCAGTTTGCCAACCACTGCCCTTGGGGATTGCAAAGCCAAAATCCAGATTAAATCCAGATGTTCCTCAACTTGTGATGTGTTTATGTCCCGATGACGCCATCATATGTTACAAATACCATAATTCGGAAATGCATTTAATACACTTGCCCGACTTGAGCAGCCCAGCTTAGCCTAGCCTACTTTCAGCGTGCCGAGAACACTGACATGAGCCCACAGTTGGGCAAAATCATCCAACGCAAAGCCCGTTTTAAAATAAACAGTTAAACATCTCATGCAATTTATTCTGCGTATCCCTTTCGCACCATCGTCAAGTCAAAAACCCATAAGTCGAACAATCGTAAGTCGGGGATGGGAGTTTCTAAATTTAAAGTGCAGCTGGGCTTGCAATGCGATTCTGAGTCGATGCTTAAATTGATTTCAATTCTTATAAGAAATGGCCTCAGAAAAACCACTCTGTTTATCTCTGGTTGGAAATCAGATGATAAAACAAATGAACGAGCGTGAACAGCGCCCATCGGGCGTTGGCAGAGGGAATTGGCGGGCTGGCACCAAATGCACATGCCTCTTGTACAACCACCGCATAAATACGGGCTGGCAGTGTGGGCACGGGGGCATTTACCTGGGGCTGGAGACAGGCTCACAGGTGCACATGAGGGGTCCTAACTATCCACCGCGAGGAGGCAGGGCAGGCTCCTGGGCCCAGTCAGAACCTCGGCATCACTGGGGGCAGAACGGCTTCCTCAGAGGTTTGGGTGAATGGAGTGTGGATGGGCCTGTTCTCAGGGCTTCCAGGGCTGGGTCAGCCTGGAGAAGCCATTCACGGATTTCTTCTGCTGCCACTTACTCTGCAGTGTTGGGTGGACGGGTGATGAGGAAGAGGGTAATGAATCTTTTAAGAATGGATGGGGGTGCCCAGCCGACGTGGCTCAGTGGTTGAGTGTCGACCTATGAACTAGGAGGTCACAGTTTGATTCCGGTCAGGGCACATGCCCAGGTTTTGGGCTCAATCCCCAGTAGGGGGCGTGCAAGAGGCAGCCGATCAATGATTCTCTCATCCTTGAAGTTTCTCCCTCTCCCTCTCCCTTCCTCTCTGAATTCAATAAAAATATTTTTTTAAAAAAGAATGGATGAGGATTATTAAAAGGTTGTGATGTTTTACTATGTCTGAGTTTCCTAGACAGGGAACAATGGTAGGAATATTAGAGGCAGAAAAACAACACGATGCTGCCATTTTCCTGTTCTTAGCACGTTTCTCAACCTTGTATGCATTTCTTTGTACAGTGAGGATCATAATCTTGCTTCCTTGGGTATTTGCATGACTTAAGTGTTAGAACAGTGTTAGGTGCATAGAAAATGCCCAGTGGGTATTAGATATTATTGTTGGTGATAGGGGGCCTCCGAGGGTCCAGCTGCTCGTGGGCTCCACTGTAGGGCCTGAGGTTGGATGAGGTTGAGTAGAAAAGTTGCTGGGAAGAGATATAAACTGGCGAGGGGAGAGTAATTGAAAGTGAACCTGGATGGCTACTAAGTCCAAGGACAGGAATGGTTCCGAGAGAGAGGGAGGCGAGGAGGAGAGGTCAGGGACCAGAGAGAGTTCTGGACAGGTGGGATTAACAAGGCTTGGACACAGACCAAAACAGAAAGACGACCACTTATGGAGCACCTACTCTGTTCCGGATGCATGCCGCGTATTTTGTGCATAAAAGCTAACTTAATTCTCACAATCAAGCAAGGTCTCGATACAGGCAGTCCTCGGGTTACATTGGACTCGATGTATGTCATTTCGTGGTTACGTCGTCATCTCCCATTTATTTATATATATAAAAAAAGTTCCGTCATTTCAACGTATGTACATATGTGCTTTATGTTTTTTATTATTTACCACAAGAAAAGGTCAGGAATTGTTATCTTTTAATTTTTTTTTTACTGTTTCACTTCATTACTGCTGTGTATGTGCTCCATGTGAGTGACGTAGGTGCTTATGTAGGTGGGTTCCAACAAACGCTGTAGGAATGGGTCTCCAACGGAACCCGAGGACCTACTGTAATTGTTCCTACTTCGCAGTGAGAAAACAGAGGTCTGAGAGGTGAAATGCTGTGCAGAGTCCCAGAGCTAATGGGCTTTTGGTGCACTCCAAAGAGTGCAATTTTCTTTTCTTTTTAAAATATATTTTTTATTGATTTCAGAAGAAGGGAGAGGGAGCGATAAAAACATCAACTATGAGAGTTATTGATCGGCTGCCTCTTGCACGCCCCCTACTGGGGATGGATCCTGCAGCCCAGACATGTGCCCTTTCCGTGCACTGAACTTCGACCTCCCGGTTCATAGGTCAATGCTCAGTCACTGAGCCACACCAGCCGGGCTGCAATTTTCTTCCTAAAAGAAAAAGGTCCATTATAAAGTAAGACCTGCCTGTGGAAAACATAAGAACAAAAACAAAACGAGACAAAACCCACAATGTAACGTTTCCTTTCTACCTCTTCCCCGGTCTCATTCCCCGAGGGGTAAATCGCCCCCAATGATTTATTCTTAACCTTCCCTGAGATATTGTTTGGGCATGGACAAGCATAAGTGTGAAACACACACCTTTTATTTATTTATGTTTTTATATTTTATTGATTTTTTTACACCTTTTATATAAATCCATTTTTAATAGCACAAATGCTCCTTACTCTTGTACTTAAAGATACATCTTGGAGATATTCCTGTATCGGTACAAAGGGCACACAGAATATGCCCCTCATGCCTGAGCCTATTCTATCGTAATTTTTCAGCCATCCTCCTCAGTGAGCATTTAGGTTGTTTCCATTGGTTTTTTTCTTCTTCTGCATTGTTGTGATAAATAGCCTTGCTTATATCTCTGGATATATGTTTGAGGTCGTTCATAGGATAAATTCCTAGAGGTTAAATCGAAAGATTGAGTGCATTTTTGTGTGTATTTTAGTAGATATTACTAAACTCAAGAATTGGTGTGGTTTTCCACCATTTCAGAGGGCCCCCCCCCCCCCCCCCCATTCTCCCACTCCCCTCCCCTGCCCTGTTGTTGGCTGTGCTGGAGGTTGGCTTGTTGGGTATTAAGGGCATGGATTTGGGAGCTAGAAATCCTTCCTCCTTTAGTTGCAAGCTGCTTTGAGATGCTTTGATAGTTTCACACCTTATCTTCTTGTAGAATAAGAAAGGTCATCTCAATTTATCGAGTCAGTTATCAAGGAGAGGGGTGACAGTTCACCACTTCATTGTTTATGTCGTGTTCTCCATTGCAGTGCTGCTGTTTTAACAGGGAAACCGGGATGAGTGGATGTATATTATCATCCCTCCCCTCCCCGACCCAGGAAAGCTTTGCCATTGTTTGCCCAGCATCCCCGCCCTCCCTCCTCTGATCCCCAAAACATGTATTATGCAGAAGGAAGATTTCATTTGGGGGAGAACCAAGAGATGGGGTTGGAGAGATTTATTTAGGAAGAAAAAGTGAACAGAAGAGGAAAGAAAAGAGAGGAGGAAATGCTGGCAGCGTGGGGGCCAAGTTTTTGACTAAGAATTGAGAATCGTGGGGCGGCTAGGATAGGAATCACTTTGGGATAAATACCGAATGGAAGAGAAAGTGAGGAAGGGAGCTTTAAATCTGGTGCTGTCATTTACAAATCGGGCGTCTCTTTGAGAGAGAGAGGTAAATACTGGAATTGCTTTTTTTGTACCTTTGATTGCTAGATGGGGGGTGGGGGGAGATGGGACCTTGGAAACTCAGGGGTTTAATTCTACACCAATAAAGCTTTCCACGATATCTCATTACGGTGGGGGCCTCGGGAAATTCTTATTCCTTCGGCACCCCAAGAATCCCACCTCCACCAACAACAGATGGAGACCCAGAGAGCTCCCCACCGATGAGTGTCATCGGGTTAGCATCTTATTAGTGTTAATGCAAGGGGTGGCTTCATTTGCACAAGATGCCTTTCAGCCTCTCGGGAGTGAACCCCAAATTCATGGTCACCCCACATCTTCCTGGAGAGCTGGAGTGTGTCCCGGGGCGAGGAGGGGAAGTGACGCATAAGCTCTGAAGAACCGATAAAGGAGATCGGAGCTGGCCTGCGCCTGTGGGTGCAGCGGCCTGGAGGCGAGGAAGCTGCTGCTGCTCAGAAAGGGCGCAAAGGCGCAGAGGGATGAGATCACAGAATGCGACAGGGACTCACTCTTGAGGGATTTGAATGTCAGGCGGAGGGACCTGGTTTGATGATAAAGACACCAGAAGCCTTTGGTTAGGAGTAGAATCACCTTCCAAGAAAATCCCTCCAGCTGCTAGGGGCATGATGCAATGGAGAAGGGGCTGAGGGCAGCGGGGAGGGTGCGGCTGCACAGGTGAGAGGTGGCCGTGGGTGAACTCAGAGAGGAGCTCATACACACACCTGGAAGCTGATTGGATGTGGAGGTTGAGAAAAAGGGACGATCCCAGGATGCCTCCGAGGTTTGCAATCTGAGGAACCATTTCCCATGATCAGTGACTGGTACCCCCCCAGAACAGGGAGTCCCAAGACCATCTACAAACTCTGCAGCCCCAGGAGACCGTTCTGGGTCCCCTCCTCTCAGGGGCTCCCGCCGAAGAACCTGTGTCCTGAACTTCATTGCCTTGGCCAGATACTCACAACTGCATTCTTGCCCCCCCCCTACCCCCTAATTCCCTCCTCCTCCTCCAGGGAAGCAAGCTGCCAGCCTCTCCCAGGGCCCCCTGAAATTAGCTCTGTTCCCACCCCATTCCCAAGCCCTGGGAGGGAAACCTGCCCAGTCGGCAGAGTCCCACGCCAGGGACACGCGAGTCCCGTGACCGTGATTGATTTGGACGTTTGTTGGACAAACGTCAAGAGAGTGAGCTCTCCTCAGTGAATTGGAATCAGCCGTGTTGAGTCTGGGTCATTTGAGCTTCAGATTTGGAGACAACTTCCCAGGGTGGTAGAGAAGGGGGGAGAGTGGGCGGGCAGAGTCGTGGGCTCTCAGAGCGCCAGGGATGCTGACTCTCGCTGAGAGCAATCTCCGCATCCTGCTTACTGCTTCCACCTTGGCGGGTGAACAGGGCTGAGAACTCGGGGAGCAAACGGAGCCTTGTTTTGTTTGTTGTTCACGGGACCCAGAGGAAAAGCAGCTGTTCGTTGGGACAGTTTGGTGGAGGCCCAAGCTTTGGCACCCATGTCAACTGGACACGGGGACAGGTCTTGGCTCGGCCACCTACCACGGTTGGTCAACTCATCTTTCTCATCTGTGAAATGCAAGGCAACGGTATCCTCCTCCTCCTCCTGTATCTTGAGGCTCCAGTGGTGAAATCCTATATAATAAAAGGCTAATATGCAAATCAACCAGACGGCAGAACCACTGGTCGCTATGATGCACACTGACCACCAGGGGGCAGATGCTTAATGCAGGAGCTGCCCCCTGGTGGTCAGTGCGCTCCCACAGGGGGAGCGCCACTCAGCCAGCAGCCAGTCTCATGGCTGGCAAGTGCAGTAGCAGTGGCGTGAGAGGTTCTGTGGAACAATGTCCGACTGTGGGGATGTCCGGTGGTGAGGAGTGGGCCTAAGCCGTCAGTCGGACATCCCCCGAGGGCCCCCAGACTGTGAGAGTGTGCAGGCCGGGCTGAGGGACGCCCCCCCCACCCCCAAGTGCACAAATTTCATGCACCGGGCCAAAAGTGCATGTAAGCAACATTGACTTTTGAGCATCAGCTGTGTGCCAGGAGCCAGGCTCCCTGTTGATTGCTGATGAGAACAGGTGATCCCTGTCTCCTTAGAGCGTGCAGTCTAGTACATGATAAGCTCTCCACGCCCAGCAGGCAGCCTTGACCTGGTGCGTGCAGACGCCATGCCAGGAGCTCTCACTTACGATCTGTGACCTCAGTGGAAGGCTGAGAGGTGAGCCCAGCATCTTTTCTCTTTAGAACACAAAGTTCATTCAGGGATGGGACAGACGGATGCTCCGCCCACTCGTGCCAGCCCTTAGTTACAGAGTACCACTGCGCAGCCTAACAACCCTCCCTTGCTCCTTGGAGAGAAACTGTCTTACATCGCTGGGTGTGTGTTGTTGTTGTTGTTGTTGGCAGGTGGTTTTTTTGTAACCTCATTATCTCATTATGTTCTGTTTACCAGTGTTGGGGAGAGCCATGTTCCGGTCTAGGTTGGGGTCTTGGTGACCTAGATCTTTAAAGAGAAATGTGCCGCCTCTGATCCTATGAGAGTCCGGTTGCTAAGGAGACCATTGTCCTATTAGCTCCGTAAACACGGAGATGCTTGATGATGCCCGTGAGAGGAGAGGCTTTCTCTTTTGAGGAAGGAAGCCCTCTCCCTTCAGACGGAAGGAGGAAAGACATCCTGGGGAGTGGGGTTTGCGAAGCAGATCAAACCACTCTGCAACTCTTTATCTTCCTGTCGGTCTCGAGGCTGGGAAGGAGGCAGGGGAGATGGGGAAGCTCTGTAGGCATTTTTCAGCTAATCAACAGCTCTAGACTCCCGATGGTTACCTCTGGGAACCTGGCGCCTTACACATTAGAGGAAGGGATTAAAAAAACAAACAGGAGAAAATAAAGAAAAACAAAATCAGGAGAGTCCATTTAGGAGCCGTGCACGCCTCTGTGTAGCTGGGTTAGGGAAGCAGGCTCCTGGTGAGGCGAGGGCTTGGCTGTCAGGCCAGCTTGGAAATGCAGACAGCAGCCCACACCCCCGGAGGACCTGATTCCGGGCCCAAGATGAGCTCCCTCTGTCTGCTTGGGAAAAGCAAAGCAAGGGCGTCCATTTATTTTCCGATGGACGGCAGCACTGGATGAATAAAAGTGCCACTGTGTGTGTCTCTTGCATGAAGTATTTATCAGAGGAGAATAAAGATGGACTGACCAGGTGCGTAAACAGGACTTCAGGTGGGGGAGTTTTTAGTTCTCTGCACTAACGAGTTATGCAAGGTGCATCCAAGTCTGGAAACACCCACCCGCGGTCGGTCGAGGTTCTGCGTTCTGAGGTCAGTCTCTGCGGAGCTAACATGGAACAAAGGGGCTCGGTTTCTCCACCAGCTGTGGTTCATGGAATCATAAATCCCTGGGCTGTAGATGCTGAACCGAGGTACAATGAAGAGATCACCCAACAACTTCCATTTTCAGTAGAAAGGGTGGGAGCCAGAAAGGATCCATCACCTGCTCAAGGTCAGAGGCCACAACTAGAAGCCACGCGTCCTCACTCCCAGCCTCATCTCCCTCTCACGCTAGGAGGGCTGTTGGCTTATGTGACGGGTTTAAATGTCTTCGTTGAATTTACCCAAGGTCACGGCATCACGCGATCTCCCCTCAATTTGCGCCACAACAGTGCTGAGCTGATGAATCAATTCCTGCCTCATTTTTCCCCCATTTCCCTCACCCTCACAAGCACTCAGTGTCTCTCCTACCAACAACCTCGGCTCCTCCTCAGCCCTCCCCTCCCTGCAATTCCTGTTCCGGCCAATCCCTGCCCAGTGGGACAGGGTGACGGACAGGCAGGGGGCGGGAAGGTGAACAGCTCCCCAGGAAGACTGCGATCCGGTGGCCTTTCAGTGACACGCACACACAAAGAGATCTGAACAGAATGGCTTTTGCAAACAGCATCAATAGAAAACCACGGTGCCCGAGTGCTCCCGGGTCCATAATGAAGGCGCTTGCCTTTCCTAACAACACTTTAAGTCGGTAATTGGCCCAAAAGGGGACACGAACTGTACATTGAGTCACAGAATAGTACAGAAAAATCCCAGGATGTCTCACCTCCCGCCTAGAGGGCTGCTGTGTGCCCTGCAGAGACGTGTTGCTGGCATTCGGAGGCGCGCAGCCCTTCGGAATAAAAAAGGGCTTTAGAGGACAACCATCCCGGGGGTCCCGGCCTTCCCCACATCACAGGGCTCTTTGATGTGCGCCCCCCACCCCAATCGCATTTTGGAAGGATGCAACCAGCAAACGAAACAGCTCCAGTCACCTGAAAAAGGAGGTTTGCCCACAGAACAGCCATGGATCTAGATCACTAATGGTCACTGTGTTCATGGGAGGCCTCTAAAAGAGACTGGCCCATCCCACCTACAATAATAATAATGTCAATAACAGCGTGACTCATTGGAAGGGATTAAGCAAAAGAAAACAACAAAACAAAACAAAAAACAACAACAATAGCCTCAGACACAGCAACAGTAAGAGGATTGCCAAAGGGAAGGGGGTGGGGCCGGTAGAAGAGGGTGAAGGGGTAAATGGTGACAGAAGGAGACTTGACTTGGGGTGGTGAGCACACAATATATTAGACAGATGAAGTGTTAGAGAATTAAATGCCTGAAACCTATATAATTTTATTAACCCATGTCACCCCAATAAATTCAATAAAAATTAAAACATATATCTCTATGACTTAATGGATGTCTCCTGGGTCCCAGCCAAGGGATTTACAAACCTTCTCCTCTTTAATCGTCCTTAGATTGTCATTTCACAGTTTGGGAAACTGAGGTACAGAGTTCTGTAACTTGCCCAACTCGGCTCCCAACTTGGGTTGGTCTGACCACTGAACCACCCTTCACCACTGCATGCTGCAGTCTTTTTGAAATATCGGCCATCGTTGGGGGGATGTCCACCAGTTCCTTCATAAGCTGTTGTTGCAAGGTTGGAGGCTTCAAGTCCAGCATTTTGGTTTTGGATCTCCACTTTTCCCTTAATACTTAAAGCAGTGGAGGTCCAGAGGGGCTTAGAAACTTGCTGAGTATCAATCCCACTAATTAGCAGCAATGCTAATTTTCAATCCTTGCTTTTCTAACTCTGGGCTGTGAGCTCAGCTTCAGCCAGTAATAGTGGAACACCTATCACAGGGACAGCAGATAAGTACCATGCACATCATCACTCTCCCAGCCTCTGTCTGCTGCAGACATTACTAATCGATCTTGGAGCTCTTCCCTGCTGAGCCTGGGCAAGTTGTGACTCCAGGCAAGTAATCCCAACCAAGTGGATTTGGCAAATGAGATAAACCCTATTGACTGTTGTCACCAGGCACCATACTATTTCAGGCCCTCTGAGGAATGAGTATCTGCTATCAAAAATGTAGTTAGTCCAAAGTAGTTTCTTTCAAAATTCTAGGGAAGATCAACTTCTAATGCTGGTGGGTTCTGGAGGCAGATAAATAATGTCATGAGTTGACATCCACACCCTGATTGCAAGAGCAAGAGAAACCAGAATGGGAGTGGGGCTGGCACCATCCCGAGGGGATGGAGTGAGCGGGGAAACGTGGTAGCTGGAGGGCCAGTCAGTATGAGACGACCATAACCTGAGAGTAACCTGTGAGTGCATGAAGCCAAGGAGAGGACAGCGCAGTCTGACCAAGAGGGATGCTGAGATGGACAGCTGAGGGAGAAGGTAGCATGCACTGACTTTCAGGGACAAAGCTGAGATTCGAAGGTTGATGAAACAGGTGTAAAAATGTGGATTATCTATAAATTGAAGCTCTCCAGACAAGATAGCTCTTCTGTTTGCCGCCCCCCTAAACCCCATTTTCATGGTGGCCATAGAAAAGGGAGGGTAAGAATCAGGAAAAAAAGGGTAATATAATGTCAGCCCCTGCCACCTCGTGGCTGGCGGTACAAAAGTGGGGAGACAGCGGTGGATGCCATGTGGTCAACAAATTCCACCAAGACTCATCCAACCCAGTGAGTCTATGTGTGTTGCTACTGTACCTCCCTCAGGGCCATGGCTCCTGGGCTGATGGATGGGTCTCGTCTCCATGGCCTTAACAAAGGGAGGAGGACCAAAATGTGGGGCAAAAGAGATGGAGATAGAGTGAGCTCTCAATCTAAAACAGGGCAACCCTGGGACATATGCAAATGCCACCGTGACTACTTCCATTTCCCTTTGAAATTCCAAGAAAGGAGGAATTTTCTAGGACATTCTAGATGGGTATCTTTCTAGAAAAAGTTTGTCTTCCAGGGAGGGAATTCTACTTCATGGAAGTGTCAACGTTTAGTACCGAATCTGTCCCCCAGGATGGGGAGGGAGCTCAGGCTGGGCATCGGCTGCACCCTGAGCTTGGGCCCCGGGGAACAGCATCTCCATGGGCGAAGCGGCTTCTGTGTGTGTGCGCACCGCGTTGGACCAATTGCAACTCAACTATGTTGCCACTGCCTGCCTACATCCGTCCTCTAGCCATGCTATTACCCTCCCTTTTCTACGGCCAAGAGGGTGTTTTAGAGAATTATTCTCACAATCCCAGAGACAGAATCAGCCTGTTGGAACTGGTGAGAGAGCAGCGCTTCGCTGGTGGTTCCTTATGCAAAATTCCAAATCAGCCCCCAGCCGTTCAGGCTTCCCTGCACCTGGGGCTCCTGGGGGAAGAAATTGCATGTTGTCCTAGAGAAGCCTGGAGGTGGGGTGTGGGTCCAGGTTGCAACATGTTGGTGCGTCTTGAAGACACATGTGGTGACAATGTAGTAGGTGGTTGTGGTGGCCTAGGAAAGAATTCGCAGGCCAGACATCCTGGGGGGGGAAGCCCTTTTAAGCCTAAGAATGTGTATGTGTTAACGGTTCTTTGGTTAGCCTGCTGATCTGAGCAGCTCAGGATCCTGATTTTGCTGGGAGAAGCACCTCCTGGGTGTCAGGTGCAAAGGTGCTAACTGTCTCTCAGGTCACCCTGGCTGGCCACATCTGGTCTAGAGTTGTTCAGACAAAGTTTTATTGGAACACAGCACGTTGGTTTCTCTCTGGTCCGTGGCTGCTTCAGTAGCTGAGTTGAATCGTTGCAACAGGGACCCGATGGCCTAAAGAACCTATAATATTCTCCCCCCATCCTCCCCGCAGCTTTTTACAGGACAGGTTTGTCGATCCCTATCCAGGGGGATGTCTGGGAAACCACACAATCTTGTATTTCGAAGCTGGATTCTGTACTGGTCCGGGACCTCTCTTGCCTTTTTCCGCCCCCTGCTCTGTGCAGCAAAGCAGGAAATTGAAAAAGGGCTGATTCCTGTGAATGCATTTGAGGCTCCTTGGTCAGCTGGCTTCTGTCTGTGTCCAGCATGACAATGATAGGAGACTGAGGAGAGAGGGACAGGCTGCGCACACACACACACACACACACACACACACACACACACACACACACACACACACACACTCTGGTCCTCTCCAGTAACAACTGTGTCCCCTTCGGTGGCCTCAGCTTCTGCTGGGGACCCCAGACCCTGGCCTCTGGTAACACTGTCTCCCCCTTTTGTACCACCAGCCACGAGGTGGCAGGGGCTTCCTGCTGCGCTGCTTCTCTCTGGGACATCTCACTGCTTCTGAGCCATGTAGCTCTTTGTTTTCCTGGCTGAGTCCCGGGTTCCAACAGGAAAGTCCCATTAGTGTCTGTGCTAGGCTTTCCACCTTGACTGAGCTCTTAGAACTTGGAATGCTCAGTGGCTCTGTTCCGCCGGGTGTTGGCAGCCGACAGTTCTACCAGCTAAGGAATCCTCGCTAGGACCCCGGTTTCTCCATCCTCACCAGATGAATGCCAGTCGCAATGCTTTCAGTGCCGCTTACCTGCCCACAGTGAGGTGGGCTGCCTAAGGCGGCACTACTACAGTTTCCAACTTCTGGCTTTGTTTTCCGTTTCTTGGGGTGTTTTGTTTTTGGCCACTCCAGCACATCCACGCACTCTGCCCCCCGACCCTCCGCAGCCAACCAGCCATCTGACACTCCCAGCTTGTTCCTGAGCTGCTCACACCCTCAGCATACCTCATCCCAACTCCAGCCTCTTGGCCCAGTAACACCACCATCACACTGCTGCCTCCTATTGTTTGGGTCTGGTGTTCTTGGCATTTGAAATTTGGCCCGCCCTAGCCCATCTGTATTTTAATTTTTATTATTTTTTAAATTATACTGAAAACAAAAAGTATCTGTGGTCAAAACATTTTAGGAAATGCTGGGTTAAGCAAATGTAAAGAGGTCTCTTTCCTGCAGGACTTCTCAGAGCCTTTACAAGACAAGACAGTTGAGATTGCAGTATTTTTAAAGCTAAATTGAACATGGAACGTTTCTTCTCTGTGTGTGGACCATCTCCTGGGACTTGGGATCCGTGACACATTGTTTGACATGATGAAAGTTTGTCACTCTGTCTGTGTAGCTCCCATCCTCCCCCCACCCCACTTCTGCTGCTGACAAAATACCGCTCTGCAGTCAGACCCCTTTCCCATCCCATGTGGGTGGGACTGACCCCCTTGTCACAGTCTCCAGCAGCAGGATGGAGGCTGCGACCCAGACCTGTCCACAGGGATGAAGTGAGGATGAGAGTGTGGTCCAAACTGGACCAATCAGAGTCCCTGCTAGGACTTTTCCAGCAAAGTTCTCAGGAAAGACTTGTTCTTTCTGTCACCGGGGATGTTGAGTTGGAAGGATGTTAGTGGTCCAGGGGGTCAAATGGCTAGCAGGGGGAGAGACTCTTTCAGAGTAGAAACCCAAGCCAAAGCGAGAGGGAGAAGTGAGTGATGGAGAGAGAGAGCTTGTTCATGCCTCTGACTTCTTAATGACATGAGCTAATTCATCCTACCACCCTTTTTACAATTTCATCTTAGTTTGAGTTCAGTTCACTTTTTCTCTCTCACCAATGACACATACCTGACTAATGGATGGAGAACACATAGCCTCGTCTGGATCAACATGTCTCATGCCACCTTGCGTCGGAATCCCCCTTCAGTCCCTAAACCCTTGGAATTCAGTCTCCAAGGTCCAGCCCCATGGCTGGTGTTCTGGTCTACCCACATCAGGTTCCCTGAAGAGAGAGGGCTGTATAGAAGCAAGGGGTTGATCAAGGACCAGGCAGATAGAGCAGGGCCAGAGCACGGTGTAGTCTCCATCCATAATGCTTCTTTCAAACACCATCTTTCTCATCACAGCCTCAGCGTCCTGGGGATTGGCCATATGCAGACCCCGTGGGTAAGGGCTTAGGGACATGGTCACCCAGCCCCATGCTTCCCCTTGGATCATGTTTGTGCTAAATGTCTCCATTCCCTGCTGTTACGCTGTTCCAACAGCAAAGATCATTGGTTCCAGCCCTGGAATAATTTACTGGGTGCAACTAGAAAACAACATATGTTGACTTGAATGATATTCAGATTTATAAATGAGAGACTCCAAGGCCTTCCAGCTGAGTGGCAGCGTTAATTCAGAAATTACTCATGTGGAATGGCAGAAGTGCCGAGAATACAGGTGTAAACAAGTGGCAGAAACAAGAAGAGCCCGATGCGTGGCAAAAACAATGAAAATTCCACCTTACAGGCTCAACGCCACTCAGCGTCAGGAAAGTGCCTCCGCAGATAATCTTCTGTAACAAACCGCCCCCTGAGCCGGCAAAGGGGACTCGTCCCATTTTGCAGAGGAGATCATGGAGGTGGCCAAACATATGAAGTGACTTGCCCACGGTCACTGAGTGGGAGGGGAACACCCACGGTCACTGAGTGGGAGGGGAACACCAGGGCTTGAATGAGGGATGCCTGGCTCTGGCCCAGTTCTCTTTGCACACTACCTCACGAGGCTACATTGGCTGGTTCCCATCTGTGGTCCGCCTGGGACTCTATTTCCCATTTTTCCAGCCAGTGGATACATTGAGTCTGCCCTTCATCCTCATCCCCAACTCTAAAGTTTACCCTGCCCCCGCAACAAGTGTTCTACCATGAGCCTCTTCAGTTGCCACCTGTGAAAACTGATTATAGATTCAAACTCAGACCATTGAGAGTCAGAAAATAGTGTGATGATGACTTAGGCCCCTCTCCCCCTTCTCCCCCAATCATTCATTTCTTGATTTGGTAGCTTTGGACCTGTTATGGCACCTTATCAAATCAAAAGTACTTTTTCAGAGGAGAGTAAAGTATTTCAAAGATAATCCTTGAAAACATGGTGGACATAAGTAAATTGTGTCACTCTTAATAGACCCAACCAACTTCATTAAGATGAGCTAACAGCCCCTAATAAGGACAGCAGCCATCAGTTAAAATATTAATTATCCTTAACTGATAGGGTGGGCATGTGTGGCACATGTCTGTCCAGTCTTCATTCCCACACAGCACCCTGATGTTCCCTTGGGGCACCATCTTCTTCCCCACTCTCAGGTCCTGGAATCCGATGGGACTGGGGCACCTCCCTCTTTTTCTCTTCCACCCAGGTTCTAAGTGTGTCACATGACCCAGACTTGGCCAATCAGAGCATTTTATCCTCTTGGCCACAGGGATTGGTTTAGGGATGAGCGATGGCTTAAGTTGGTCTAATGAGAGTCAGCCCTGGGACTTTGGATGAACTCTTGGGACTCCTGAAGTGTGTCTGTGGTCCCCATTGTACCCTGTGGCACCTATCTAGGAATGGAGTCAACACTTTGCCTTCAGGAAAGTGGAACTGAGAAAGAAAGAATGTGGGTAGCAAAACAAACCAAGAATTGCTGTCAAATTGCGGCGAACGCCCAGCCACAGCTACACCTAAAGCTCGTGCACCTTTCTATATGGCCGCCAATGCATCTTGGTTTGTTTAAAGTATTTTGAATTGAGTTTCTGTCATTGGCAACCAAAAGAGTCCTGATGAATATATCTAAGACCAGTCACATCTAGCCCAGTGCTAAATCATGACAGGTGGTCAATGGTAAGTAAATACTGTTACTAATGGTCTAGCTGACAACTACTGGGACCTTTCATAGGCCAAGCACATTGAGTTACATGAAGTACTAGAGTAGCCATGACATACTTGAAGGCTTGGATTCCATTTCTGGCTTCATCCCTTGAATGTGATCTTGGCTAAGTCACTGCTATGTCCAAGCCTCCGTCTCCCTCCTCTGTAAGGAGATGGACCTTTCAAATTGGTTGTGGGCTAGGTACAGCCCTTCTTTTGGCGTCTCTTGGCCTGCACAGTATTTCACAATTTAGGAAAGTCCAAATGAAAAGTTGAGTGTCCCGCTCCTTTAGGAAAATCGGGAGTCCACCTCCACGGGGCCCTCTGTGGCCACATTGGATTGACAGGCAGGTTTTGGGAGGGGCTTATGCACTCTGAGTCACCCTACTCTTCCCCCTCCCCCCTCACTTTGTGACACCACCTCAACAAGAGTCTGAAGCCTTTGCTAGAAATGGATGACAGAGACTAGTTCCAGGGCCGTAGAGTTTGCAAACCGGGAATACAGCCAGCCCCAAACCAAGAAGTGTTCCAAGAACACAGGAGAGTGAAGAGTTCTTATAGTAAAAAAGCACATTCTGGCCTGGCCTGCATGGCTCAGTGCTTGAGCATTGACCTATGAACCAGGAGGTCACGGTTCGGTTCCCGGTCAGGGCACATGCCCGGATTGCGGGCCTGATCCCCAGCGTGGGGCGTGCAGGAGGCAGCCGATCAATGGTTCTCTCTAGTCATTGGTGCATCTCTCTCTCCCTCTCCTCTCCTCTCTGAAAATCAAACATATTTTTTATACAGTACATTCTTGGGAATACTCAGTCCTGCATCCTTAGCCCTCAGATTGGTCTGGGACAGTTATCAGTCAGCTGTCAGGTGGTCTGGATGATGGATGTCAGGTGGTCTGGACACGTGAGTCTTTCAGGAAAGTAATCACAGAGTAACCCGAGGTCTGATGTATATCCAGGCATTGAGACAGGATAGCAAAGTTCAAGAAGTCTAAGCTCCCAGGCTAGTCAGAACAAGAGCAGTCTTTCCTCATAGTGTAATGGTTTCCCCATCTTCTCTCCCCCTCCATCTGATGCTGCTGCCTCACCCTGTCGGCCACAAAAAGTTGGGGTTCCCCTCACCAAATGTTCTCCTTTACTTTCCGTGAAGGCAGAGCACACCCTTCAGGGCCCAGACGTGGAAACCAGATAGGAAAACACCATCCAACCTGGGACGCAGTCCGTGTTCTGACCTCTCCAGGGTCACTGGGGGGTCCAGGGCCCAGAGGGACAGTGGTCAGGAGGCAGAGACCAGCCAGATGGTCTTTCTTCGCTTTTCAGAAAAACCAAAAAAGTCCCCCTCTCCAGGCAGTCTCCCCTGCAGGCGCTGATGTCCCCCTTCCCAGAGGCACCACTTCAGACAGGAGCGGCGGACAGGGCAAGAAGCCGAGAAGCAAGGAGCATTTCCTGGTGCTGATCATTCTCTTCTGTGTCAATAGTCATCTGGAGGGGCTGGGGGAACAGTTCAGGGCTGGGGAGCTAGAAACGCAGAAGGAGATGGAAGAGGTGCGGATTCGGATTCGCTGTGTCCTGGGCCTGTCCTGGGGGAAGCAGGCCCAGCAGAGCCTCCCTACTTCCTGTGTGGTGACCCCCAGGCTGGGTCTTTCAAAGCCCCCGGCACCGGTGCTGTGATGAAACCCTGGTGCTGGGAGCTGGCACGGGGGTAATGCCACAGAGGGGTGTGCCAGGAGAAGCAGGGAGTCTCAGTGCGGAAGGCACAGGGGCCACCGGGCCTGGCTTGGAACCGGACCCCACTGCTTAGTCTAAACGGGATTAGGGGCCCATTTCTGGACAGAGGCTGGATCGCCTCTTCTGCTTTCGGCCCCAAAGGCTGAAGAGACCAGTGTCCGGAGGCCCCAGAGGGGCAGCGGGAAGAGTTTGGGGAGAAAGAGCAACAGACTGGTGGAGCCAGGGACACAGGAAGCGGGGGGAGGCGGCAAACAGGTGTCCCAGGTCACAAGCAGCACGGGAAGACCCTATCATTATGTCCTGGGTGCACAGGGCGTTGTGGTCTCTCCCCAGAGGCGTGGGAAGGACAGGCGAGCGGGTGTCCGGCCTCCGGGCCTGGCAAAGCCAGCGAGTGGCGTCGGGGGACTCTCTGCTCGCTGTCTGCTCATCTCCGCCTGACAACGGGCCCTTTGTTGGCAGGGCATTTGGAGGCATCCGCGGAGGACATTTAGGAGAAAAAATGAGAAACAGGACACCCAGCCGCACACAAAAGACTCTTTGCAGCCAGGGGTGTGTACACCTGGTGGGCAGAGGAAGAAAACCTTGCATTCAGCTGTGGGGGACACTGCCAGGCGATGCACCCAAGTAAGACGAGACTGTTATTGTCTTATCAGCACCTGGGGAAGTGGGATCCCAAAGATCCTTCCGGAACCTCTCGTCGGCACCGGAGCCCTGGAGCCCTGGCTCTGTGAGGGGCGGGGTGCTTCCTCCCCTCACACACATCCAAAGACAGACGATCCTTGGTGTGTTGGCGTTGCATTGTGGGGGCTGGGAGCCCCAGCTTCAAGGCAGGGCTGTTGTGGTGGCATCTGATGAGTCTCTCTGGTCCCCATCCATCAAGGGCATTAAGACAGGGTGGCAGGATGGGTCTCCGGGGGATTGTGGGCTGAGTACCGAGGGGTATCGATGAAGGTGCAGACTCAGCACAGGCCCCGGATGAGCCAGGAGGTGGGTACGGAGCTGGGGCATGTCCTGTGCTGGGTGAGCCAATGGAATTTGCTTGGGTCCCGGAGGGGGCAGATAAGGTTGCTCAGCATAACCCAAACCCCGACCCCTAGCACTAACCCTAGCCTTTAAGCCCAAGCTCAGAACCTCTCCAATATTGTGGCTGTTGTGTGGCCTCTGACATTGCTCCATTGCTCCAAACATTCATCACTTCATTTGCAAAAGGGAGTTTGCAACCACCTGAGTGGTTGTGAGAACAGAGCATCCCCTGTGTAGTGCCTGGGAGAGAGTCACCGGTGCTGGTTCTTTCTCCTCCCCACCCCGCCCCTTACTCCCTGCGTGAGCCTGCGTGAGTCCTGCTGCTCTCTCTCTCTCTCTCTCTCTCTCTCTCTCTCTCTCTCTCTCTCTCTGTCTGCTTCCCCATCTACAAAACAAGGGGCTGATTTTGAGACTCCCAGGATCCTCTTGGGCTGGCATCATCCATCAGTGAATGAGCTGTTCTCTGGAGCAGTCTTTTAAAATCCCGCCAGTTCTGATCACAAGAGGCAGATCAAACCCACCCTCTGCTCACTTGAAAACAAGACTGTGTGCGTGTCGCGCAAGGAGAGGGGGGTGAGAAGGTGCACCAGCCCCTCCCAGGCCCTGATCCTGGAGAAAGGCAGGCTGGAGTGTTAAAAAGTTCTCTCTGTCACCGAGGCTCCAAAGCTTAGGTGTCACCAGCCCACCTAGCGGGTAGCACAGTCTGCATGAGAAAACAGATGTCAAACTCGCGTCCGCCGTTGTCTTCTGGTCTCCCTACCCATGAACATCAGTTCTTTCTCAGGGGGTGTCTCCCCCAAACCATGACTGGGAATGGCTGCGGCGTGGCAGGTGGTCTTGCCCGCTAACCGTGCACGAGCCTCTGGCTGTGGCTGCCACGGAACAGCGGCCTCCTAATGGATGAGGCTGACCCAATGTGAGATGTTGTCACAATGATAAAACGGAAACATGTTGGGTCATGCGTGGAGGGACAGAGAGATGATGACAATGAGGGAGGGAGGGAGGGAGAGGGTGACTGGGCTCGGTGCCCCTCTGGGGTGACATCTCGCTGGTAGAGTCCCCAGGCCATCAGCACCAGGCAGGGGGCTCCATTCTCCAGGGGGTGGCCAGAATGCTTTTCCAGATCTCCTGACAATAGCCCTCTTATGCTGGGAACTCTTAAGTGGCTTCTCTTTGCCCCCAGCCAAAGCCTCCATATCTTATTGTAGATTTCACCTTTCTCCTTGCCCTCATCTAGTTGCCGCCAACTGCCCCTTTGACCCTGACCCAGGTCCTCTCTCGCTCACCTGCAGACCTTTGCATGTACCGTCTTTCTGCCCCTAGAGCTCCCTCTCGCTGTCCAAATAAATGCTTGGCCAGCTTCCGTTACAAGAGGTGGGGTGGCGGCTGGTTCATGCTTGGGCTCCGCAGCCTAAGGGCCTGCGTGCAAACAGACAGAGTGTTGTCACTTTCTAGCTGTGTGGCTTTGGGCAATTGACTTAACCTCTCTGCCCCTCCGTTTTATTGTCCCTAAAATGAGAATGACAATAATACCTCCTGCCTAAAAGAAAAAGGGGGTTGGGGGGGGGTGTTAAAGGTTAAATGAGATAGTCCTTTATCTGCCACATAGTAAGGGCTCCAAAAATGATGGTTATGATTCTTCATCCTTCAGTTTTCAGATTAGATGCTCATCCCCTGGGAAAGCCTCTCTGACTCTTCCCTACACCCACACGCATGCACACACACACGCACACGCATACGCACACATGCACTTATAGTCCTTCCCATGTCTCCCCAAGGAGCCTGTTCATTCTCCACCTCTGCCCCCAGCATTTATCTCCAGGGGAAGCAATTGCCTGCTTTTCTTACTCATCAGCTCTAGGCAGATAGAAACTCTAGCTTGTTCATCCCCAGCCCCTAAGACGGTACTGAGCTCAGAATAGGTGCATTGGACCCATCCGGACAATTTCTATTCCTCCCTTTGGTGTTCGGGTAGAAAGACCAAGGTCACAGCAGGCCCCGAGGACGGGACTCCGGGAGGGAAAAGCATTTGCCCAAAGTCACTCAGCTTGTCGATGGCAAAGGCACGACCGACCCAGTTCTCCTGAGTCTCGTCAGGGACGGTCTCGGCTCCTACGGAGGCCGGACAAAGAAAGCCCAGCTCCCACTGTTGTTGGAGTCTCAGCATTGCTGTCCTCTCTCTAACTTCCAAAGGTAGTAAGAGAAGCTTACCCGCCGCCCCAATTCCCACAGCAAGCGTTTCATTTCCTGAAAGACAATGGGCTGTGTGTCCTTTTCAGTAAAGCACCAATGGTCTCCCCGAATCTCAGTCACCAGCGACTTCTTTTAAAGAGAGTGATCGGCTGGGGGAAATGTGTTACGGAGTAAAAGTGACTCCTGGGAGGATCGGGGTGGGATCCGGGCAAACCCTCAGGCTCAGATTTCCCCAAACAAAACGCCGGGTCTCCACTGTGATTCCTGCTGTGAATCGTGTCTTTCAAGCAGCCCAGCCCTGGGCTGAGGCGTCCACGCTGATGCTCCTGGGAGCATTCTGGCCCTGTCCAGAGCGAGCATGCTCATTCTCTTCGGTCCCATGGCTCCCTGGGAGCCGCTGCAGGGGTTCTGAAAGGGTGACCTCCCTTTTAGCCAGAGATGACGGTGGTGCTTAGACCAGCGGGGTGGACGTGGAGATCAATGCCAACCACCTCTTCACCTGGAGGGAACCGAGGCCTGGAGCAACTGGCATGAGATCGCCCAGAGGGTGAGGGGCAGAGCCCGTGGAGGTCTGTCCATTCTTCTCCTGCTGGCTATTTCTGGATCCCCGCTGACTGATTAAACCATCGTAACTGCAATAGACTTGGAAGAGCTGCACACACAAATGGCAGAGTGCCCACTTAGCAATTTAGGCAGAGTGCCCATTTAGGCATCCTCGTGAGGCCTCCCTTGGCAGCCGTGGTAAGAGACTTGGAGGACATAAGATAAATGTGTTAGCTGAGGCTTGTTGAGCATTGCCTAAATACCAGAAACTTTCCCAAGAGCTTTATAGTCTTGGCCTCACTCAGCCTTCCCATGACCCAAGGAGGCATCAGCATCCTGTTACAGGTGGGAAAACTGAAGATGACAGAGGTTAAGAGGCTTGCCCAAGGTCACAGGGTCAAGGGTGAGTGAGTTACAAATAGAGAATTACTAAATTATTTGTGATCAGAACTGAACACGGGAGCTATCCTCTCATGGGCTGATTTACCTTGTCGAAGTGCTTACCTCGTTCCCTCTATGATTGCTCTTGGGTCCCACAGCCCATCGGAAGCCAACGTAGGAATCCTCTGCCTTTGACAAGAATGGATGCTAAAGCCCAGAAGAGAGAAAGGTCAGAGAAAGGTCTGGTTCAGGTAACAGACCAAGTTGATGTCATGTCCAAGTGTCCAGCCTCCAGCTCGGGTCTCTTCTCCACTGGACAAACCAGGAACATCCCAACAGGGTCCTGGTGGCCAGAATTGGTCCAAAGGCTGAGGGTTGGGAAGAGCTGCAGTGGAGAGAAATCACACCATTTATGCCGCTCATTTGTGAATCCTCCTTCGTTGCACAGAGAAGGGACAGCTAGGGAGGCATCTTGGATTCGGTAGAGAGGTGGCGAAGGCACCAGCGGGCCTTGCTGTGGTCACACCGTGTCCCCATTGGGGCTTCCTCTTGGTCCTCGTTTCGTGGCCTAGACATCCCAAACAAGTGGAATTCTTGGAGTTGAAATCCCAAAGGTCAAAGCAGTGAGCTTGCCAACACGTTCTGTAATTTTCACCCCCTTCTCTCTTCGCATCTCCTCCCCAGCCCCCCTCACACACAGACCTGTTTTCTGAATAATGAGAGACACAGTACACTCTGCAGCCTCCATCTCACAGCTATTTCTTGTGGAAATGAGTTTTGACCTTAATTAACTGTTCAGGAACTGGGCACCGCTACCCACTGTGATTAGAGCAAAGAATTAGCCCCGAAGATAAACAATGCGCGCCGAGTTGGGAGGGGTGTCTGACAGAATTATAAAGTGAGTAAGGGAGCTCATCTCCCTGCCCCCTCCGCGCCCCCCCGCCCAAGATGCTATTCAATTCGTTGCAAGACTGATGGCCGTGGTGCGAGATGAACACTGGGGGACTTGCTCCTCTCCTGAGGAGCTCCATGATTTCAGAATCCCGGTCCCTGTCCAAGGTGCTGACTGAGCTCTTGTAGTGTCCATGTAGTTGACCGTTTCTAAGAACTTCACGTTGGTTCTAGGTAGGGCCTGGGACAATGTCTTGGTCTGGGAGTGAGTGTCAGAGGTCATGGTCAGAAACCCGTTTAAAACATGGATTTGGATTACACGTCTATCATTGGTTCTGGTGACACTGGTCTCAGCCCCTCAGACCTCTAATCTGTCTGTGGCAGGAAATGCGTGTGCTGCCTGCTCCACAGAGACATTTAAAAGGTTCAGTATTATTAAGTGTTTTTCAGAGTCTGGTTTTGTGCCCTGAAAATGTGGTGGTGGTGGTGATGATGATGATGATCATCATCATCATATTAAGCTTTCAATAAGATTGAAGATTGTATACCTGGCATTGTTCTAATTACTTTACATGTATGAGTTTATTTAATTGTCATACAATTACCTCTTATTAGATTTTATTATGCTCATTTTGTAGATGAGGAATACACAACACAGAGTTTAAATTATTTCCCCAGCTCATAAAACGAATGCAGTAGGAGCTAAACACATGGAAGATGAGTATCACTGTGAGGAAAAGAATGGGTGTATATATGGACTGTGAACTCCCTTGTGGGTACCCAGCCCTTCCCAGACTGGGCTCCCTGACTCTCCTTCCCTCAGAAAAGAAGCTTCCTGCCTAACCCCCAGGACCAACCTCCCTACTGCCCTCAGGAGATTGTTCCAAAACTGTGGTTCCATCATATCACCCTCCGGCCTTGAAGCCCCAGTGATGACCACCTCAGTTGCCCATTGGACCACATCCAAACACCTCAGCATGGCATCCCAGACCACTCACCACCAGGCTTCCCTGTTGCAGTGCTCCCTCCTCTCCCACAGTCAGCATTCCAGCCACCGCACACTTCCTCCTGCTCTCCGAACACGCCAGGACTTTCCTACCTCGAGGTCTTGACCCATGCTGCTCCTCCATTAGAAATGCGCTCCCTCGCCTAACAAAGAAACTCCTATCCAGTCTCCAAGGCCCACCTTACATGTTTCCTCCGCGGGAAGCCTCCCCTGATTTCACTTTCTTTGTTGTGTTTCTAGACCCCCTTGTACTTCCCTCTCCTACAAGACCTAAGGTCCATCTTATTGTCCAATTAGTGGGAATATCTGTCGCCTCTCCCACAACCTCAGAGCCATTCCAAGGCCAGGCGTGCCTGAGTCACCTCTCCACCCACAAAACTGAACTCGGGGGTTGCTATTTGCATTGCGTGTCTGAAAGAATAAATGTGGCCTCTCCCAGGAGGAAGAGAAGGGAGACGTTAGAGCTATTTCCAAGAGAGGGGAAAAAGGCTAAAAATGGCACCACAGGTTCCAGCGGACAAATCTGTGCTCAGCAGCTGAGGTCTAAACACAGAACAAACAAACAAAAAAGAGGGAGAGCTGGGCAGTCAGACGGTTCCAGATTCGAACCTGTCTCTGTACTTGCCGCTCCGCCCTTCTCTTCGCGGAGCCTCAGTTCCCTCATCCGTCAAACTAAGAGGATCCTGTTCTCCATGGTGGTGAGATCTCCGCAGACATTAAATGGAAAAACCACAGACAACCCACGTCTCCATCAGCAGAAGAGTGGCTACGATGGAATACTATGCAGCTGTGAAAATGAATTTGCAACAGCGGCACACAGGACTGTCAGTGACTCTCAGGAGGTTCATCTCGAGCCAGAGCAATAAATCCCATGAGAATGGATAGTGTCTGAGACCAGGTGTGTAAAGTTCAAAGACAAGCGAAACGAAATGCTCTCTGGAGAGACCAAATAGCAGGGCCATTGAGAACTGGAGCGCCAACAGAGCTTAGGGAGCGAGCATCCCCCCCTTCTCCTCGCCGAGTGACTCCGATGAGCTGCCCCACCTCTCTCTGCCTCAGTTTCCTCATCTGCAGAATGTCATACAGCAGGTCCTTACCTCCAAGGGTTGTCGTGCCGATTGAGAGACTTAATATGTGTGTCAAGCGCTTGGAAGAGCGCCTGGCACCAAGCAGACACTCTGTAAATATTAGCTTCTATTATTCCTTTTGCCTTTGCTGCTGCTATTACCGCAGTCATTATTACCATTATTTATGAACCTTTACCTGACGGCAGAGCGAGAAAGAAAAGCAAGGGGATGATTAAAACAAAATCCAGAGTCGCGGTTTCTTTCAGGGGCGTCTGAATTATTAATAATGTTCTGTTTTATGCGCCACGTGGTGACTCCACAGATCCTCACGCTGTTACGCATTCTTTAACTCTCTCGATCGATTTTCGCCATTTCGTCTGTGGGGCGTGTTTAACAATAACATTTTCAAGAGATGCAATGGGATTAATTACGGGGAGGGATCCGCACCTTTCCTGCTCCTTTCCTGCGAGATCCTGGATGATGTATGTGCCTTCACACAGGGCCCTCAACCTTCAGGAGAGGGAGTGAGCTGCTCAGCAGCTGGCCCCATTCATCATCCCGCAGGCAGCGCGCTTTACATCCCTCCGAAGATGAAGATGCAAGGGCAGTGTGCTGCCCTCTTCAAGGCGCCGGCAGGGTGAGCGTGGAGAGGAAGGCTCTCGTGTTTTCCCCAGGGGCTTTCGAGCAGTAGCCTTCCTCGGCACCAAAGAAGCCGGGCTTGCTTCTCAAGTGCCTTCTGAGGACCAAGACGCCCAAGGAGGAGCAGACGATGCTAAACCCTGGAAGGGCAACGTCCCCAGGTTGAGGTTTCTCTCGCCCGTGCCATCACGTTTAATTCGAGCAGGCGGATGTTCCAGGGATTTGCCCAGCATGCTTTGTGGCAAGCACAGGTCACGCAAGGCTGTATATCAGAACCCCTGTAACACCCATGGTCCCTTAGCATCCGTAGAGATAGGAAGCCACTGGAGAGTATCGAGTGGAAGAGTGACATGATTTGATTTCCTTTTGAAAAGCATCCTCCGGCTGCTGTGTGGAGAGTGGATTGTGGAGACAGGGATGGAGGCAAGGAGGATGCTAGGGGGGCAACTCCAGTAATTCGGAGGAGAGGTCATGGCGGCTTGGGCAGGAATAACAACAGTGTGTGTTTTAAGAAGTCATCGGATTCTAGGTTATTTATAAGGTCAGCTTTCTTGACAGATGATACTCAGAAAGCGGGGGAAAGGAAGCAATGAGTGGACTCCAAGCAGCTGGAAGGATGGAGTTGCCATGTTTGCACTGAGGGAGCACTGCTGTGGGGTGTGGATACCTTAAGCTGGTTGCCTGTTGACATCCAAGTGAAGATGCTGAGCGGACTGTCTGGGTTTGGAGAGACTGGGGCTGGAGATATGTACCTGACCCAGGAGTTGCCAGAGCACAGCTTGTATGTAAAGCTCAGAGATTGAGCGTCGACCTATGAACCAGGAGGTCACAGTTCAGTTCCCAGTCAGGGCACATGCCTAGGTTGCAGGCTCGATCCCCAATGTTGGGCGTGCAGGAGGCAGCTGATCAACCATTCTCTCTCATCATTGATGTTTCTAGCTCTCCCGCTCACTTCCTCTCTGAAAACAATAAAAGTATATTTTAAAAAATAAAGCTCAGAGATTGGACGAGACGCTGTGGGAATGGGTGAGGAGAGGGGGGAGGGAGTGTGGAGCCTGGAGATGCCCAGTGCGCAGAGGGCAGGCGATGGGGAAGGACCGGGGAGCGGGGGAGGGAGGGGAAGCCGGGGAGGGAGAGGAAGAGCAGGAGCCGGTTTGTCCTGGAAACCAAGTAAAGAAAGTGTTTTGGGAGGCAAGCATCTCGGTAATCAGTTGTGACAACTGCCGCCGACAGCTCGGGGAGGACGAACACTCAGGACGGCCCATTGGATGTGGCCAATGTGGCTCATGGGTGAGCCTGCCAGGAGGAATCTCAGCGCAGCCCGGCGGAGGTGGACTCGGGAGAGAACAGGCGAAGAAAAGGGCGAGGCGTCTGGCCAACTCCTTCCTTTTCTCTGTGAAGGGAACAGATGGTGGCTGGAGTGGGCTGGGAGGTCAGGGGAGGTTTTGTTGTTGTTATGTTGTTTGTTTTAAGAAGGGAGCCGTTTGCTTGCTGATGGGTGATCCAGTAAAAAGAGAAAAATTGATGATGTAAATAAAGGGGTGTGCCCCAGTGGGTATGGCTCATTCGGGCATCATCCTGGGGGCTGTAAGGTTGCCTGTACGATTCCGGGTCCAGGCACATACCCATTGCGGTCTTGATCCCCCCTGGGGGGCGTGCAGGAGGCAGCTGAGTGATGCTTCCCTCTCACATTGATGATTCTCTCTCTCTCCCTCTCCCTTCCTTGCTTGCTTAAAAAATATTTGTCAGAAAAGAAAGGAACCAACTTCTGGTGTGATGTTGAACTAGGTGTGAGCCGAGGAACCCAGGGCCCCCGGGGAGGGGCTGGCAGCCCAGCGGGGCCTCCGTGGGCGGCGCCGGAAGGAAGGAGGCGCGTGCGCACGGTCGCCTGGCGGAGAGTGGCAGGTGTGGTGGTGGCAGCACCGCCGCGTGGGGAAACCTCTTCCTGTTTTCTCAGGAAAGGAAGCAAGGCTGTTCGCTGAGACTGAGGAGGAACAGGTGGAGGGTTGAAGAGAGAATGAGGAGAGATGTCTGGCAGCTGGAATCGTGGACATGCCTTAGGATTGTGAGGTTAGGGAGCGTGGATTTCAAGTGAAAAATGGCTCCAGCCACGTGGATCTGTGTAGCCACGGGGGTGGAAAATGCCAGTACTTGGATTTAACCTGGGTTGAGGTTTTGCCAGGTGAGTGTGAAGGAGGCACAAGCACTGATTCTAACAATGGCCTCTCTCTCTCTCTCTCTCTCTCTCTCTCTCTCTCTCTCTCTCTCTCTCTCTCTCTCTCACACACACACACACACACACACTAACACACCTACACACTCAGAAACGTGCCAGCACTGTCAGCTCTGTGACAAGTCCATAACTGTGAAGTGAGCTGCATACATTGGGATTCTAAAGCGCCTGTTACATTCGCTCTGCATTGGTGTGCCACATTTTCCCCATCAAACCGGAGACTAAAATCAAAGGAGCACTCTGAGCACCAGGAAAGGGGGCAGTGGGAAGAACCACCGCGAAGCCAGCCGTGTGTGTGAGCTGTTCTCTTCACCTCCTCCACCCCAGCGTCTGAAACACAGTGCCCGTATCGGGGTCCTCACTGACTCTCCTTCTCCTCCTGCCCCAGGAAGGCAGGACTCTCAAAGGGAGCCCGTCAGGGACAAGCAGGCTCTCAGCAGCATCTAATTCACGTACAAGAAAAACGCTGGGCCGGGCAGTGGGCAGGAGCTAATTGAGCTGGGAGGTGGGGACAGTGGGGGTGGGGGGAAAGGGCCAGCAGCACAGGTGAGCATGCTCAGTCTTATTGGGAAGGGCTCCTAGGTGTGTGATTCAGCACCCAGATGAAGCATGCTTAACTCACCAATAGCTTTTTCTCTAACAGCCGCTCCTCTCCTCAGGGGTCCCTGGGCAGAGAGCCAGAGGACAAAGGGAATGTCTCTGTGGCCCAGCCAGCAGGAGCCCTGGTGCTCAGGAGGGCACAGCAGCCGGGTACTTGAGCTCAGGAACAGGGCCGGGGGTTGGGGGTGAGGCGGGGGCGGGGAGGGGGCTATGGGCAATGAGTTGCTGCTCCTGGGCCCACCCCTAATCTGTTGTTGATGGCTGCCCGTTTACAGCAGCCCTGTGCAAGGAAGGATGTTAAGGCTCAGTGGGAGAGAGTGTGGGGATTGATTAGTGATGTCTGCCATGACCAGGGATGTGGAGAGCGGTGGTATGTCCGCCATGTATTAGCCATTTGCGATCCAGGGTGTTTTTGCGGGAAGTTCATCAATCCAGCGAGATGAGGCCGTGGCTCTAAGGCAACAGGGCAGAGTGTCAGGATATAGACCTTTCTAGAAGGTAAATCCACATCTCACCTCCACCTTTCTACTACCCATGTGACCTGAGGCAAATGCCTACCTTTCCTGGAGCTTCTATTTTTTTTTTCTTCCTGTCTAATGGAAGGAGTAATCGCTACCTCACTGGTGACTTTGAGGATAGAATGACTGTTAAGCCCTTTGTGCGCTGTGAATTTCTCTGCAGGCACAAGACATAGTTAACATGGTTGCAAAGACTCCTATTAGTTTTTGGCATATTGTGCTTTTCTGTGCGTTATATTATTTACGTATCATTAGGGCTCTGCAAGTTAGGTTCTCACCATTGTCTCCATTTTACAGAGGGGAAAACTGAGTGTCTAGAGGGAGGCAACTCACTGATTGTCACACAGGCAGTGGGGATGGACACAGGATATGAAGCAGCAGACTGAAGGGATCCCAAAGCCACTGACTCAGTCTCCACTCAGTCCATCTCTTAGCACCAACCAGCCTAGGAACCCAGTGTCCTGGGTCCAAGTCCAGGTTCCTTCGAAGACCCACCATGTGTCCCAGGAAGTCACACCCTACCTGGAGCTCAGTCTTCGCATTTTGGAAAGAGACAGTCAGAATAGACGCCCGGCTTTCAGACCGTGTTCCTTAGAGTCCCAGAGGTCTGCAGAGTTCCCCCAAGGGCGAGGGAAGCCAAGGTCGGGAGCAGGGGGCATCCAGGTCCCTGCACCTGCCGGAGCACCTCTCATCTGCTCTTTTTGATGTCAGGGTTCCAAGTGGATTCCACTGGAAGAGGAGTCCTGCTGCTTAAGGGAAGTTTGGAGACGATCACTTTGAGTGCTGGTGGCTGCCATTTATGCAGCATCTGTTCTACACCAATAGCATCTAGTTCACACACGCTATTCCCACCCCTCAGGAACAGAACTGTAGGGCAGACATTATCATCCACACTGTTTCAGATGAGGAAACAGAGGCCCAAGGAGGTTCGGTCTTGGACTTGAGGTCACCGTGGCCATTGTGCCAAAGCAGGGGCTCCCATTAAGGTGGGCCTGATGCTGAAGCCAGTGGCGAGAACTGCAGGCGGCTGCATTGTGTCCCTTTTTGGAAGCAGTTCATAATGAGCATCATCTCACTGGGAGGAAAGGCCCTCCCGGGGAGTCACTGTCCACATGATGGCAGCCAGGTCGGCCGAGGGATATTTGGATTCCATATTAGTGAGCCTCTACCGCCGACAAGGGGGGTAACCTATTTCAATAGGCAGCCTCCTTGTTCTTTGAGAGCTATCCAAACATAGCGAGCAGCAGTCGCGGGCAGAGCTAAGAACAGGACTTCACCACACGCCCGGAGAACTTTTCTGGTCTTTCGGGAGCCTCCCTGGCAAACATAATTTGAAACTCTTTCTCCTTAACACACTGCCTCCTGTCAAAAAAAAAAATAGGATTCTCATGCATATTTCATCCTGCTTCTTTTTCATTAAAAGCTATCATATATTTAACTTTTCAGCCACTGTGGAGGGCGGGAATATACTAGTAAGCATTCTCTCGATAAACATTGGTTATGCCCCTTTCTTGTGCCAGCCCTGTGATGGGCACTGGGACATGGAAAGATGATTAAGTCACAGCCCCTCCCTCTCCTCAAGGGGGTTACAACCCAATTTCTGGGGGGAGGGGATAAATACGTAAATTAGTAAGTATAGTGAGGGGACCCAGTGCTGTGATGGAAGCATACTTATTGGGCAGAGGGATTTCAATAGGCGGATTCTCAGTCAGATCCAGCCCATCAATATAGTTTGAGGCTGTCATGGATATGAAACTTGTGGCCAATTATTATCAGGAGGCGTCGCATGAAAATCTAGAGTTAGAGCTCCCCAGGCCTGGATTTCCATACAATCACCGTCAGCTGGCGCTGGGTAGGGGCCCCCCCTTCCTAAAAGGGCTCGATTTTCCACTTTGCCTCAGTCCCCGCCACTCCCTATTGCCCTACCTAGACTGCAAGGACCATGTATGCTTGCCTGCCTGGCCTCTGCATGGTTTCAGTTTGTGACTCTTGATTTTACAGGAAGGTAAGACAGCAAGCTCTGGCTTTGACTGGCTGCTTTTCCGATTTCCCCCTGGGCTGCCAAGCCTGGTTTCTAGCTCCAGCTCTTGATGAACTTGGGCGGGTAGCTTCTCTCTACACCTCCACCTCCTCGTGTTTATACGTTTTGAATTCTGGTACAGGTAGGCTTTCAAAAAGTTGTTGAAGTGGGGAAGGAAAGAAAAGGGGAAGGGAGGAAGGAAAGACACAAGGAAAGAAAGGAAAGGAAGGAGGACCTGTTGAATCACTTTCTCGGACTTTTTGTGAGACTCAAGTAGGACATTATGAACATGCATGTAAATTTTAAAGTAATATGCACACATAAGGTGTTTTTAAACACATAATTGTGTTTCTGCGTTTGCAAAAAGCAGCCCATGGAATCCTAGAATAGTGCAATTCTTAAAAACATGTGTTATCAAAGAAGTTTTGGAAATGGAGTTAAATTCCATGTTGTTTTTACTGCAGGACTTGTCAGAGCCTTTATTATGCCTTGATATTCAGTATGCATGCCCAATAGAAGAAGACCCCACGTGGGCATCTCACCCCTAGTTGACAGAATGTCATGAAGAACAAGTGTTCTATGATAAATGCTTAGAGAAATGCTGCGTTGATTTTATATATGCGGCTACTCAGCTCACTAGGGAGAGGGGCATGCTCACTCTCACATAAAGAGAGAGTGACAGAAAGTATAGACGTTGACCCTGACTTTTAGTCCAATGCTCTTTTTTCGATATCGTCTTTCTCCAGTGACCCTTCCCTAACCCCTACACTTCTCCCCACCCTTCAGGCTGAGTGGGGGCCTCCCCTTGGCTCCCAAGCTTCTCCCCTCCTCCATGCGTCCTCCAACCCAGCACATAGCAGCTGGGCTCTCATCCCGTATGTGCTGGGTTCCATGAGGCCAGATCACCTTTGTCTGATCATGTCTCTCTTCTACGTCAGTAAATCCCCAGAGCCTAGCACAGTGCCTGGTACATAGATTCTCTCTCTATGATCCATACGAAATTCTCTTATATTATATACATATTAGATTCTATAAATAGATAGCAGGTCGACAGAAATAAAAATATAGGATCATGTACACTGAGTGGCCAGATTATTATGCGTTCAGAGATCATAATAATCTGGCCACTCAGTGTGTGTGTGTATTAGAGGCCCGGTGCATGAATTCGTGCATGGGTGGGGTTTGGCCAGCCTTGCCAGGGGGAGGGGACATGGGCGGTTGGCCAGCCTGCTGGTTCGAACTCCTGGTCAAGGGGACAATTTGCATATTAGCCTTTTATTATATAGGATATATACTGAGTGGCCAGATGATTATGCGTTCAGAGATCATAATAATCTGGCCACTCCACTCAGTATTATATGTATATAGATACATAGATAGTATCTAATATATATCTAATATACATTCAGATATAGATGATAGATAGATAGATAGATAGATAGATAGATAGATAGATTATATGTCCAATATAGTATATTCAGATAGCTAGATAGCTGGATGGATAAATGAATGCATGGATGGATGGATGGATGGATGGATGGATAGATAGATAGATAGATAGATAGATAGATAGATAGATAGATAGATAGATAGAATCTAATACATATATACGGTAATATATTCAGATAGATGGGTAGATAGACAGAAGGAAAAAGTAAAGCATGAAGAGCCCCTCTTTGTGATTGTGTTTCTACATAAAATTTGAGGATGGAAGATTTTTCTTGAAGTACTCAAATAATTGAAGAGGTGAGGGAAAGCAACATTTTTATGCCAATTATCTGACAGCCTGAGTGCCTGGGTATTTATTCGACTTCCCTTCTGGGCCTGCCTTTTCAGCACGGAGACAGGAACAGAGGCAGCCTCGCCGTGCTCCCAGTAAATTACCTTCCACCGAGTCAGTGGCGCTCTTGCAAGCACGGTGGATTTTTTTTTTTCTCTTTGCTTCACAAAGTGTTTCCTCAAAGTCTACCTTTGATTCACCTTCCCGAGGCTTCACAGGCTCCCAGCTCCTCCGGAGCTGCTGCTTTGATAACAGCATTCGGTCTCTCTGGTTTCCGTTTTGCTGGGCACGTTGGGAGCCTGTGGGAAGGCAGGTCCTGCTGGGAAATGAGCAGCCCGTTTCAGCCCATGTGACCTGAATGCAGGGCAGCACCAGGCTCCCGACTCTGCAGCGGGCAGCGGAGGGTCAGCCCGGAAAGCCAGGATCGAAGGACATCTGCTCTAGAACCTCTGAAACCGAGCCTGCAGACACAGGGAAGAAGTGGCACTGACAGTGAAGTCCCTATTATGTACCAGGCCCTGTACTGCCTACTCCTCATGACATCCTTAGAAGCAAATTCCATTATTATTCCCATTTTACAGATGGGAAAACTGAGGCTCAGAGAAGCACTGCAACCTGGTCCACAACCGGGAACCCAACTCTGTCTGATTCCACTAGGTCAGAGGTCATCAAGCTTTTTCTGCCAAGGGCCAGATAGCAACATTTTTCAGCAACTAGTCAACTCCATGGCCGCCACTTAGAACGCCCAGGTGAACTGGCGTGGCTGTTTTCCAAGGGAATTTTATTTACTCTATTTGGCCCTTGGGCCACAGTTTGACACCCTGAGCTACATGCTACTTCCCCTGAGGCTGATCATGTCACCCTTCATTGTAAGTGCTCGTTGTGCGTGAGGCACTTATTATAAGTGCTGGGCACTTGAGCTGCGTTCTCTGGTTTCATGTTTACCTCCATTCTCGGAGGTCCTATTACTCTCCCATTTTTGAGATGGGAAAACGGAGGCTGCTTAAAACCCCTGTGCTGCTCAACCACCGCTCTGTCTGAAGACACAGACGCCACCGAGTCAGAACCAAGGGGAGCTCGGAGGAGATTCACAGGTCCCTCCAGCATCACCCGGGCTTTTACATTTTCCCCAGCAGCCGGACAACACAAGCAGGCGTGCATTTGCAAAGGTCGCGGAATTCAAATAAAGTGCATGGCGCGTCCTTTTCTCCTGCAGAAAGCCAGAGAAAATATAACGAGACAGCATTGCTTTGCATTGATTATCGGGTTAAGCCCTGGGCCGGGGAAAGCCTTCTATCTGGGGATGGATGGGTGGCAGGGAACTGGTACGCTGTTCCCCGAGGATGGAGCCTGAGAAGTCTCTCTTGCCGGAAAGCCAACAGGAAGTGACACTGTGGACAGTGAGGATGCCCTTCCTCCTTGGAAAGGAACGTGTGCTGTGGAGACAAGCATTTGACATGACACAGGCCACGTAGCCCCTGTCCTCTCAAACGGCTCCCAGCATCTGTTACAGTGAACAGATTGCTACCATGACTGTTACCTTCCTAAGAATGACAGAAGGGCTCCATCAGTCACTCACACAATAGTGTGAATTAGGGAGACCTCAGAGCAGAAAAAATAGTGGATTGGGAGTAGCTAAATGTGGCTTTGAAACCACTGTGGCTTCATCCACTTTATCACCTCTGTGGCCATAGGCTTCAAACCCAGTTCCAATCATTTCTCTGGGCAAGTCCCTGAACTCTCAGAGGCCCTTAATAAATGAACCAACGGTAGTCCATCTTCTTTAGGTTTTTGTGTGGGTTTTTTTAACTGCCTGTAGGAAGCAAGACATTTCCATGTACACTAGAGGTCCAGTGCATGAAATTCGTGCATGGTAGATTCCCTAGGCCTGGCAGGCAAATCAGGGCCAATCTGTGGGGCAACCAGCAGAGTGATCGGGGCCCCCCACTCGCACCCGACTTGGCCAGCTTGGTGCCACCCGATCGCCAGCCCTGCCCTACACCACCACCACCAGTCACCTCCCTCTGCAGGGCAACCGGCAGGGCAATCAGGGGCCCCTGCTCACACCTGTCTTGGTTGGCCTGGGGGCAGCTCCTGCGTTGAGCGTCTGCCCCCTGGTGGTCAGTGCACATCATAGCGACTGGTCATTCCGCCAGTCATTCTGACATTCAGTCAATTTACATATTAGGCTTTTATTATATACGATTTTCTCTCTACTCCACAAAACAAAGCAGAAATTGTTTCCGCCACTTTGTAGCTGGGAGAGGGGTGGCTCGCCAGACCCAGAGGTTGTCAGAAGTCACATGGCAAGAGCCCGCCAGGACCCTTCCAAGCTCCACCTGTCCAGCTGGGGCGTTGACGGAACTCACCTGTCGGGCGGGTGTGAAGACACCACCCACATGGCAGCACTGTTGCTGGGCGCACCTGCAGGGTCAGACGGGCTCCCGGATCCCGGCTGACCGCCATGTAGCTATTTCATCTGAAGATCCTTGCTCCTGAAGCAATTCCATTTCCTGCTTCTGAGGGAAGGAGATGTCCCGAGGAATCCACTATTGCCAAGCCCTTGATTTAGGACACAATTACCGACCTGCCGCCCTCAGGCCCGGGAGGGAGGTGACAGGCTCCTGGCTGAGAGGATTGTTGCTGGCCGTTTCTGCCCAGCCTGGGAGGGATGGTTGTACTGAGACAAGCTGAGGAGGGTCCCAATGAGCCGTTTCCTTTCAGAATCCCTCGCAAGGCAGAGAGAGAGGAGGGGCCACACAGGACGGAACTGGTAGCTTTGGCTCTCAAACCCTTTCCAAAAGGAGTTTCCCAAGAGCCATGGGCCCAATCGAAGGAGGTGATGGAGATGGGCCAGGAGGTTTGGGGAGGAGACAATCCCTCAGCGTCTCCCTCCGCGGCAGGCGCGTTATTCTAGTTGATCCGAGTAGCTTTGTTTCTCCTTTTTTATTACTATTAGTGTCCTATTATCATCACCACTCTTCTCCCCATGGAGTTTCGTGGGTTTTCCTCTGGTAGAACAAGACATAAATTCTCTGAGCATTTTCCTCCCACCGCCGAAAACAGCGATTTTATTTTCTGCCCGGATGGGCTGCTCACAGGGAAGAGGAGAACTGAATTGCTGCCCAGAAAATGCAGCAGGTGGGCCCTGACACCCCCCATCCGTCCCCATGGAACCCCGGGTTTCTCACTTTTGTGTATATTTTTTAAAATCGTTCGAAGCCTGTTCAGAACCAGGATCTCATTGAAGTCTCACACCAGCTCTGGGAGGTGGCAAGGGCAGGGATGATTCTTCCTGTTTTACAGGTGGGGAAACTGAGGCCCAGCGTGGTTAAGTCAGCCCAATATCACACAGCACATCCCAGCAGAGCCAGGGCTGGACTCGGACGTTCTGACCCCTCACCCAGGCCTGTCCACTCCTTCCCTCCCTTCCCCCAGGTCAGGGGAAGGGTCTGTCCACTTCCTGGGCAGGAGCAGCCCGTAGATACAGACCGGACGCCTAGACCGGGTATCCCAACCAGGAGTCAGGTTGCAGCCTCCACACTGAGAGTGGTCACTGGGCTTTCTTGCTTGGAGGGCTTGGAGACTCGCGGACACCTCTGTTGGGTCAGAACCGGGGTCATTCATTCACCTCTGCCACCCGTGTCTCTCCCTTTCCCTGTCTCTGTCATTCTCCATCTCTCCCTTTCTCTGTCTTTCTCATTCTCCATCTCTCCCTTTCTCTGTCTCTGTCATTCTCCATCTCTTTCTCGCTCGCTCTTGCTCTCTCTCTTTCACACACACACACACACACACACACACACACACACACACACACACACACCTTATCTGACAGTTTTTCTCTTTCTTCCCAAGTGACATTGAAGCTTTAAAGGCCGCTCTTTCTCTCTAACAGGCGGACAGAAGCCCTTGATCCGGAAGGTGTACATTTCCCACTGCCCTGCTCGTTTTCAAGGCACATTTGGTGCCTCTGTTCCCTCCATCTGAGGCCCTCATTGGGGCGGCTTCCGTTCCCCGATTTCTTAATTCAGCAGCTCGAGTTTAGAAATATTAATTTCACGCTCCCTCCCAGGCCTCACTTCCCACCCCTCTCCCCACCCTTCATTCACCCCACCGCTGGTTCCCATAGCATCCCTCATTCAGTGCCCATCAAAACGGTTTCTTTAAACCCTTGTTCTTATAATTGATATTCTTTAGGGGGGAATTTAATGATTCGATATACCTTTGGATCGTTTTGAAGCTGTTGGTTGCTGCTCCAACCACAGGGTCTGTCTGCGAACCCCGCCTCCCCATCCAGGGACAGAAAGGAGCAGAGACGCAGTGATTACACAGATCCTGTGCTTCGCGCCTTTGTTCCTCAAGCTTCCTATCAAATATTAGCAGCTCGCCTCAAGGTGAGAACGAGGGAACCGGGATCTCAGATGGAAACAGCAGGAGTCACCAGGCAAGCTGTTCTCTCAGATGCTGCATTCAACTCGCCCCATCCCAGCCGGGGCCATGGGTGGGACTGGGTACTTAGGACTCAGGCAGAACTGGGTTCAAATCCTGGCTCTGCCACTTAATGGCTGTGTGACCTTGGACACTAATTTCGTCTCTCTGAGCCTTGGGTCCCTCTCCCTTTCCCTGTGGGGTGTTGGGAAGGTCAGTATCTATTACTAGTGACAGTCTCAGGCACTGATTAGTGAGGCTTTAATATGCGCCCTTGGATGGGATTCTCACTTCATCCTTAAGACAGTTCTGCAAGGGTCATTGTGCTAATTATATCCATTGTACAGCTGCAGACACTGGGGACCAGAGAGGCAGAGCAACTTGCCCAAGGTCACACAGCTAAGATACAGCATGCCGGAACCAATTCCAACACCTGCGTCCTTAACCACACATGAACATGTCAGGACAACCTGCCTTGCCTCTAGTACATACCTTAAAAAATTAAAAAATATGTATTTTAAAAATACGTTTTTATTGATTTCAGAGAGAGGGAAGGAGAGGGACAGAGAAACAGAAACATCAATGATGATCGAGAATCCTTGATTGGCTGCCTCCTGCACACCCCCTGCTGGGGATCGAGCCCGAAACCTGGGCATGTGCCCTGACCTGGCATCGAACCGTGACCCCCTGGTTCATGGGTTGACACTCAACCACTGAGCCACACCGGCCGGGCCACACTTGGAAAATCTTGTTCCTGCTCTTCTCCCCCAAAGGACACCATTAGGACCAGGGATCAGCTCAGCCTGTGGCGTAATAACTGTGTGTGCGCCCTGCCCTCTCCAGAGGGCTCTAGGTAACGGCCCTGTGATTGGTAGATGGTGCTCATTGGGGCTCAGGTAAAGGGACAATGAAGTAGCTCCCAGCACAGACAGGTGCGTGTGTGGTCCTGAGCCAAGCACTTCACCCTGAGCGGGAAGGTAAATGGCCTGTAAGTGGTGCCGCAACCATTAGGTTCAGTCTGAGGCTCCTGGAGGGCAGTCAGCCCACAGTGGTTCTGGAGTGGCTGATTGGGGGTGTCACACCTGCTCCCTAATGTCTGGACCGCTCAGCTGCGATCCTAGGAGCCTCGTCTGGCTCGGATTGGGCCAGAAACCCGCCTGCAACCTGCTCCCAGGTACCTGAGCGGAATCCCAGGGGCTTCCATGCCTGCCGCACCGTAACCGCGTGGACTCTGTTCTGTTTCTCAGTCTTATTGCTTTTAGGGCTGTGTGACACTCCTAACATTAACTGAAGACTCCCGGAGAACTTTTGTGTATAAAGCAGTGAAAATTATCGTATGAGAAATTAAAACTGAAACATTTTATAAACATTTATTAGTGTACAATAACAATAATAAACACATTACAGTTAACATAAATACAGTCTGGTAAAAAAAAAAAAAGACTACATTTTGTCAAAACCAAAGGAAATACTGAGAAGAGTGACATTAATGATGGTGGTGGAGATAATGATGGTGGTGATGGTGATGATGGTGGTGGAGATAATGATGGCGGTGATGGTAATGATGGTGATGATGGTGGTGATGATGGTAATGGTGGTAGAGATGAGGATGGTGGTGGTGATGATGATGATGGAGGTTATGGGGGTGATGGTGGTAATGATGATGGTGGTGGAGATGAGGATGGTGGTGCTGGTGATGGTGATGATGATGATGGTGGTGATGATGAAGATAGTGGTGATGGTGGAGATGATGATGATGGTGGTGGTGAAGATGGTGATGGTGGAGAAGATGATGATAGTGATGTTGAAGTTGGTGGTGATGGTGGTGATGATGATGGTGATGTTGAGGATGGTGGTGATGGTGATAATGATAATGGTGGTGATGATGATGACGGTATGTTGAAGATGGTGGTGATGATGATGGAGGTGATGGTGGTAGTGGTGGAGATGATGATGATGATGGTGGTGATGATGATGGAGGTGATGGTGGTGATAGTGCTGCTGATGGTGGTGGACGTGCCCACATTCTAGACCCTGTCCTACCAGCACATTAAGTCTTTACAACAGCTCCATGAGGAAATTCTATGACTCTCTTCATTTTACGGTTGGGGACAGAGAGATCGAGCAGCTTGCCCAAAGGCAGAGCCTAGATTCAGACCCAGGCAGTGGGGCTCCAGGCCCCTGTTCTTGGCCATGACACTGTATGTACAGTCCCCACTAGAGATAAACAAACTCAGGCAGAGAATCGTGTCGGCCCAGGTGGTAAATCTCTGGAGTTGCACTTGGCATAAAAATCCTGCATATTTTTAGCATGGGAAACAGGCAAGGCTGGGTTTATTCAGTGTTGTGTTTGTTAAATATTTGATCTGGGCGAATTAAATGGCATCTTCTCTCCGGAGACCCGAAGCTGACGGGCCCAGAAATAAAATTGATGAAAATAGCCCTAATGGTAATTATGCTCAACTGTGTGCGCTTCACAAAGCCCTCCCTATACGTTCGCTTATTTAATCCTCGGCTTCAACGGTGCTCACCAGCCTGCCCTCCACATTCTGCTCCTGCAGTGGCAGCGTTGAACCAGGCTCGATCACTGCTGGTCTGAACTTCAGCTGCAGCCCTGACCCCTGACCCCTGTCTACACCCGTGTCCGTGCCACTTGAACGCTACCTCAGGAGGTGTCCTTCCCTGACAGTGATAATGGCCGTGACTATCATTAATCACTTGCTATGTGCCAGACACCCTGCTGTATGCGAGGCAATTTGTTCCTCCCTGTACCTCTGAGGTACATATTTTTATTGCCATCTCCCCCAGGTTAGAGATGAGGAAAGCAAAGCCTAGAGACGTGGTTGCACCAGTTACCCAAGGATGTGGAACTAGGAGGCACCGATGTGGGTTTGCCTGCAGCAGCCTGACTCCTGGCTTGTCTGTAACCATTGAGCCACCCCGCCTCCCGTCAGCAAGCCAGCCTGACCCATCGCTGCCCTTGGTGGATGTTTTTGGGTCCCTGATGTCCACACAGCACAAACACTTCAGGCTCCTGGGCTCATCTCCTGAAGTCAATTCCTGCCTCGCCTGATCACCACGCACCCCACTTTCCAGCCACACGGAACTCCCCAACTCACCTCACCTCAGTGCCACACCTTTGCACGGGCTGTTTCCCCTCCCGACCACCAGGCCTTCCTCACAAGTCAAGAGTCTACGCAGCCTGGAGGACCCAGCCCCACCGCCCTGTCCGTTCTGAAGTCCTGGTTCATGTCTCTCTTCCTGCTTAGGACACTGTCACGAGTGTTGCATTCCTATGTGGATTTGACTCACCACGTGGTGTTGTTTAGGGCGCCGGAGAAGAGCACGGGCCGTGGGCTCAGCACCATGGGGCTGTTAGCCAGGCCGTACCACTAACTGTGTCACCATGTCAGGTGGTGTCATTCATCTGTCTGAGCCTTGGTGGGCCCATCTGTAAAATGGATCCCCCTCTGTTAAACAGGGCTGCCTGCTCTCCCGGCCTCTTCTGATGAGGCCGGGGAACAGACTTGCTGGGTTGCTGGAGAGGCGGGGGGAGAGGTTGCCCAGGCTCACCTGGCCATGCCTCGGGCTTCCCCTCCCAGGGGTGGCATAGATCTGAGGGTGCTGGCTCTGTTGCTGGAGAGCTGGAAGTGGCCAGGTGTCTGCAGGAGCTTCCTAGCAAGGGCATAGACTGTGTAGATTCTATCTATTTATTTAAAAATCTTTTGTATTGATTTCAGAGAGGAAGGGAGAAGGAAAGAGAGATAGAAACATCCATGATGAGAAAGAAGCATGGATCGGCTGCCTCCTGCACGCCCCACACTGGAGATCGAGCCCGCAGCCCGGGCATGTGCCCTCACCTGGAATCGATCGGTGACCTCCTGGTTCATAGAGGTCACAGGTCAGTGCTCAGTCCCTGAGCCACCCCGCCCAGGCGGTGTCGCTTCTATTTAAAGGGCATGTAAGCCCCAAGTCAACATGGGGCCATAAGAAGCGAGCTTCTGTGGGAGCTGGGGGGCCCCTGGGCCTCGGGATGTGGATCTCACCTCACAGAGCGTGTGTGGAGGTTAAAATGAAGCGGGGCAAGCTCTTTGCCGGCCAACCCGTGGCCCACCTGGGAGCCGGCCGCGGGGTCAACAAGATGGCTCTGAGGCTCGCCTCCTCAGCACCTGGGGTGGGCAGGGCTTTGTAAGTGGGACGTAGTTTTAATCACAGGAGCAGCGCAGACCTGTTTATTTCCTGCCTGGGGCCATCTCCCAGCCGCATAAAGGGTCAGCTGGCTGAGTCCAAGGGTCCTTCTGGGCATTGGAAATGACGGGTGAGAAATGTGCACGTGTGTGTGTGTGTGTGTGTGTGTGTGTGCGCGCGCGCGCATGCACAGACACCTGAATCTCATCTAGTGAACTCCTGCCTGCTGTGCTCGCACGCCCGCCCACATACACACGTGCTCACGCCCATGGCCTCCCGTCACCCCTCACGCCGCTCACTCACCATCCACGGTGCTTGCCCCTCCTCTGGCCTGGGCCCAGTTAGTGCTTCCTGCATCTTCCTCGCAGCTGCGCGATGGAGTAACAACGAGGAGTCCTTGAGTAGCCATCAGGGGCTTCCTCTACATTGCTAAACGCAGTCCCTGCCTTACCCCCTCAGGGTAGCCAGTATGGTCTCCATTTCACAGATGGTAAGATCAAGCCTCCAGGGAAAGGGAAGTGACTTGGCCAGGGTCAGATAGGCAGGAGGCCATGGCCCTGAATCCAGAACCGATTTGCCCCCAGCCCCAGGGGCTTCTCACAGTCTGTGCTGCCCGGTCCCTTATTGTCACTTCCTGAGAGCACCAGGAGGGCAGTAAGCCCTCGGAGTGGGCAGCTAAGGCCTTCCAAGTCAGAAGCCTCTGGTTCAACCCTCACCCGCTGCTTACCACCGGGGAGACCGTGGGAAAGATGTCACCTCCCCTCTTTGAGCCTCAATGTTCTCACCAGTAAAATGGGATTCAAACGCCTTCGTGCTGTAAGTACTGAATGGAACGAGGTATGTAAGGGGCCCAGGGTGGCTGTCACTCAGCATTAGGCACCCGCTCCAAGTGGGTTTTCCTCTCTGATCGCCATTCAAAGCGCCCCCTCCCGAAAGGGTTTCAGTGATGAAACCAAACCACCGACAGTGGTGAAGTGCTTGGCCTATGGTTGGCCTGGCTTAAAGGGCTTCGCATAAATCTCATTTCATCCTCACGGCACAGGCAACAGGAACAGATACACCACCGCCATCTTCGCAGATGGGAAAACAGAGGCCGGAGAAGGGAAGGCGTGGTGCTCATGCCCAGGGCTGCCGTAACCAGGGAGCACACGTGGGGGGTTAGAGAAGCAGTGACATTGCCTCTCGTTTCTGGAGAACGGAGGTCCGAGGTCCAGGTGTCCGTAGGATTGATTGCTTCTGAGGGCTGGGAGGGAGGATTTGCACTGTGCCTTTCCCTGGGCTTCTGGTAGGGTTGCTGGCGACCTACAATGTTGATAAAAACACCAGTCATGTCCTGGCTGGTTTGGCTCAGTGGATAGAGCGTCAGCTTGTGGACTAAAGGGTCCCGGGTTCGATTCCGGTCAAGGGCACATGCCCACGTTGCAGGCTCGATCCCCCAGTAGGCGGCGTGTAGGAGGCAGCCAGTCAGTGATTCTCTCTCATCATTGATGTTTCTCTCTTTCTCTCCCTCTCCCTTCCTCTCAGAAGTCAATAAAAATATATTCAAAACAAACAACAAAAACACCAGTCACATGGAATTAGGAGCCCACCCTACTCCAGCTGGACCTCATCTTAACTAATTAATCTGCAGTGGCCCTCTTTACAAATGAGGTCCCATTAGGACGCCCTGAGGGTGAGGACTTCAATGTATGGATTTGTGGGGAGACAGTTCAGCCCCTAACACTCATCTTATCCAGGACAACTCAACGGTGAACAGTGGAGCCAGGTTCTAAGGCCAGTTAGGTCGCCTCCAGCCTCTGTGATCTTGACCATGAGCGATAATGGCCTGAATACCCCGTGTGTGTGTGTGTGTGTGTGTGTGTGTGTGTGCGTGGGGGCGGGGGAGAAGAGGGGAGGAGTCGGGCGGTCGGGCAAGAATTCCTGGGAAGGAGACACCACTTGTAGGCCCCGTTATGCCGCCTGGGAAGCTGCCCGGTTCCCCAAGCCCAGCCCCCACCGTGGGGTGACTCAGCGGGTGACTCAGCGGCAGCCTGGGATGCCGGGGGAGGCTTCTCCAGCAACCCCACCCGGGCCCAGCACTTCGTCTGCTAAGCACTTACACTCATAATCTGCGCTATTCAATGCCTCCTCCATTTCCCTGCTGCACGCGCTCCCTGGCGTGCCGTGTTGTATGCCTCCCCTAATTACAGCTGACACTCCCGACTCTCCCCCCCCCCCCCGCTCCCTCCTGAACTGCCATCCTCCTCAGAGATGACGGGGGTTTGAGACAGTTTGTTTGAATGTCAGGATCCACACCTCTGATAATTATATACACACACCCCGTTTGCTGGGAAGTCACGGCTCGGGGAAGAGGCTGGGTTGACAGCTCTGACACCCCAGCCCGCCTGTCAGCTGCAGACAGGGGTGCATGCCCAGGGCACGGGTGCCAGTCTCGTCACCGCCGTGGGAGTTCACTCGGGTGACAGTCCCTGCAGGGCGTGAACCGGAGGCGTCAGTCCTTGTCAGCCCAGACCTTGCAAAGAAGGATCGCCCAAGTCACCCTCGCCGCCTGTCCCCCAGTGCACACTGCCGACCCTTGAACAACGCGGGGTTCGGGCACTGACCCCCTCAAGGTTGAAAATGCACCGGTAACTTTGAAGTCCCCCAAAATTTAACCACCGACAGCCCACCGATGGCCGGAAGCCTTACCCACAACATAAACAGTCGACTAACACATATCGTGTGTGTTATAGGTATTATGTACTGTGTTCTTACAATAAAGTAAGCTGGAGAAAAGAAAATGCTATTAATAAAATCACAAGGAAGAGAAAATCCACTTACAGTACTGTATGTGTTTACTGATAAAATAAAACACTTTTAAGGGGATCCGTGCAGTTCGAACCCGTGTTGTTCAAGGGTCCAGTGTATAGGAATGGCTTTGTTTCATCATTAAAATAAAGGGAGCAGTAACCGAAAGACCAGGCCCCAGGGGTCCTTCCTGAGCCGATGGGGTAAACAGAGGACACGGCTGTAGGAAAGCAGGGTCCTGGTCGCCCACAGCATGGGGTTCCCTACAAGAGCTCTCTCCTGCGGCAGCACTGACTGCATCCTGGTCCTGCCTCTTCCTGGCTGCGTGACCCTGGGTGAGCCACTCGCCCTCTCTGTTCCTCCCTTCTCCCTGTAAAATGGGAATGATGCCAACAGCATCTACCTCCCAGATTAAATGAGATGCATTCGAAAAGCACCCAACACCGAGTCAGCGCTCCAGAACGGAACGCCATGACTCGTCCCCCAGCCTCCTGGTGCACAGAGACCAGAGCACGGGAAGGCCCTCGACTTCCTGGCCTCAGACTCCAAGACTCCCCGGGGAGGCCCGAGCTCCGGCTGGGATCTGCATTCGGTTCTTTGGTCCTGCCTGTGCATCCTCCTCGGGGCACCTGCTTCTGGGGATGAAGATTCCGTTGTTCCCTCCCAGAGCCAATAATACCTCTCATCTCTCTGCAGACAAAGGTAAATACAATTAAAAAGGGATTCTGAGCGGGGGCTACATTCATAAGCGTTGCCAGACCTAATTATAAAGCGAGTGCAAGTCTCTGGCCCCGGCGCCTCCCTAGATGGAATTTACGGACACCATCCGTTGCCTGCTGGTGAGCAGCGGGGTGAGGTGCCCTGTTGGCCGCAGGCCCTGGGCCGCACGGAGACGGACCCAGGACAAGCCACGGCCAGGCTAGCGCGATGCTCTAATCCTCGGTGTGTTCGCTGAGGAGCGTTCACTGAGCGTTATCTTTGGGTCAGATCTTGCTCTCAAGTCTGATGCGGGGGAGAGGGCTTGTCTGTACAGGCAGAGCGAGACGCTTGTGGAAAAGCACTGGATGGACCAGGGGGCAACTAAGCACAGGAAAAGATGCTCTCCATCACCAGCCCTCAGCGGGATGCAAATTAAAGGCACAAGGAGGTACCATGACGCACCTGTCAGAGCGGCCGAAGTAAATGATAGTGACAACACCCAATGCTGGCAAAGATGCGGAGAAATCGGATCACTCAGACATTGCCCAGGCAGGGGGGGGGGGGGGGGAAGGGGGTGGAGGGGCGGTGGGGGGAGACTAGACAATGAGACAGCAATTGCACTCTGGGGATTTGTCCCCGAGAAGCGAAAATGTATGTCCACGCGAAAATCTGTACCTGGATGTTGGTAGCAATTTTATGCATAATTAGCCCCCAACTGGGAGCAGTCCAGATGTCCTTCAGAGGGTGAATGGTTGAACAAACTGTGGTACCATCCGAGCATGGAATACTACTCAGCCCAGAAAAGGGATGAGCTGCCGATGCCTGCGACAACCTGGATGACTCTACAGGGACTCGTGCTCCCTGCTGGGTGCCAAGCGTCCGTTCTCACATTTTGTAGAAAGGCCGAGAGAGTCTGTAACGAGGGAGGCTGGTTAAGCAGAAGTTGGCAACGGTTCAGGGAAGCGTTGAGTTGCATAGTGATGGAATAAATGAATCAAGGCTGGGATCTAGTCTCTCAATCATCCCTCTGGCCTCAATGTCCTGGCCTGGGAAATGGGCCGGAGGTTAGGTAAGCAAAGTTGCTGGGGCCTGAAAGCGTATAAACCTGCCACCTGGTCTATAAAATAGAAGTCTGTTCATTGGTGTCCCCAACACTAAAGGACAAAGGACAATCAAGTCCTCCCTCTGGAAACCCCTAGGCAGCCCACGAAGCAGAAATGACTCGGACGAGTGGGCAGGCAGACTGGGTTTGAATCCTGACTCAGCTTCCTATTGGCTGTGTCTTCCTGGGAAGCGACTTAAAGTTTCAGAGCCTGCGTTTCCTCATCGGTAAAACTGGAGTTACAATTAACGTACATGAAGTCGCACATAGTAGATACCTCACAAATAGTAGTTGTTGTTGTTATTATTATTACTATTATTATTGAAAGCTGGGAGAGACAGTCAGCCTCTAGTCATGTAACATGAATGTGCTTGTATGTCCCAGAGAGGAAAATGCAATTTGTCATTTCCTCTCCCACTTGAGTTGATTGCCGTTGCCTTCTGACTAATATTTATGAGGCTGGCGTCCTTTGCAGGGCCAGAGCCCTGTTTGGTGAGCAGAGGTCCATAAATCTCTATGGTAATTATTCTCCCCGCCATCCCAGCCCCCCTAAAGGCAGATATCATTGAAACGAGGCGCCCATGAATATAACGGGCAGGAGATACGGGCTGTGGAGAGACCAACGATACAAAACCTCTGCAAGGAAGGTGCTGGGGAAACCAGAGTTTCCCGGCTTCCTGCAGGGTCGGGGTTCGAAGGTCTTCAGAGGGTGTGTGGGCTGATTTACCTGCCCAGCACGGATTCCACCTGCTCTGGTCACTCCACTCATTGTTACTGGGAAGCCATCGCTTCCCACCTGCAGGGGGCGTCCAAGATGGAGGTCTGGTCCATTAGCATAGTCCAGCCCCTTCCCCCACACAGATTGGTTTATAATGGGTAGGTGATTCAAGCTGGCCCAGGCGAGGCTAAACTGGGAGAAGATCAGCTTGCAAGTACCAGAGGTGAGGACCTGGAGAGTGGCTGCCGGAGGGGCAAACCAGACCGCAGCCTCTGGAAAACAGACGGAACCAATGATGGGTGAGATCATTTGAGTGCTGGATGCAGCTGTGCCTGAAGCCTTACTCCCTAAACTTTACAGGCAGACGAACCACAAATTATTATTATTATTCCCTGAAGCCTGGTGAGCTTGGCTTCTGTCACTCGTAACCAAGAGAATGCTATGGATGCTTACCCCTTGGTGTGATAGATAAGGAGAGACGTGTCTTGCCCAAGGCCACGCAGCAAGCTTGTGGTAGAATCCACTGTGGGCTGATTTTTTGGGGGGGATTTTGAAACTACAGATGAGACAAAACTTTCTAAAAAAAAATACTGGTAGCCAACATTGGCATGGCATGAGAAAACAGACACTCATATACTAACTACAGTGTAAATTGGTAAACCTCTTAGGGTGGGGAGGGGGGCATTTTGGCAACGGAATAGTTAGGAATCATATTGACATGTAACATGCAAACAGGTCATATGACACATGAACCCTGGACGCACGAATCTGCCTAAAACCGTGTGCAGCTTCTCAGGAATCCCCCCGGGAGAAGTTGTCCTCAGGAAATGATCGAAAAGGCCTTCGAAGATGTAGGCACAGAGATGCTCATCACTGTATTGTTCACCATTGTGAACGGTGGGAGGAGAAGAAACCCATTAGGGAAAATGGTGAAATAAATAGGATTCATCCATAAAACAGAATATTGTGCAATGATTCAAAGTCATGTTTCCGAAGCATATTTTATTGCACAGGGAAATGTCCAACACGTGTTAAGTGGGAAAGGCAGGTTACCATCGGATTTTTACCGTATGATACCACAGTGACCCTGAAGGAGGAACGCATGATATTTCTGTACAGGCGCATATGTGAGCGCCACATCGAACGCAGGCAGTAAGAGAAGGAGCCCAAGAGTTAGCCATGTTTATCCCTGGGTGATATTTATCTGCTTCTCTGCGCTTTTTCTGTGGGTTCTAAATATACCACAATGAACATGTGTTACTTATGTAATCAGAAAAATATTGAAGCGTCACATAAAAAATTAAATTATGCAGCTTGGTAGGAAAAAACTGGGCCAGCCAGTGATGGGGACATGGTGCCGGCTCTGTCAGCCACTTTGTGGACTCCGCCGAGGCTCCGAAATAATTGCTTTGGCAATAGAACTGTATCCAGAGCCTGAATTATTACAGTAGCAAACTCGTATTAAACCTGCGCTGCGAGCCAGCCAGTGCCGTAAATGCATGCAGTACCTTAATCCTCTCAAAGGCCTCTAGGAAAAGGCATTGTTAGCCCCATTGTACAGCTGACATGGCTGAGGCTCAGAGAGGGAGAGTGTCTAGTTCAAGGTCGCACAGCAGGGTCAGGGCAAGGTTGGAATTCAGACCCCCATCTGCTTGCTTCAAAATTTGGCTCGTGATGGATACTATTTTTCTAGAGCATCCAGTACGCCTGGAGCAGTGGTCAGCAAACTCATTAGTCAACAGAGCCAAATATCAACGTTACAACGATTGAAATTTCTTTGGAGAGCCAAATTTTTTACACTTAAACTTCTTCTAACGCCACTTCTTCAAAATAGACTCGCCCAGGCCATGGTATTTTGTGGAAGAGCCACATTCAAGGAGCCAAAGAGCCACATGTGGCTCGCGAGCCGCCGTTGCCGACCACGGGCCTGGAGCGGTTCCATTCTATAGGGAAGGTGACTGAGGCGCTGTGGGGTGAGGTCACGTGCCCAAGATCACACAGCTGGACCCGAAGCCCAGGTGCTATCTCTTGGCCTGGTTGCCTCTGGGCCAGCCCATCTCAGGCTGCGGCGGCGGGTGGGGGCGGGGGGGGGGGCGGGCGGGGGGGGGAGGAGAGGGGGACAGCCGGTTATGGGCCTGGGCTTTGGAGAACGGCCATGTTCACTGCCAGCATCAACGTGTGCTCATGGCCCTACGACTCCGAGCCGGCCAAGATCTGCTTCTCTGGCCTGCAAGCCTCAAATTGACCACAGGTAATGGAAGTCGTTTCCAAAGAGGCCGTTATGGTTCCCGGTAAATGGCTGTGCTCCGCGCCAGCAAATGTTGCTCCAACAAGTGGTATGGAAAGGGCCTCTGAGAAGGAAGCGGAGAAGAAACCCCATTCCATCTGACCGCCCCAGAAACGGCGCTCCCCGCCCCACGGCCAGCAAGGCAGCTGCCGAGAGAAGTTCGGGTTTAAGGTCTGACTGAGGGGAAATGGTTTATGCCCCTCTCCGTATTCTCTTGCCCAAACCTGTCCTCTGGGGCTCATGCGTCCATCGTCCCTCCTACACGTATGGAGCACCTGCTGTCTGCCCAGCCGGATGCCAGGTGCTAAGGTTACGGAGATGAGAGGCACGGTTGCTCCCGAGGGGAGCTCCAGACTGCGGGGGGAGAAGCGGGGGGGGGGGTAGAGAGGGGGACCGAGCCACCAGTATTCCCAGGGGCGTTTACTCACCCACATCTTCACCCAGGGAATGTTTGGTAAGTGCCTACTCTGTGCCCTCCAGCTGTGCTGGGACGGAAGATGTAGGTCGGGTTCTTGGGAAAGCAGACCCCGAGACCAAGTTCACCAGCACGCATCCCTACAAATGCACCGATTTCTCTCTAAGCCAGTCCCTTGGCAAAAATAATGCTAATGACAGCTAATGTTTATGGAGGGCAGCCTACACGCCAGGCATGTTGTTATTCAGAGTGATCAGAAAACACACCTGCCTGCCCGGCTCTCACCTTCCTCCCCGGGAACCTGCCTCGATGCTCCAAGACCTGGGTGCTTGAAGGGCTCAGCTCATTTCTCCAGTAGGAAGCCAACTGGAAAAGGTCTCACTCATTCAAAATAACTCTCCCCGTCATCAAAGGCACACACATGGCAGAAATACTGCTGCATAAGTTAAAGCAGGGATGGAGGCATTAGTAACCATGTCCACTCCCGCCATACGAGAGTCATGTTTTGATACGGTCCTTCCCATCCTGTTCTTTTTGCTGTTGTGGGGTTTGTCTTTCTGTAGTTGAGACCATCTCTCTCTCTCTCTCTCTCTCTCTCTCTCTCTCTCTCTCTCTCTCTCTCTCTCACACACACACACACACACACACACACACACACACACACACACACTCCACTGGATTACAAACGTTGCCCAGATCGCCACACATGCATCATTTTTAGTGGCTGCGTAATATTCCACGGAGTGGACCTGATGCAGAATGGATGGGCCCTCGTTGCATTCGGACAGTTAGTCTGTTTTCGCGGTAGCTTCTGACTCTAAAGCTTTCATCTCACCTTTCGGGTTATTTCCATGAAGAAAGCATCTCCAAAGTGCAGTTACTGCAGCCAAAGTCATAAACAATTCAAAGATTCCCCATGTCTGACCACCCGCCCCGCTTCCTGCGGGAGTCCGCGTCGATACACGTGGCCTCCGGCAACGAAGGAGTCCGACGGCGTGTTTTTCCCTTTATTTGATGTTTTCGCTCAAGTAAAACACGCTCACCCCAGAACAGCGGCGCGAGCTTTTAATAAACCCAAATAGAGATTTCTCCCCTCGGGTCACGCGATCCGTCTTCCTTTCAGATACCCTGCCAATTTCACCGGCTTCATGCTATGGGGTCCCGCGTCCATCACCTAGAAGGGTTACCATGGCAGCACAGATGATCAGGCGATCGTTGGCTCTCTCGAGCTCAGCATTGCGAGACTTAGGGCGCCCACCTCAAACAGAGCCAGGCTTTAGGATTTCCCCACAAGAGCCTCCTGCTGTCTGGTCCCGCTAGAATGTCCCATCATCCTGCACAAGTGGCTGCTGCAATGGCCTGGGCACACACAGAGGTGCCCGGTCCTCCTGGGTGTCAGGCCTGCCTGGGCGCCTGATGTCCATGCAGGCGGACGCCAGCTTGGCGGGCTGTAGAGGTCTTCATTCTTGCGCCCTGGCCTCGGCCCCTATGTGCTTCCTTGCTTCCTATTCTGATCTCATGGCTTGTTCCCAGTTAACAGTCTTACCCATCTCAGCTCCCAACCTGGCACAGAGGCGCCATCGGAGTCCTGGCTCGTTCCTGGACGCCTGGGAGATACCCATGCCAGCACTCGGCTCATCTGCCCTCACACATACCTCTCAAAGCTGCCCCTTGCCCGAGCCGGTTTGGCTCAATGGATAGAGTGTCGGCCTGTGGACTGAAGGATCCTGGGTTCAATTCTCAACAAGGAGCAGGTCCCTGGGTTGCAGGTTCCCCGGCCCTGGTCAGGGTGCCTGCAGGAGGCAACGAATCAGAGTGTCTCTCTCACATCAGTGTTTCTCTCTGTCTCTCCCTCTCCCTTCCATTCACTCTAAAAATCAATGGGAAAATGTCCTCAGGTGAGGATTTTTTAAAAAGTCCCCTTCCCTTCACCTGCACCTCCCCACTGGCACGCCCCCCGGCCCCCCTCCCTCGCCTGTGCTGGAGTAATAACTTCCTAATTGGCCTCCCAGCCTCGGCCCCTCTCCCCGTGGTCCATTCCGCAGGGGAGTTATCTGCTAATGAAGTTGGAGTCAGCTCTTTAAAATAAGAATCTAGCCACGATGAATCTGGTTTATAGCCTTCCAATAATTTCCCATTGGACTTTGAATACAGATAAATGCTCCGGGCAGCTCCGCCCCTCCCACCTCCCCTCCTGCGGAGAGCCCCACCTTTCTCCAGTCTGCTCAGCCCCCGGGCCTCCCGCCTCCCACAGGGGCCTTTCCCCACGCTGTTCCCTCCGCCCCAGCGCCCTGCCTCCTTCTTGTCTTCTGACTGCTCCTCCTCCGCCCCCTCCGCTTCTCAGCTGAGATGCCACCTCCTCAGGGAAGCCTTCCCAGACCACTCATCCCCCAGGATCCCAGACCCCTGTTGGACCCGGGTCACGGCTCCCGCTGCTTTTCCCATGCAGCGCATGTTCGAATGTAAAACCATGGCTTTGGGTAACTTTGTAAACGTGTGGCGTGAGACACATCACAAGAAAGAGTCAAGTCCTTTGCCTCCTTTTGAATCAGGTTTGCTTTGTTGTTGCTGTTGCGTTGTAGAAGCTGTTTGTATATTCTGGATGTGGGCCCCTTATCGGGGATACAATTGGCAAATATTTTCTCCCACTCCCTGGGCGCTCCCACAGTGTTTCCATCCCACAGCTGGAAGACTCATCCGGGCAGAGAGCATGGAGCCCGGCTTGTTTTGCAAACACCGAGCTAGCACAGTGCCTGCAGCATAAAAGATGATGGATAAATAATAAGTGAATGAATGGATGGATGAATGAATGAGTGAATGAATGAGTGAATGAGTGAGTAAGTGAATGAATGAAGGAGCTACTGTTTGGAGACCCGTCTCTGGGCTGCCTCTCAGCCCTGGGCCCTTCTTGGTCTCTGTCCCTGACCAGCCTCCTGGTGGCTGGCCCCACGTAGACTCCTCGGGGCGAGTGGGAAGCGTGTTACCACTGAGTTAAAAGTTTTTGCTTCCGCTCCTCACCGCAGCTTTTTGCTGACGACTGAAACCCGGCCTGCCGGAAAGCCGCAGTCTTTACTCTGCTGGGTTTGCTCCCCCTGCAATGAATGCATTTCAGCTCACTGCAGAGCCAGAGCGTCTCTAGCAGCCGTGCCAGGAACAAAGCCTTTAGAGAGTCGGAGGGGGAGAAATCAGCTTGGTCAGGCAAAAGGAAAGCCCGAGTCCCCGGGAGCTGCCTGGAGCCGAGGCCTGCCCGAGAGCCGGGGGCGGGGGGGCTGCTGGCCTGGCTGGGAGCCAGCGTGACGTTTGAATCGTGTGCTCCGAGCGGGGCCTGGGGGGCCTTAACTGCGGTGACAAGCATCGTAGTAGACGTTCGGTCCCCTAGACGGGCTTGCAGGCTGGCCAGGGGCCACGAGGAGAGGCGTGGGCTGGGTATGCGCCGTGACTGCCTTAGAAGCGGAAATGCCCACGTGTTAGGCTGAAGGCAAAACCTCCTGCGGGCGGGGGGGGGGGGGGGGGGGGGGAAGGAATGTGCTGCACCTGAGGCTGCTTAGGGGGCGGTGTGGCCCCGACTTTGGGGAGCAGAGGTCCTGAGATGCTCAGAGAGGCTGCACAGGAGGGAGACCGTTGGAGAAGGGCTCTCGGTGCTGGGGGACCGCCCCACCCTTATCCCCACCATCAGCTCCTCAGGTGCCCCCTAGAGTCTGTCTGTCTCATCACCTGAAGTGATCTCTCTCCTTTGGGGCCCTAATCCCCTGACGCCCCTACCACAGGGGGGACTGCACGGGCTCCGAGGGCCAGGCCCACATCGGGGACCCCAGCAGCTGGGACAGGACAGGCGTAGAACAGGCCCCAATAAATAAATGTCGAGTAAATAAAGGAGTCCTGCCCGGCCGGCATGGCTCGATCCCCAATGTGGGGCGTGCAGGAGGCAGCCCGTCAATGATTCTCCCTCATCATTGATATTTCTCTCTCTCTCTCTCTACCTCTCCCTCTCTCTCCCTCCCTTCCTCTATGAAGTCAATCAATCAATATACACTGAGTGGCCAGATTATTATGATCTCTGAATGCATAATAATCTGGCCACTCAGGTGTGTGTGTATGTGTGTGTGTGTGTGTGTGTGTGTGTGTGTGTGTGTGTGTGTGTGTGTGTATATATATGTATATTACAGGCCCGGTGCATGAATTCGTGCATGGGTGGGGTCCAGCCAGCCTGGGAGGTTGGCCAGCCTGCCTGCTGGTCGAACTCCTGGTCGAAGGGACAATTTGCATATTAGCCTTTTATTATATAGGATACACACTGAGTGGCCAGGTTATTATGCATTCAGAGATCATAATAATCTGGCCACTCAGTGTATATTAAAAAATAAATAAAAGAATAAAGGAGTCCTTCTGTCCCACATGAGCACATGCTCCGTGAGCATTGGCTGAAGGCCATGTGGCGATGAGGGCAGCGATGGCTGATGCTTCTACAAGACAAGGGGCACCGAAGACAGCTGGCAAACCATCGGAAAGGGAGGTGGGGGAGGCACGGGTAGATTGCTCTCACAGCTCGGAAGGAGCCAGCCCTGCTGACACTCTGACCTTGAACTTCCAGCCTCCAGAACTGCGGGGCAGTCCATTTCTGTGGTGCGCTCCAACCCATCTGTGCCCCTCTGTCTCGGCAGCCCCAGCCAACTCACACCAGCCACGGGCTATTCAGCGGGCATTTGCTAGTTCCTTCCCTCACCAAGTGCCTCCCAGGACTGCGCAGCGGGTCTGTGAGCTCGGGGAGGGTGCCCACATCCCGGGGTTCCCACAGCGGGTGCAGGTGCAGGACCCTACAGGTGAGCAGATGAGGCAGTGCCTGGGAGAGTGAATGAAACATTGGCCCTGGGACTCCGGAAGTCCAGTCTGGGGGAGTCTTCGCACCGTGTGCTGGCGATGGTGATGGGTGATGGGTGGGTGGAGATACCCTTAGAGCATGGAGTCACAGTCCCCCATGAGTGCACATCCCTGGAAACAAGTCAGACAAGACGCACAGCTGGTGTTTACATGATTTTTTTTTTTTTTGGATGGGAGAATCTCTTTTGTTTGAGGATTTTCTACCTGATTCCAAATGCATCCATGGCAGCGCAATATATTGATGTTACAAACGATATTTATATTCGAGCCCTTGTGCCCGCTCCCCTCTGCCTCCCTTCCCAGTGGCCGCGGGGCACCTGACGCTCCTCCTGGGGGAGGGAGGCGGAGGAAGGAGCAGGAGTCACAGTATTGGCTTCTGAGCTCTTAGGCACACGTTTGTGAGTCGATAACAAAAACCATGGTATTGAAAGCCATGGATTTCGATAGAAAATGTCAAATGTTTGAGCAGGGGGGAAAAATGCCCTTTTTTTTTTTTAAAGTCCAGAAGCTGGATACAAATATCAAGAACCTGGAACCCTAGCCAGTTTGGCTCAATGGATAGAGCATCAGCCTGTGGACCAAAGGGTCCTGGGTTCGAATCCCGGGCAAAGGCACATGCCTGGGTTATGGGCTCAATCCCAGTAGAGGGCATGCAGGAGGCAGCCGATCAATGATCCTTTCTCATCATTGATGTTTCCATCTCTCTCTCTCCCTCTCCCTTCCTCTCTGAACTCCATGAAAATATTTAAAAAAAACAAAAAGAGCCCAGAAAACGTGGCAGGGTGCAGAGGATGTGTGAAGGCCAGCGGTCCCGGCTCCCTGGCAGTGGGCTTGGGGGAGTCCGTGAGAAGGACCAAGGTCCTGATCTTCGGGGAGAAGAGACGGGGGCCACTGACACCTCCAGAGGTGGAGATGTACCCCGGCTCCTGGATCCCCAGATAAGCTCAATGTGGCCCCTGGACCACAGAGTACCAAATGGCTGAGGGGCGTCCGGACCTGAGGCAGCCACTCAGAGCTCCCCAGGGGGCAGTGCTGTCTGATGAAGTCCCCTCAAGAAGAGAGAACAAGAATCTAAAGAACAATATAAACCAACAAACCAACAGAAACAGACTCATAGGCACGGAGAGCAGACTGCTGGTTGCCAAGGGGGTGGGGTGGGGGGGGCGGGGGGTGGGGTGAGAGAGGTGAAAGGATTGAGAAATACAGATGGGCAGTTACAGAACAGTCAGGGGAGGCAGTCAGTGGTATTGTAATAACTATGCATGGCGCTCGGTGGGGACTGGGAATATCAGGGGAACATTGTGTGGAGCATATGAGTGTCTAACCATGAAGCTATGCACCTGAAACTAATGCAGAATAATATTGAATGTCAACTGTAATTGAAAAAAAAAAAATCTTTAAAAGAATGGCATGTGGGCCTGACACCCACAGGCCTGGTACACTTTGGGCATTAGCGAGACCTGGGTCAGCAGAGGGCGGCCAGGACAAAGGTGGCACTTGAGGGGCGAGGGCGGAGCATCCAGAACAGACCAGGTTATTATCCAAAAAGACTGACTGAACAGCCCCCTCGCCCAGAAATGGCTGTGTTGCCTTGACTTAGCCAAGTTAATGCCTGTGATGAGCAGAGGCTCAAGCATTTACTCTGAAGGAGAGGAACGGGCCCGGCGATCGGGGGTTCGTCGGGACTGTGTCAATGGCGCTGACTTGGAGATGAGATCCAGCTGCTGACCAGATACTCTTGGAGGCTCTTATGTTTGCAGCTCTTGTAAAGTAAGCAGGTCGAGCACATAAAAATGCAGGACACCCCTACTTTATCTGGCAGATCTAAGCTCTTGACACCCTGCCCCGCGCCCCCAGCCCCGCTGTGTGCTCAAGTAGAAGCAAACTTCTCATTGAGATAAGGGGTTGGGGTTCTTTTTAGGGATCTTAGAGAGCCCCCGGTTTGGGATTTGCAAATACATAACACAGAAGCAGCCCCTGCACTCACCCACCTTACCCCGTGCAGTGACAGACATCACCAATCGATGACCGAGCCTCGAGTCTTTCCAAGACAAGGCTCTAGAGTCTAGACCAGGCGTCCTCAAACTACGGCCCGCAGGCCACATGCGGGTGTTTTTGCCATTTTGTTTCTTTACTTTAAAATAAGATATGTGCAGTGTGCATAGGAATTTGTTCATAGTTTTTTTTAAACTATAGTCCAGCCCTCCAACGGTCTGAGGGACAGTGAACTGGCCCCCTGTTTAAATAGTTTGAGCACCCCTGGTCTAGACAAGTGATGGGGTTGGCATGCCAGTGGGAGAACATCGCCCTCCTGGACTGAATCTGAATCCAGGCTCCAAGAGGAAAAGGGTAGCCAGTGCCAAGAACAGAAGCAGGTGTTGCTGCTCCCCAGCCGGGCACTTCCCACAGGCGCAACACCTTCCTGTTTAGCTGTACCTACAGCTCCTCTGTGGCCAGCACCATGTCCTGTGGGTGCAGGAGAGAGAGCGCCATCGGGGCCAGTCACGCGACAGGCGGCTGCCATGCCGGTGGGCATTCAGGGGCAGCAGAAAATCTGTTCCGAAGCCACAGTTCTGAGTTCAAATCCTCGCCCCTGCAGTTCCCTGCTGCGTGATCTTGGGCCAGCTGCGTTTTCTCCCTGAGCCTCAGTTTCTGCATCTGCAAAATGGGGCTGTTCGTATTTACCTCACTGGGTTGTGGTGAGGATTCAGTGAGATGATTTATGGAAAGCTCAGCCCCTTGTAACCGAACAATCAGTGGGTCCAGGCTGCCTGTCACTGCTTGAGCCAATTCGGCAGGGACAGGGTTGAATTACATAGGAGCGTTTATTCCAATCCTGCCGGCAGCATGGGAGAGCAGCAGGTCATCCACAGAAATCCGCTCTGCCCCCCACCATGAGCCAGCTGCTTATATAGGGTGGAAGGATGAGGGTTACATGGGAAAACAGGCAACAGGGATAAGAATGGGTGTGCAGAATGGGTAGCAGTTTGCAGGTGATGCGGGCTGGGGGTTTGCAAAGGCCTGGGGTTATGCAAAGGGCTGGCGCCTCTGGTTTCTGCAACAAGGTTGTTCATCTTCCCATGATAATTGGCAGCTCCCAGATGGGGAGGTTGGGCCCCATTCCCAGGTGAGCTCCCAGGTCCCCGCGTGCAACTCCCCGCCAGGTTAGAATGTGCCTTCTTTAGTCAGAGCAAAACCATCACAGTTAACAGAGCATGATGAATGTTTCTTACAATTCTAGCTGGTCCCCACTGTCCTATTTCTGCCCCTCACACCCTGACACATATTAGATGCTCACAACTGGTCGTTGGTACCATTCAAGACCCTGCAGGACAGTTCTGGTGCCACCCTCCCTTCCCCTTCCCTCCCCTCCCCTCCCTTATCCTCCCTCCCCCTCTCCTCTCCTCCCCCAGCTGCTGCTGTTTAGTTTTTCCCTTGCATGCGGCTCTCCAAGGAGAGAGCTGTATTTTGAGCTTTGTTAAGGGGTCGTTTGCACTGAGGAAAATGGTGTAAAAGGAAGGTCAGTCGGCCTTGGAAGGGACCTGGTGTGTGGTTTTCACTCTGAGATGTTGTGCCAGCGACTTTGCCCACCCAAGCCTCCTGCTCTTCTCTGCACAGCGGGCATAAGGACAGGTGCCCCTCGGGCTCAGTGATGGCGGGGGAGGGCGGAGAGCGGGCGCCTGCTCCGCTGGGCATGAGGAGCTGTGATTTCACTCAGCATCTGCTCCTGTGCCAACAGCGCTCCGGCCTGGCACCCAGCCCGCGGCCGGCCAGGCTCCCTGGACAAGAGGAAATGAAGTTGGAGTCCGGCTTTCGTGAACGCTCCGCTGCCGCTGGCCAGGCTCCCTCCACTGGGGTTTGAGCCGGGGCCGCGCTGAGCTGGGCGCTGGGGGCTGTGCCAGGCAGTGGGCAGGGAACTGTAAGCCACACGTCACTGCAGTCCCCGGTGGAGCCCAGCCCGTCCAGGAGGAGAGAAACGGAGGAGCCGCGGGATCCAGACCCGCTTCCCCACCTCTCCTTTCTGCTCCTCTTCCACCCCCCCACCCCGCCCCCTTTCTGGGGACGAAAGTAATACACAGTGGAAGCTCCCCTCCGCTGCCTCCAACCTCAACCGCCCAGGCACAGAGCAGGTGAGCAGCCTGCCCAGGGCCCCCAGCCAAGAGAGGGAGGAGCCTGGACTCACATCCAGGTCTCTTCGATTTCCAAGAGGTTAACCAGCTCCCGTCCCCTCCATGAAAGGTTGGGAGGTGAGCCCAGAGGGAAGAAAGGAGAAAAATGAATATCCATCGGGCACCTGCGATGGGCCCAGCAATGTATTGGCCCCTTAGAGGTTTTCTCCTCAACTCTGACACCTGCCAATTCTCCGATTCTCCAAAAATAAGGGTGAGGGACTTGGGGGGGTGGGGTAAAGTGAGGGCCAGAGGGTAGGGGGGCGGAGATTCTACTGCTCAAGTCACTTCTGACACGAACTCCCCCAGAGGCTTAAGGGCTCGGCCTTGTAAGACCGCCCTCACTTCCTATGCTCATTGAAAGTATGGGGTCCCCAGGTTACACACAGTTCTGCCCACCTGGCTACAGATTTGGGGTGGAGCAGTCCTACAACCCCCATCCCCAAAGCTTGGTAATGCGTTACAATGACTCGCAGAACTCGGGAAAGTAGCTCACTTCCTAGGACTGGCTCAGGAACGGCCCCATGGGAGGGAGGCCCAGGGCCAGGTGTGCGGAGGGGGCGGGGTTTCCGTGTCCCTCCAGGTGCACCTGCCTCCCAGCACCTGCAGGCGAGCACCCGCCAGGAAGCCCATGGCGTGGACGTGATTGAATGTATCACCGGCCACTGGCAGTTCTCCGGCCCCTCTCGCCCCGGGAGGCCGAGCCGTGGGGCTGAACGTTCCAAGCTTGTACTTGTGCAGGTCGCCGAAGGAGGAACGCACGAGGCCAGAAGGGGTAAGGAATTCTAAATCTTTAGGTCGTCTAGATACCACATGGGCTGAACCCCACAATGGTGCCGACACCCGGGGATCTTAAAGGACTCCAGGCGGGCTTTTGCTGGGCGGGTCGGATCCTAGGAGGGCCCGGAGGGGAAGGAGAATGGTCTTAGCAGGTGGCATGTGGTCTCAGCGAAACGGAATGTCCGCTGTGAAGTGGCCTGAAGGTCAGTTCCCAGGGGAGGGGGTGTCGGTTCAATGATTTGACCAGACCTCGCACGAAGCAATGCTTGGCTTCTGCCCACCAGCCCCCCCACCGCCCCCAGAAGCTCTCTGGGCCCACGAAGCGCGGCCTCATTAGAACAAAAGATGCTACCATGGCACTTACCACTCGGGATATTCCAAGAGCCTTCGGAGCTCTGGGCGGGGAACCAGGCATAAGGACCACGTCGCTTTCCCGGATCCCACAGCCGCTCGGCAGGTTCATTCAGGCGCCAGTCCCCCGGGGCGGCCCAAAGGCCAGGTGACTTTGTGGACCTGAAGGACTTAGAGCCTTGCGTGGCACAAAGACCCCGGGACTGTTCAGTTCTACCACGTTTACTACTGTCGTTTCTGTTGTGATGGCGACGATGATTCATCAAGAGCAAATCACCACAAAGTGGCGGAGTTAGATGGAAAGCCAGGTCTGTGTCATTTCTCCCCCGTCCCGGGGTGCTTGCTACCAGGCCAGCAGTTCCCAGACATTTGGACAGCACTTGTCAATCAAAAAAGTAAAAGCATGATGATAATGGTAATAATAATAATAATGATGATGATGATGATGATAGATGGATCGACACAGTGTAGCCATTTTCCATTTTGCCAAAGAAGACATTTTATAAAAACATCTTCCATCTCCATCCACCATCATTTCCTCAAGCAAGGGCACTTTGGTGCCTCTAAGAGGGGAACACAGAATCCCAGCAGATCGGATTAAATTAAAGAAACGGGCCTTAGCCTCATTTTCCCCGCAGACCAGTGGAACCCTCATCAGAAGGCAGCCTGGGTTTCCAGGCCGGTACCCCGAAGGTGCTGCCTATGCTGGCCCCCACGAAGGCGCTGAGGGGGGTATGAGAGCACATTTCTAAAATATCGCATTTTCAGAAAAGCATCAGCTGGAGAAAAAACTTTTTTTTTCTTCCCCAAGTAATAGCACAAATGCGGCAAACCTATAAGAGGATTTCTTACAACAATAATAGATTAATAGACTCGAATGAGCTTATCGCACAATTTACAGGGGATGTGTTAAGCAGAAGCTGGGAAGCTCCCCGTAAGAAGACGGAGCGGGGAGGACGCCCTGGGACTCAGATTCCCCTGAGCAGCCACCGATTTCCTTCTGCGCCAGCCTTGCTGAGGCTGCAGGCCGAGCAGGCCTGTCTCCGCAGCAAACCTCAGGCCAGGCCACCCCCAGAGGGACGGAGAGAACAGATGGAAGGGCCGGGGTTGGAGCGGGGCTCACTGGTGCCTGGGAAGGTAAGCCAGGGCCGAGTTCCAGCGAGAAAAACAGAGGCAGCCACACGCAGCTTGGGTTCCCGTGACGGACCAACGAGAAGGGAAATTAAATGATCTTCTCTATAGATGCAGGAAAGGCATTTGACAAAATTGAACGTCCATTCCTGATAAAAACCCTCGTCAAGTCGGGCATAGAAAGAAATGTTTTTGATATGATAAAGGGCACCTATAACGATGTTCCTGAGATGAGAAATGAAGCGAGGGTATCCATTCTCATCATGTCCATTCAGTGTTGTGCTTGATGTTCTAGTCGGGGAAATGAAGCAAAAAAAGAAAAGAAAACATTAAAAGCGTAGTGATTGGAAAGGAAGGAGTGAAACTCATTATTTGCAGGAGGCATGATCATCTTTGTAGAAAATCCTATGGATTTTACAAAGAAAGAACTCTAAGGAATCTACTTGGAAGCTACTGGTAGTAAAAAGTGAGTTTGCCCGGCTGGCGTGGCTCAGTGGTTGGGCGTCGACCTGTGAACCAGGAGGCCATGGTTCGATTCCCAGTCAGGGCACATGCCCGGGTTGTGGGCTCGATCCCCAGAGTGGGGCGTGCAGGAGGCAGCCGATCAATGATTCTCTCTCATCATTGATGTTTCTATCTTTCTCTCCCTCTCCCTTCCTCTCTGAAATCAAAAAAGATATATTTTTTCAAAGCGAGTTTAGCAAGGTCAATATGCAAAAACTGAATTGTATTTCTATAAACTAGTAGCAACCTGTTGGGAGTTAAAGGTAACACAACCACTATATCATGAAGAATAGGAGTTACTCAGTGACAGATCTGACAAAAGATAGCCAAGACTTACATACCCTAAGAACTATAAAATATTGTTGAGCGAAGTTAAAGAAGGCATAAATAAATGGGAAGATTTATAGGTCAGAACAGGTTTTGTTTTTGTTGTTTTTTTTTTAATATATTTTATTGATTTTTTACAGAGAGGAAGAGAGAGGGATAGAGAGTTAGAAACATTGATGATAGAGAAACATCGATCAGCTGCCTCTTGCACAACCCCTACTGGGGATGTGCCCGCAACCAAGGTACATGCCCTTGACCGGAATCGAACCTGGGACCCTTCAGTCCGCAGGCCGACGCTCTATCCACTGAGCCAAACCGGTTTTGGCAGAACAGGTTTTTAAAATATATTTTTCTTGATTTCAGAGAGGAAGGGAGAGGGAGAGAGAGACGGAAACATCAATAATGAGAGAGAATCATTGACTGGCTGCCTCCTGCATGCCCCTCACTGGGGATCGAGCCTGCAACCTGGGCATGTGCTCTGACTGGGAATCGAACTGTGACCTCCTGGTTCATAGGTTGACGCTCAACTACTGAGCCATGCCAGCCAGGCTAGAACATTTAATATTGTTAAGATGTCAGTGCTGCCTAGCCGGTTTGGCTCAGTGGGTAGAGCGTAGGCCTGCGGACTGAGGGGTCCCAGGTTCGATTCCGACCAAGGGCACATGCCCGGGTTGTGGGCTTGATCCCCGGTGGGGGGCGTGCAGGAGGCAGCAGATCGATGATTCTCATCATTGATGTTTCTATCTCTCTACCCCTCTCCTTTCCTCTCTGAAATCAATAAAGAAATATATATTAAAAAAAAAAGATGTCAGTGCTGCCCACCTTGATCCACAGATTTAATGCAAACCCACTCAAAACCTCAGCAGGCCTTTTTGCAAAAATGTACAAGAAGATTATATACTTCATAGGGAAAGACAAAAAAAAACTAGAAGAGCAAAAAATTTTGAAAAAGAACAAAGTTGGAGGACCTACACTGCTTGATTTTAAGGTGTATTTTAAGTCCATAGTAATCAAGACGGTATCAGTGTGGTCCTGGCATAAAGATAGACATCTAGAATAGATGGAATAGAATCGAGTTGAGAAATAGACCCATGTATATATGGCCAATTGATTTTCAATAAAGCTGCCAAGGCCGTTCAATGGGGACCGAACCATCTTTTCATTTAATGACACTGGGACAATTGGCTAAAAAGAACCTTGACGCTTACCTCCAACCATACACAAAAATTACTCAAAATAAATCATAGACCTAAATGTAAGAGCTAAAATTATAAAACTTCCAAGAGAAAAGATTTTTGGCCTTGGATTTGTCGTATTTTTTTAAAATGGGGTTTTGCTCCTATGAGTTATTGCAAACAGGGCTCTTTGTCCAGCCACACACAGGAATTGGGGCGTGGGAAATACGGTCCTCACGCTGACTCTGGATCCCTACCCCACCCTCTCCTGGTGTGTCCTTTCCCTCATTTCCGGTTCCCCGAGTCAGGATGCTGTCTCCTCCTTTTGTGTCTGTTGGGAAGAGGTAGCATATTACTATTTTATAATGTAGATTCAATAATGTAGATTCAAAACGTGGCTCTTTTTAAAAAAAATATTATTGATTTCAGAGAGGAAGGGAGAGGGAGTGGGGGAGAAACATCAATGATGAGAGAGAATCATTCATCAGCTGCTTCCTGCATGCCCCCTAGTGAGGATCCAGCACACAACCTGGGCATGTGCCCTGACCGAGAATCAAACCGTGACCTCCTGGTTCATAGGTTGACGCTTAACCACTGAGCCACGCCAGCCAGCCAGGCCTAAACCTGGCTCTTGTACTTACTGTCTGTGCGACTTGGGCAGATTCCTTAACCTCTCTGTACCTCCGTTTTCCCTCTTGGAAAATGGTAATAACTGGAATGCTACCTCCTTGGCGTTGTTGAGAGCATCGGACCAATAACAAGTGGTCAGTAAATATTTGCTATTCTCAGCGCATGAGACCCATTTCAGGTCCGGCTCCAAAGGGCTGAGTCGCCTGCTCACACTGTCTTACAATGACCAGTCTCACTAGATCCTCTCCCAGGTGGCGACTGCATTGTAACATGGTCTTGGTACAGCAAATAGATTCTAACTGGGAGTTCAGGCCTGACCAAATGGGGCTGGGTGAGGAGGGGTTGGGGGTGGGGTCTTCCTGTGTGGGACCACATGTGTCCTCATCACAATGAGACCAGAACGGCATGAGAAACTCCTTACGCTCAGCATTGCTGAGAGAGAGGCCCGGGGACCTGCATTTTAACAAAACCCTCCAGACACTTCTCATTTCCAGGGAAGTTTCAGCATCCCTGCCTCTGGCAGGCAGATCAGAATATAAACCAGTTTCTCACTGTCTCTTGCTATTACATTTTTATATATATATTTTTTTTTTCTGTTCAATTTTGGGGGAAGGGAGAATGGTGTTTGAAGAAAAACAAAACTTAATTACCTGGAAATCCTTTTTTCTTCTTATTTTGTTCTCCTCGGGACTTGCATGGATGCATTTTTCATTTTTATACCCTGCGGTGATGTATATGAAAATGTTTGTATCCTGCGTCCAGTGAACATTAGACCGTCTGTATTCTTCCATCCCGCTGCATGTTTTTTTTTTTCTTTTTCACACTTTCTCGTGTACACACCTTGCTTCTCTGTCCAGGTAATCAGACTAGAGTGGCAGGCATCTGTATCCACACATGCGTATCATCCTATTTAACTAGGTAGTTATGTACTGGCATCGAGTTTGGGGAGCTTGATATACCTTTGGTTACTCTTGCCGTATGGATTTTATAAGCATTCTAAAATGGTTAATTTTTTTTTCTAGAAGCTAAATGAATGAACAAACCCAACTTTAAAGGATGTGGTTAGGCGGTACCAAGTCTCAAAGCTTCAGCGAAGATCTGTAGAGCAGAGAAGGTTGAGTCACAGGAATGGGAATCTGGTTTACCCTTTTAGTCTCACCTGCAATGACTGGGTGAACTCCGGGCCCCTTAGTTCATCACCACAACGAGTGCCTGTCCATACCAGGAGGTGTGCCTGAAACCCACAAGTCCCCAGGAGCTCTGGGAGTCGCAGCTTTCCCAGCGGAGGGAGGGCGACTCCAGCCTGGCCTGCAAAGTGGAAGGCTTGGGGTTTGATCTCATGAGTTATTGCAACTTGGGCCTGTCCCTGGGCCTCAGTTGTCCCAGCTGCAAAAGATGGCTATTAGAGCCCTTGCTGATTTGGCTCAGTGGATAGAGCACCGGCCTGCAGACTGAAGGATCCAGCATTTGGGTCCAGTTGAGGGCACATGCCTGGGTTGCAGGCTTGATCCCCATCAATTATCATTGATGTTTCTATCTCTCTATCCCTCTCCCTTCATCTCTGAAATCAATAAAATATCCTATATAATAAAAGGGTAATATGCAAATCGACTGAACAGTGGAACGACCAGTCGCTATGACGCATACTGACCACCAGGGGGCAGACGCTCAATGCAGGAGCTGTCCTCTGGTGGTCAATGTGCTCCCACAGGGGGAGCGCCTCTCAGCCAGAAGCCGGGCTCATGGCTGGCAAGAGCAGTGGTGGTGGCAGGAGCCTCTCCTGCCTCTGCAGCAGCGCTATGGATGTCCGACTGATGACTTAGGCCCGCTCCCTGCACTCCCTGGGCCTAGGGCCTAAGCCAGCAGTCGGACATCCCCCGAGGGCTCCTGGACTGCGAGGGGGTGCAGGCTGGGCTGAGGGACGCCCCCCTCCCACCCACTGCATGATTTTCATGCACCAGGCCTCTAGTATATATATAAAGGTGGCCATAAGGCCAAAGCCATGCTTCCCTCCCTGTGCCCTGTAGACCACCTGTTTCAGAATCAATTGTACAGCAGTTAAAAAGCAGATCCTGGGCCATTGAGCCCCACCCACTCGCTGGGCAGGGCCCAGGAGTCTTCGAGTTTACCACGTCTCATAGATGGTTCTCATGGAATATTCAAGGTTGGAAACCACAAATCTGCAGTTAAACATCCTGTGTAGCTAAGTTCCAAATTCCTCTGTCCTTTCTCGGGCAGGAAGGAGTGAATCCTGCTGGCCAACGTGTGGTTCTCACCGGCAACGCAGGAGCCAGCCTGGCTATCTATCCACTTCGCTGCCGCGCAGCCTCCCACAGGTCACGGTCAGAAGCCAGAGTGACCGCGCTGGCCTGCCCCATAATGGCACAGACCTCAGGAGACCCCACGTGGTCTGGTCCCGGCTCAGTCGTCAGCTTCATCCTGCACCGCTCACGCCCTTGTTCCTGACACTCTGAAGCCTCCTTTCGGCCCTAGGTCTCTCCAAAGGTGGTTTCCTTTGCCAGGAATCATCTCCTATTCATGATCTCCTGCCTTGCTTAACTCCTGAGATTCTTTCTTTTTTAAAATATATTTTTATTGATTTCAGAGAGGAAGGAAGAGGGAGAGAGAAATAGAAACACCCAGGATGAGAGAGAATCATGAATCAGCTGCCTCCTGCAAGTCCCCCACTGGGGATCGAGCCCACAACCCAGGCATGTGCCCTTGATCGGAATCAAACCTGGGACGTTTCAGTCCGCAGGCCAACACTCTATTCACTGAGCCAAACCAGCTAGGGCAGTGGTCAGCAAACTCATTAGTCAACAGAGCCAAATATCAACAGTACAATGACTGAAATTTCTTTGGAGAGCCAAATTTTTTAAACTTAAACTTCTTCTAACGCCACTTCTTCAAAATAGACTCGCCCAGGCCGTGGTATTTTGTGGAAGAGCCACCCTCAAGGGGCCAAAGAGCCGCATGTGGCTCGCGAGCCGCAGTTTGCCGACCACGGAACTAGGGCAACTCCTGAGATTCTTAATGTCTCCACCAAGCATTTGCTTCCTCACAGAAGCCTCCCGGACTCCACGTCCCACGTAAAGAGAGCTAGAGCAGCTCTCATGTCACCCGGCTCATGTCTCCCTTACGTAATTAGTTAACTTAATGATGAACTCACCCCAGTGGAATGGAAACTCTCATCCATATTCCCAGTGCTCCTCAGAGGGCCTGGCACATAGTAAGTGCTCAATAAACATTTCATGCATGACAAAGGCACAGCGCCCAGCCCAGCCTTAACCTTAGAACAGAGGCTTACTTGGGCAGTCAGGGTTCCGGAAATATCGCCCGCCCCACCCACACTGTTCCCACCCCCGTAGCACCCCAAATCAGCCAAATGGCAAGAGGCCCCCAAAATCTGGGAAAAGCCTTCGACAAGTCATCTTAGAATAGTAACAGCTTCTGTCCCAGCCAGCGCTGTCGCTGGCAGCTTAATTATGGTAATTAGGACCAACATTAAAACATGATTATAACATAAAATTGGAATTAGCCGTATAACACATCCAAATTTTTCGGCATGCTATTGATTTTCCTCCCCACTGTTCATCAGAAGGCTACAGGAAATTCAGAGAGATCCGGTGTCATTAAAACGGAGCCTGTAAATGCTAGTGAAAATTCTCATCAGCATCTGTCTTTTGTCCAGGGCAGCGACGTGGCGGGGAGGGGGGGTGAGGGGGGCATGTTTTTCGCGGGGAACATAAACACTCATGTTTCTTTCCTGGCCCTCAGGTGGGGCAGAACGTGCTGTCTCGTGCCTTTTAAAGAACCACGCAGAAAAGCGAGGCAGTCGTGGACACACGTAAGAAATGCTTAAACCAGAAGCGGTGAGTGGACAGGAGAACGGTGAGTCGCGTCGCACTTGCTCATATGGCTCAGATGGCTGGAAGGGAGGAACCTGGGAACCCCCACACATCAGGGTCCTTGCCGGCTCCTTCCCAGCCCATAGCCCTCGGCACGCGTGAGGGCGCACCGTGGAGCTGATGTGTCGAATGCCACGGGCGTCTGTTGTTTTCCCTGGGCAAGAATTTATGTCCCTGTCGTTTTTATGTTCCTATCAGCGCCATAATTCTGTTTTGAGAACCACTCCCTGGGCTTGTCAACCGAAAGGTTCCACCCTCCTCTGCCCAAGAGCTTTGATTGAAACCCCCACCCCGCCGGCGCCGCCCACCACACACACCACCACCACCACCACCACCATTTATTCCCAAAGAACGAGATACACTCAGACGCTCCACCCTTCCGCAGCCTCTCAGACCATCTGATTTTTTTCTTGCCACGTTGGTTCGACGAGCATTTATTGAGCACCTACTGTGTTCCTGACACACCGTTATACACTGAAAAAAAGTATGGAGCACCATAGCAATGCTATGCTTAAGAGGGTCGTGGGAGCAGGGAGGAAAGGAATCTCACCCAGATGGGGGGATGGGTGGGAAAGGGGGGAGGGTGGCCCAGTCACACTTGAACTTGAAATAATGAGCAGCAGGGGGCCTGGCAGAGAGGCGGCAGGAAGAAGGGTAGCCCAGGAAGCAGGAACAGCATGAGCAAACGTGTGGACCGGTGAGACATCCAGGTTGTAAGGGAACGAGGAACAGGAGAGGAATACAGATAGCGGAGCCTTTGCAGAAATGCCGAGACCCTCCGCCCTCAAATGACAGGCACTGGGGAGCCATGGGAGGCTGTAGGTTCAGACGCAGCCTTTACCCTGTGCATCAGAATTCCGGGTGAGCCGCGGCTGCTTTGGAGCGCCGGGAGGTGGGGCATCCAGGGGAGGCAAAGGCTTTGTTTGGCAATTCCCCCCCCCCCCAGGCAATTTTGTTCCGTTCCCTTCCATCACGTAGAAACCTGAAGTTAACGGCAGAACATCACTGCCATGGTAACGGCGAGAGAAACAAACAATGCACGCGCCGTATAAAGCCATCCGTAAAGGCTGTTTATTTTTCATACCATTATTTTAATAGGCGGGGATGGCAGGGATGGGATGGAGAGCAGCAGGCTTTAATGGTGCCACGCACGTCGCCTTTTCTCCGAACGACTTGAAATGCTCCCAGACACTCAGACACTGGCGCTTAGATCATGCCTCTGGCTGGGAACTCCCGCTGCTTCAGAATCTCACTGCTGGGAAGCGTCACCTGCTCCCCAGCCCCCCCCCCCCCCCCACCTCCCACCACCCCCCGCGGAAGGGTGGTGTGGTCCAGTGGTTATACACTTCAGCCGGAGGTCGGACAGGCCCGGGTTTGAGTCCCAGTTCTGTCACACTTACTGACGGGTAACTGCTGGCAAATTCCACCACCCCCTCAGAGCCTCTGTTGAATGCATCGCTCGTTCATTCATTCATTCATTCATTCATTCAGTATTAAACAAAGCTGCACTGAAAACCTCCTATGGGTTTTGTGCTGATAAAGGTCCTTGCGTTCATGACGCTTAGAATCTCGTGGAAGAACACAGAGATGACAGCACGCCTGCCAAGACCTCAGTAAATAAGGATAGTTTTAGGGAGCGGCACTGGCCAGGAAGGATTGAAACCTGAGGACGCTCTCTCTCTGGCTGCCCACAGAAGAAGGACGAAGAGCCAGCGCTGTGTCTATGAGGACAGCAAGAGTGAGAGCAAGGGCCTGAGGCAGCCCTGTTTGCAGCCGCAGCTTCATCAAGGGAAGCACAGAAGAAGTTCAGAGAGGGAGGAGGGGCCAGATCCGCAGGGCCCTAGAGGCTAGGGTAGGAGTTCGGGTTCTAATAATACAACCTCCACGGGCAGTTGTGAGGATGAAGTGAGACATCAAATGGCAAACTCCAAGCAGCTGCTTAAAAATATCAGCTTTTATTCTCACTGGGGCCGCTGTGGAGCCCCATCTTCTCTCGGGTGTGGAAGCCAATGCCGTCAAATGATCCCGTTTCAGAATGAGGGATCATCGTTCTGAGTGTGTCCCTTTTTTCATATGGGTGAATTAAACATTAGAGAGGGCCAGGGGACACACAGACGTCACACAGGCGTTAGTGGGGGAGGCCTCCCAACTCTCCGACGTCTACCCTCTGTCCCTTGGGCTCCTGAAATCACGCCCATCCGTGAGGGCTGATGGGAAATTCCTTGGCCACTGTTCCTGCTGATGCTGGGGGAGGCTTCCTCGGAGGGAACAGTGGGGCGAAATGGATAAACACAGACTCCCCCTGGGAGCCTCAGCGTGGGGGGGGAGGGGTGGCTCAGACATCAGTCCTCCTCTTCCTGCCCTATTCCGTCCCTCCTGGGGAACCACGGCTGCGCTTTGGCTGGGAAGCCGGGAGGAAGGACGGGGTGTTGGTCAGCAGTGTTCCATACTGAAGAGACTGATGAGGCCCGGAGGAAGGCGAAGGGGAAAGGGTGTTTCTGCGGTTGAACGGGACGGACAGCACTGCCTCGGTTCATGTCCAGCGAGGGTCACGTGAAAAGTGAGTTCGATGGGCCGGGTCCCCGATGGGAGCTTTCCTGATTCTGTATCTGAAACCCCCCGCGGGACTTTCTTCTGGGCCCAGACACAAATACACCGAAGAAAGGCGACTAGAAAAGGGCTCTTTATGGCATTTGGGCTGTGTGTCTCACCAACCGTCTGTATAAGGCAGTATCATCTCCTCTCTTCCCGTTCCTAGAACCCTCGGAAGTACTTACTAACACCCTTCGCTTCCACCCCTTGCTTCCTACAGACAAGGAACCGAGGTTTGAAGGTGATGCGTCAGGAGAGGGCGCTGACTCACCCTCAGGCATGTCTGACTCCAAAGGACACGGGCCCGGGTGGGAGGCTCACAGTAGCCCACGGGCTTGTTCTCTGTGGTCTGAAAATTGTGGGTGCCGCCGTTCCTAATGCCAACCGAGGACAGAAAGATACGCAGCGTCTTAAATTGATTTTTTCTTTTGTCCCCTTTGAGACCCGAAAACATAAACCCAGGAAAATCTCCCCGCTGGGTCTGCAGGAAGGTGACTGCGGGGTCCCCTCAGAGCCCGTGGGGGTGTCCTCCTCCACGTTTCTGACATTGCACTGATTCTCCGGCTCATCAGCCAGTCGAGCCTCTGCGGAATGCAAACCCATCCCGCAGGCTCCGCTCGTCCGCTGGACACTTCCCGTTGGAAAAGAACAGCATTGTCTCCCTGCGCGGGTTCCCCTGAGCCTCGGGGACTGCTCACAAGCCAGGGCAGGTGGTATAGACAGACCGAGAATTTCCACGGAAACCAAAGAGGCAGAATCACTTCTTTCCAGGTGATGGGAACACCCTGGGTGGGGGTGGCTGCCTCACCGTGGATCGTTCCCTTGTTAGCACGGGACCAGAGTGAGACAGGATGGCCTCGGCTCCCTGCACGGGACTGCACGGGCCAGACCGGGTTGAAATCACCCGATGAGATGCCGGGTACATGCTCTGCCTGCCTTTCAAAGGCCCGGCGTGGCTTTCTCCGGGGCTCTCCTATTGCGGGGGCATTTCTTTAAAACTCTGTCTCTTTTAAGATGTCTCCTTTTGTATTTCATTTCTACTCCAAGACAAAAGATTTTCTTCCTTCTCCCTTTTTGATGTAAACCTTCCCCCTCAATGATGTAAACCTTTCCCGGCACCAGATGTTTCTGGGAGAGAAATGTGATGCTGGCTTTGGGTGGGGCAGGAGGATGAATAGAATGGAAACTTCCCACATTGTATGCTGATGAATGGGGAGCCGCAATTACCGAGGACAGACTTCCTGGTTAATTACGATCTGTGCAGACAGAGGATGGCATTGCAGACACACCATGACAATGGCTACCATTTACTGCAACAACCCTGCTTCAGCCAGGAGACTGGCACCTGCTGGGTGCTCTACTCGAATGTGCTCCCGGCCCTTCCCCCCTCCCCCCTCCCTGTTCTTCACAGGTTACCTCCATCTCACCTTTCACGTCTCTGTTTAAATGCCTCCTACTCTAAGGGGCTATTTCCTGATCATTCAAAACAAACCTGCCTCATTTACTCCCAAATCACCCTGTTTTATCTTTCCATAGAACCCAAAGCTCTCTGACATTCTTATTTGTTGAAGGGTCTTCTGTGTATCTCTCTCCCGTACATGATAAGTTCTGGAGAGCATGGACTTTGTCTAGTTCATTTGTGTATTTCCGGTGCCCAGAATAGTGCCTGGCACATTACAGGTGCTCAAAAGATTTTTGTTAAAAGGATGGATGAATGGATGGATTGATGGGTAGATGTTTGGATGGATGAGCAAACAGATGGATGGAGTTTACTATATGCTACGTACACAATCCTAAATTCTTAATAATAATTATCTCATTTCATCTCAATGACAGCCTTTCTTTAAAACAGTTTCAGAGAGATTAAGTCAGTTGTGCAAGGTAACACAGCTGTTAGGAGAGAAACAAGTTCAAATTCAATTCTGTTGGGTTTCAAAGTCCACTGTGAACCACTCTGCTAGGCTGCTTCCCCTGACGTAGAACATTAACCTTGGAAAGGATTTGGGCACTCGTGTTGCCAGACTTCACTGGACTGTCAGGTCTAGAGAGCAAGTGATAGCGTCTGCTGCAGCATCTAGCCCAGTTTGGCACCAAGTAGACTCTTGATAAATAGTAGGTGCTCAAACAATATTTGTAGATAGATGGGATGGATGGATGGATGGATAGGTGGGTGGGTGAGTAGATGGATGGATGGATGGATGGGTGGGTGGGTGGGTGGATGGATGGATGGATGGATGGATGGATGGATGGATAGGTGGGTGGGTGAGTGGATGGATGGATGGATGGATGGATGGATGATGGATGGATGATGGATGGATAGGTGGGTGGGTGAGTGGATGGATGGATAGGTGGATGGATGGGTGGGTGGGTGGATGGATGGATGGATGGATGGATGGATGGATAGGTAGAGGGATGGATAGGTGGGTGGGTGAGTGGATGGATGGATAGATGGATGGATAGGTGGATGGATGGATAGGTAGATGGATGGATAGACAGGTGGAGGGATGGATGTATAGGTGGAGGGATGGATAGGTAGGTGAGTGGGTGGATGGATGGATGGATGGATGGTAGATGGATGGATGGATAGGTGGAGGGATGGATGGATAGGTGGAGGGATGGATAGGTAGTTGAGTGGATGGATGGATGGATGGATGGATGGATGGATGGATGGATGGATGGGGAAATAGTCCTAGAGAGCCTGCTCACCAGAAGAGGAATCAGAACTCAGCACTCCTATCCCAGTGTTCTCTTTCTCACAAGACCAAACTTCTGAGCATGAAATTCACTGTTTTCCCCACAATCTGAACTGGGCTACGGGATCCTCTCTACAACCCTATGAAATAAAGGCTGTTGTATCCCCTGGTGTCACAGGGATATTAGCGACTTGTGTCAGTCACCCCACATGAGAAGTGTTATTTTTGTCCCTTTTTATCAGAAGAGGAAAAAAAGGCCCGGGAAGGTTAAATCTTGCCCTTCTTACACAGCAGGGAGAAGTGAGGCCACGCTTTGTCTCCCCTGGACCGGTTTTACCTGCATAAGAGCCGGCACATACAGTAGACAGAGTTGTGAGCACATCATCTTCTCTGCAGAGACGCTGGGAGTTCCTCCCTGGGAGCTGTGGGGAGCAGATGGCCCCCAGGGCACCGGAATCCAGGCCAGAGGTGTCCTGTGGTCATAGCGAGAGTACAAGCCGGGACAAAAGGGAGACCAAGTCCCTTTGCCTCCCCGAACCTCAGTTTCTTCATCTGTAACGAGTATCAAAATTGTGACGGGGAAGATTTTCTGCAGAATTCCATTCCTATCATGGGCCTTCTTTAAACAAGAAAACAGACCAAAAAAAAAAAAAAACAAACAACAACAACAACACAAAAAAAACAAAACACCTCTTACTATTAAACAAATGGAATGAATAAATCCCTGCCCATGTATTCAATGGGTAATGGTTTATGGTGTCACTTCTTCCATATAAGATACCGGCGTGCAAGCAATGATCTTCGCGTGGCTCGCGGCCTTGACCAAAAGGATTGACTCGGCTCTGGTGCAGCCTCCTGGTAAGAAGGAGGTGTCGAAGCACCGGAGAACAGCCACCAGATGACGGCACTGGGACAGCCATCAAATTCCGGGAAGCCACGTGTTGACTCAGACTGGAACCTGCTGTGTCCCACCACTTCCTGGCCAAGTGACCTCAGCTGGGTTGTGACTCTCCCTGTGGCTCCCACGGAGACACCCACACCTCACGGTCATGACATTGAAATGAGGGGCCAGGCGCTGTGTAGACAGAGGAGAGACCCCTGGCTAGCAGTAGCTGCGTATGAACATCCGTGCTTGTTTTCTTTGCCTCAAAGTGTGGAGCTGGCCTGGCCTGCCTGTGTTCCTCTCCCTGGCTTGCTCTCTTTCCCTTTCCCTCCGCCTCCCTTGCTCTCTGCCTTTCCATTCAACAAGCAGCACTCTGCACCTGCTGCACATCAGCCCTGTGCAGCCGATGAGGAAGGCCATTGAGGTCACGCCGCCATACACAGCTCCCAGCCCAATACAGCAAAGCGAGGGGGCTTGGCTTCCCCAGAGGAGGGGTAAGCGCTTATGCACCCCTTGCCTCAGCACCCTCTCTCTAAAAACCAACTGGCTTTGCTGCCAGGAACGGGAGCTTGGCAGAGCCAAGGAGTGGGTTTCATTGGGGGCTCTCTGTCCCCCAGAACCTAATGCAAGTCTGGACCTGTGGTGAGTCCCCTGTAAAAGAGCTTTGAATGATTGAATGAACGTGGGAAGGGGGCAGCTTCGGGTGAAGATGGGGAGGTCTTTTGATTCCCTGGGCCACAGTGCTTCCTCTCCTCCCCTGTCCTCCTCCACCCAGCACCCTCTTCCCCCACCCATTCTTTACAGGGACTCCCAGCTCACCACTCTGCAGCGGCTGCAACCTTCTCTCCATCTGCTCCCTCTGCCTGCTCAGGCTGCCTGCGTAGATAGGGTGGCAAGGTGGAGTTGGGGGAGGGAGGAGAGGGCTTCTGTTTGCAAGGGGGGCGGGGGGAGGGGGCGGGCGAGAGGAGCCGGGGGAGACCTAGGATGCTGGCTGGGTTTACAAAGCTAGGCCACCCCATCTCCAAGCCTGTCCCATCTAGCCCTTGGCTAATGCCTGTCCCCAAACATCTGCCCGTGTGCCTCATCACCCACGTACCTCCACCCCCACCACCTCCATTTGTGGAGAAAGGTCAAGTTGCTGAAAATCAGGGCCCGACACCAGCAAGGCACATGAGGGTGGGCCTTGAACTCCAGCTCAGACGGGGAAGGGGCTGCAGCAGGGGCAAGGGGCTGGGCCCTGGTGTCCCGGTGCCCCTGGGGAATGTGAAAGATGGCACTCCGATGAGAACAGAGAGGCAGTGAGTTTACAGTCTCGGGGTGGGCTCCAGATCCACAGAGTTTGAGACTTCCTAGGTCACGGGGAGGACTCACTTCTGAAACCCGGGGAGGGGGGAGGGGGGGGCTGGCAGGGAAGAGGGCTGGTTGGGGCCCGCAGGGGCCCGGGAGGGCTGGATACAGCGGAGAGAACTGGACCTGGGACCCATCTGGAAGGCTGGGCGAGGGCGAGCTCCAGGCTGCTCGCGGGCTGTGGGTGCGCTGGGCGCCGAGGCCTTCGCCTCCCCGTCCGGGAAGCGGTCGGGACGCGCTCCAGCCTCGCCTGGCGGGCGCGGGGCTCCGGGAGCCTCGGCCGAGAGGCAGCGCTCCGCCGCCAGGACGCAGGGAGCCTTGGCGTTCAACTTCGCAGGGCCGGCGGGCCCGCGGCCAGCGGAGGAGGCGGGCTCCGGGGCGCAGCGCCCCTCTGCTCGCGGCCCGCCCCTCCCGCCCGCACTCGCGCCGCACAGACTCGGCCCGGCCCCTCCCTCCTCCCGCCCGCCCCGCGCCGCTCGCCGGCTCCTCCTCACTCGCCCGCCCGCCCGCCCGCGCCCAGCACAGCTCGGCCGGAGCGTTTGCTGGGCTGAGCGCTCGGCTGGGCTCGTCCGCCCCGGGGGCTCGGCGGCTGCCCCGGCCCGCAACCCCCGCCCTCGCTGCCGCCTTTCCCGCCTCGCTCGCCGCCTCCCTCCCTCCCTCCCTCCCTTCTTGCCGGGCTCCGGTGCTGCCTGCCGCCCCGCAGCCCGCGGCTCTGCGCTCCCCGCGGCCACGATGCCAGCGGCCCGGCCGCCCGCCGCGGGACTCGGCGGGGTCCCGCTGCTCCTCGCCCTGCTCCTGGGGACCCCCGCGGCCACTCTGGCGGGAGGTAAGCGCCGGGAGGGGTGGGGCGGAGGAGGGGGCAAAGTTGCAGTGAGTGCGGGGGCGGGGGGGGGGGCGCTGGGGTCGCGGCTGACCCGGGCCGCGGGCGCGCGCGCCGCCCGCCGGGATGGGGGGAGCGGGGTGACTGCCCACATTCGGGGCCCCGGGCGCCGCGTCCCCTCGGCCCGCGGACGGAGTGGAGGCGGGGATGGGTCTGAAGGACTCCGACGCTCCCCCGCCTCGGCCGCGGGGCTGATCCCCCTTTGCAGTCCCCAGCGAACCCCCTTGGAGTGGGTGGCTCCGAACCCCGGATTCCCGAGCTCTCCGCGCCTGCACCCGGGGCTGGCGCCAGGGAATTCTCACCCTTTCTGGGATGAGAAGGGGGGGGGCTGACCCGCTCTGCAACTGAGGACTAGACTCCAGCAGCGCGACGGAATTGGGGGTGCGGGGGGCGCACCGCGTCGCTCCCTCCCACTCCCGGACCCCATGCCCCACCTTGGGGTCTGGTTACTCAGGCACCCGGTTTTAGGACCCATCTCCACCAGGTGTCTGGGAGCTGGACTTGGGTGTGGCTTTTGCCTGGAGGCCCGTGGAGGGGGCGCTCAGGGTTCCCAGAACTTGGCCGGGGGTGCCGCGGGGTGGGGATGGGGGAGAGGAGGGGTTAGGTCACAGCCGGGGAGCCTGAGCGGACTCCCCCCTGCTCTCTCCCCATCACGGTCTCCCTCGTCGGGAAACACTATTAGGAATCGGGGGGGGGGGGGGGGAGGGGTGCTCGCCTCGCCCACCACGTGCTCGCCGCTTGCCCGTGGGAAGGGGGACCCACGTTTAGTGGAGGAAGGTGGCTCCTTCCCGGACGGACCGGGAGCCGCACCCTCTTCTTCTCCTCCATCCCGCTCCGAGGTCCCCCAGAAAAAGTTGGGGAGGGGGCTGGTAGGGAGCGAGGGGTGCAGCGCCTGACTCACCCCAAGCTACCCCGGGCGCTTGGAGGGTCGGATCAGGTCACTAGGAGGCCCCCGGCCTCTCCCGGAAGGTCCAACTCCCTTTCCCAGCAACGCGCCCCTGGCGTGGGAAAAGCAGGCAGATGCGGGGTCTGCCCAGGCTGAGGGCAGTGCGGGAGCGCGCACTCCGCCGGAACCGCCTTGACCTGGGGCTGCGGGGCAGGGGACCCCTTCTCCCCGCGGGGCGCACCCCTGCTTTCAGCACCCAAGGCCACTGACAGCTCTCCGCCCCCTGGGCCTCAGCTCTGGGTCCCTTTCCCTTCAACTCTTCCCCAAGGCCTGGAGTGCCCCCCTCAGCATAAATCAGGCATTTTTATCCCCCCACCCCGCCCCGCCCCGCCCCCTTCCCTTTAAACGTGGAGGCAGGCATGCAGAGCGAAGGGAATAATTCATCACCTTTCGTTTAACAAAGCGCATCATTGAAGAACCCCCCCCCCCCCACACACACACACACACACACACCACCACCACTTAGGAGGCGATCTTAGCCACAATGTACCCCAGGTCTGGATGGGTTCCCTGGGAAAGATGGGAGAAGAGACTCCGGTTAAATAAATCGTTTCCACCACAGCATGCCCTTCCTTAATTAGCTGTCTCTTTCCAACAATGGCTTGGTGGCCTTGAGCAGAGTCCAGATCTCCCTCCCTCAGCCCCTCCTGTATGAGTCTGTGTTGTGACTCACACACACACACACACACACACGCGCGCACACACGCGCGCACACACACACACACGCACACACATTGTGCCTCCGAAGATCACAGTAAGTCTCCATGGCACATTTTGAATTGTTATCCAAGACAAGGGTTTCCTATCCTGCTCCCTTTGCTGGCTTCCAACACAACATGTGTGCATGCTAATTTTAAAGACATTTCTATGCTCCTGTTTTTCTAACCCCACGCGCTGGCTGGCCGGCATATATTTTTAATTAACTTCGGGCCACCACCAAATTAAAGTCAGCCGATGGAGTACTTCAGAAGGCTCATTAATAACCCCAGCTGTTGTGACTGGGAGCGTCTGAGTCATCAGGAGGGAGGCAGGGGGGGGGGGGGGCGGCGGGGAGGGTAGCCACTGGGCATTGCCGGTTCTGAGGGTGCATTGGGAAACAATTGACCTTCCCCCTCCCCCACCCCCCACCCCCAAGTAAATTCTGGTTTTTAACGTGGAGCCCAACTTCCACGAATGTCAGGTGGAGGACCGGTCGGCTGACTCTGCCTGGCAAGCGAGTCCTCCTGTGTGCAGTGCAGTGAGGGAATCTGTAAGTACTTGAAAGGGACTTGTTGCTACATTCTCATGCAGGTCACGTGACTCCCTGGGCCATTTTGCTGTAAGGCATGAATAAGTATAAAGTGTAACTTGTTTTTGAAGAGGCTTCTTATTGTCTAAGATATGCACATGGGGAATAATTGTGACGACGTGCTAGGACTGCAGAGCCTGGGTGTAATTTCTTTGCTTTTTTTTTTTTTCTTTCTTTCTTTCTTTCTCTTGAATTAATAAAGCAAATTGAATAGTGCTCAATACACTGAGATTTGCAGCTTCCTCTAGTCCCTAATGTGCGCTGTTGTTAGATTCACTTAAAGACCATTTTCATTATGGAGCGTGGTTCTCTCCCACGGAGTGTTGGCCGCCCCTGCCAGGGGGCCAGCTTATCCGAGCTTGAGGGATTCCGCTTGTCTCCCCGGGGCCAGGTTAGACATCAGAAAGATAACGTTGTGTTCCCTTCCCCTCTCTCCCAAGGCAAAGGGATGTTTCTTGATCAGAGTGTCTTGTTTTCCGGTTTTGCTCGCCAGTCCATTCCTGCTATTCAAAAAGCTATTCCAAAGGGCTCGATTTGGGCTACCATCTCCAGACCTCCACTAGGGGCGCTCACAGCTGTCGTCGGTGGCTGAGGGCAGAAGAGGTGACTTCGGGCCCTGGAGCCGCCAGGTGTGCGCAATGCCAAAGGTCAGCAGAATGGAGCTCTCATGAGCTTGGAGATGACCTCACCGTTGCCCCTGCCCTGTCCCTTTCTGCTGACCACCGTGGATTCTTATTTCTCAGAGAGGTATTACCGATGACACGGCATATGCTGTGAAAAGGGGGAAGGAGCGGTGGGAAGGGCAGGAGGACGTTCCAAGAAAGGCATCGTTGGAATAGGGTTCAAACGGCCCTTTTTATTCCAGTTGGTGGTTCCTTCATGGACCCAAGGTAAAAAACAAAAAACCACCACCACCAACAAGCAAAAAAACACCAGACAGGCCATGGCAAGGCTGTTCGGGGGAGTTTGGCGGAGCTGGGCGCTAGAATGAGATTTATCAGGTTCTGGTAAAGAGCTGTTGTGGTTTTGGAATCCGAGTGACCTCGGTCCAAGTCCAACTTCCTAGGTTATGAACGTGTGGTCTTCATATCTTCTCTCCGCCTTTATTTCACCATCTGTGGAATGGGGTTTACGGGTGGGATTGACGGTCTCAGCTTGGAACAGCGGTTGTAATGATTGCATAACACTTCCTTATAAAGGTGCCTGGCACATAGTAGTTGCTCAAGCAATGCTTACTTCCATTGCTTCCCTGCTTTCCCAACAGCAAGTGGCCCCTATGCATAGGTGCCAAGAAACCAGATCCCCGAAATTGGTGTGACCCAGCTGTTTGCATGAATATCTGGCTAATTTCGGCCAAAGTACAAGGGGTGGAGGAGGGGTGAGTGAGTAGCCGCAGCACCGCTATGCTGCCTGTGGCCAGTGAGAATTTTTCATTGCCTGTTGCCGACTCTCTGCCTTTCCAAACCCTCACACTGTATCTCTGTGAACCTCAATATTACCATCAGGCAGCAGCGTTCATGGTACCCAAGATATAGGATGGCAGGTTAGTGGTTGGAAAGAAGACATAAGATGACATAAGACATCTACCCACGCATGCCTTTATTTATCACTTATGGAGCACTTCCTGTGTGTGCCCCTGGCCCCGTGCTGGGTGCTGGAGACATACGATGAGGTCCCTGTGCCAGCACAGGGCAGCCTGGCAAGAGAGAGCTGCAGGCGAACCACCCGCGTCCATGCTGTCTGGTACGTGCTTGGGAGGGAGCTCTCAGCGTGCTACGGGATCCCACTGGTGCGTGGGTTCAGTTCTGGCCCGAGGGAGTCAGCCCAGGACTCCCTCCTGAGTAGGGAGCACGGCAGCTGGCCCTGAAGGGGGGATGGGACAGGGCCCAGCAGCCAGAGGGGAGCTTTCTGCAGTCGGGCAGCGGAGATCCCGAAGAAGGCTTCCCTTTCGGAACACACCACACACCCCTGGAATTGGAGAGGGGGGACCAGGGGTGAGTGGGAGTGGGAGGGGAGCAGGCACACAGCTCATGCGTGGAACAGATCATCAGACCTGCCCGCTCTCCTCGTAGTCCCTGGGCTCCTGGGCTCAGAGCTGGAACAAAGGCCCATGAGCCGCGGTGCTCAGCGCTGTCCACTAGAGGTTGTGGTGACACCAAAGGAAGGAGTCCTCTGGGAAGAGGACCAGGCCCGGCGCCAGCGCCAAGGCCGCTCAGGGCCCTGGGGAAGCACTGCTGTGCTGGGTTTGCGTTTGCAAAATCCGCTGGTGACTGTGGCTCCTGGGACTCGGCCCTTTGGGGGCGGTGAAGGTAAGGGGTGTGGAAGGACAGGGCTGCTTTTAGGGGGCTGTGAAAGGATGGCGAGTTCCCAGGAGGTCAGCGGACCCACGTGACATCATGTACAGTGGACCCTTGACCAACATGGGTTTTAGGGGCCACTGACCTCCCCGCCCGCTGAGCCGTCCGAAATCCAAGCATAACTTTCGACTCCTACAAAACATAACGACTAAGAATCAGCTGATAATCGATAACATAAACAGTCGGTTAACACGTCTCGTATGTTCCATGGGTTCTATAGTGTATTATTATTTTTTTAAATATATTTTTTATTCATTTTTTACAGAGAGGAAGGGAGAGGGATAGATAGTTAGAAACATCAATGAGAGAGAAGCATCGATCAGCTGCCTCCTGCACACCCCCTACTGGGGATGTGCCCGCAACCAAGGTGCATGCCCTTGACTGGAATCAAACCTGGGACCCTTCAGTCCGCAGGCCGACACTCTATCCACTGAGCCAAACCGGTCAGGGCACTATAGTGTATTCTTGCAATAGAGTAAGTTATAGGAAAGAAAATGTTATTAAGAAAATCCTAAGTACTGTACATTTTTACTGAATAAAAAAAAAAGAAATCCACACATCAGTGGACCCGCACAGTTCAAACTTCAGGGAGGTAGGCGCTGGCTGGCATGGAAGGCCGAGGGCCCCAAACACCCCCAAGTGTTTCTTCCTGGGCTTGTTCTGAGAGAATGGCACAATGTCACATTGCTGTTTGCCATTGAGTGGGGGCCTGCTATGTGCCAGCGGCCTGTCCGTGTGCCCTCGCCCAACCTATCAGGTGATACCACGAACTGGACAATACGGGCGAGGAAGTGGGGCCTTAGAAAGGTCCGGGCACTCGCTCAAGGTGTCATGGACCATCAGGGATGGCGTCAGGAGTCAAACCCAAGACTGTCGCATTGCAAACCCAAGCTTGTTCTAGATACCAGGGCGGGTGTAGGTGTCACAGAGCAATGGCCAAATGGGGAGCTGATACACGCTTAGACGTCAAGGTGGTCTGGCTGGACTGCGGGAGGAGAAGTGTTTTCTCGCCCAGGGGCCAATGCCAGGTGTCAAGTCAGCTGGCCGCAAGGAACACCAGTTCATCCCGACCTTCCGTACCCACGCTGATGGCTTCTGGGTGCAGTGTCCTGTCTCGCTAATGCTGTTCCTTCGGCCTGTGTTGTCATGCTGGGAGGCTGCGTAGCTGAAGGAGGTCAGAGAGGACTGGGTGAAATTCCCAGCTGGCTGATTGGAGCAGCAAGATCTTGAGCTTGAGTTCTCAGCCCCTATTTTGGCCTTGGATGCAAAATGGAAGGGTCCTGTCTCCCTGGCAAGATTGCTGGGAATAGTCGATGATGTGTGTTGATGTGTGTAGCCCATAGCAAACACTCAGTAAAAATTGGCCATGTTGCTTACTTATTCATCTGGCGAACTCCTATTCATCCTTCAAAGCCCAGCCTTTAATTGTCTTTTTCTGTGAGACATTCCCGTGCCTCTTTCCTCTCTGTGACAGTTGTGTAGGATCCTCTGGGCCCCCCATCACATTGTATCCCTCTATTCTGGGTAACGTATGCACTGAGAATACCTGAGTTGCCATTATATGCCTCCTCCCACTAGACCCATGGTCGGCAAACTGCGGCTCGCAAGCCACATGCGGCTCTTTGGCCCCTTGAGTGTGGCTCTTCCACAAAATACCACGGCCTGGGCGAGTCTATTTTAAAGAAGTGGCGTTAGAAGAAGTTGAAGTTTAAAAAATTTGGCTCTCAAAAGAAATTTCAATCGTTGTACTGTTGATATTTGGCTCTGTTGACTAATGAGTTTGCCAACCACTGCCCTAGACAGTGAAGTCTCCCAAAACCTCCATTGAACCACATTCATCCACGTGTTTCTTAGCCTATCCAACCCAGCATAAGTGCTCAACCCATTTGTAAAAACGATGTTAAATTACCTTTCATCTTCATCTTAGTTGTAAGGACGTTCCATCAGAATCCTAAGACCTGAATTTCATTTCCAACTCTTTTTCCTGCATTTTTGTGGTCTTAAGAAGACTATAGGAGCCCCAGTTCCTCATCTGAAAATGGAAATAATGATAGTGTTGCTATGAGGGAAAGCAATGAGATAATAGATGCGAAATCCCCGACGAATTCTCCAGAAAGGAAATTAGAGAGATGAAGAGAAAGGAAAATTACAAGATGAAGAGGGAGAGACATGCCCTTTGTAAAGAGGGAAAACCGCCTTTGTGCCAACACCGAGCCGCGAGACGGGCCGTTGAGCGGGTCCTTGCTGAAGGCATCTTTCTTCCTTTCCAGAGGGAGCCTTGGCTGCAGTGATTTACCTTGCGGCTTAGCTCATTCCAAAATAGAAACGTCCTGGGCACCGCCAAGGTGTGGAACCTGCCTTCTCTTGGGAGCCTGGCAGCTGCCAACACAGCGAATGCTCAGCTAGAAGCTTGGGAAGTCCAGCCAAGTGAACAAAACCCCGCCTTCCGCGTCAGAACAGCCTGAGTTTAAACCTGTAGCTTCTCTGTTCGGCGCGTGACCTTGGACAGGCCGCTTGTCACGTGGCCTTGGATCTTGGACCTTGCCTAGGGGCGATGGTCTAGACTCTGTCCAATCAGGTCCCTGGGTGGGAGAGGCCCTGGTCTCGTCAGGCTTTGCAAAAACCACTTAAACATGGCACCTTCCTGGTGTCTGTAAAAGGAACCCGATGGTAGAGGTGCTTCAGGACCCTCGCCCGCCTCGGTCCTCTCCCTGGTGTCTCCATCTTATGGAGGAAAGAGACCTACAGACAGGAAGGGGCCTGTTTCTTCAAGGTCCTGTTGCAAGTGAGGGGCAGAGCCGGGACTCGACCCTCTGACTCCTACCTTCTGACTCCCATTCTAAAGTGACTTCCCCCCTCTCTTCAGAACAGTGTCCTCCCTGCGCTCCTCAAGTGTACGTTCCGAGACCCAAAGAGATGTGGCAACGAACGCCTTAAAGGCATCTGTCTCCATCCAAGCAATGGCATCCATTGCCCAAATAGGGTAGATATGTCACGGGCCATGGCCGAGTGACGACAGAAAAGGCGCTTTAGTAGAAGCTGAAATCCAGCCATAGCTCCCTCCCCTGCGGACTTGGCACCCGAATCTTGGAGACACCAGTAGACCAACCAGCACCCGGGAAAGGTGCCATCCAAGCAGATGGCTCAAGTCAAGCCAGCAAGAGTAACCCACGGAGGGCTGGGGAGGCACAGGTCGCAGGCCAGGTGCCCCCCTCCCTGTGCTTCCTCGCTCTCACCGGGGTCGCGGAGCGTGGCTGATGGGGTGTGAGAGCCAGAGAGGGATCACATGATGCACAGACGGCGTGCTCAGGGCCAGCCTTGGGCAGTGGTGCCTGGACAGCAGGGATGACCCAGGGGCTGGGGGTTAGAGCAGGGTGGGTGGATACAGTCTCATATATGGGGTGTGGAGCTTGGGACAAGTCTTACAGGGAAGGGGGGGGGGGGGGGGGGGGGGGGTCCAGGCCTCTGGGTGACAGTTTCCTTGTCTGGTCTCACCCCTTCCCAGTTTGGGGGTGGACATGTGCCAAAGTTCGGCATCATGAATCGGTGAGTTCGGGATGCCGGAATGGAGCCTTGGCCCAGGACCAAGAGCCCATCCGCACAAGGCCGTGTAGCTTAATAAAGAATGCAGACCCTGCCCTGACCCGTTTGGCTCAGTGGATAGAGCATCGGCCTGCGGACTGAAGGGCCCCAGGTTTGATTCCGGTCAAGGGCATGTACCTTGGTTGCGGGCACATCCCCAGTGGGGGGTGTGCAGGAGGCAGCTGATCGATGTTTCTCTCTCATCGATGTTTCTAACTCTCTATCCCTCTCCCTTCCTCTCGGTAAAATAATTAATAAAATATATTTTTTTGAAAATGCAGACCCTGGAATCAGAGAGATATGGGTTCCAACCCAAGTGTGGGATCTTAGACAAGTCACTTACCTCGGAGACGATGGGGGTGGGGTGTGACGATGATGATGGCAGTGATTTGTTGTTATTGTTGTTACTCGGAGCCGATTTTCTGATTCTCACATCACTGCTGGCTTCCAGGAGAGGAGCCACTCAGGACAGTTCAAGGGTAAGAAGGCTTGCTCGACAACTGCCCAAGTACCGGGTCCAGGATGTTCCAGGGCCTGGCTCCGCTCTTCATTTCTATTTCGTGGCAGCTCCTTCTCTGCCATCAGGTGCTCCTGGCTCCCTCTCCACTGCCTGCCTTCTGCTCCCTCACCCTAGGCCCCCTCGTCACCTGCACACGTGGGCCGTCACCCCTTCTCCAGCTCCAACTCAGCGTGTGGACCGTCTAACACCGTCACCACTGGTCACATGTGGCTACTCAGGCTTAAACCTGAATTAATTAAAATGACATTAGAATTAGAGTGCTTCAGTCCCACTGACCACCTGTCAGGTACTCAGTTGCCACACGTGGCTCGAGGCCGCCACACACGGGAGCGCCCGGGGAGAGAGCATGTCCATGTTGACAGCAAGTCCGGCTGGGCAGCACTGATGTGCCGATGCACCTCCCAACACTCGCCTCTTCCTGGTTCCGACCCCCTCCCCCCCCTCCCCCGAGGAACGTGGCTTCTCCTGCTCAGGTAACAGGTTGGCTGTTCATGTGTAATCCAACCGCCTGTGGCTGGGGAGGGCAGCACGCCAAAGGGCGTAACTCAGGGCCCCTCGGGGCTGTGCTGTGGGTTGAGGGACCGCCGCTAATGATATTCACACTCGCTCTGCTGGCCTTGATAGCTGCTTCCCCCGCCCTTTTAATTTGCCGGGATGTGGCCCTGGAACCCTCCTGCCAGCCCATCCATATTCAAGTGCCTCGCTGATAACATCCGAGAGGGCGCGTAGAGCCAGAATCACAAGGTGCAGGAACCAGGGACTCTTGTCTCCCCTCCTCCCAGCACAGTGAGATTCTTGTGGTCAAGGGTTGACTCTTTTTTTTTTTTTGTCTTCACCTGAGAATATGTTTTTCACTGATTTTAGAGAGCGGGGGGGTGGGGGGGGGGAGAGCAAGCTGGGAAGGGGAGAGAGAGAGAGAGAGATAAAGAGACATCCATGTGAGAGAGAAATGTCTATTGATTGCTCCTTCAACTTCTCATTCCCTAAAGTCTCCCGGTGAGGCTCCCACCTCCGTGCCCCCCTTGAAAGCATGCTCACCAGGTTGTAAAGCTAATTTGGGCCAACCCCCTCGGAAATGAATGCAGAATATGTGGAATCGGGCCTAGGATTCTAGGGCTTCAGGAAGGAAAATTTGCCTAATTTATGGCATAAATAATAATAAAAAAAAAAAGTATGTGCTGGGGCCAGTTTGCATACTTTTGCTTCAGTTAGGTTTCAAAACAACATTTTGTTGTTGGGGCTGCTTTTAAGAAAAACCTCAATCCAAATGTGTAAGTGTAGGCAAGTTCCTTGACCTTTCTGTGAAATGAGGGTGCTAGATGGACCCCCATCACAGGACTGTCACGAGGAGTTAGGAGTGGACCTTGTAACTCATAGAACAGTAGTTGGCGCACAGTAGGAGCTCAGTACTATAGTAATGCATATAACATGTGATCAGACATGTCATCGCCATTCATTAAGCATGTATCTAGTCCTACCCTTGCTATCGTAGGAAAGTCAAAAGGGTGCGGCATCACTGTGTACCCAGCCCAGGGCCTAGACCCAGGTTAGCTCAGAGCAGGTGTCCCAGTCACCCGATGCCTGGACAAATGGATTATCACCGCCATTAACCACTTTCCCACAGATGCAGGGACTTGAAAGCCTTCCTCCCCTTCTAGACTCTGACATCCTCTCCAAGGCAGGGACTACGTCTCATTTGGTTCTCAGTCCCCACCGCTTAACGGTACATCTAACAGAAGCCCCGTGAATGCAGAGTTGCTGAATGAATGAATGAATGAATGAATGAATGCTGAAATGTAATTATTCTTCGTTCGAGTGCAGGAAATGCTTGCTAGTGGTCCGCGTGGTTGTCTTCCACACAGAATAAGAACTCCTCATGTCTGTGCCACCGACATCTAGCTCAGAGCATGACACGGATGGGGGGGGCAGTCAGCAGGTGCTCATTGGCACATGGCCATGGCCAAGAACTGGGAATTCAGTGTCACAGAGACCTGAGTCCCTTACGAGCGGCATCACCTCCGGCAAGGTGCACGCCCTTTACAGAAAAAGTACGGGCAGGGAGCGTGGCTGAGCCTTTCTCATCTAGTCGATAGGAGATTCAAAGTAAGGAATTTTCCATCAAGGCCTTAGCACCTGTGGTACCTGACACAAATTAGAAACTCAATATAGTTACTACGATGAACCAATGAATGAGTGACCTTTCCCAAGAGTCTTGAAAGAGGAAGAGGGACTTGGTGTCTAATAACCAGCTGGAACAGCATTCACAGTCCCGTGTTCTGTGGGAGTTCAGAGAGGAGCATTGATTTTTACAGCAACTACATCAAAGTTCTGGGGCTTCCCAATTTAAGGTGTTTTATTATCTTGGTTCATAGAATTGAGGTTCCAAGGAAAAGGTAGGTGTTTCACGGCCAAGGTTCAGCTTGGATCAGCCACAAAAACCCCAGCTAAGGGACCCTGTGGATGGGCATGGCCTGGTCCTCCCTGAGCCCTCTTGCCCCAGAAGGAGCTTCCAGAAGGCAGGGTCCACGTCTTGTCTGTCTCTTCGCTATGCTCCTTCCCTGCTCCCAAAGGAAGTGGACCCCTGGAAAGGCTGAGAAGGAAACAGACTCCCAGAATGCATGAGCAGCTCTCCTAGGCTTCATTTGCAGAATCTCACTCAGTTATTAGCAGAACTACAACGGTGACTGCGATGGCCAATTGATTATAAATGAGGAAGGTGCGGCTCAGGTGGCTAACCAATGGTGGGCGAGGATTCATTCATTTATTCATTTATTGAAGAATTACTAGTACTTTCTCTTCCTTCAAGACCTTCGACTCTGTCCCAGGCAGTTGGTAGGAGCTAGAGATACAGAGAAGGATAAAACATATCCCTGCCCTCAGAGAATTGAACATCCAATTATCCTTCAAACTCAGGTATGACTCAAAATGCAAGTTCTTTTTTTCTTTAATTTTTTAAAAATTGATTTTAGCGCAGAAGGGAGAGGGAGAGAGAGAGAAACATCAATGATGAGAGAAAATCATTGATCGGCTGCCTCCTGCATGACTCCTCCCTCGCCCCCCCGCCCCTGCCGCTGGGGATCTAGCCCACAACCCAGGCATGTGCCCTTGACCAGAATTGAACCCAGGACCCTTCAGTCTGCAGGCTGACGCTCTATCCACTGAGCCAAAAATGCAAGAATGCAAGTCTTTCTTCTCTTCTCTCCCCATCTCTCATGTTTCTGATGACTTCCAGGCAGCTCTCTCCAAGGGGCCAGGGCTGTGAATGGTGAATTCCCATGCCCACTACATATAGTCCTGGTTGGTATCTATACAAAGCAAACTGTTTGGTCTCACCTAATGCCAGTGGTCTTGATCCGGCACCTAGAAGGGTTCTGGAATCCTGGAGAAGGGGCTGTGTGTAAATTAAATACAAGTCCAGAGATGAAACATAATTTTGAAAGGCATATGGGGGGGGGGGGCAGAGGAGCTTAGCTGAAGAAACCAAGTTCTCCTTGTCTCAGGACCCCTTGCTCTTTATTAACACAAATTGTCCTACGGCGAGGTGAAGATATACACTTCAAAGGGTAGGGTTTCTACAGAAGCATTGTCAGATTGGAGAATTGCCTTTGGCTGTTCAGATGTTTGGCCAACAGGAGGCAATAACATGTGGATTAAGATGCCCTGAGCTGTCTGGCAGCAAGCAATCATCCTTGTCAGGTTTAAGGAAATGCCTTTAGCCATTCCCAACAGGCGATAACATATGTGACTCAGCCCTTGTTAAGTCCTCAAGTTCCATCAACCTTTCAATGAAACTCTTGCAATTATGACATGCTGGAATTGGCTTCCGGCACTCACCCACCCTCCTTTCTAGGAAAAAAAAAAGAAAATTTAGGTGACACTCTTTAAGAGACCTTCCATAACCATCCCAGACTTCATAGGGGCAGACGAGAAAATGCCATCAGGGCCTGCTGAGAGCAATGTTTCTGACTTCACTTATGGCCACAATATGTTGGCACTTTGTTCTCTTATGCATGTGGGAAAATACATCCTGAACAGAATTGCAGGGGATTATATAGATGTACCTGAATGTGTGTATATGCATAATGAATCCACCCACTTTTCCCATAAAAGCATAAACTTGGACAATCAGTTAATGAGGTTTGATCAAAAACAAATTAGTTCTTTCGGGCCCTGGGGTAGTTTTATTCAAGTAGTAATAAAAATAGTCACTTACTTGTGTATAGCATGTGACAGAGGGTACCAACAACTTTGAGGGGCTAGTAATATGGAAAAAATTAGTCCTATTTCTCAGATGAGGAAACTGAGGGTCAGAGAGGCTCCATGATGGAACAGCTCCTTGGCCTTGATTTTTTTTTCTGCCATTGGTGTTTTTTGAAGAGTACTGGACCATTATTTTGTAGAATTGTAACAGACAACCAGTGGGTCCGGGCTGCCTGTCACTACTTAAGCCAATTCAGCAGAGACAGGATTGAATCACATAGGAGCATTTATGCCAGTGCTGCCGGCAGCATGGGAGAGCAGCAGGTCATCCACAGAAATCCGCTCTGCCCCCCACCATGAGCCAGCTGCTTATATAGGGTGGAAGGATGAGGGTTACATGGGGAAACAGGCAACAGGGATAAGAATGGGTGTGCAAAATGGGTATGCAGTTTGCAGGTGATGCGGGCTGGGGGTTTGCAAAGGCCTGGGGTTATGCAAAGGGCTGGCGCCTCTGGTTTCTGCAACAAGGTTGTTCATCTTCCCATGATAATCGGCAGCTCCCGGATGGGGAGGATGGGCCCCATTCCCAGGTGAGCTCCCAGGTCCCCGCGTGCAACTCCCCGCCAGGTTAGAATGTGCTTTCTTTAATCCGAACAAAACCATCACAGTTAACAGAGCATGATGAATGTTTCTTACAATTCTAGCTGGTCCCCACTGTCCTATTTCTGCCCCTCACAGAATCATCCTTAATGGCATCATGCCATCTATACTGGTCTGTAACTTGCTTTTCTCCTTCTTGGGCCTTTTTTTTTCTGTGATTGGAACAAGGCTCAGAATTTTCCCAGTTAGGCTCTCGTCCCTGGCTGCCTCCCTCCCCAGAGGCCACTCCTTCCCTCCTGTCCCTGCCATGCTTCTGTGGTCCAGGGCTGGCACCCCTGCTCTGGTAATGAGGCTGAGCTATTCTTAGTTTTTGCTTCTGCATCTGTCTTTCCCACTGGGCTTGGGAAAGTCACTGATTCAGCCACAAAAAAAGCAAATATTTAATGAGTGTCTACTGTGTGGGCTCTGCTCCAGGCACAGGAACAGAAACCAACAGGCCAGCCCTCAAGGAACTTACATTCCCTGTGATCTTTCATCCATTCACCCATTCAGCACACTCATTCATTCAACCAGGATGCATCAACAGGCCATGTGCTGGGCTGTTTGCCTGCAGCACGCTGATTGCTCAAAATTTGCATAATGGGCTGGAAAGAGCAGCCCACCCTGGCGAAGAGAGAGAGAAAAGGTTACACTTATTCATCTGAGTCAACAACTTAAAGAGTTTCCAGAGAACTTCAGGCATTCTCATGAAGGAGCTATAAAGAGCCTGGGTCTCTGAGAGCAGCTCTAAGCTCAAAGAGCATGAGCTGAGCGGGGATTCCTCACACTGCCCATGAGGACTCAGCCAGATCCAAGCACCTCCGTCTGACCTCACATAACCCCTTGGCATGGTCTAGCAGCAAGATTGTCCAACCGAGGGTCAGAGATCTGCATTCTAGGGCTGACACAGCTGTAAAAGACGTGCTGGGCCCTAACCAGTTTGGCTCAGTGGATAGAGCTTCGGCCTGCGGACTCAATGGTCCCAGGTTCGATTCCTGGTTGTAGGCACATACCCACTAGGGAGTATGCAGGAGGCAGCTGATCGATGTTTCCCTGTCATCAATGTTTCTAACTCTCTATCCCTCTCCCTTCCTCTCTGTAAAAAATCAATAAAATATATATTTTTTAAAAAGATTATTAAAAGATGTGCTGGGTGATCTTGGGCCGATCTCTGTCCCTCTCTGGGCCTCAGCTTCTCCATTTATACATGTAGTGGCTTGCACTGAATCAGTACTTTTCCAAAATGGACTGTGAGTTAAAAATCCCAGGGGGAGCTTTTAAAGACACAGATGCTCAGGGTGCACCCCTGCCTACAGCCTTAGGAAGCTCCACACATGCCTACCAGGGATTTCTGATGCATCGGTAAACTGTGCCTGAGTTCTCTGACCCCTAAACTATGGCCTTCGATGATTCCTTTGTTCCTAACCGTTATGCTTACCAGCTGTGTGCCAGGCAGATGCAAGCCCATTACTCACATTATCTCAGGTACGGTAGAGAGGATTATCCTCATTTTACAGCAGTAGCCACTGAGGCCTGGAGATGTTCAATGACTTTTGTTCAAGGTCACCCACATCTAGTAAGACCCAGAGCAATGATTTGTGAGTCTGAGTGACCTGAAAAGAATGAACTCCTTTTCTGTGGGGTGAGTGGGGGTGGAAGTCCACTCACCATGTTCCCAACCTGGGGACAGTCCAGGTCTCCTGCCACCTCTCTTCCTTGAAAATTTAGTTAATTCTCTCTCTCTCTCTCTCTCTCTCTCTCTCTCTCTCTCTCTCTCTCTCTCTCTCCTCTCTCTCTCTCTCAAATATAAGAGAATTATTTAGAAAGTCACAGAGGTAGAAAAGGTGAGCCAGCTGGGAAATTCACTGATTCAACCACAAAAAAGCAAATCTATACTAATAAAAGGGTAATATGCTAATTAGACCAGACGTCCTTCTGGACAAAGCCATGGTGGCGGGGGCCGAGGCAGATGCAGTTAGGGGCAATCAGGCCGGTGGGGGAGAGCAGTCAGGAGTGATCAGGCTGGCAGGGGAGAGTGGTTAGGGGTGATCAGGCAGGCAGGCAGGCAGAGTGGTTAGGGGTGATCAGGCATGCAGGCAGAGTGGTTAAGGGCAATCAGCAGGCAGGCAGAGTTGTTAGGGGCGATCAGGCTGGCAGGCAGGTGAGCTGTTAGAAGCCAGCAGTCCCAGATTGCGAGAGGGATCCTGGATTGGAGAGGGTACAGGCGCTGAGGGACCTCCTCCCCCCACCCCAATGCACGAATTTCGTGCACTGGGCCTCTAGTATTTAATGAGTGTCCACTGTGTGGGCTCCCAAAAGAGGAAAAACAATTGTCTGCATGGGCCCAGGAAATGAGTTGCAGAGGCTAAAGAAGGGCTCTTGGAACTTAGGAAAAAGAAAGACAAAGAGTGAAGGAAAGGGGAAAAGGCAAGGGGAAGAAAGAGAGAGAGAGAGAGAGAGGAGGATGCGCCAAATAAATGTACCACATAGAGTGTGTGATGGATCACACACAGATCTCCACCAGGCAGGCACAGGTTAGCCGTGCACGGGACAGCCCCCTCACATGACTGAGTGCTGTCTTCAGCCCTCTATGCTGCTCCTATGCTTGCTAGGGGCAGGCTGAGCCAAGGACATGTTCGCACGCAGGCTCCAACTCTTGGAGTGGCCAAGGACAAGTCGCCAGGGTTTATGCAGCTGTCTTTCCCATCGGGCTTGGGAAAATTCACTGATTCAACCGCAAACAGCAAATCCATAATGCGTGTCTACTGCGCGGGCATTCGAAGACCTAACCAAACGCCACTGTGGCGAGAGTATCGAGAACTGAGAAGGAAGTGGGCAACATGAAGTCAAGAGGAGGCTGGCCCAGATCCTATAGGGCAGGGAGGCTGCCGGAAAGTGTTGAGTTTATTCTCGGGTGCTCAAAAGCCACAGGAAGCAGGGCCGTGGCCTGTCCTGGCTTGGTAACAATGACTATAAAATAAAGGGGGGTTATTTAGGAGGCCCTGGCAGACAGGACTTGAAGGAGTTAATTCCACCCCCTCACCTGTGCCCATGAGAGAGACTCACCCGCCTGTCTCCTGCCTCCCCGCTGATGTCTGGAACATTGCAGTCCAGTCTTGCTTAGCCCACCTCTCCTGCACAATCCCTCCCCAGCTATATGCAAGGGAGCTCTCTGCTCTGAGCTTGCTCAAAAGTCACCAATATTTGCATCTCTTGACCCTTTGGCTATATTTAAAACGTCCCACGTACCCACTGACTTGCCCCCTCACACCTGGCCTGGTGCTTTGAAAGGCTTTCTTCGTCCTCCCCGTGGTGGCAAGAACACAGAGAAGGTGACAGAGAGGAGAGGGAAAGAATATGAAATTGGACAATTGATGATTAAAGCCACCCTCCCCCTCCTCCCCAACCCTGATCAGACTGTACCAAATGGATCTTAGATATATTATTACCAGTGCCTCTCCGTTTAATGTAGGCCCGACATCACTGGGTAAATTAAATGACATTTATAATACAGCTTAACTATAAAAATGTGCTTGGGGCAGAAATTAGACATCCCCGGCCTTCTCTAGCAAAAGACATTTTTACAAATGCATGAGCACCTGAACCAATTTGGAGGCCCTGTCAATTTGATTTAGAGCCGGGGAAGTGGGGCCAATCCCAAAAGAGGAGAAACGATTGTCTGGTTGAGAAAGACTTTCACATTCTGGATCTTATCACTAACCTGCTGTGGACTCAGCAGTATCATGTAGAGAAGATGGTTGAGTGAGACCTGGGACCCTTCCTCACATGCATAACCCATGAATCCCTTATGACTTCCACATGCTCTCTCTTCCAGGCAGTATTCCCTACCCCTCTAAGCTGGGTGAGGAACATCTCAGTGGAGCACTTATATTCACTTTGTCTCAGTTAGCTATTGCTGCATAACAAAACACACCCCATCCCACCCCCACCCCAAAAAAAAAAAAAACTTACTAGATTAAAATAACAGCCACCTATTCATTATCTCCCATGATTCTGTGGTTTGTCTGGGCTCAGCTTGGAGATTCTTCTGGTCCATGTGGTGTTGGCCTAGGCTGGAAGGGCCAAGGGCATCACCCATATGTCTGGCAGCTTGAGCTGCTTATCCCCTGAGCATCTCCCTTTTCCCTCCTGTGGCCTGTCCATGTGACGTGGGCTCCTCCCAGCTTGGCAGCTGGATTCTATTCCAAGAGCCAAGGCAAAAGCTGAAGATCTTTTAAGGGCCAGCTTCAGAGGTTGCACAGTGCGTTCTGTTGGTCAAGACTAGTCACACGGCCAGCTCAGATTCAAGGACAGGGGAAGTAGAGCTCGCTCTTAATGGGCAGAGACTCGGCAGCCATCTGTTAATCTACCTGTTGGACCGATTCAGGATCTAGCATGTACTGTGCTGTTCCATGTGCTTGGCAGCTGCTATGGGAGGTACTCACCACTCTGTGCTCAATTGTCAGTTTGTGCCTGTGTCTCCTTATATCATTCATTTTAGGTAAAAGGAAGTACTATTGGTTCAGGTTCGATACCGAGGCCACAGTCCTGTGTGGGTCATTCTTAACCCAGGAAATTAGTGCGAAATATTGCAGGAATCTAAGGACCAACATTATATCTTTTATACTAGCAGCAGTAATAATAATAGCAGTCATAATGATGATTAATAGTAGTAAGTATCAACAGTAGTATAATTCCTACAGCTCTAGTACTAATAATTGTACTACTGCCTTACACTTAAGCAGGATTTAGCCATTTAAAAGCATTTTTATTTCTGTTATCTTACTGCTACCCAACAATCTTGTGAAATGCCCCGGGAGGACTTTTGTTATAATCTAAAGTTTATAAATGAGGAAACTAAGCCTGAAAAGGGATGAAAAACTTACAATGGTATCTTTATTGAAGACCTACTATGTGCTGGAAATTTACATCAATTTAACTTGCTTCTCCTACCAAAGGTGTAAGGGAGATGCTATTATTGTTACAATAAGCAACAACCTCCTGTTTGATGAGAATAATGAAAATATGCCATCAGCTAAGTCCCTTCCTTTTTCTGACCCTGTTTCTTCATCTGTAAAATGAGCAGGTTGCACTAAAGGACCTCTTGGGACCCTTGAGTCCTCATGCTCAAGGAATTGTGACAAAATTTTAATGGCTTTAATAACAGCTTGAAAGTTAGGCATCAGGGCACATCTAACTCAGGGAGTGACATAGAGCAAGTAACTTCATCCATCCTTGCCTACCTATCCATCTGCCTGTCCATCCATCCATCAACCTATCCATCAAAACATATTTTCATTCATTCACCTGTTGATGAATCTACCCATTCATCCTTACATCTTTTCATCTCTCCATCAACCTATCCATTCATCAACTCATCCTTTGCAAGACCATTTTAAGACCTTGGTTCGCCCTAAGCCCCAAATTCATGTTATGTCAGACAAGTTAAATGCATTTTTATTGAAACATTTTACAGGAAATATTGAAGTTATGCTTTCGGAATTATTTTGTTACCACAGTAACTTCCTCAATTTATATTCATCTCAAATTCTTGAAAAGTCATCAAGTACACTCAGGAAATCTTATGAAAGGAGACTCTAACCCATCAGTGCTTTTCAAACATAATGAAACTTTTATGAACACTAAATTTCAAAAAATACTAAGGTTGACATAATGGTGTGTTGTGGAGGCATTTAATTTAAGCCCTTATTAATTTTGTTTGTGCAGTTTTCTTTTACTATATTGGAGCCAATATATTGTTTTTAGCTCTCAGACATTTTCATGGGCTCTTTAAAAAAGAAGTGTAGGCCTCAGGCTCTGATGGGTAAAATAAGCCCACTTTCCAAGTCCTTTACTATCCTTCCTGGGTTTCTTGGCTCCTAGCTGAATGAAAGGAGGGAGGTCATGCAAATGAGCTATCTGGTCAACCCAAGATTGTGTGATGCATGAAGGAAACACAACATGAATCCTAATACGTCACAACAAAGAGATTTCTTCACGTTTACCCTCCACCCCTTTAGGCATTTCTGTTCTAAATTAGAAACAATAATTCTGGACTGATGAGAGAGAAAACGAAAGGCAGTTTCAAGCACTCGTCGTAAATTATAATGAATACCTACTCTACTAAGGAGCATTTTGATTACTTTCTGAAATGCGAAATAGCAGATTTATCTTTTCTGATCACATCGGGAACATTTTTTTTCCACAGAAAAAGAGGTTTCAAGAAATGCTGAAAGGTTTAGGATAATGAAGGCAAATTGCTCTTACAACAGCAGGGAGTTGTGAGCAGTTTGTGGGTCTTTGAACATGGAAAAATGAGAGAATTCCCCAGGGGGAGGAAAAAACCCGCAATTTGTCATTAGAAAATCCATCTGAGAAAAACATGGCTCAATGCCTGCGGAATACATATGAATCAGGACCCTTGGTGAATAGTCTAATCCTCATACTTACTTACCGATGAAGCAAGCATGACTCAAGAGAACTTGCCCGAGATCTCACAGCAAATTTCAGATCAAGGCCAAGAGCTGACCCTGGCTTGGCAGTCTTTTTCTCTCCTATCGTAACACATCGTCCTAAAACAGTGGGAAATACATCAATTAAAAAAAAATGTACTCTTTTTACAATTTAATATTTTTTCTTTCTTTGACATTTTTGAACATTTGGGAGATGTGTAGAGAAAGTTAAATACCCCACCGCCACCCCACTGCACCAACAAAACCTATGTTAACAGCCAATGCGAATCTTTTCTTTCCCTTTGTTACCGTTTTGAAAAGCAATTTTGTCTTTATGTTTCTATATGCTTCTCGAGTCTCTGTAATGTTTAGATTTTCCATGGCATTCAATTTTGCTCAATTCCCTGTAGCTGTTTGGGTCAAATTCTTCTAGGGATAATTGCCACGCCGGAGAACACGGTGCTGTGTGTGCCTCACCACGCACCCACGTTGGGTGTCCTTTTATTGTCAGGAACTGTGCTGGTTGTGGATGGAAAGAAGTTGTCTGGGACAGAAGAACCCTGGCCCCCGGGAAGACTCAGAGGCTGTTGGGGAGGATAGATGTATAAGCAGGCAATGCTGACAAAGAGCAATGTGTCTTGTGATAGGAATGAGCTGCAGAAGTCCAAGGATACAGCGATCCAGACTGGGGTTTGAGGAGGGCTTCCTGGAGGAGGTGACTCCTGAGCTGAATTCCAAAGGCTGAGTAACACTTGGCGAAATGAAGACGGAAGCCTGAAAGGCACTGGAGGCTCAGAGAAGAGCAAGCTCAAAGGTTGGAGGCAAGAACTTGGGGTTCTGAAAGCAACCTCTGCAACTAGACCATACTCCCACAATTCCTCTTTAACAGCTGGGAAAGCCAAGGCCTCTTGGAGGCTCTGGTGCTATTACACAGGCTATTAGCTCTTTCTGCTGTCCTTCTTGGCCTTTACAGAAGCCAGTGGTATTGTCTAAGGTGATTATCCTGCGGATGTTGGTTATAACAAGTGCATCCGGAAGCTAAGATGTGCATCAGATGTGCATGTGATGCTCTGTTCCCACCCCTGAGTTCAGACATCCTTACCTGCACTTGCTAGTTGGCAAGCCTGGACTGCACCTCACTGACAGATCCACAGTGACTTGCATCCAGGCCAAGCTGAGGGTATTTGGGAATCTGCCTATGAATCAACCATCGGGCAATGCAATCGGTTCTCAGAACAGCGTTGGGGGATTTTGATGGGATGAGAGAACTCCTGGTGGTATAGAGGAAACAGAACCCAATTTCTAAGAGCTTGCACTCTTGCTCAATCTTTGCCTCTCATATCGAATACCAGCTCTCCCACTTACAAGCTGTGCAGCCTGGAGCCAGTGACCCCATCTCTCTGTGTCCTCACAGAGACAGAGATGGAGATGAGAATAGTTCCTACCGGGAGGGACTTGGTATAGATACAAACCCATGTAAAGATCTTGATTGAATGACACACACACACACACACACACACACACACACACACACACCCTCGGTGCTCAACAAATGGTAGCTGTTGGTGTTATCTTATTTTAAGTTCCCTCAGGCCTCCCAGAATTGTTTGGGGCCAGCTATTTCCACCAACATAGTCTTTTTCACAAAGGTCTGTGCTGGGCACAAAGCGATGGGGAGATGCAGGAGGCTGGCAAGCATCTCAAACACCCTGCAGGGCCTCCCAGGCACCATCAGGAATGACTCAGTGTGGGGAGTTATTTTGGTTCAGCCTTTGTCTGCCCTGCTCTGGTTGTTCAGATAACTGGACTGGGCCTGACTTCGCAAGACCAGCCAGACTGATCTCTCCTCCAGTCTGACCTCCAGCTCTCAAGCTGCCTTGGGTACACCTGCTGCCTAGGAGTGAAATAGTCCCCATACAACCAAAGCAGGGGAGGGTGGGACGATGTTACCACCCTCTCTGAGGGATTCGGAGTGACATTGTGATGCGAAGCCCAACTGTGAGAGTCAGAGTGAGCTTCATTCTAATTTCAGTCTCGCCGCTGCCTGTCTCATCAGCTCCTCTCTCTGGACCTCAGTTTACTCATTTCTAAAATGGGGGTAGAAATGCCCACCTCATTGGGTTATCATGAAGATTAAATGAGATCCGAATATGTTAAGTGCTCGGTACTATCTTGGGATGTCATAAACACTCGGTAATTTCTAGCTATTTTATTCTTATATTTATGCATTCATTTTGGGGAAAAAAAATAACTGAACTACATTTGTCTCTATATGCCGTGTCCCCGGATAGATGCTGGTGATATAGTTGCAAGCAAATAGATGTGATCTCCGCCCTCAGGAAGCCCAGTCCATCAGAGGAGAAAAGCAATAAGCAAGTTAAATATACATATACTAGAGGCCCGGTGCATGAAAATTCATGCACTTTGGCGGTCCCTCAGTCCAGCTTGTGCCCTTTCGCAGACCAGGAGCCCTTGGGGGATATCTGACTGACGGCTTAGGCCAGGGAGCGGGCCTAAGCCGCAGTCTGGCCTCCCTCTGTGGGAGGCGACCTGTGGACCAATTGGTGGACAGCGCAGGCCAGCAAGTGGCCGGCCCCGCCCACAGGCGAGCAGTTGGCCCCATCCCCCAGTGCCCCACCGCCGCCCTCGCTGGTGGCCTCCCTCTGCAGGAGGCAACCAGCGGGGTGATCAGGGGGAAGGGCACCAGCTGGTGAGTGGCCGGCCCCGCCCCCCTATTGTCCCTCCGCCACCACTGGTTTGCCATGACCCCCTGTTCATCATCCCCTCCCTCTGCCCGCTGGCACCTGCCTGGGCTGGTCTGGCACCGCCCACTCACCGGCCCTACCCCCAGCCAACTGGTCATTCCACCATTTGGTCGATTTGCATACTAGGCTTTTATTATATAGGATGTGTATGTATAAAGTCACAGGTAGGAATAAAAGTGCTGTGAAGGCATCAACCAGGGTGCCGGGATCAGGAATCAGGTGGTCAGGGAGGCTGCCTGAGGAGGTGATCTTTGAACCAAGACCCGGTGGGTGACTTAGGGGTTAAACAGGTCAAGAACAAGGGAAATGGCATGTGCATCGGCCCTGAGGAAGGAATCAGCTTGTCGTGTTGGAGTCAGAACCAAGGCCACTGTGGCTGGAGCGTGGTCAATGCGGGCAAGTGTGGTCAGAAATGGAGTGAGAGAGAGCCAGGCCCCAGAACACTCAAGGCCTTGCCGTAAGCGTTTGGAGGCCATCTAAGAACAGTGGGAAGGGAGCTGTTGAGAAGTGTGGGGTCGAGAAGTGAGGGATGGGTCCGAGTTCCCTTTTGGAACTCTCCCTCGGGCTGCTGGGTGGAGAGTGAACTTGAAGGGAAGGCGAGTTGGGAAGCTACTGTAGTCATCCAGTGAGGCAACACGGCGACTCCCACTTGAGCGGAAGCTGTACAAGTGGCAGGTTCAAGGTCTATTTTGAAATTAGAGTCAGTAGATTTGCTGATGGATGCAATGTGGGGGAAAGGGAGAAAAGAGAATCAAGGCCGTCCCCGGGCTACCACTCGAGTGGCTGGCTGGATCAGGTGGTACCATCTGCTGGGATGGGAAAGATTTTGGAGATCCTAGTTAGGATCAAGGTCAGTTGCTGGGCTCTTGCAGCACTGACATTGAATGGAAGGTACAGGCAGTTCTCGGTTACTTCGGACTCCACATGTGTTGTTTCGTGGTTAGGTCGCCATCTCCCATCTATAATAATAAAAGCATAATATGCTAGTTAGACCGGATGTCCTTCCTTCCGGACAAAGCCGCAGCGGGCAGGGGTCACAGCAGAGAGGGCAGGCGGCAGCAGGCAGGAGCCAGGGGCAAGGCCCTTGCACGAATTTCATGCATCGGGCCTCTAGTTTATTTATTTAAAAAAAAAAAAAGTTCCGTCATTTCAACGTATGTACATATGTGCTTTATGTTTATTATTATTTATTTACCACAAGTAAAGGTCAGGAATTGTTATCTTTGTTTCAATTTTTTTTTTTTTTACTGTTTCACTTCATTACTGCTGTGTTTGTGCTCCATGTGAGTGATGTACGTGCTTACATAGGTGGGTTCCGACTTACGGCGAAAATCGCGTTACCTCGCGCCTTAGGAACGGATCTCCGTCGTAACCCGAGGACCTACTGTATCTGTCACCAGCAATACAGTGTGCCCAGCCTCTGGTACATCTAGCTGTCGATCTAGATACGCCCTCTCACACGCATACACCCAGGCTCATTACATCCCCTTAGTTTATGCCTTCAAAGCACTGAGGACAAATAGAATTATCTTATTTATTTATTTTCATAGGTACCCTCTATCTCCGTAACCAGAATATAAGGTGTGTGAGGGTGGGACATTTGACTTTTCTTGTTTACTGTCAACCCCCAGGGCCTAAGGCTGGGTCTGACATAGTTGTTGCTCCATAAATCCCTTTCTTAAAAAATATATATTTGTATTGATTTCCGTGAGGAAAGGAGAGGGAGAGAGAGAGAGAGAAACATCAATGATGAGAGAGCATCCTTGATCGGCTGTCTCCTGCACATCCCCTACTGGGGATCGAGACCGCAACCCAGACATGTGCCCTGACCAGGAATCCAGCCGTGACCTCCTGGCTCATAGACTGATGCTCAACCACGAAGTGACGTCGGCTGGGTGCTCCATAAATCCTTGTGGAATATGTAAGCGTCTGTGTTGACATGGTGATGTGTGCATTTAACTTTGGTTGCTTGCCAGGTGTTCTTTTCATGGATCTGAAATAGCCAAATGGATTCTCCGTGGGTTCTCCCCATGGGTTGGGGAAGGCCTGAGGCTGGTCCTACTGGGCAAGCTGCACACTGCGAGGAGAGAGCCACGATTCTGGCGCGGAGAGAGCCGGGAGGGGTCGTAGTGAACGGACAAATGAATGTCAGGAGCGCTCTGTTGTGAAAACGGGGTGGTTGGGGGCCTTCCAGGAAGACCTGACAATGTCAATTGACTGCAGGAAGAGTTAATATCTACTTGCAGCCCAGCCAACTGGACTCAGTTGCTAAGCAACTGCCTCCCCGGAGTTATATAATATGTAAGGGAAACACTTTTTTTTTTTCTTTGCAAATGGAACACAGGCTTTCTAGGTGACAGGGGCTCTTCGCCGTGATCTTTCTGGTCTCCCGTTGACTTGGGTGAGTTAGACATGAGAGTGGCCACGCGGTGGCTTCCCAGCTGCCTTCATCCAAGAAGGGGTGGATTTGGACAGAGGTGGGAAAGGGCAGTCTGTTCTCTCTTCTTTACCCACATGGAGTTCCTGGGGAGCTCTGGCATGGTCCCACCCCCCTCTGTGGGTCTGCCAGAGGGGCTTTTGTGACATCGAATCTCCCTAAAGATTTGACCAAAAAGGGAAAAGCTACTACTGGTCTACCCAGAGTTTCATTTGCTCATGGAATCATCCATCACCCTGGTCTTTGAGAAGCCCTACAAACACGTATTGAGTGAATGAATAAGTCACTCCTTCAATGATCACAATGCAGTATTAGAGAAGCAGAGGGGTCCAGGAGTGAACCACAAACTTTGGAATCAGAACAGATTTCAAACCTGCAAATTACTGAACCCACTCTGTTTTTTCATCTGGAGGTGAAGATGATGGTGATGATGATGGTGATGGTGATGGTGATGGTGATGGTGATGGTGATGGTGATGGTGATGGTGATGGTGATGGTGATGGTGGATGGTGATGATAATGATGAGGATGATGGTAAAACTAGTCTTAACCCTTTGCACTCGCTTGCTTTTTTCTCGATTCCTTTATTCTAATGCTAACCATGTCGAGTCACACTCGACATCCAAGTGCAAAAGGTTAAGTGCCTTGCAGGGCTGTGGCCAAGATCTAGTGAGATACTATATATGAAAGTTGCTCCAGAAAGCTATATAAGTATTCGTGATCATTAGAATGACGCTAAGACTGTAACTCAGATTCAGGGCTTTTTGTAGAAGGCCATAGTGTGGACAGTGATGGCAGGAGCACATATAGAGAGATGATGGGGGTGGGGGAAGAAAGGAAGGGATCCCTAAAAAGAGGAAGGGATCTCAGGGTGAGGGCAGCTCCCCATGAGGGTGTGACTATGAATTTGCATCCTAAGTGTGTCTGGTTGGTATGAGAGGGAATTGATGGACAGAAAGCCCTTCCACTAGTAGCTCTCAGCTACTCGGGGAACTGGGAAAGTTTTAAAATGGGTTGATGGAACCAGAATCTGTGCTAATGGGGATCTGGAATATTTATATATTTTTTTCACTTCCCACATAATTCCATAGAATATTTAAGGAGAGCTTTACCCCATGCCAGGCACTATACGAAGGACTTCGCATTCAGTATCTCAATATTCACAAAGATCTCAGGAGATGAATGCAATTCCCCCCACTTTATAAATGAAGAAAACGGAAGCACAGAGAAGGTACGTAACTTGCCCAAGGCCAGACAGATAGTAGTAGAGCTGGACCTCATTTCTAGCCCCCACATCCCACTCTTCACTATCCCAACATACTGCTTCTCCAGGCACATTGAAAATGTGAGTTAAGCCCTGGCCAGTTTGCTCAGTGGTGAGAGCATCAGCCCCAAGGACTGAAGGGTCTTGGGTTTGATTGCTGGTCCTCCCGTTACAGGTTTGATCCCCAGCCCTGGTCAGGGCACATGCAGGAGACAAACAACCAGTTGATGTGTCTCTCTCACATCTGTTTTTTTCTCTCTCTCCCTTCCTCCCTCTCTAAAATCAATTTTTAAAATGTAGACAACCACACACCCAGCTCTCAAATTGCCCAGGGCCTGATGCCGAGTAGGGTCTGCGAATAGCTCCCAACATCCGGGTATTCTGACGGAGGCAGCCTGGCATCCCCTTCTGGGCTCATCTCAAGCCTACTCTCTCTCTAGAACAGACAGCCTGGGAGGGAGGGAATGTCTGGGAACTATTTAATGCGCATCTATTCATCCGAGAGAAAACCCACAGTTTGATGACGCCGGATGCTACTTAATACAAAATGATAACTTCAGGGAGAGGCAAAGCAATCTTTTTAATTACATTGGTTTGATTCGTCTACCTGATGCTTTCTGGGAGAGGTTAATTTAGTTGATTCTCTTTTATGTGCAGTCCCATTACTTCTAATGTCTCCAACACATATTTATGCAATAAAACAAGAGAAGAGAGATACAGACAGCCAAGGCCCCAGGCAAGGAGGACTTTCAAACTGTCCATGCAGGTTGGTAAATTTCCTTCTGCTAATCTGCTCTCTGGACAAATGGGTCAAGATCGGAAGTTGTAGCTTCAGCCCCCAGGGCCTTTATAGACTTAACTAAACATACGAAAGGCAGGAGAGGGAGCTGACATCCACAGCCCAGGAGGTGCGCCTGGCGCGTCTCCCATGTTATCGCCTTTAGTCTGTGTTTATCCTGGGCCGAGCACGTACATGGATGGCCTCCTTGAAATCTCACAATAGCTCTCTGCACTTGGGACTGTTATCCCCATTTTACAGATGGACAACTGAGTCTCACTGGTTAAATTATTTAGCCAAGATCACACCGGCAGGAAGATTGACATTTAGCTGGTTCCTAAGGCTTCCTGAATCCTTCTCCTTCCTTCTCCCTGCCTCAAGCCATCCCTTCCTCCTCCTGTATTCATTTCCTTTTACCTCCCTTCCTTTCTCCTGGTAGTAAAACGTTGGATGTGAGTGTTTGTTTGCATATACAGCCTGCCCTGCAGACCCATGGGTTCTGCATCTGCAGATCCAACCGAACACCACGGATTGAAAATATTCAGAAAAAAAACATGACATGGTTGCCTGCGTGTACCGTGTGGCTAGGCCTACTAGTGGTTGTGTCTGTGCTGACCACGTACAGACATTTTTCTTGTCATCATTCCCTAAACAATACAGCGTAACAGCTACTTATATAGCATTTACACTGTGTTAGGTGTTCTAAGCGATCTAGGGATGATTTAAAGCACACGGGAGGAGGACGTGCGCAGGTTATATGCAAACACTACGCCACTTTCTCTCAGGAACTTGAGCATCCAAGGATTCTGGCGTCGGCATAGGTCCTGGAGCCAGTCCCCTGAGGACACCGAGGGACGGCTATGGATTTGCATGTGCGTGTGCATCTGATTCATCCTTCCAATCATTGATTTGAGCTCTAATTATGTGCCAGGGTTGGTAGTTGGTGCTGGACAAACAGCCTCAGAGGGGAGGCAAGGTCCTTCGGCTTTCTCCAGTCCAATCACAGGACAGCTGGCAGGGCTTGGTGCATCCCCATTGGCCACTGCCTTCCCATGTCACCCTCCTTGGACTGGATTTCACTGTGTCCGGGCCCTGCAGTGTTCTCCTATTTGAGAAGGGGTGGGAGGAAATGGCACTGCGGGCTCCCTGTCTCCCAGACGTATCCCCCGCCTCTCGGCCTTCACTCCAGCAGGACCCTCCTCCTACCTTACCCCCCCCTTCCATTTGTCAGCCAAACCCCACTCAGAATCTGAGTCCAATTCAAATACCCCCACACCTCCTCTGGTCTCCCCCCCCCCCCCCCCCCCACCACCCCCAGGGGGCCGGAGCCCGCCTTCTCCAAGCTGCAGGCTCCCTGCACTTTTGTCCGGATCTCATCCGGGTTTCACTCCGTGGCGGACTTGCCTTTTCTCCCTGCTGACCTGGAAGGAGCCCTTCCGGGGATGAGCGTGTGTTCTGTTCCAGCCGGAGCCCACGCCCCTGGCAGGCTGCCTGGCATCCAGTAGGCACTCAAAAAAAGTTCACCTAATAGATTTAAATGCCTCTGGAGGTGGTAATGGAACGCAATGTTTAACAAACAGAAACAAACTCCTCTATGCAAAGAACAAGCCAGGTGGGGGGGCGGGGGGAAGGGGAAGGAAGGTGAAGGGGATGAAGAAGTACAACCCGCCAGTTATAAAATTAGTCACGGGGACGTGAAGCACAGCACAGGGAATAGAGTCAGAGATACCATAAAGAATATGGATGGTGCCAGGTGGCAGCGAGATGTTATCGGGGTGGTCGCTTTGTGAGGTGCATAAATATCGAATCGCCATGTTGTACACCTGGAGCTAATATAATATTGTAAATCAACTCTATTTTAGAAATAAATTTTTAAAAAAATAATAAAAGCACAGGCTTTGGCAATGACTGTATCTCAAGCCCATACGGTCACTGTTTGTGGCAACCACCTCAAGTCTTCTGAGTACCCGTTAGCTCATCTTTAAAATGCGGGTAACAGCTCAGCCGGTGTAGTTCAATGGTTGATTGTTGGCCTATGAACCAGGAAGTCACGGTTCGATTCCCAGTCAGGGCACGTGCTCGGGTTTCTGGCTTGATCTCCAATAGGTAGCGAGCAGGAGGCAGCCGATCAATAATTCTCTCTCATCGTTAATGTTTCTGTCTCTTTCTCCCTCTCCCCTCCTCTCTGAAATCAATTTTTTAAAATATTAAAATTGAGAGTAATGACAAGGGTGAAATGAGCGAATGCCTCTGAAGTATTTTCAAAGCCCTGACCCAGAGCAGAAACCCAATACATGGGAACTGCTGTGATCATCATCATCATATCATTAGGACTACTACTACTAATTTCTACAGAAGACAAAAGCTGAGGAGTCCAATTTTCTATCTTCCCTCACACCTCTGTCTAGATCCACATGTATCCCCCTTTTTAAATTACATTTTTGGGGGTAACTAGTTAATAACATCATATACATTTCAGGTGTACAACTTTATAATATGACATGTATCCCTTTAATCACATGGCTAAATGTCTGATTTGTATAAAAGCAGCCTATTGCTTGTTGGTTCCAATGAGAAGATAGAAATGTCACTCCCCAACTCCTTTTTTTTAAAAAGTTTTTTTTAAGTTTTTTAGAAGTTCAAATATTTCTGTTATTCAATAGTTATATATATACTAGAGGCCCAGTGCATGAAATTTGTGCACTCGGAGGGAGGGGAGGATCCTTCAGCCTGGCCTGCGCCCTCTCGCAGTCCAGGAGCCCTCAGAGGATGTCCGACTGATGGCTTAGGCTTCCCGAAAGGCTCCCGCACCACCACTGCGCTCGCCAGCTGTGACCTGGCTTCTGGCTGAGCGGTGCTCCCCCGTGGGATTGGGCTGAAACCGGCTCTCCAATATCCTCTGAGGGGTCCCAGATTGCAAGAGGGCACAGGCCAGGCCGAGGGACCCCACCAGTGCACGATTGGGCCGGGGAGAGACGCGGGAGGTTGGCCAGCCGGGGAGGGTCTGCAGGAGGGCTCCAGGGCATGTCCGGCTCATCTTGCTCAGTCCCAATCAGCGGGACTCCAGCAGCAAGCTAACCTACCAGTCGGAGCGTCTGCCCCTGGTGGTCAGTGCACTCCATAGCAACTAATAGACTGGTTGACTGTCTGCCCCCTGGTGGTCAGTGAATATCATAGCGAGTGGTTGAGTAACCTTAGCATATCATTAGCATATTGATTGGTTGAATGGCCAGCCAGTCGACTGGACACTTAGCATATTAGGCTTTTATTATATAGGAGATATATATATATTTTATTGATTCTTTACAGAGAGGAAGAGAAAAGGATAGAGAGCTAGAAACATCGATGAGAGAGAAACATCGATCAGCTGCCTCTTGCACACCCCCTACTGGGGATGTGCCAGCAACCAAGGTACATGCCCTTGACTGGAATCAAACCTGGGACCCTTGTGTCCGCAGGCCGACGCTCTATCCACTGGGCCAAACCGGTTAGGGCGCTCCCCAACTCCTTAACCACAGTGTGGTGCCGCCGAACCGGTACAGGGTCCTCCCGGGTTAACCATCAATTCACGGTGGCACCTTCTCTAATAGGCAGTGAAGGAGGCATTGGCTGTCTCCGGAACGTTCCTAACCTTTGAGATTGATGGATGAGAAGGCCGCCCAGCCTCCTCTCCAGAACGCTCCCTCGAGGCCACTGTCAGACACAGAATCCTGAGCTAGAGGGACAGGCAGGGGACAGGGGTCAACTCCGATATTCTTCTGCCAGTAAACAATTCATCAATTTTATGTCTTACTTTTTTCTGACGAGGTTAGTGGTGGAGGAGAGGGAGCGTTTAATGATGATGTGGGTGGAAGGGCAGATCTGCTTATTCAATCACAGCCGCACAAAAATAGAGAAGACCTTTAGATGAGTGATCGGCCCCCGGATGATTTAGAATACTCTCCACTAACCGTATTATCGAGCTCGCATGCGCTGAATCATTCATCATCATTAACTAACGTTTAATAGAAATAATTCTTTAAAATTAACGCTGGGCTGCAGTAATTTTCCTTAATTGTAATACTTACACAGCACTATTTAATTTTTGAGTTTGTAGTCGAGTTTCTTTCTAGACAGATCCTTTTTATTTTTCTGTTGAACCCGCTGAAGACAGATTATTCCTGCAGCGCCCCCTGGTGGAGCAATTCCTAGAGTTGCCCACATGGGAAGCAGTTTGGTGGCTCATAGGTGCCTGCAACTTGGGGCCCTCCGCCCTGGTGATTGGCTTAGGAATAGTCAAGGTGTCAGCATCTGGGTTGTTTCTCCAGGACCTAGAATGCTGCAGGGTACATGAGAACTCCCCAGCAGACATCTGTTGAAGGAATAAATGAAGCTGGCAGTCACATCTTGTTCTCTGTCACCTCCATGCCATCTACCTTGGCTGGAAATGCCCTAACCCCTCTCTCACCTTCACCTAGGTGGCCCGGCCTTACATCCCTGTGAAACTTGCCCGGGAACCCTCTGGATTTGGTTAAGTGAGACCTTGATGCTCCCTTGGGTCCAGACATTCCCCTTCATGGATGGCAGCAATGATGTAGGTGATGTAGCCCCCTAGTCTCTGAGCCCTGCTAGGTGATGGATGTTTCTTGTTTATCTCTACGGCAAGCAGTACCTCTTATATAGAAGGTGTTGGTGCAAGCTTGAACAGATGAGTCAAATCACTGATGTTTGTCCTTTGTTGCACCCTTTCCCGCTCTGGGACCAGTTTCCCTGCCTAAAATAAGGATGTAATAACCACAGGAACACTTACTAAGCACGTTCTATATGCCAGGCATCATTTTATCATTTCATGCTCATTTCAAACAGGTGTGACGGGTGACAACCGGCAGCCTCCTGGGCTTACCCAACAGGCCCGTGACGTGTGCCCGGGAGGTTCTGCGCCACCAGACCTGATTCCCTTCCGCCCTTCTCCTCCTTCTCGTTATTTCTTTCCATCGATATCATTGGCAAAGCAATCTCAAGGTTACATCTAAAAGAGAGGTGGGTTTCCCTGCCTCTCCTCATTCAAGAATATGGACGGCTGTCTTTGGCACATCCCATTTCCGTCAACACTACTATGAGCATTCAAGGTCCTTTCAAATCTGCGTTCTTTTTGCTGTTCAAGGTCATTTTCAATGACTTAACATCCACCAGAATGGTCTTCTTGGGGCTGGTCAATTGCCAGCAATCATAACCTGGTCCCCACTCCTCTGCTCCCCCTTTAAGAATTTCTTCCTGAAGAACTCCCTGTTGCTTATCCCACCGAGCCCTCACGTGGATGCCTTTCTCACTACACCCTGCCTGCAACTCCTCTTTCTATCAACCACTGTTTCTCAAAGTATGAGTCCCCGACCACCTTTATCAGAAGCACCTACGGGCCCTATTAAACGTGTGGTTTCCGGTTTCCCATCCTAGACTCTCTGTGTCAGAACCTCTGTGGGCGGGGGCTGGAATTGGCATTTTAACGACGCCTCCAAACCAATCACACTGCGGTTCAAGAACCGCTGCTCTCACCAGATTGCTTTCTTCTTGAATTAATTTTAATTCTCCTGAGAGTCCTTTCGAGAATCAATTTAGCAGACGCTCCTTCTCCTCCAGAAAGCGAACTGAGCCTTCTTTCTTTTCAAGCACTTTTTTAGCGACTGGTTCAGACTCTCTGGGATGGTGTGAGACTCCACACTGTCTTCTTGAGCCACCAGGCCACCACCCTGCCCAGGCCACCATTCGTGTTTCAGGGGATCGTCACACCCAACCTTCCAAACGCCTTCAGACCTTGTGTTGGTAGTGCTCAAAAATTCCCACTCTCTAACAATGTTTATGCCTTTAGAATCCATCCTCTGCCTTCCTGCTGGGGTGTCTTCCCCCAAAAGAGTCTGAGCTGTGTCACCAAATATCTTGGTGGCATCTCCTATACAATGAGTGCTCGACCTACAAACATGACCCTTCACAGCTTTGCCATATTGTAAGTTCCCAGCTTGATCCCCACCATCCCGGCCAATGTTCCCCCACATACATCTTAGAGAATGCTGTTACTATTTGGGAGGATCTCTGCACCCCACCCAAGACCCAAATTGTCCCTCCTTTGGGTTAATTTCCAGAACCATCTCCATTTCCCTCAATTCTTACCCCAGGGAAGAGATGGTCGCTCTTTCTTCCGTGGCCCGAGTTCTGCATAGCATATGATTTTTTTTTAATTAAAAAAAAAAAAGAAAAAAAAAACATTTGAAAGTGCTTTCTGTATGCCAGCCATGTTATGCCCATTATTATCTTACCTAACCTTCCCAGAATCCTCTGCAGTAGGTGCTATTATTATCATCTCCATTTTGGAAATGGGGAAGCTGAAACCCAGAAAGTCGAGTCACTTGTCCAAGGTTAGGCAGCGAATAAGATGAAGAGTCAAGATTCAAAACCATAGCCATCTGACTAACACTAAGTGGCCGCCAATAACATGGAAAAACTCAAATATCCAGAAAGGACAGGCTGACGCATTCTCTGTGTCAAGAGAATATGGTCTAGCCATCCATATGGCATTGTCTCTGCGGTGAATGGGAAAAGTCCGAGTGTTTAGGAAATGGGAAATGGCACCCGTTCGGGGTTCTGTCACATAACCTAGAGCAGTGGTCGGCAAACTCATTAGTCAACAGAGCCAAATATCAACAGTACAACGATTGAAATTTCTTTGGAGAGCCAAATTTTTTAAACTTAAACTTCTAACGCCACTTCTTCAAAATAGACTCGCCCAGGCCGTGGTATTTTGTGGAAGAGCCACACTCCAGGATCCAAAGAGCCACATGTGGCTCGAGAGCCACAGTTTGCCGACCACGGACCTAGAGCAACTAATTTCGAGCTAACCTGTCAGAGAAAGGTGGAAGAACTCGGGGAAACTAAGCCATCTCTTTGTGAACAGAAAATTGAAAACGGCATTGAAGCATGGAACTTAAAGCTAATCTCCTATGCCTGGTGAAGCCAGAGTGATTTATTTTGAAAGCTTCAGGGACAATTTATCCCTAAAAGGGATGTCTGGAATAAACCAGTGTTTTTTGAACCCTGACCACCCTCATTTTATTCTTAATGCATCTACAACTTTAAGGCAAAAAGCATAAACTTCCATCTTAGTTCTATGGACGGTTGGCCTATGCGGTCACTTTTACTGATGGTAGACATTGAGACAGGGTTTCTCCTATGGTGCTCATTTCCTGTTGTTTTTTGTTGTTGTTTTTTCAAGTCACTTGCACCCACTAGAATTCTCAGGAGGTAGTGGGGAAGAGAGTGCAATGCAGTACTCCATTCTTCTGGCTCTGATACCACAAAACTTGGTAACCACCCAGCAGGCAGAATGCTACAGGATTATAAGCTTTGCTGTTAGACCTTGAACCTTGCTTCTGTCCATTATTAACTTCATCACCTTAGGCAACACTTAACCTCCCTGACCCTCAATTCCTCCATCACAATGAAAATGATTCGTTACCTCACAAAGTTGTTATTAAGAGCAAATGGAATAATGCAGATGAACCCTGGCACATAGTAGGTTTTCAGTAAAGGTAGATACCATCATCCTATTAACATTTAATATAGGTGCTAATATGGGTGTATTTCGATTTTTCAACTTAAGTGTATTTTAATTTTTTTGTCTTTTTTCTTCTTGTTTCTCCTTTTTAGCATTCTTCTACATTATTTGATTTTTTTACACATACATTTTATCTATTGATGTTTCCGCTATGTATCATTACCTTTCTTGGTGATTGTTCTAGGGATGACAACATGTGTCCTTTAATTAGCATTAGAGTTGATGTTGTGCCACTTCATATAAAATTGAGAAACTTTGCAACCATAAACCCTTGCATTGGTCATGTATGGTGGGAGGGTGCAATTGAATTCACTTCCTCAGTTGACCAAATGATTGCCTTGTCTGCGAACTGTCCCGGAAGATGCTCCTTAAGGAACAGTCACATCTTAGATCCAGGGCTGAGACTCTAAAAGTCAGCTCATAAGGTAGCACTCACATGGCATGCAACCACAGCGGAGGGCCACGCACCCCCTCTCTGTCAGTCCAGTACGGCCAGATTGTAATCCAGTGTTGCCACAGATGATCATTTCTTCATTTGGCGAAATAGCTGATATATTAGCTAGGCTACGTCATGTTAAGACGCTGTAGTGAATACACCCCCAAAACCTCAGTGACTTAGAGCGGTAGAAGTGGTTTATCTCTTGCTCGTAAAATGTCTATTGCAGGCAACTTTCCTCACGGACCTTCAGGCATGCAAATTCCTTCTGACCTGAGGCTCTACCATCCTTGGGCGATGGAGTTCTTTGATGGGTCTTCAGCAGAGTGAATATGGGGGGGGGGGGGGGCTTTTAATTGGGCCTCAAAGTGGCACAACCATAGACAGAACTCAGTCCCTAACTGCAAGGGGGGCTGGGATATGTAGCCTAGTTTTATGCACAGGAGGAAAAGGAAATAGGTTTTTTGTTTGTTTATTTTTTAAATATATTTTATTGATTTTTTACAGAGAGGAAGGGAGAGGGATAGAGAGTTAGAAACATCGATGAGAGAGAAACATCGATCAGTTGATGGCTACATATCCCAGCGTCCCTTGCTAACACAGGTGGGTGGTACCTACAGCTTCACACTCCCTACTGGGGATGTGCCCGCAACCAAGGTACATGCCCTTGACTGGAATCTACCCTGGACCCTTCAGTCCGCAGGCCAACGCTCCATCCACTGAGCCAAACCGGTTAGGGCAGGAAATAGGTTTTAGTGAAAACCCAGAATCCTCCGCCACACTTGCCTTACATCATGAGTTAAATTCACTCCATGGAACAGGATGCTCACACTTTGAGGGGTAGGTGAGGACCAGACTGACCCAGGGCAGCACGTGCTCATGGCCTATTGCTTGTACAACATTCAGCCAAATTGCCCACATTCCTTAACTCTCTCTTCTTATCTGAACTTATGGAGGTGAATTCGTGTCATTCAAATATGCACCTGCTGTGACTCGGCTCAGTGCATCTCTTCCATTGTGCCCAGTACAGTGCCTGGCAGGTAGAGGAGGCTCAGGAAATGGAGGAGGAGGAAGCGGGGAGGGAAGGAGAAAGTAAGGAAGAAGGAAGGTCAATGGAATTATATGTCCTGTGAAGCTGTAGGTACCACCCACCTGTGTTAGCAAAAGTTATCATTGATCCGTGAACTAAGGTGAGAAAGTGGGAGGATAACACGGTCCCACCATCTGGAAAGCTTCTCAGTCAGTAGAAGCCATTCCCCATCCCCCGCCCCCACAGGCCACATCCTCCCATCCATCCTCCACCTCCACCATCTATCAGGACCATGTCTGTTGGAGGAACGATAAAGCCACAATCAAAGCAAAACCCAGAACAAAACAAAAAAACACTTCTCCGTTTTTTTTTAACCAAAAGCTTTCATCAATTCTCCAATTCCTTTCTCTGCCCCCAGAGAGAAAATTGGAGGGTTCCCATTCAGAGAGCTCATTTTCCTGAGTGGGTTCTGAAAAAAGGATGGAACATTAGGCCTTTTCCTTTAAGGGAACACAGCGCTCCTTTTAGAATGCATCGGGGCATATTGGAACACAGGCAACAACAGCGGAAGGCACTCGTGTGGTGATAATTTGATGCGATTCCGATGTCAGGGACATGCCGCGCTGGTCTTAGTCAGCTTCCCCGAAGGCGTTGCTTTTGTGTGTGTTGCCTGGGAGAGTGGGTGCGTGGAAGCGCAGACACCAGCTCGGCACCCTCAGGCCCAGGCCCTCTTTTCCCACCCCCCTTCTCACAGTGACTTTCTGAGTCCAATCCAAAAGACTCCTTGGGGGCACAGAAGAAGTTGGAAAAATTTCAGATTCTTCATCAGGAAAGAGTCCACAAACCAAAATGAATCCACATGCAGTTGAGGGTTTGGCCTGGAAATATTTTACAACATTTTAAAGTGAATTATTCCAACATTTAAAATGGAAGATTTTGCCCTGGCCAGTTTGGCTCAGTGGATAGAGCGTCAGCCTGCAGACTGAGGGGTCCCAGGTTCAATTCCGGTCAAGGGCATGTACCTTGGTTGCTGGCACATCCCCAGTGGGGGGGTGTGCAGGAGGCAGCTGATCAATGTTTCTCTCATTGATGTTTCTGACTCTCTATCCCTCTCCTTCCTCTCTGTAAAAAAATCAATAAAATATATATTTTTTTAAATGGAAGGTTTTTTTTCTTTCTTTTTTTTGTGTGTGTGTTTTATTTTTCTTCTTTTTTTATAGTTAAAATGAAATACATTAATGCAAGTAAATCACATTAGTATGTGCCTGACATATACTAAGTATTCAACAAATGTTAGCTGTTGTTATTTATGTACGATGATGTCTTCAAACAGGGACGGAGGGCCTAACCCAGAAAATAGTGGTTTTTAGCCACTCGCATGTTCTCTTGGCTCCTGAAACATGTGCTGTGCCCACCCTAGGTCGTCCAAGCACATCCACAGAGTCTCCTTAATTGGAGACAACTGTCAGCGGCTTTCATCTGCATAACTGAAGAATAAAAGCAATTTTGACTCGGCAGACAAGACAGTAGAGTTTAATCTTCCAACTTGATTGACTTGGACGCGTTCCTGTCAATATAAAAGATTCTGTTTGGGGCTGCGGAGAAGCCGAGGCCAGCACCCCTGCTGGGCCTCCAGCTCAGGGCCCCGTGGGGTGGCGTCCTGCTGCAGGCTCTGCTGCAGGCTGTTGGCCGCCTTCCTGTCACTTGCTGTCGAGCGACCACCATGTTGGGCCTTCTGATGGGCTCAGGGGTGCGGCTGAGTGAAGGGGACAGATTTTTAAAGCCACCCATAAGTTTGAGAAATTTCAGCTTCTGTCCCTCGTTTTCAATACCAGCGGTATCCCACTGGCCAAACTGAGTTCCTGTCCACTTCCTGTCCATTTCAGAGGCTTCTGTTTTGCCTGATTCACGATCAATTTCTTTTCTTTTTTTTTTAAAAAAAAGTATATTTTCATTGATTTCAGAGAGAAAGAGAGAGGGAGAGAAAGATAGAAACATCAATGATGAATCGCTGATTGGCTGCCTTCCACAGGCCCTACACTGGGGATCCAGCCTGCAACCTGGGCATGTGCCCTGACCGGGAATCGAACCATGACCTCCTGGTTCATAGGTCCACGCTCAACCACGCAGGCCAGGCATGATCAGTTTCTTCCCAGAAGGTCTTTCGCCCCACTGGTCTATGTGCACCGCGTCCCTGTGGCCTTTCTTTTCCAACACCATCTCTAAGTCTGGGTTGGGCTCCTCCTCCCAAAGTTCTGCTATTTTGCCCTCCTCCTCCTCCCCCTCCCCCCTCTTCAGAGCTGGCTCCTCAATGCCTAGCTCCTCGGCCCTTGATTGTATTTGTTTTTCTTCTTTGCAGGGGACTTGAGGCTGTCTCCTACTGGGATGTATTCTGAAGCCTCAGTGTTGGCCGGCTTCTTTGTACTTCCTTTCCTAGGGCTGCTCTCCATGCACCAGGAGGGCTTGGGGTGGCCAAGGGGGGTGTCTCCCTCCTGCTGGGTTTTCTCCTTCTTCTTCTTCGTGGTCATGTTGTGCTCCCTGGGGCCCCCCGGCTTCCTTTTCTGCCCCAAGGCTGCCTGTTCCTGGTCATCCTTTCCCACTGAGCCGGCGTGCAGGGCGTCCCTGGCCTTGCAGACCCAAGGTTCCCGGGCTGAGACGGCTGCAGCCTCTGGGCCTTTTTCTCCTTCTTGTGTTTTTCTGAGCTTCTTGCCACTCTGGTCACTTCCTCGGCCTGTCTGGGGTCCAGGGAGGTCTTCACCTTCAAACCAGGAGACAGGGCCGGAAGCCACAAGGACGACTTCCTCTTCTTTTTCTTCTTCCCGCTGAGGAATTCCGATGGACCGAGAGCCTGTGTCCTGGGGCTGGGAGACTTTTCTGTCCGCCTGGCTCGGGACGTGGTCTCGGGTTCTAGGTGCTCCTCACGGAGGGTGCTGTGGTCCTCCTCCTCCTCCTCCTCCTCCTCCTCCTCCTCCAGAGGGATCTCAGGTGCCTGCCCTTGGATCACACTCCTTGTGGGTGACATGGCTGTGGTGGAACAGACCTTGGTGAAATCATTGTTACCGTTGAAAACCAAGTGCTGAGTCTGGCTCTTTAACCAGCATCTTCTTCTTCTTGTTTTTCTCTGGAGGCCCAAGGCCCAGGTCTCCTCTGTGGGTCTTGGTGATCCTTCATGTAGGCCAAGCATGTCAAACTCGTGGCCCACGGGCCACATGTGGCCCACAACAAATATTTTTGCAGTCCGGCCAAAATAACGGTATGTAAGAAACATTTTAATAAAAATTTTGTAACTTAATTTTGACAATATCCTGTTACACATAATTATTAATAACGAACTACAACATTCGCTAATGACTGATGAATAGAATCACGTTGCATTCATTTCCCTTACGCGCAGACGCACCATTTCTCTCCACTAATACCAGCAGTGAATATTTTAACAGCCAATGGCCACGTCTTTAAGTCTTGGACTGACTTGTTTGGTGTGTGCAACTGGAAATATTTTGCTTTTGGAGAACAAGAAAAATAGGCTTATTTTGCATTACACTTATTAATTTGGGCAGTTATTCAGTGTCTGGTAAGTTCATGTTGCAAGAAAAAAATACTAATTTTTATTAAAATGTTCTGTTATTTTATGTTAACGATGACTCATGTATTTCAGCCCTTTGCATTCAGCATGTCTCTATGGAAATAAACCTGTGTTTCTATGAAAATGGAAGCTTTTGTTTTTCCGTGGCCCGCATAAACTTAAACCTTGTTTATCTGGCCCATGTTAGCCTTTGAGTTTGACGTGCTTCGTGTAGGCCAGTGGTCAGCAAACTGCGGCTCGCGAGCCACATGCGGCTCTTTGGCCCCTTGAGTGTGGCTCTTCCACAAATTACCACGGCCTGGGCGAGTCTATTTTGAAGAAGTGGTGTTAGGAGAAGTTTAAGTTTAAAAAATCTGGCTCTCCAAAGAAATCTCAATTGTTGTACTGTTGATATTTGGCTCTGTTGACTAATGAGTTTGCCGACCACTGGGTAGGCCACGCTGTTCAGCCTCCGCAGGAGGGCTCCCTCCACCATGACCCTCCCCGTAGTGCGTGACCCGGAAATGGATCCCGCCACGCTGGCCCGCAGCCCCCATGTCCCTGCTGCTTCCGGTCACAGCCTGGCTGGGCAGGGAGCACGGTTATCGGCGACCATGGCGGCTCCCAGGCGGGTAGGCAGCCGCTCCGCGCAAAGTGAGGAGCAGGCGGGCTCCTTGGGGTCGTCTGTCACCACCAGGACGCCAGTGCCCGCCATGTGCCCCGGGTCCCTCGGGCGCTCGCTCGTCGTCGTCGTCGTCGTCTCGCTGGGAAAGGCTGCGGAGCTGCCGGAAGTGGATCTCGGATCTGTGAGGGTAGGCAGCCGCCGGCCGGGGCCGTGCCAAGTTTTATTTTCCAGTTACAGGTGACAGTTTTATTTTGGTTTAGTTTCAGGTGTACAGCATAGTGGTTAGACGGTCATTTACTTTCCTTGGTGTTCCCGCCGATGCCTCCAGCAGCCACCTGGCCCCGTACATAGTTACCAATATTGTTGACTGTGTTCCCTGTGCCGCAGTTTACATCCGGGTGACGATTCTGTCACCGCCAACGCCGACTTCTTACTCCCTTCACCTCTCTCAGCCAGTCAGTCCCCCAGCCCCTTCCCCCTCTGGCAACCATCAGTCTGTGTCCTCTGTATCTGGGAATCTGTTTCCATCTTATGTACTTATTTATTTTGTTCTTTAGACTCCGCCCATAAGTGAAGTCAGGTGAAATCTGTCTTGCTCTGGCTGACTTAATTCTCTCGGCATAATAACCTGTAGGTCCGTCCGTGCTGTCGCGAATGGTGAGATTTCATTCTTTTTTTGTGGCCGCGTAGCGTTGCGTTGTGCACGTGTACCAGATGTTTTTGTCCACTTGCGGGTGGATGGGCACTTGGTTTGCTTCCATAGCTCGGCTGTTGTAAATAACGCTGCAGTGAGCGTGAGGGTGCGTATATTCTTTTGAATCAGTGTTTCAGGTTTCTTTGGATCTCTACCCAGAAGTGGAATTGCTGGGTCAAAAGGCAAGTTCTATTTGTAATTTTTTGAGGAACCACCATATTGTTTTAAAACAGGAATTTTTTTTTTTTTTTTTTTTTTTGCGTGAAAATCCCAAGTTCAGGCATCCCTGGAAAAATCGGGAGGGTTGGCAACACAGGACCCACCCACATTCCCGCTCTCTGACCGAGGGCTGGGGTGGAGTAGCCAAGGATGCCTCTTAATTTGGCATGGGTTCCCTGGTATGTCATGCCCCTTCTGGTCCATGTTACTCATTTGCATATCCTGCCAGCCTGGTGGGCCTCTGACCTTACCAATCTTGCACCTAAGCCTTGAAATCCCCCAAGCTCTGGCCCCCGTAGATTTGCCTGGGGCTCTCCATTTCTTGGGGTAGAGAACCACAGAAAACAATTGGATCTGGACTGCTGGAATGGAAATTTCCACGCCAAGAAAGGAAGAACTAGTTCAAGATACGTATTTTTTTTAATTCAAGAGGTTTTGCTGCAGTCATGTTTCAGTCCTGTTGAGGCATTTAGTTGACGAAATGTATTGGGATGAGATTGAGACGTGAGTGGCATTTGCCCAACTCACTCTGCATTTCAAAGAAGAGCAATGCCATCTGGGAAACAGGTCTGTGGGCAAGAATGTAACCCCAACCTGCCCCTCCTGCCCAAGATCCTGGGCCAGAGGATAGTCTAAGGAAGGAGGACGCAGCTCTGCCTGCCTGTCCATTCTGCTACTTCGTGTTCGATACACAGGAGCTGCAACCCGAGTTCTAAAAAGGTGTGGGCGCAAAAAATGCCTTGCAAGTGATGCAGTCCAGTGGTTTTCCCGTCAGGATCCGACGGGAACCGGGGAAGTGGCTGGTCAGCACACTTCCCCATTGTGTTCAGGCAGTCATCGGATATTTACCCAAAGCTCCTTTGTGACGGGCAGACGGTGGTGAACAAAAGTAGACAGAATCCATGTCCTCACAGAGGAAGTCGGGTGGAAATGAGGGAAGGGCTGGGGCCACCCATCTGTACCACAGGGATTCCAGCCCGGCGTGGTGACTGGGGAGGACTTCCTGAGAAGTGATCACATCTAAGGGACAATTGGAAACCGGCGGGGTGAAGGGGAGCAGGTTTCAGAGAAAGAGGACCACGGGTTGAAGAGCCCCGGCATGGGAGGGAACATGAGTGACATAAGAAATTAGAAGCAGGTCAGTGGGCTGAGATAAGACGGGGAACAAGGAGGTTTCGGGCCATGCATAGCCTTTCAGGGTTTTATTGCCCCCGTGGAGTCAACCAGAAAACCCCGTCTTTATCTTCTTTCTGTGTGGGATTTGTATGTTCTCATTAACATAAAGGATCCTCTAGTTAAACACAGTTGGAAAGACCATTGCTCCAAGCCCACTGCGTCTATCAATGAGGAACCTGAGGCTCAGAATGGGACACAACCAGGCACAGTCCGAGGAAATAAGGAGCCTTAAAGCAGACCAGGCGCCTCGAGAGAGAGAGGTGGCAGGCACAGCGCGGAGCCAGCACTAAGGATGAGAAGACAGGCAGAATACAGCACCTGGAGAGTGAGGTTGCAAACGGCCGTCACGCATCAGGGTGGGGATAGAGCCAGCCTTCGGGTCAGCACTCTGGTCCTTGGGATAGGGATTGGCAAGAAGAAAGCAGAATTGACAAGGCATCAATAGGCTGAGGTTAGGACGGAGGCAGAAACCCTGTTATCAGAACCAAAGCTCAGTGTCAGTCCTTTGAACATGGGGTGGGGGGAGGGGGGGAGTTCTAAATCCCAGAGCAGGCTGAGACCTTCAATCCCTCCCACCAGGGGTTGTGTAGCTGGCTGAGACCAGGCTCAGTTTATCCACGTAACCCTCTCCCTGACCCCTAGTTTGTTTTTTAAAGCAAAGTAGCTGTTTCATCCGGGGGAGATTGTCTTTGCTCATCACTGGATGATTGTGATTCTAGATACGAACACCAGACGCCTAATACAAGGAAGCTAGGAAGTGAGTTCAGTTCCTGGCTGCAGGTGCCAGCTGGATGGCCCCTGACATGTCCCCTTACCACACTGGGCATCAGCTTTCCAGGCTGCAGCGTGAAAACGACGATACTTCCCACTTTATCTTGAACTTCACGGGAGCTGCCATAACACAGGGATCTTTATCTGTTTAAAGGACTGTAACCAACTAACAGCTGTAGACACTGGCACCCCATAATGCATTCACCCCACACCATTGGTCACATATTTTGTTAGGTCACAGACCACATGTCCCAACGCCTACCCCTGCATCCCAGGTTAAGAACTTGAAAGTCCAGAACTAGACAAAGCAGGAAGATCATGTGGAGGATTCTTATATGAGAATTTCCTGGCTGGGGCTGAGACGAAATTTCAGGAAGGAAGGAGCTTGCCCAGAGGAAAGGTGTGAATAGACAGACCACAGCACCTTGATTTTTAACAAGCCTCAACAAAAGACACCCGGAGCCAGCTGGCCCAGATTTGGAGGGGAGGGAGAAAAGAGTGGGCAGCCTGCAGTTCGGAGGAGATTGAAAGGAGAGATAAAAGTAGAACAAGAATCAGGATTTGGGGAATAGACACGGTTTGGCGGGGAGGGGTGGGTTGGAAATGAACTTTTAACATTGACGAACAGACTCGTACTCCCGGAGGTCGTGAGGCTGGCTCCTGGTCCCATTTCTCTCTCGGTCCTTTGCTGTGGGCCCTTCGGCCAATTATTTCCCTTTCCGGCCTCAGTGGAAGAGGAAGGGTTTAAACTAGGTCACCTACAATGTTATTTTGCTAGATTGTCATGAATCTAGCCATCTAGACAGGACTAGTTTCCAGTAATCTAGACAGGATCTGTTGACCTCTGTGTCCTAGGGGTGGACACAGAGTTGGGGTATAACAGTGAGAATGGCCGAGGGTCCGGGGCTATACGGTTAGAGGACTTGGGTTCGAATCCTATTCTGTCACACTATCTGAACCTCAGTTTCCCCAAACCGTGAAATAGTTCATCAACTCTAAGATGGCATTGACTTTCAGATATGTAATGTTTTTATGGGCCACTAAGGAGGAAAAAGCGCTGCCAATGAGACTGGGACATGCTGTTGGTTATAAGATGCATTCCAAATTCAGAGATGTTAAAATGTAAATCTATGTGCATCTGAGAATCAGTGAGATATGGTAACGCCCACTTCCTAGGGATGCCTTGGAGGTGAGATGATGCATGTAGAATGCCTGGCGTAGAGCAAGTGCTCAGTGTGAGTTACTAGGTATTAATTACGCAGGCACTAAATAAGTGCTTATTGAACTAAAGAAATGGAAGGTGCTACATGCTTTTTAAAGGAAAAGAGCAAAATGGTCCAAGAGAAGTATTTCCCAGAACCCACTTTCCATCAGTTTTGACACGAGCGGCCCTGGTTAGAAGTGAGAACTTGAACTACCTACATGTAAATAACCTTTGCAATTCTGTGATGTATTTTTTTTAAATGATGACGTTAAATGAGATGGTTGTGCAATTAATCCATATTTGGCCTAAGAGACAGTTGGGCGCTCTTGGTGAGGCCCTGGTTTTCCTTTCCCTGCTTGGAGAACGTTCTTGGTGGACCCCTCCCACCATCTTGGGATGGCCAACCACAAGGGCAGAGGCGATTCCTCTGTTCCCAGAAGGAAACTGGCCCCTGATGGAGACACTGGAAGAGATGAAAGAAAGGAAGAGGAGACGTGATCCTTAAGGAGATTGAAGAGCAGAGCTGTGAGAGGTAGGGAGGAAAAGGGAACAAAAAAGAAACCCTGTAAAGAAGGAAATGAATGAATAAAAAGAATTCCTCAAGCCTTCATTTCTTAGCCTGAAGGTTATGCCCCAGCAGCCAGGATTGGGCTTTGGATCAAGTTTCCAATTCCAGTGCCTTGTCGGAGATCATTTCAAATGCACTCACCCCGGGCAAGAAGGGCCCTTCCTGGTGGTGAGCAGGGATTTGAGGAAGGAGGAGGCGTCTTGTCTGATTAGCTGGGCCTTATCTGCAGAGCCCAGTGGACGGCCTAATGCGAGGAGCTAGCTGGCGAAGCACTGAACCGTCCCAGCTTCTCGCTGACAGAGCAGAGCTGAGGTCCCGGCCGCTCCTTATCAAGTGACAGGAACACTTGGTGAAGCCATGGAAATTGGATTTGAGTGATTTCCATCCTCCTCTCTCCCCGCCCCCAACCCAGAGCATTCTGATCACCCAGCGAGTTAAAGGGACAGCTCCTGTCCAAGCCATGCCCAGAGATCAGGAGACAGAACCAGGCAGACCTGGGGCCTAGTCAAGGCCACTGTGTCCCTTAGGGGAGTGGCCGGAAATAGGATCCAGTTCTTTAGGCTGCCTCAGTCTTTCCATTGAGTTGCCCTAGAATTTTTTCCGAGCAATCACTCTGTACCTAGGGACCCAAGGCAGTGGATGTTTAGTTTATTGCCCTAAAAAATGATCTGGCAGGTAGAGGCATTATCTTTAACTAGAGGCCTGGTGCACGAATTCGTGCATAGGTGGGATATGGCCAGCCCACCCAGATTGGGGCTGATCAGGGCTGGCTTGGGGGGGGGGGGAGTGGAAGGGAGGAGCCGCCCCCATTGGGCCGGTTGGCTGGCCACAGTGCACATCATAGCGACTGTCATTCCAGTTGTTCTGGTCATTCCAATCGCTTGGCTTTTATATATATAGAGATGGAAATAAAACCAGTTTGGCAATAATAATAATAATAATAGCTGTAACTTCATATCAGACGCTATGCTATTAATTTTTATTAAATTCATACAAAGCCCCCCCTCAACCATGAGGTAATTCCCATTATTGCCCCAGTTTGCATATGGGAAAACTGAGGCATAGTGAGGAAAAGTCACTGCTCAAGGCCACACAGCTAAGTGTGGGGTTTGGCTTGCACCCCAGGTATGTGGTGTTAAAGCCAGAGCTCTTTTTTTTTTTTTTTTTAATATATTTTACTGATTTTTTACAGAGAGGAAGAGAGAGGGATAGAGAGTTAGAAACATCGATGAGAGAGAAACATTGATCAGCTGCCTCTTGCACACCCCCTACTGGGGATGTGCCCGCAACCAAGGTACATGCCCTTGACCGGAATCGAACCTGGGACCCTTGAGTCTGCAGGCCGACGCTCTATCCACTGAGCCAAACCAGTTTCGGCAAAGCCAGAGCTCTTGACCACCGGGTTCTCCTGCCTGCCCGGAGGGCTATGTGGGCAGAGCCAGGATTGAACCCATGACTCCTGTGTGACCTTGGGGAAATCCCTTCATTTCTCTGGGACTATTTCCTCACCTGTACCATGGGGTAATAATAGAACCATCTGGAAGGAATAGTGAGGATTTTAACTCAGTTAATGCATGGAAAGTGCTTGTATCACATCTGGTACATGGAAAACACTCAATCCGTGTTGACAATAGTACTTATTATCATTGTCATTGTCATTGCAATTACAGCCTCAGAATCGGGAGAAGGTGGAAAGTTGGAAAGTCTGGGAAATACTCGGCATCTGTAAGGCAAAGCTGATTTAATCTGGGTCTGAGAATTCACAGCTCACTAAGTCTGACCTGTCATTTCTGCTCTTAATGAAAATATGCTCAATATTGGAATTAATTACTATTTAAGTGGCCTTGTCATTAAGCATCGAGGGATCAATGGCACACAGTGGATTATCATCATGGAGTGAACTATCTCAATTGGGGGTGGCGGGCAGAATGAAAGCACCATCCTGCTTCCGATTTTCCAATTGGATTCACCAATGAATCCAATTGGAAAATCCCTGTAACACTGGCTGCTGTTGTCGATCTAAGGAGGCTGTACATTATGATAGAGCTTTGGAGGCAGAAATGAAGATGGGAGGGAAAATAAGGAAGAATGCAACTTATTCTGAGTGCCTTGGACATTGCTAAATGGGTGGTTCTGTAATCAAGGAGTTAGGGAGATTTGATACGGTTAATGCCCCAAAGCGATCACTCTTTGGAGCAGAAGAACTGCACTGGGAGTCAGGATGGCCCAGGTGTGGTGGCAGACAGGGAAAGAAATAGGAGTTATCAGAGAGAGAGGCAGGGACGGGGTCATCTTGTGCCTTTGAAGCCATGGCAAAGAGTTTGGGTTTTTTCTAAATGTAAGGGTATAGAGCAGAGCTGTGATTCATATGATTGTTTTAAAACTCACTCCGGCCACTGATTGGAAAATAGAGTGAAGAAGGATGAAGTGGGAGACTAGTAAGAAACTTGCAGTCATCTGGATAGAAGTTTTCAGAGGCTTGACACAGGACTGGGGTAGCGGCAGCAGTGATGGAGAGAGCACCTAGATACTTGTGCAGGGTTGTGTTTTGAAGGTCAAGTTGGCAAGAGATGCTGATGGATTTGGATGTGGAGAATAAGAGACAAAGGAGGCACCCAAAGATGCCTCCCCTGGATTAGAGCTTAAATAGCTAAATGGATGTCAGTACCTGTATCAGTCAGCTATTGCTGTGGTAATGCTGGATAACAGATTGCCCCCATTCAGGGACTTAGAACTACAGTGGCATGAGTCTGTGGTTACTTACAGTCATGGGCTCAAATAAGAAATCTGTTTTAGACATACCATCGGGGATTTTATTACATAGCATCTTATTTTATTTTTAATATGTTTTTATTACATAACCATATCATGTCAACATAATGTCAGGAATATTATTACAAAAGTTCTACAGTCCACATGGTTTACTGTGGAATCGGGGGGGGGGGAAAGTTGCTAAAATAATTAAGCTGTTCTGAATAAATGGATGCCTCCATGGCTTGAAGAATTTGTGGTGGAGTGATTCTAAAACCACTTGAAGAGATTTGTCCCAGCGACCCTACTACTCAGGGCATTGAGAGAGGGGAGTGCACTCCAATGTATCCCAGGCTTTAGCAATTTCAGTTTTCTGATTAGCTTTGTGCAGCCAGCAGACTCTGTCAGGCAGATAAGTTGTCATGCCAAACACAGGACAAGCCTGTCACTGGTCAAGAAGCCACTCAGTCAGAGAAAGTGGCTCGCCTCCCCCTAATCGATACCAATCACAACCGCCGCCAAGCCCGTGCCTGCTCCTGCTCCGCCATTACCGGTTTCAAGTAGCAGGCTCCCTCAGCTTGCCAAGAAGCTAATAGACTCCAGGGCTGGCTGATTCTGAGCAGGAGGACTGGGGTCTCTTCAAGGACAAGCTGAACACATAGAAGGGAAAACAGACAGTGGCCTCGACCCAGCATCCATGGCTGAGGGATGACGCCAAGAGGGAAGCAAGCCAACCGGACGATGCTGTGAGCTGTGTTGGGCTAGTGCATCCCGACCCCTGTGGAGAAAGAATGACGAGGGATGCGCTTGAAGAAAACTGTGGCCATCCCAAATGGTGATTTGCAGTCTGGCCAGGAAGGAAGTAAATGGGACTCAACAAGAGACGTGAAGCAACTGCATTTAGAAGCAGACAGGGCTAACGGTGGCTGTCTAGAAGATGAAGGACTGTGCAGGGAAGGATATGGCTTCTAACTCCACACAAGAGCACACTTGCACTTGGCTCACACTTGATTTTCCCCATGCCTGGTCCTCCCTCTGTGGTGTCTGCTGGCTTGGTGAACAGTGCCACCATATGCATGCTTGAGCAAGACAAAACCTTGGAAGTCATCCATCACTCACTCTCCCCCACTCCTCTTACCCTATCCATCTCCAAGTCCTGCTAATTGTGCCTCCTAAATATTTTTCAAAGCAGCTCACTTTTCCACCAACCGCCTATTTATTAGCCACCATCAGTTATCACCTGGCCAACAGCAACAGTCTCCTCAGTGGTCTGGCTTCCAGCTTCTTCACCCTGTTACCATTGACATCTTTTCAACACAGAGATTTGCCAGTGTCACCTCCCCCCCCAACCCCCCGTTTTAAAACCCTCCTGTGGCTCCCCATTGCTTTCAGAATAAAGACCAAAATTATGAATCTGATCCACTGTTCCCAGCATGGTCTGGGTCCCTGCCCACCTCTCACCTCTGCGCAAGCTGTTCCATCAGCTGGAACATACTTCCCTCCAACTTTCACCAAGTTTACCCAGTTGTTCCTCAGATTCCAGCTCAAGCATCCATTGCACATAGTAGTTGTCCTTTGCCCACTGCCTCTATTACCCTTGAGATCAGAAACTTAACCTTTTGTGCTTGGATGTCGAGTGTGACTCGACACGGTTAGCATCGGTAGCAGCTCGTATATATTTGAAATATAAAAAAATCCAAATAAATAAGTTTGTCTGAAAAGAAACTCCAGTTTTTTATTCTGCCGCGCTTTGTAAAATCTGGAGTATTTAAAAAATTAAATCCTGAGTAGAATAAAGGAATCGAGAAAAAAGCAAGCGAGTGCAAAGGGTTAAACATATACTCAGAGAATCATAGTCCTTCAGAGCCCTTATCTCAGCTAATAATTATGTCTTCATTTTTCTGTGATTATCAGTTTATAAAATCTATCTCCCTGTGGATGCATTTACTGATCACCCAGCCCACCCCTGACCTCTTTAGCCTTTCTCTACAGTGGTTCAGTTTCCAGCCACGCTTGCAGCTAGGAAGGGTCACATGGCACTGTCTGGCCAGTGAGATGTAAGCAGAAGATGCTGATTGGAACTTCTGGGAAAGATTCTCAAAAGAGGACAGATTTGACTTGGATGCCCTTGGTCTTTGTGCCTCTTCCCTTGATTCCTCTGTGGAATACAAAGCCAATGAGACTAGTGCAGCGGACATGTTTCAGCCATGAAGTCAAAGCCACACAAGGATGGCAGAGCAGAAAAAGAAGGAGCTGAGGGCCTTGCTGCCTCTATTGAGTGGCTGGGTCAGCCCTCCAGCCTCTTACCGCCGCTGGGTTAGGGTTTCATGTGACTCACGGCAGCGGAGTTAACCAGTACACTTCCATGGGCCTTATAGCTTACCCCATAAGATTCTAACTGATACAAGCTCCATAAGATGTGCCTGTGTATATTTTTGCTCTGCACGCATCCCTAGCATGGATCCTGGCATCTAGTATATGCCCAACCAACATCTATTGAACAAATGGGTGGAGAAAGCTCCATCTTTGGAGTCCAATGGATCTGGGCTCCATTTCCCGTTCTGTTGCTAATAGCTGTGTGCCCACTTAACCTCTCTGAGCCTGAATTTCCTCAAGTGTAAAACCAGCATACTCACATGATTTTCAGGGGGTTATTCCGGGGGTCTAGGAAGTGATGGGTAGACCGTGCCAGACCCTGACTCAATAAACAGTAACTGTTGATATGATGCTAAGTGATTGGCTCTGTCACCTCCAACTGCCACTCTGAGCACTGACTATATGATGTACGAGGCTCTGTGGTAGGCACATGGGGATGAAGGTCTACAGAGTGGACTCTGCCCTCCAGGATGTGGCAGCTCAGTTGGTGAGAAAGGATTTGCATAAACGCATGGAGAACTCAGTACCTCTCAATGAAAATGTGCTCATGGCCGTCGGGGCCGGGGGAGGGGGTGGCACAGGCCCTCCATGGGAGTGGAGAACAGGAAAAAATCAGGTACCCTGATCCAGTCGTCCATGAGAACAGCACAGGGACAGGAAGCCTGCTTCCCCTCCGCTCACTTAGCTAACAAGCACGTACTGGTGCTCCTACCACGGGGCTAAGTGCTAGCATAACGCAGGCACCCTCCCCCAGACGTGCAGAAATGACTACGTGGAGATCCTTGCCTGCCTGAACAATGGGCTAAACGAGCAAATGTGCGAACAAATGAACTTCTGAAGAGAAACGAATGAGCTAGAAAATAAATGTCGGTGTTCCCCAGGGAATAACTGTGCTCTGGAAAATTACAGCGTCTGAGAAGATGGAGGGCCGGGCTGTAGGCTCCTGACCCTAATCAGAGGGGGGAATGTGGGTGGGAGAGAAGGCGGGTGAAGGTGGGAGTGGAGCCAGACTGGGAAGATAAGGCTGGTGGGGCCATGAGAATAGTCTCATCAACCACCACCACCACCTCCGCCCCCTGCTCACAATTGGGGAAAGGTAACCACAGAGGGTTATTCCTTGATCATAAAGGTAGAAGAGAAAGGAAAGGGATTTTCCTCCATGCAGCCTTCCCTGATTACCCAACTCTCATGTGCTATGAGACCTCGGGCAGGTTGTTCATTCATTCAGCAAATATTTATTGAGCACCAGCTCTGTGCCAGGCACAGGGGTTGAGTGCTGGGATTACGTGATGTACAAGACATGCAGGCTGTCTTTGTGGCCCTTATATTCCAATGGGATAAATCAGGAAATACACATGTAACATGCAGCTATAGGAATGAAAGATGTAGCTGGGACTTTGAAGAACATACTTCAGAGGGAAGAAGAAGAAGGGCGTCTCATTGAGGTTTTAATTTGCATTTCCTTCGTGGCTAATGACATGGAGCATCCTTTCATAGGCTGCTTTGCCATCCATATAGCTGGTGGGGGGCAGTGCCTGTGCCAATATGTTGCCCACTTTGGGAGTTTGCATATTTTGATTCTATTGATTTTGAGGATTATTTATATATTTTGGATATGATTTCTTATCAGCTATGAGATTTTCAAATAGTTCCCCCCATCTTGGCTTGTCTTTATTTTCTTAGCAGTGCCTTTCAAAGAGCAGAAGCTCTTCATTTTAATGAGGTGCAGCTTATTAGTTTTTTCCTTTTATGGGTATTTTTTTTCCTCCCAGGGTGTTAAGATAATTCAGTGCCTGGCACATGAGTAAGCACCTCATACGTGGCAGATGTCATCGTTATTACTACACAGGAGAAAGTGCAGCCCTCTCTGTGCAGCCTCGTTAAGCTCCCCTCCCCTCCCCCGGGCCTCAGTTTCCTCGTGTGTGCAGTGAGGAAGTTAGTTGCATCGCTAAGTGGTGTTCGAGGCCCTTTATCCTGGACAAGTCCGAGTGTTAATATTCTCTAAGAGTTGAAAAGGAACATTGAGGGAAGGGGCTGTGGACTGGGAGCCAGGAACAGGGAAGCCTTTTCCAGGAGCAGAAGCTCTGCCTCCCTTTGGAGCTAAGAACCAACATCCTGCAGATGGTTTCAGATCCTCTGTGGGCACCTGGGTGATGCTGGAGTAGAAGCCCTGAAGGCTATGTGCTTTCCTGAACTGCTCAGAAGTTAGGATTCTGCAGGTGGGAAAACTGAGGCTCTGGGAGGCGAGGTTACAACATGGCAGGCCAGAGCCAGAATTTGAACCCAGGTCTGCATAACCCCGAAGCCCACTTTCCCGTGGCTCCATCCAGGCTGGACCCTGGAGGAGGGAAATGACCAGGCAGGCAGAGAGAGGGGAACTTCAGCCAAAGAAATGTTCCCTCTGAAAGTCACAGTGCATTCTCTCCCCAGCAGCTGCGAGAGAAAAATAGAGTGGGTCAGAATTAGCAGGGTTTTTTGTCTCCTTTTTAATTTATAGCTTGTTAGTTGATGTGCTCATTGGGAGAACTTCTTGCTCTCTGGCTTGGCAGCAAAGTCAATGACAAAGCACTGACAGCCTAGAACAGCCTTGCTCCTCCATGTCAGGTCATGGCTGGGCTGGGAGCTATGTGCACCCTTGGGTGTCTCAGCAATAGTGGGAAGGTGCAAAAACCCCGCTGTGGACTTGGTGGCTGCAGCAGTCCCATTTCTGAATTTTTATTTCCCCAAACATTTCATAAATCACTCATTATTCTCCAAGCACTAGAGAAACAAAGGCAGTTAGGACTCTGCGCCTGTCCTCAGACTGAAGAAGGGACAGCCACATCTATATATATAAAAGCCAAGAGACCAGAACGCCGGAACAACCGGAACAGCCGCTTGATTTGACGTGCACTATTTGGCCCCCTCTCCCCTCAGCTGGCCGGCCCCAATCAGCCCCAACCAGGGCCGGCCAGCCAGACCCCACCTGTGCATGAATTCATGCACTGGGCCTCTAGTGTACAAATAATGTTAGGACAGGCTGATGGAAATTGCAGCAGCAGAGAGAAGCAGCAGACTGTGGCATCAGAGAAGGCTACATAGAGGAGGCAGTGTCTAGGCTGGGTCTTGAAGGATGAGTAGGAGTTCAACAGGGTAGAGATGGCGGGGGAGGGGGTTAATAAATGTTCCTGTTCTATTCTGTTCTCCAGCAGTTTCTCAGCTGTTGCTCTTGTATGCTTGCCGGATTATAAACTTACTGGGGAAATTATGTCTGTGCATTATAGGATATTTGATAGCATCCCTGGCCCCAGTACGGACTGGATGCCAATAGCGCTCTCCCCTTCCTCCCCAAAAGTCATGACAAACAAACAAAAAAGGTCTCCAGACATTGCCACTTGTCCCCTGGGGGCAAAATCAAACTTGATTGAGAACCACTGTCACAGCATATCCATGCAGGCATTCATTTATTCGTGTAATTTTTCATTTATGTCTTCAATAGACTTTTACTGAATACTTACCATAAGCCGGGCACTTTGGTAGTCATTAGGAGCACAAAGATACACAAGGTACAGCCAGGGCCACTGCCCTCTGGGAGAAGCCAGTGAGATGTGATGGGAGCAGGGTGGTGGGGCGGGGACAGCAAACAGCTGGATGTATTCTGGGAAGGCTCCCTGGGAGAGGTAACACCTCTACTGAATATCAAAGCTAAATAGACATTAGCCAGGTGAAAAGGAAGGAGGAAGGCATTCCAAATCAAGGAAGAGGAGACCTTCTTAACCAAGAAAATGGGTTCGGCAAAGGCCTGGCGGGTAAGCCAAGTGGGCTCTCTGTGCGTTACAGCAGTTCTGAGTCCCTGGAGCACAGAGCTCCAGGGCTGTAGGGTAGAGGGCCACCCACGTCATTGAGAAGCATCTGTGTTCATCCTGAGGGCCATGCGGGAGCCATGGGAGAATGCAAAGCGGAGAAAGAAGAGGAGCCGAGTGAGAGGAAGGCTGTGTGGCAGCCAGGAAGCAGAGGAGCCCCGTCAGGAAGCCTGAGCAGTTGGGCGGGTGGCGTGGGCCGGGCTCCTCGCTCCAGAGGTGCCTCCCGGCCCTGACCCTCCATCCTGCCCTCTGGGTCCCCTCTTCAGGGGAGACATTTGAGTCGCACCTCCGACCCATCGATGGCTCAGTCTCTCTCTCACCCTGGCGGAGGCCTCCACCGTCCCAGCAGCTCCTCAGCGATGACAATCCCTTCAAGTTGACGTGGGGAAAGTGCTTTATCTACCCCAGCTGTTAGGCTTGTCACCGAGCCCTGATTACACTTGGAGCTTGAAGACAGACTGCGGTACGGCGCACGGCTCATCTCTGGAGAGTCGGAGAGTCGCAACTGCCAACCCATTAGGTCTCGGGCGGAACCGAGGGGGACCAACCATCTAATTGCTTGAGAACATTGGCATTACTGAAACTTCCTCATGCCTGAATGACATATGATCTTCCAGGGTGGCTCGGGCATTTCCAGCGGTTCCACCAGCCCCTCCCCTTCATCTCCCGCCTCACCAGGACTCAGCACAGAGACTGCCACCCAGGCTCTCTGACTGTGCTCCCAGGGGCGCTCTAGAAGCCCTCTAGATGGGGTGATCTTGAGTTAGACCTGGGTTCAAACCCCGACTTGGCCACTTACTTAAGGCATGACTTTACCTCCCTGAGCCTTAGTTTCCCCACGTGTCAAACGAGGATAATCAAGTTCCTACCTCATAGGATTACCATGAGGATCAGATGGAATTATCCTTGTAAAGATGTCCGAATGGGCGCCGGAGCCACTTACCAGCTGGGTGAACCCTGGCAGGTTATTGCCCTTCTCTGTGCCTCAGTTTCCTCATCTGTGAAATGGCTATCATGATAGGACCTGCCTTGCAGGGAGGATACAATGATCTAATACATGTAAAGCGTTTAGCACAACATAAATACTGCTTAAGTGTTATTCTTATTGTCTGAGTAATAAAACCGGGCAACTAGATGACTTATCACTTTGCCATGATGAACGATTGTGGCTGCTGAGGCAGCCCCAGGTGCCCCCTACCCCGCCCCATCTGCTCCCAAGCCTCCAAGCCGGTGGCGGCGGGGACCAGCAATTTGGAATTTGTTTTAATCAGCAGAGTGCAGGCGTGCTATTTCACACGCCGGCTGTTTAACTGTACACCTAGTTACAGCTGACTGCCTTGGGTGATTGGTTGAGGGGGCCGAGTTCCCATTTGTCCCCAATCAATCTGGAAACGGAGAAGCAGCCAGAATATTCATTTTCCACCACCCGGCCTGCAGCCTGGGATAATTCGTGATGGACCCCAGGGCCTGGGAGGAAGCAGAAGATGTGGGTTCCTGACAGACAGACAGGGGCTTAAGCAGCCCAGGTCCCCGTTATCAATCGGGGGGCAGGACACAGTCCAGAGGGGCGGGAGGGCTAAGGTGGCTTAAGAGCGGCTCTGGGCCCCATGCTGTGGATGTCAAGGCTATATTCTTGACAGCATTTAACCCAAGTGATGTGCAGGCATGTCGGCTGGTATTTCATAAGCACCTACTATGAGCTTCCATCAGGCAGCTCTCAAGAGGGGAAACACAGAAGGGGGCGTCAGCTAAAAATACAAGTTCCATCTGGGAGAAGCGAAAAGTTGGGGAACCGTGTTTATAAAGATGGCCCTGTGACAAGATGGCATTCATTCAATCGCGCCTTCGTTTACTTCGAAACCGTGCAGTTGCACCTGCCACGAGCCAGGCTAGGTCCCGATGACTTGCAGATGCCCAAGAAAGTAAAATGCAGGCCCTGTTTCCCTACAGTCACAGTGAAATCGTGGTACCAGCTGCTGATCGGGCACTGACAGTGAGCCAGCCTTCGCATAAGTTATTTTGTTTAATTCTCACAATAGCTCAAGGAGATAGGTCCTATTTTTACCCTGGGTGTGCAGATGGTGAGGCAGAAGCTCTGAGAGGGGTGAGTCGCTTGACTGAGGCCCCTGCCATGAGGAAGGGATCAAGATTCAAACTAGTCCCATCCGACCCAAACCCCGGTTTGCTAACCATTAGGCTATCCTGCCTCTCAAAAGAACTAGACCCTGATGTTTTAACAGCTGGGTACGAGCTACAGAAAGTCCGGTGGGAGTGCCCACTAGCTGTGATAGTGGGACACTCATCCCCAACACGCACCTTAATGTCTTGCACATAGTAGGTGGTCAGTAAGCACTTGCTGGTTGACCAAGTTCACTCAAAGCCTTCCCAAGCACTGTCAGGCTTCTGCCCTTCGTGTCTTGAGTGGCATTCACAGAGCATCTTATCCACAAGTCCGTGAAGAAGGACTTTGGTAATCCTCAGTTTGTAGAGGAAGAAATGGGAGCTAGTGGGAAGTGGGTCCAGACATGAACCCAAGCCCCACAACATGTACAGGGAGTTTGGGGACCTCATCACTGCGGGCACCGTCACCCAGTGCTACAGAGACGTGGGGGCCCCGGGGCACCGCACCCACCACCCTCTGTTAGATGCAGGGCCCCCTGTGCTCTGGTCTGCCCAAATAAACTCCTTGGGGCAACAACAGCAACAGAACTATAAGGCTTTGTTCTGGTCCAGAGATTGGTGCTTGGTCTGATAAATAGGGGGACATGCTTGCACCCCTCTCCTTGCTGCCCATCCTGTTATTGAGGCAACCCATGTGCTCCGCCTCCCAGACGCTAGCACCGACTGTGCTGCATACACATGGCTTTGCCGTACGCCCTCCCAGGGAACCAGCACTGGATGGAGAGAGAGAGAGGGACCGTCACCTTCTCGTTCTGGGCTTGACTCCTCCGTCTTGGAAAGCGAGTCTAAGAACATCTGCTCGAACGAGCCCGGGCATATTAAACAGCCGCCGAACGTATTGTTGTCTCCTCCAATACATAGCAATTACATGGTGTGTTTTGCTCATTAGCAAGAAATTGACACAGAGGCAATCCTGCTTTTTTAAATTACCACTAATCTCACTGCACCTGCTTGGGAAAAAGGCAGGAGAAAAAAAATAAATAAAGGTTGGTAATAACCATTTCATGATATTTTAAAAACAAACACTTTCCCTTAAAAATAGCTTTTTGGGTTTGTGGCCCCCCCACCCCGGTCTCATGTTAAAAGGAGCCCCCGTGTCTTGTGCTGCAGGCTGGCTTTACTGTCAGCCTCACAGGCTCCAATGCCACACGTGCCTGGGCACGAGGAACAAGGGAGTTCTGGGGCATGAGCCTGGCTCCCTCGAGTTCTTGAAAGCAAGATGCCAAGGTTAATCGTATGTTAAGGGACCTAGTGCCCATTAATGACAACCATCATACCTAAGAGGCGTGTGGGAAACTGACTTCTCTGGGGGTTATAAGGGATGCATTTGCCCCCCCAGGACTCAGAAAGGGGAAGTCACTTGCACAAATCACACGGCTCTCCCTGAAGCTGGCGTCCAGACTTGCTGCCCAAACTGGTTGTTGGGTTCCCGCCTCGTTCTCCCACTCCTCTCAGTCCACCGGCCACACCTGTCATGCCCAGTGCAGCGGCTCACTGCACACAGTAGGCGCTCCATAAACACATCCTTACGCTGCTTCCTGACACTCTCCTTCGCTGATAGCCTCCAGGCCCCGGGGGCGGTCTCATTCTGGGGTCAAGCCCCTCCCTGGCTGGGTAAACCTCTCCACCTCTCTGAGAGTGTGCTTTCTTGTTTAGAGAACCGAGATCATGAGTAAGTACTTCTCAAGCTTGTTGGTTGGTTGGTTTGTTGGTTGGTTGGTTGGTTGGCTGGCAAAGGCCACCTGTAATACTGGGGCAGAAGGTGCCCACAGAACTGGAAAGCGTTTTAGGAATCAAAATGATGACTCTGGGGTTTACCTCAGAGGTCATGCTGGGCACAGCCTGTGGTTGATGAGAACTTCAGAGCTTAGCTTGGGGGATTAGCATTCAGATTAAGAGCGAGTGCAAAGGCCCTGAGGTGGGGGTCGAGCTCAGTATGTGCAAAGGATAGCAGGTATCCCCGGGTTGCAGGTGGGGAGAGAGGTGATGAGATTGGCAGGACAAGGCAGCTGATCCTTTTAGAGACCAGGGCTTTGGCTGTTACTCAGGATAACAGGGAGAGGCATCAGGGGATTTTGAGCCATGAAGTGACCTTGTGTGGATTCGGTTTCATAAGGATCTGTAGCTGACTCACAGAGAACAGATTGCAAAGGGGCAAAGACAGAAGCGAGGAAACGAAAAGAGGAGGAGGAAAGCCCTGAAGTTCATCAAAAGACTTGTCTGGTGATTCCGTTGAATCCATTAAACCCCCAGAGAAGAAAGATCAGCACAGCGGCCCACGGGCCACGCTGCGCGTGTTGCTGCTGTGAACCTTGGCATAGCATGAGCTGGGCTGAGAATCCCTGGAATGATGGAGAATCACAATGGCCTCGAGGCAGATAAATCCGGGACACATTTGCTTCCTGAGCACTTTGTGGTATTAAGTTCTAGTCCTCGGGAAGCCCAGGGCTGAAGAATACAAGCTCCCTAACCTCAGAGGACTGACAGAGGAGAGGAGGAGGGGCTCTGTGCACACAGCTCGCCTCAGTGAGCTCTAGAATAGAGAGGCATTCATCCTGGAAGGGACATCAGGGAAGTCTTCCTGGAGGCGGTGGCGGCTGGGCTGAGCCTTCGAAGGATGGGTAGGATTTGGGCAGAAAGAGTTGTGGTGTGGACCTGCCTCGTCTTGGAGGAGGAACTTTGAGGAAGATGTTGACTTGTTTAAAATTTTGTTTTTCAACTGCAGTTTCCATTCAATATTATTTTGTAGTAGTTTCAGGTGTCCACCATCGTGGCTAAACAATCATATACTTGGCAAAGTGTTCCCCCTGACATTGAGTTTCCGTGTGTCTCATGGATAGGGCTGAAGCAGAGCCTGCTGAGGGTAGAGAAGTTCACATTTTCCACTTTTCGCTCCTCTCTCCTTTATTTCTCCTTCCTGGGTGCCTACTGTAAGCTAGGAATTGTGCTGGGCACCAGGGAAGCAACGATGGACAGACAGCCCTGGTCCCTCCTGGAGCCCACGGGCTGGTGGGATTCTAGTCCTGGTGGAGGGGCTGTGTAAGTACCACAGCAAAGAGTCTGTTCCTGCTCCTTCCGGCATTGGGAGCCATGGCAGGTTTTAAGCTGGGCAATGACACGATTTGAACTGGACAAGAGATAATCACTTGGGCAGCACGTCTAGGATGGATTTGAAGGAGGCCAGAGGCAGAAGGTCAGTGAGCATTGAAAGGAAGGCCGGCAGTTGCAACCTTCCTTTATCTGGGGCTCTCTGGTCGACCCTGCTCCTATGTGGGGGCGAGGAGGGGGATGGCGCGTCGGGAGGGAGAACGGGCTGCAGGTCTGGAAAGGGATGAAGGGTTTCCATGGCAACCTTTGCTTGCCCGTCGCCTAGGTAGTTCTGCAAATTCCCCAGGCATCATTCCCATGGACCTTGAAGCCAACATCCCCGGCAGCTGAAGCCTGGCTTTAGAAAGACGGGGACGCGGTACATTTGGGAAGGGAGGAGGAGGGAGTCGAGGCAAAGCTGTCCTGCTGGAACCAGGGTGCCCTCGAAATGCTCCCTGGCAGCCCTCCAAATGCCCCCGAACCCCTACTGCAGGCTCCTCCTTCCTACTCCGGGTAGGGACCCTCCCAAGCCCACCTTTACCCCTGGGCTTGTGTTCCACACCATGGGGCCTCGAGGCATCTGGGAAATGGGCTGGCACAGTCTCCCTTCGGGGCTCCGTGATGACTGCAGTTCTGTTTGCCAAGCTTCCTATCTGACACCTGCTCCAGGGGAGGCGAGTCAGAACTCCAGTGGTCATTATTCTCTTTGGCATTGGGGGCCAGGATACCAGGGCCTCCCCTCAGGCCGGCCACTGACTGGCATGTGACCTTGAGGAAGTCACTTCCTTTCTTTTCGTTCTCCCTCTCTTCATGCGCCATATGGGGATGTTGGCCCATTTCCTGGGCACTGCAGGTTCTTTAGCCTGATGATGACGATTATTGTTAATTCTTGCTGTTGCCGCTGTTGCCATATTATTGCTACCACTAGTACCAGTATTATAAATCCCATACTGTTGATCCCTGGTGCAAAGGCAAAGATACCAAGTCCCGCACATATTGCACTTAGTTGAGACCATGAGATTATCATATCAACGCAGACAATGCAATGCCCTTTTATCTTCCCTTAGACAGAGTTACATGAATAGAGTTCACATCAAACTCTGTATTATCCATATATCTTGCCGGGGTTGCTCGAGGGTGCTGAGGCTGCTTTAGCAAGTTAATCCTCAAATACTCATTTGTCTTCGTCTTAATCACTGACCCAGATCTCTGATCCCTGAGTTCCCACCAGGTCTGCACTGCATGTCCATCTCCACCCCAGATGACCCTGCATTATTGAGAATCCTGAGCTCATACCCTTATAAGATGCAACCCCTGCTCCTGTAGAGAAGCGCCCTCGTAGACCAGTTTAGTTCAGGGCTGTATTCCCACCCCTAACCCAACTCTTGGGCACAGAGTTGACACTCAACATTTGCTGAGAGGAAGAAAGGAGAGAAGGGAGGGGGGAGGGAGGAGGAGGGATCCCAGCCATTCATCCAGAGAAGGTAGAGGCAGAGCCTCCCACCTCTCTCTCAGCGGAAAAGACTCATCTTTTCCTCTGGCCCCAGTTTTTCTGTCTTCCTTTTTACTCACCAACTCCCAAAGAAAGAAAAAGAGATTATTTCTACCATGCGAGAGCATCCGCATTTCAAACCTGCTAGCGCTCCTCCTCCCAGCAGAGTCGATGAATCCCGCACAATGTCTCCTGGGTGGTTGTCATTAATTGAATTAAATGAGATAATATTTGTTGAGTACGTAGCACCACCGCCTGGAAATGTTTCTTGCACAGAATTGAATCTGTAATGGGTAGCGACGATTAGCGTTTGTTGTGGCTGCGGCTCTTAATCAGGGTCTTAATAACCCCCTTCATTAGCGCAGCATTTGGGAGCTTCCAACCCATTTTCCAAAGCGTCTCCTCATGACCCGCTTAGGGTCAGTTTTTCCATCAGGCAGATGGGGGCGTCGACCACGCAAACCTCGTGAAGTTGGTTTGAGAGGTCTCAGTTATGTGGTCAGTGGAGTAGCTAAGAGCACAGACTCGGGGTTCACCTCTGAGCTCTGCCACTTCCAGACACAGGCCACTCCTCTCTCCTGGGTTAGTAAGTCCCCACCGCCCTCTCCAAAAAAAGTTCACATCTACCCAGAACCTCACAATGTGGCCTTATTTGGGAATTGGTTAAGATGTGGTCATATGGGATTAGAGGAGGCAGAGGTGGCATCAGTGGGACATTGTCACCCAAATACTTAGAAGGCCCCTGGGCTCAACATCACTGTGCTACCTCCCTAAGCCAGTGTCCTCATCCGTAAAATGGGAATGGTGACATTCGTACCTCAAAGCCTTAAGTAGAAATAAGTGGAAGCCACGGTCGGTGTTTAGATGGTTGCAGTTACCTCTTTTTCCCGGTTGAGAAGGCGAGGCACAGAGAGGTAAAGTAACTCACCCAAGGTTGCACAGCCCATTGAGCACTTGATCCAGGTGCCAGACATAGGATTCTGACTCTTACTTACCTCATGTGTCTCAGGCTCTCCCTGGGAAAGCAACTTGCCTCCTGCTTCTAGAAGGAGATGGGATGATTGGCACTGGGTGGGGCTCTCACGGTTGAAAACTGAAGGTTTGGTTGACGGTGCCTAAAACGCCCACTCCGTTTTACTCGGTGTTGGTGAGCAAGTGAAAAGGGAATCTGGTTTGGAGGCCAAGAATCCCATGGGGTAGACCCTCCTGCAAGCTTGGCACACACAGCCCAGCGGCAGAAGCTGCTGTGCGGCTGCCCAGCCGGTGGACCTGAACCCTGTGAAGCCTGCGCCTTTCTTACTCAGCGCTGCATCCCCAGCGCTCCCCCAGGCCTCTGGTGACTGAGGAGAGGCAGGCATCCTGAGTTGGGAGTCTGGGGCTGGGGTAGGGGAGGCTTGGAGTCGGCCCTGCATTCCAGTCCCATCCCTGCCTCCTCTAATTTTAGATCCACACGCTTTGCCTCCTCAGGGCTCAGTTTTCTCCTCTGTAAAATGGGGGTATGGCCATTGCTGGCTTATCTCAGGCCTATTGGGTAGATTCTCGCCACGGCAGCCAAGTGCCTGAACAGAGTCGGTGTCCCCTGCAGAGGGGCTGTCGCCTCAGGGACCGCTCAGAGGGGTTTGTGGAGTGGAAAGCCTCACCCCAGGGCTTGCTTGGCTGTCATTCGTGGCAAGTAAACGACAGGCTACCTGGCCTTATCGTAACCCGAGGGTCCACCTTCTGCCCTTGTAGGGAACACATCTGCTCACAAACCTCCACCTGCTTTGTGGTTGCTGCTGCTGCTGTCGTCTGTCTGTGGGTTTGCACTGTGCCCAGACCTTACTTCAGGCTGCCCCTCCTCTCCCACTTATAACGCCCTTTCTCAACCACCTCATCTGCTGGCATTTAAAATGGCAGAAGAGCAGCCAGGTGTAGCTCAGTGGGAGCGTCCACCCAGGAACCAAGAGGCCACCGGTTCCATTACCTGTCAGCGCACATGACAGGGTTGCAGGCTCCATCCCCAGTAGGGGGCGTGCAGAGATCAGTGAATCTCTCATCATTGATGTTTCCATCTCTCTCTCCCTCTCCCTTCCTCTCTGAAATCAATAAAAATGTATTTTTAACCCTTTGCACTCGCTTGCTTTTTTCTTGATTCCTTTATTCTACTCGGGATTTAATTTTTTAAATACCCCAGATTTTACAAAGCGCGGCAGTAGAATAAAAAACTGGAGTTTCTTTTCAGACAAACTTATTTATTTGGATTTTTTTATATTCCAAATTATTGATACATTCAAAGAGTAATTTTAATCTCGACATCCGAGTGCAAAAGGTTAAAAAAATAAAATAAAAATGGCAGAAGAAAAGGTATCAGAGACTTTGACCTCATGTTTGAATCCACAGGGACTAGCTCAGCGCTTGTACATAATAGATGCCCAGAAAATGCTTGCTGTATTTAGTTGAATTATTATTTAGTTCATGATCATATGCTCATTATCACTTAGTGGAACGATTTAGTGGAATTTAGTTAATTGCCTACATTCTCAAGAAGGTCAGTATTGCCCCCAAGGGATCAAACATTGGTTCTTGGGTTCCTGTGTATGTATAAAGCATACATACAGCTAGTACACACACACAGATCAGCAGGATCACATTTTCATGAAAAAAAATTATTTGGACAGGTTGCTGAGATGGGCAATAATGAAAAAAAAGATTCAATAAACAGACTTATAATTAATTCAAAGTTATCATTTAAAAAATCTGGACCAGAAAACACAAATAGATAGAGCACATAATTAAAGAGTTCACCAACATGAACCACCAGTGGGAAGTTCACGGAAAATAGTCATCCTTCATAGAGGTCAAGTCAGTGCATCTGAGAGTGCCCTTGAGGGACCACATTACATTGACTAAATCAGCTTAAAAACGTTTAAACCAATCACAGCGGGTGCCAGCAAGGTTACTGTAACATTGGTAAGCTCGAATGTCTTGTAATTGGAAAGACCCCTTAGGAAAGCAATATGGCAATTCTGTTCAGCGAGGGCTTGTAAAAGTCTTCATGCCCTCTGACCGAAGAATTCCATCCCAGGGAATTTGTGCCCGGAAATGGATTCCATGGTAGCAAAACTTGTGTGCATAAAGATGCTCATTACACGTAGCTAGCATTGGGGCGGTGAGAGGGAGGGGAGGAGGGAGATACGCCCAATAAAAATAATGCACATCATGAAGCACCTAAGAGAGTGCTGAGCTCATGGTCAACACTTCAAAGTCAGTGGTATCCCTGTTAACCTCCACTCCCAACTAGCATTCAGGTGGGAAGAAGTGAGCATCTGTCTTGTCTGGGGGGACTGGTGAAGGGGGGTCAGTGTCAGGGTCATATTGCGGAAGGTCAGGAATACAACTTCCAAGAGCTCAAAGTGGACAGCTGCCAAGTCAGCGAGCATCCTATGCGGCCTTGTTCGGGGTGGGTGTCTCCAGGCATGAATGTGAGGACTGTTTTCTGGGCTCAGAATTCTGCTCCCTGATCCTCCCAGCTCATTGCTGGTGGGAAAGCCTTTGTGCAGTTCACCTGCCTTGGCTAGGAGGCCACCTATGGAGCCAGCCCGTGCAGACCAGCTCCGAAGGACCCTTTGCTGAGAGCTTAGGGAACACTAGGCTTAGCACAGAGTCCTTTCCCACTGCCCAGTTGCCTCTAGCCTAGGGATATAAAGGCATCATAAGGCCTTAGTACCTAAGGCCAGCATCTGCATTTGCAGGCTTGCCCTCTGCTCCTCCCAGGAGCCTGGTGAATGCTTCAGGAAGTCTGTGCCAATCCCCAGCAGCTCCCCCGCCATCCCCAAGAGGCCTGGAGAGAGACCCACAATCCCCTCCGATGTATAAATATCAGAAGGCTGGGGATTTCAAAGTCTGAGAGGTGCCCCTAACAAAGAAGATGGCCAACCCATACCTTCCATCTCCTTGTACATGGAGAAGAAGGACTTTCTGTGGGTTTTGTAAACCTGGGTCAACTTGAGAAATGAATGCTGGCCACCGAGAATAACTTTTGCCACGATGGTGGGGACTAGGCTTGTCTCTGTCTTTCTAAATGATCTCGCAATCCATCTAGGCTCCGAATCACTGGGGAAGAGTCCCAGGCCGTCCCTTCCATGTCTGTCAATCACCAGGATCTTGCCAGAGGCAGACAGGGAAGAGTGACCTTTGGCAGGTGTCCAAGCTCCCAGTGTTCACTCAACACAGCGTCAGGCACCGTGCTAGACGCTGGACTCCAATGAAAGCAAAATAGACAGAGCCCCTGCCCTCATGGGGTCACATGAGACAAATGAACAATAATCCTGTGATTTAAAATCACTGTAAAGTTACACCTGGGAGATTTGTGGGGCTGTAAGAGCACATGAGGTGGGTTTGAGATCAAGGAAGTGGTGGGGAAACTGAAGCGCCACGGAGGATTGGGAGGGGCTGGGAAAGAGGAGGGGAGCGGAGGGAGAGAGTTCCACGCAAAGGCCTGTCATCTCCGTAATGCTTCTCCCGCCCTTCCTGTGCGCAAAGCAAGATAGGGAAATAAATGAGCAAAGATAAAAATGAGGAGAGTGAGCAAGAAAGTGGAAAAGGGGGAAATGAATAACAGACTAGGTGACGAGTGAGAAGCAGATAAGCGGTGGGGTGTTAAGGGGTGAAAGGGAGGTGTGGATAAAGGAATAACAAAGGTGTACAGGGACAAGGAGATAAACTAACAAATGAATGAACGGAGTGTGTGAGAGGCCAACTGAGGGGGGAGGAGAGCCCCACATGAATGAAAAGTAGGTTTCCTCCACTAAAGCATTTTCCCCAAGGCCAAAATGGCCAAAGGACTCTTTTTTTAATACGTTTTTTATTGAGTTTTAGAGGAAGGGAGAGAGAAACATCGATAGAAACATCAATGGGCTGCCTCCTGCATGCCCCCGACTGGGGATGGAGCCTGCAACCCCCCACTTCAATTGGGCATGTCAGCCGCGTGTGCTGACCAGGAACTGGTCTCAGTGCAACCAACAGAGCCACACTTGCCAGGCCTAAATTAAGGACTTCTTAACTTATGGTGGCTGGAGAAGACCCTTCAGGGGAGGTGATGTTTATGCTGACATCTGAAGACTAAGGAGGGGCAGCCACGGGGAGAGGGACCTTGTAGTGCAGAGGGTTCCGGTCTGGGTTCCTCCCACCTGCAAGAACAATCTGGCTTTTCCCCTGCAGTGACTGCCTGCAGCTTGCTGATCTGGGGGGAGTGGCTGGGACTCAGAGAAGAACAGGCATTTAACCTCCAGGCAGCACTCAGCGTCTTATAAAAAACCCCGGGGAGTTTATCACATCTAAGACCTTGATAACATCTGTATTAGAAACAAGAATCCAACCAGACTGCCTGTGAAAGATTAGCTTTAGTTCTTTCAGGAGAATAAATGGCTTATACCAACTCTGGCCCGCTTTATCGGCGTGCACCTGCCAGCCAGCCACCCTCGCTCCCCATCCAGATGGCCACTCGAGGAATCCGGGAATGAGTCTGTCATTCCCAATTCAATCGAGCTAAAAAGTCTTTTGTAAGCATTCACTCTGCTCAGGTCGAGGTGGAGAGCGTGGGATGGGGACCAGCTCGACTTTTCCAATGCATCCGGCCCTCTTTACCCACGGGTTCTGCATCCATGGGTTCAACCAACTGTGGGTCAGGTCTGCGGTGGTGCATCAGTACTGAACATGTACAGACGTTTTTCTCGTCATTATCCCTAAACAATACAGTACAACAACTATTTACATAGTGTTAGGTGCTTTAAGTAATCTAGAGATGATTTAAAGTAGACGAGAGGATGTGTGTAGGTTACATGCAAATACTACACCATTTTATATAAGGGACTTAAGCATCTGCAGATTCTGGTATCCGAGGGGGATTCTGGAACTAATGCCCCATGGATACTGAAGGATGGCTCTATACACAGGCTTATAGGAGATTTTCTTACGTATCCATTCATGCGACTGGTGCCACCTATGCCAGGCACCGAGGGTGGAGAAAGAAAAGACACAACCCCCAACTCACATGGTGTGTGTCAGTGTGAGAAGTGAGCAGGGATCAGGGAGTTGTTAACCCAGCCCAAGAACCCAAAAAGGCTTCCTGGAAGAGGTGCTTCCTGAATTGAGGGTTGAAGAGGAGGAGTTAGCAATTAACCAGGTGAAGAAGGGAGGGGGAAAGCACCAGTATGAAACAGCACAGATAACGCAGCATGTTTAATGAGAATAAGAAAGGAACTGTGTTAAGACCTTTGTACTAATTATCTCATTTACACTACAACTACCTTCTGAAGTAGACACTATTTTTTTTTTCTATTTTAAATGAGGAAACTTAGGGGGAAGGACATGACATACAGCTACTAAACCCAGGCAGTCTGGCTGTTGGAATGATAGAACTAACCACTATGCTTATATTACATTTATCTAGAAATTTATATATAATTCTGTATAGTTGGGTTATTGAATTATAAAGGATCTGGTGTGGGACTCGGGGGGAGTGAGGGCTGTAAATGCAGAATTGAAGGGCCTTATCACAACGTGTAAAAGAGTCAAACCACCTGAGGGTAAAGTCTGAAGGATTTTAAGCAAAGGGGTATTATGGCATATTTGAATTTTAGAAAAACTGCCCTGAAAGGAGAATTTTTGGAGGGAGAAACAAGAATGAGAGCACCCAGTGAGGAGGCTGTGATAATTACCCAGGCAAAAGGTGATGGAACCTGGGCCAGTGGGTGCAGCCGGGCAGGGGTGGAGGGATTGGCGGAGTTGAGAAAATGAACAATCGTAGACTTTGTGATTGATTGAATATGGAGGGAGCAGAAATGAAAGACTTCCCAATTCCTGGCTTGAGATAGGACTACCACAATAGCTTGAAGTGAGAAGAAAATTATATTTTTGTCCCGAGAGAAAGAAAAGAGCTTTGGTTGTGAGGATGAAATGGGCTGGCACCAAGAGGTGCAGGATAGTGATTGTTGATATCTCCCTCTATTCTTGACAATCTTGGAAAGAATTGGGGGCAAATCTCCTATGTCTACAGTAATGATGGTCAAAATAGAGTTTTGCCTTGGAGGGTAGTCTGAGGTACAGGTAAAGGTGAGGGAACCCATGGGATCACAGCAGTAAGTCTACTCTGTTCTAACTAAGAAAGATTTACTAAGAAAGACCAAAAGCATAGATATGTAGGGGCAAGGGGAAAGCAGAAACTGAGTACAAAGAATGGAACAGCAGAAGAGAGCATGGCAAAATATACATATCAGAGTCAGGAGGGAAGACTGGAGTTAGAGAGGTACATAGAACTAACTGTCTTAACACAGATAGAGGAGCTCTTAAGGGCACAATATCCACTACAGGAATAGCGCCTGCATTTAGAAGAGGTGCCCACGTGAGCTGCTGTCTATTGTCCTGAAGTATCAGTATTCTATAGGGTGCATACACAAGGTAACCTTCTAATCCTGGAACGCTGATCATGTCTGTCATATCTCTCCTTGTGCTCATAGTTTCTCTTAACTTTTTGATTAAAAGTTTGTGATTTCTATGCTATTGAAGAAAAAAACAATGAGCTTTGATTTATGCATGGACAATTAGGCATCTAATTTTATGAATGTTTGATTATGTTTCAAACCGTTACAAAATGCCCCCTCCCTCCGGAAACTTCTGTGGGAAACTCATCCCCTCCCCCATATCGTGATTTATCATCCTTTGAGATCTAAATGGGGATTTAAATATACACAGTGCAATGATAAACATCAGTTGGAGGCATGTATTTGGCATATTCACCCAAAAAAACAACAACACACTTATTGAGCACTTATTCTGCAAGGAATCAGGAAGCCAAGGGTATGGAGATGATTCAGGTCCCTGCCCCCATGAAACATAATCTGATGGGGAAGGCAGACATTAAACAAATAGTTACAGGTGAAATGGATGTTATCCATAGGGGCTAAGTAGTGTGGATAAAAAAATTTAAAAAAGGGGTGGGTCGGGGTCCTATGGAAGGTAACCTCACAGAGTGATCTGGCTATAAATTCCTAACTGGACAGGTCATGGTGGGTAGTCATGCCTCAGGCATATAACTTTTAGTGAACGGTTTATCTTTGCCTTAAGCAAGCCCTGTCCATTGTTTCTGTGCATCTAGGTTAACGCACCTTTCAAGTAATCCGTAACCACCCTCAAGAGAGCATATGATCTTGTTAACTGCCCTGTAATCACATCCCTGAGTTGCTTCCTCCATTTAATTTCCCCTACATTTCCTCCTTAATTTCAAATGTATAAAAGAAGCTGCAAAACTATTATCCTCTGGAGCATTTGAGGCTGTGCTTCCTGGCCTATGTCATGGGTTTGGCTCAGATAAACTCATAAAAATTCTCTGCAGGTTTGGATGTTTCTTACACTGGCAGTAGCATGTGCCTATGAAGCGTACAGCACTAGCTGCTGTAAGCATACTAAGTTGGTCCAAGTAAGGTGCCTTCTTTCAGAGAATATAGTTGGGATGGTGGGGTAGACACAGATAAAACAGGTTAAAATGACCAAAAAAAGAGTGGCTCAGACTAAATGGATACAGGTATTTCCGAGGAGTCCATTGGAACTGGGGTGGTGGGGGGTGGCTTTGAGGAAGAGGTGGAATTGATCAAGGAGAAAGAGCAGAGGGAGCCAGGGGAGTTCCAGGGTGTCCCAGGGTGGGGGAGAGCAAGCCTAAATGGTTCGGAGTCAGAGGGGGATAAAATCGGGGAGCTTTGTTTGGACCAGCCCGGGCGGGTCTTGAAAACCTAGCGAAACCATTTGGATTTTCTCCAGGGGAGGGAGCTGGATTGTACTAAGGATGAAAGAGAAACTCCAGGAATAGTAACCTGGTCACCAAGGATAGAATGAGGGACATGAAAAAAAAAAAAAGGAATCCACCATCCATCTAGGGGAGAGGAGGAACGCGTGTGGTAGATATGAGATTCAGCTAAATTTCGGGAGTGAGGGTGGAGGAGGAGGGAAATATATAATGTAAACGTGGCAAAGGAACCAGGAGACACTGTACACACTCAGTCATTCATTTGTTTATTCAGGTATTCAGTTAGCCTCTCGGATGTGCCTGTCTCAGAGCTGTTGGTACTAGATTTGTAAAGACAGATATTATCCCTGCACTCAAGCTTCCCTCCTGGGGGGGAGGACAAGGGTTGAAGAAGTAATTAGAAGCTCGGGGAGCTCAGGGAGCACGAAATGGGGACTGACCTAGCCTAGAAATCTGCGAGGTGATGTTTAAGCAAACAGCCTGAATGCTGCGTGAGAAAGGGTGAGATGGAGGCAAGAAGGACCAAGGCGTGCACAGTTCGATAGGAGGCTGCTGAAAACCCAAGATGTGAAGCCCAAATTATTTGCCATGAGAAAGCTCAGTCTCTCAAAAGAGACCAGCATGAGGTTACTAGAATCCAAAAGCAATAAAAGCGATGAGGGAATGGTTTTGAGGGCATGGTTTGAGCATAAAACAGGGAACTTTGGTTCCTTTACAATCCACAAAATCATTAGTCAGTCTCATATTTTAGAGCTTTTACACCTGTCTTCTCTTCTTTCCAGTGTTCTCCCACTAGAGTGACTACCATTCAGTCTCAGACCTAAAGTCTCTTCCAGGAGCACCCAGCCCTGATCCCCCTAAACTCCTATGGGAAGGACTTGAAACCAAGCAATACTTCCCTGCTGCCCAGGGTCTGCTGGGTGCCAGACACCCTATTATCCCGTCTCTTGGTCTCATCCTCACAACCACCCAGGAGGTGGGCATTAGACTTGATACCATAGTCACCGCAGAGTCCTCGGGCCCGGATTCCCAATCCCACTCCACTGCTTAGGTGTAACCTGGAGCAGGTACATTCTCCTCCCTGAGTCTCATGGTCCTGCCAGGGCACAGATCAAGGTTTTGGGAGATGGGCATGTCAATCACTTAGCATCGTGCCTGCACATCCGTGTCTCCGAGTCACCAGATGATGAACCAAGACCCAGGTCAGTGCAAGAAGGCACCCAAGGTCACTTGATGAGTTAGTGGCAGACCCTGGATTTGAACCCAAGTCTCCCTGACTCCAGAAGCACCTTCTCTCCATCCTGCTACATCCTGTATTGATATCCTTTCACCGCCTTAACCGTGCACTTAAACACAGACTGTTTGCTTAGCTCTGCACAAATGCTATCTCACTTATTCTTCCCAGCAACCACCGGAGATAGCCAGCTTCCCCTTCCTGAGTGGCCTACATGGTAAATGACCAGTCGGATCCTCCTCCCCAAACCAGTCCCTGCTCAGCACTTCCCTTCTTAGGAAAGTCTCCACTCCACCTGGTTGTTCAAGCAGAAACCTGGGCGTCATCCTTGACACCTCCTCCTCTTTCAACCCATCCCCTCTCCATACCCAATCCACTGCCAAGACCTCTTAGCTCTAAGCAGATCTGTCCTAAATCGTATTTGCCTCTCATCTCCACTGCTAGCTAAGCCTCATCTTCCTTTTGCTTTTACCCTTGTGCCCTTCCTAAGCTCCCGCCAGAAGTAGAGTGATCTTTGCAAATTTAGTAATGTCACCCCTGCCCCCTGTTGAAGCCCCCACATTGTTTTTAGGATAACGCTAAACCCTTCAGCAGGGGCAGCTAATATGACCATCTCTCAGGTCGAGGATTCCAGTCTCAAAATGCACTGCTAGTAACACAAAGAATAAACTCGGGGTCATTTCCATTCTGGATTCTTGTCAGACTCGGGGGCTGCATTTATTTGCTCAGGCAAGCACTACAGGGGAGGATGTTCATCTTTGGTGACTGCGAGGGCACAGAGGTTGACAACAGAGCACAGATGTTGTCAGGACTTGCTGGGAGGAGCCACCAGGAGCAGGAATAGCAGTTATCTTGGAGTTGGGCTCTTGAATTTGTGTCCTGATCTTACCCCTTTCCAGCTGTGTGACCTCGGACAAGTCACTTAACCTCTCTGCGCTTTAGTTGTGTTTACTTTAGACACAAATGAGGAAAGGGAATGAAACAAGCTGTAATCTCTGGAGTTTAACCCCCAAATGGGGCATTAGATTGAACCACATGCAATTGCCAATACACCTTTCTCTACTTTTCACTACTGAAATGGTAATGTCATATATTCATCCTTCAAACCAGAAGTGGACAAACTTTTTCTGTAAAAGGCCAAATAGTAAACAGTTTAGCTTTTGCTGGCCATTCTGTCTCTGAGACAATGACTCAACTCTGCTGTGTCAGTAGCTGTAGACAATATGTAAGAGAAAAAAACGCACTGAGTTCTAATAAAACTTTATTTACAATAACAGATGGTGGGCCAGACTGGCTCCTGGGCTGTAGTTTGCTAACCCTAGCTTTCCACCCATGGATTTTCCTTTGTGGAAATAATTTCCGATGTGAAATTTTCATGGGACAGCTGTGAGTGCCTAGCAAATGCAAGTTCATTTCCTTGCTGGAATCCTCTCCCAAGAAGAGCAACTTAGACCTGACATGTGGCTACTCTCCAGGACGTGGTGCCTTCTTATTGCACTGGGTGTGTTTTTAGGGCAGAGGGACCATGCATCACTAACCCCTCCTCCACTTAGCCCTGCCCTTAATGGCATCATGGACAGTGCTCAGGGACACAAGTCCTCCCTATGGAAATGCCCTGGGAGGCACTGAAGGTGATGTTGCCTTTAGGGCAAGTTTTCTTAAATTTGCACCCCATGCACCTCTCTAGTTGACTTGAGTGGTTTTGGCTTAGGCTCCTCCCCCTCCCCCCATTGCCTGGAAAACTCCGCTGAGCCTGACACGAATTCAGAACTGCCCCTGCACGCAAGTTGTGAGCTGGGAAGGAAATGATTGCTTCCACCAAATTAGGCCAAGCAATACCCGTTTTCTCTGGGGGAAATTATTTAAATAGCATCAAAATCAATTTCCGTGCCATTAAATATTCTGGTCTGTGTTTTAATTGAGACGATTACATATTCCCCAAAAAGCGAAGAGCTATTTGAAGAATCGTGTCTTTTCTCTCCCCCTCTCGTTGGAACTGACAAGGATAGCACCTCGGAGAGCCGCAGACCACCAGTGAGCCTGCCTCCGTTCCTATTCATCTTCTTTAGCGCTAACCTGGTTTATTATTTTTCTTTAAGAAATAAAAATGGAGCTCTGAGAGGCACCCAGGGCACTGGGAACTCTGAGTTCTTCAAATAGAATAAACCAGGTCATTCTTTCTTCTCCTTCAGGGACTAGGTTTGGGTTCATTCCAAGTGTAGATGTCCCAACAGCTGGCAGTGTTTGATCAAAGGGGACAGAGGGATGAGGGTCATCCCCAACCTTTGCTGCTCCCAGGCCATTCCCTTATTCAGTAAACATTTCAGGTGGATCTATGCACAGAGCACTGGCTCTCCGGCTCCCTGAAGGAGTCCTGTCTGGAGGAAGAGGTGTCTGAAAACAAGCCATGAAAATGCAGCATTCTAAGAGCAAGAATAGAAAGCAGGGCCAAGAAGTGTTCCCATAGCTCATCCTGGTTGCAGTTCATTCCTGTGTCATTGCTTATTTCACATCTGTCTTTCCTTCTAGACTTTCAGCTCCAGGAGGTCAGAGACCAAGTCAGTCCCGTTTCCACTCTATCCCCAATGCTTAGAAGAGAGGCAGACACAGAGCAGGGGCTCAATTAAATTAAATTAAATGAGTAAAAGAAGGGAGGGAGGGGGAGGGAAGGGGGAAGGAAAGAGGGTGGGGGAAGGAGTGCTTTATGTCTTCCAAAGGAATGTGAAGAAGGCTCTACAGAGAGATAGTGTTAAGGCCAAGGCATTTAGGATGAGCAGAGGTTCACCAGATGGCCAAGAAGAGAGAGGGTATTTCCAATACAGGGAATTGTGTGTACAAAGTCACAGCAATATAGTTAAATTAAGAGCTAACACACTGAGTGTCCACTGTGTTCTTGGCTCTTTACATACATCTGCTCATTTAATCCTCACAACTACCATATGAGGTTGTGCTCTTATACCCATTTCATAGGTAAGGAGACTGAGGTTATGGAGGTTCACTCTAAGCTCTAAGGAAATGGCAAAAATACGTTTCAGTGGATTCAGTAACTCAAGGCTTGGTTGTAACCACTGTATGTTACTGCCAAAACACGGGATTTGGAAAAATGTCAAGGAGTTTGAAATGGCTGTAGGGTGAGTGCTGAAAGATAGAACATGATGCTGGCAATGTATTCAGGAACCTTTCCATGGAGAGCTGTGAATGCTAGACTAACGATTCTGTACTTCCGTGTGTGGGTCAGTGTTTCCTAGACTGGAATTCTGTGGAAGCCTATTAAACAAGATATAAATAATGAGTGTGGGAGGGGAGTTCATGTGCAAATGATTTGAGAAGCATGGTTTACATCAACCTGGGTACATTTTCTTTTCGCAGCAAGACTTGTCAGAACCTGTACCAGGAAGGTGGGCATAGTAATTCGCCCAAGAGAAGAAAGCATCTCTAAGCTTACTTTAGTGGCACACTTCTCAATAGCTCCCAGAACAGTGAACTTGGGGTTGCTGGCATAGATGATGGTGATTCATGGAGGGGGTTTTAAGGCAGGGGGTAGATCAAAAGGGAATCACTAGGACTGAAGGAAAGGGGACTGGAGAGGGTAGAGACAAGAGTTAGATTTGGAGGATCTGCTGAATTCAGGACCCTCCCAGCCAGGATGTGGGTGAAGGTGGTCAGGGGGCTGGCCCGCATCTGGCTCACTGGCACCAAAGAGAGGCTGCTACTCGCTCGCAGTGGTCTCTGTGGGGAAGAAACTGAATTCACGCACATGGCATTATCCAAACAAAGCCATGTTGCTTCTGTGTAGAACAATGGGCTGGCTTTTCAGGGTAGTTTAATGGCAGTGGCATATTGCCCAGGCCATCAATTAAATTCCAATCCAATTTCCTTCCAAAGCATTATCTGCTTTGGGAGTTCCTTTTGAGCATGGAGCAAATCTGGCTGATGCAGCGGGAACATGGACCAGCCAAATCGCACAACAACTCTGCCTTTCACAAGGGCTAGCCTCTCAGATCTTGTCTCCCGTTCCAAAGGAGGTCACCCAGCGTAACAGAAAATTAGACAGAATTAGATCCTAGAACAGTGTTCAGGCAGTAGGCGGAGTCTCGCTTAGCCTCAGCCCTCCACCCCTGTCCCACCTAAGAGGAAACTGAGGCTCCGAGAGGAGGGATGGGATGGCCAGGGTCATGCACTATTCAATTAGCTTCCTGAGCTGGTCTCCCAGCATTTATTTCGTGCATATTCCAATCCACTCTCCCTTCAGCAGCTGGAGGGATGCAGAGAGCCTTACTCTGATCATACAAGCCCTGTGCTAAGTCTCCGGAAGCATCCCAGTGCACTTGGGGGAGACTCTGGGGGCATGGAGTAGCATGCATAGCCAGGGCTCCTTTGTGGTGGGCTGTCCTGTGCATTGTAGAATAGTGAGCAGCATCCCTGGCCTCCACCCACTAGATGCCAGTAACACACCCCACCCCAGTGATGACAACAAAAAAGTCTCCAGACAGGTCTAAGTGTCCCCTGGGGGCATAATCACCTCCCCCACTCCCCTATCCTCTCTACCCCCCTATCCCCTCTACCCCCCGACCCCTGGCTAAGAACCACTGGCCTAGGGAAAATCCTACAGAGAAAGACGTGTTTCACCGGAGGTTAGGGAATCCATGATGGCTGCTTTTCTTGCTGGCTGTGAGGTCTTTGGCACGGTCCTTTACCTCTCTGCACCTCAGTTTGCTCATCTGTACAATGGGAAGGATAATTTCTCTTCCACAAGCTTATTTATTCTAGGCTCAAATTAGGCAATGGATGTGATTGTGCAGTGTACATAAAAAAGTGCTAAAAATATCATATGATTAGCTGTCATGCAGTTCAATGCAACTTTACATGGTTTAGGGATATTGTGGGATATACTTTTCCCTGTGCCCAGAAGTCTCAAAGGCCATAGTTCTCAAGCATCAGTGGGCATGCAGTTCACCTGTGGTACTTGGTAAAAGTGCAGATTCCTTGGTTCCTCCCCCTCCCCCCCAACATTCTAATTGATGGGTCTGGGATGAGGCCCAGAAATCTGCATTTGAAAAATCAGCCTAGAAGATTCTGCTGCAATGGCTCTTTTGAAAAACATGGTCTGGAGGAAGGCAATACCCAAGGCTTTCTGGCAGAGGATCAGGAACTTACTAGTAAATGGATGTTAAGTCTGGCACGTGGGGAGGTGTCCGGTACTGTCCCAGCGTCAGCGTTGGAGCCCTGGCCTCGTCACTGGCAGGTATGAGCAGGCACTGCATTTTCTGTGTCCCTTTGGAAAACGGGTTAACCACAATCTCTGACCCTCCATTGACTTTATTTTTTTTCTCATTTGCTACTTAAACAGCGTGACCGCCTCCCAAACATATTCTGATGCTAACATCACCCAGTCTCTGATCAAAAATTATGGCAAAACATTGTCTTGTCATGAGGCTAATAAAGCATGTTATCTTGCCTGTCACAGAAGCTCCTTACAGACGCTGTTTGCTCCCCGCCAGAGCCCCGCATTAACCTCCCTGCCGCTTGGCTACAAGGGATAGCATCTCCCTGGGAAGATCAACACTGTATTCCCTCGCCCACCAGTGTCGCCCCAGCTGTGGCCAGTGAGTGGTCATTGCCATGTGACCAAAGGGGAGGGCCAGGAGAAGAGGGAAAAGAAGCCATCCGCTAAGGAGGAGACCCCAGGAGGAAGAGCAGTGGGGAGGGCGTCAGAGCACCAAGAACACGAGAAGCAGTTAAGGACACTGCCCTGGAGTTGCACAGACCCCGGGACAGTGCTAGGCCTGCTTCCAGAAGCTTTGGGATAATAATGTTATTTTTCTGAACCTCAGTTTCCTTATCTAAAAAATGGGACACAAACATTGGACTCGACAAAGAAGGATTAAAGAAGATGATGCATGGTGAAGTGTTGAGCCCAGTTCTCCCCCCCACCTGCTCCCTCTCTAAAATTAATTTTTTTGGAAAAGCAATTGTTATTAGGTTTCGGTCAGTCTGCTAGTTACTGCACAGTAGGAAAACAGCTGGATAGACTTTTTATCAAAACTAGAAGATACGTACTCAATTTTTGGCAGCACCTACTGAAGATGAACATGCCATATTGTGCAACCAGTACTCTCTGGTTGGAAATATTCCAAACGGTAATGAGCATACATGTGCACCCAGAAACATGTAGTACATTATTCACAGTGACACTCGTCATAATAGCCACGCCTGGAAGCGGCTCCAACGCCCATCAGCAGTAGAATGGATAACCTGTGGTGCAGGCATGAAATGGAATACCACGCAGCCATAACAAAGGAATGAATTACCACTGCACACAGTAACGTGGATACATTTCCAACCACAATGAGTGAAAGAGGCCAGATGCAAAATGCTGCATAATTATCCAACAAATTCATAAGCAGCCAAAACTAATCTTCAACCATAGAAGGCAAAATAGGGGATGTCGAGGGGAGTGTGGCTGGAAAATTCCGTATTTGCTGGCAGTTTTTGCTTCTGGATCTCGTTGCTAGTTCCACAGGTGTGTCCAGCTTGAGGAAGTTCGTTGAGTGGACTTTTCTATGCATGTTACACTTCAGTCAACGTCTATGAAAAGCATGAAGGAATATGTTTGGGATCAAGAAACTCTAATTACGGTCTGCATGACCATCCTCGCTATGGGCGTCAGACACAAGAGACCTGAGTTCTCCACCCTTTGCCCTTATCACTCAGCCAGGCTCCATCTGGTTATCTTCATACCAATTGGAAAACTGGGACAATCCGCGCAGAGGCAAGGGACAAACCTCGGGACACCCATTGCTCCTGGTCTCACAGCCTCAGATGGCAGGGGGAAGCAGGGGATCTAGAGGTAGCTCACCTCCCTTTCACCACCACCCTGAGAGCAGAGACCATTTCCAACGCCTTTATACCTCCTTCCACATTGCTGAGCACAGTGCCTGATACCCAGGGAGTTTGGGAGTTGGTTGAATGATTGAACAAAGGTATGGATGAATGAGCGAATTGCTATTATCAGAATTAAATAAGATAATGTATTTAGAAGTCTTTAAACAGCACCTGAAATGGAGTAGGGCTAGAAGCTGTAAGGGGCCCATATGTCAAACGGTCCTCGATTATGAAGCCCAGCTGCACCTCTTTCTCCCAGTGTGCTCTTCGGGGAGTGAATTTCCCTCTCTGAGTCCCAGTTTTCCCATCTGCAAAATGGGAACATGAGCTGTCCTTACATCACAGAGTAGTTCTAAGGATTAAATGAGATGGCGCATATAAAACAGCACATCCCAAGGTTCAGAAGAGGTCATCGTCATTATCATTGCATAAACTTATTAGTAGCATCAAGAATGGAGCGACCGTCGTTGTTCGTAAGAAAAGGGGACTGTTATCTTTCCTTCTTCGTCTCTCCATCAATCTTTCTCTTCCTCTGTGTCACGGGCCCCACGTGAGCTGAGCTGGCCTTGGCAGAGTTGGCTGCTGAATAAATAAAAGGACATCCTTCCTCCAGCCCAGGGAGATGGCCTGGTGCCAGTGTGTACGGGCACAGTGCCCGTGAAGGGGGCCAGGTGGGCACCAGGACACTGAGGCTCTCTGTGTCATCTCTGCGGGTCAGCGGGCTGACAGTGGCCACTCTGAGGACCCTTAAGTGCTTCCCCTGAGCTCCACACCCGCCACCTGCCCAGCAGGCAGGCCTGGGAGTGAAGGGAGGCTCTGTGCACCTCCTCAGCCCGGGCCCACACACACCGAGGCGTTGTTCTTGTTGGCCGTGAGAGCTCGTTAGGCTCTGGGCAGAGGCTGGCTGGGCTCCAAGAGGAAGGCAGCGAGGCCCAGGAGTCAGAGAGAGGAGGAGCTTGGGGCTGGCAGGAGACGTGCTTGGCAGGAGCCTGCTCCCCAGCATACACTGAGCTCCTCTGCTTGGGAGAACCTTGACCTGTTGAAGCAGAGAGTAGAGACAATCCGTTGTGCAGCCTGTACCTCCCCAGCTCAGTGGATGGTTACAAGATGGGAAGCGTTAGGACAGGATGGGTCAGGATGGGATGGGATGGGATGGGATGGGATGGGATGGGATGAGTGGAATGGGATAGGGTAGAATAGAATGAAATGGCTTCTCCAATTTCTGGCCTGAGACCCTGCCTTGAAGTTGACCTAGAACTGTGGTCGGCAAACTGTGGCTCGCGAGCCACCTGCGGCTCTTTGGCCCCTTGAGTGTGGCTCTTCCACAAAATACCACGGCCTGGGCGAGTCTATTTTGAAGAAGTGGCATTAGAAGAAGTTTAAGTTTAAAAAATTTGGCTCTCAAAAGAAATTTCACTCATTGTACTGTTGATATTTGGCTCTGTTGACTAATGAGTTTGCCGACATCTGACCTAGAAGATAGCAGGTGTGGATGAAGGCAACTGAGAGAGGAGGGGCGAGGTGAGGATAAGCAGCAACTATTTCCTCCTCTAAGCCCCAGAATTCTCAGCTCGGGACCAAAAGAGAAACTGTCCTTTAAAATCCCAGATGACATCAGGTCAAGAAGGGATATGAGAGACCATCCTCCCCAGCACTTTACAAATTATGTTCAATCCCAGCCCCACCAGCTACAAGCTGCGTTGCTTTGGGCAAGTGACCAAACTTCTTTGGGTCTCAGTTTCCTCCTCTGTAATATGGGGTGATAATATTATCTACCTCCCAGGGGTGTTGAGAGGAGTAAAGGAAATGACCCATGTAAACATATGTACAACAGGACCCGGCATATAGTAGGCACTTCATCATCATCATCATCATCATCATCATCGGTGTCTTGGGTAAGGGAAAACGCAGGTTTCCAGCTCTCAGACTCCCACTCCTGAGTCAGTCCTGTGGTCCCATTTTTTGGCTGATTATGGGGCTCCGCTGGTGCCCAAGCCGACCCTCAGGTTCAATAATGGGCTAGAAAGACTCACAGGACTCAGAAAAGCCATCACACGCAGAGTTCTGGTTTGTGACAGAGAAAGGACACAGACTAACATCAGCAAAGGGAAGAGGCGTATAGAGCGGAGTCAGGCAGAGACCGGGCCTCGCTGCCGGGGGAGTTGTGCGGACAGTGGACTTCCGACACGAGGCGCTGTGCAGCACCCACAGAGCACTGTCACCCAGGAAGGCTCCCTGGTCCCTGGTGTCTAGGGAGCTTCCTGGGGGTTGGTCCCATGTGTCTGATCTTAGTCTCCCCCCCCCCACCCCATTCTAGAGGTCAAACTTATACCAAGCACAAAGTGCCCACCGTAAGTCACATTGTTCACACCCACTGTCTCCAGGGAAACAGGCACGTTATCTGGTAGGACAGGGTATTTCTAGGTTTCAGAGGGTCCTTCCCAGGAACCAAGGAATGTGCAGGGTGTGAGTTCTTCCTTGACTGCACAGTTACATACAGTCACTCCTCTTAAGGGGTTATTTGAAGAGATCATTCCATTATGCAGAGGATAGAATGGAGCCCTGTGATGTCAGTGGGCTTACCAAAGGCCTCAGAGTGAGTTCATGGGGCATCCTGACTGTCCTAATCCAGAGCCCTTTCCTTCGAACCACAGGCCTCAGTTTGCCCATCTGTAAAATGGCGATGTAGGCCAGCTCCCCCTCCTCCGAGGTGCCTTGGGATTATGCCTCTGTCGAATGTCCTTCCACTTTTCTCTGCAGGGCAGTCCTCGCGCGGGAGGAGCGCCTGGTTCTCCGCCACCCTGGGGCACGGTTAGTGTTCTCCCTGTCCCTAGGGACCCCATAGCTGGAGCAGATCCTGTGCTAATGTGTTTGTAGTAGGAAGCACTTGGCATTCACTCTGGAAGCAGCCAGGCCTGGACTCGGTGGCCAGCTGGAGGAGACACAGAGCAAATACAGGCATGGGTGTAGGGCAGACAGCCCTGGTTCAAATCCTACCAACCCTTCCTCATCATTAAGATGAAGATCGCATCAGCTACTTTTCAGGAAAAGAAGAAAACAGCATTTCGCCAATAAAGCCGCGGGAGGGTCTTATCTGTCCCTAGCAAATAAAGCCACTGTCGTCTGTTATGTCTAAAGAGAGGCCTGCCCTCGTCTCCGCCATGAAACGCATTAAGCCCGGAGGTTAGGTTGTAAAACTGCTGTGAACATCTTAAAACTCAGTCAGGCGCACGACTCCCACGACCGCCCCAGTTTCTGTTTCTTTAAGATTGGTCAGGCAGAGATCGCCGTCCTAGCCCGAGGCAGCCGGAAACCAAGGCTTTGAGAGATGGACTCGGTCAAGGTCACGCGGTGGTTTGATGATGCAACCAGTGCTGAGGTCGGGCCTGGCTTTTCTCCACCTCTGAGCCCCTTGTGAGCAATCCTGGGATGCCGAGCTGCTCTTTATTCTTGTCTGGGAAGCTGAGCAAATGGGTGACGAGACATTGCAAACTTGGGATGTGTTTTCAACTCACTCTCGAACCGTCTGGATTCATTCCCACGTATTGTGTTTGCCTGTGTGAGCGGAGAGGTAACTGAATCTAGATTTCCCACCACAGGTTCCCCCTCTGAGCTGTCTGTGTGTCTGCCTCCCAGGCCTCCCTCAGTGACTCACTGATTTTCACAGACACAAATAAATCACACTGTGTTCCTCTCCCCCTCGCTGCCGAGCAAGAAATCACCCAGTCGCACGTGAATGGAGTGGGGGCGCACGGAGGGAGGCAGGGACGGAGGTGGGAAGGAGAGGAGCGTTTAAATGCTAATCAGTTGGCACTGGTGGGACCACAGTTAATCAGATTGTTAAAGACACAAAGGCAGGATCCCACCCCTGTGCCAGCAGCTATCAGCGCTCATTCATGGGGGAGATGGATGCCCGCCAGACCGCTGCTCTGATGGGATGTAACTGGACATCAAAGAATGTTCGAGGCTTTCTGAACCCAACATGAATTAGAAAGGAGGCCCATTAGTGGGGGAGAAGCCAGCTCACAGAGGACAATTATCGGGTAATTCCTCTTGTAGCCCAAACACTGCACGTTCCTTCTGCCTGCACAGGCTGGTCCTTCTGACACCTGCTGCAAGTCCCCGGGGACCCCCTGGGATTCTGAAGCGGACTCTGGAGGGGCCGGCTGGGCTGTGGGCCCACATGTGCAGTTTGGTGTGCTGTTTTGGGTGATGCCGTACCTCAAACCCAAGTCTCCCCTCCATCCAGGTGACCACGGCGAAGACATCAAACAAAGCAAACCATGTGATTGACGGGGATGGGAGGGCTTTACACTCTACTGGTACCAGGATGAAATTACGTTGGTAATTAGAACAAGTCAGGGGGTAGCTTCCCCTAGAATCTCTCTCCAGCCATGGTGTCGTAAAAGGAAGCATGCTTATCCAGCATTAAGTTGACCAAGATTCACCTTTCTGTGCTGACACAGAAAGATATTCGTGACGGACTTGAAGTAAAAAATTGGTGGCAGGATACTAATGCATGGAATACTCTACAGCAGTGAAAAATGAATGGGTCAAAACTACACTTAATATGGATGAATCTCACAAAGTGTTGAAAGAGAAGAGAAAAGGAAAGAGCAGGTTTCAGGAGGAGGTAGATGGGAAAACTGTGTATATATTTTAAAGCATGCCACACAATCTCATCTATTGTTCAGAGACATTGACATGTAAATAAATCAGTGCAGACAATAAATAAGGGTAATCGTAAAATAATAATAATGCACACAGTCGATGAGAAGGCTGAAGGTCACATTCAGGACAGTAATCCCCCCTCCCCCAGGGTGGAGGAGATGAAGCATACGGTCAGGGAGAGCAAACGGGCTTCCGCCGTGCTGGTGGCATCCTCGTTCTTAAGCTGCAGGTGCAAACACGGGGGTGTTGATTGCCTTCGTCTTGAACTCTTTTTGAGTGACTGAGATATTTCAAGGTGCATTTCTCAGGAAGTGACAGAGCAATATAGACAACGCAGGAACTCTGTGACTCCTCAGAGAGACAGGAAGCGACAACAGTGCTCATGAATGCTGACAAGCTGCTGCTGTGTGAGCGCCGTGCCTTCCCTCGAGATTTCATCTTACTCTCTGGCAGCCCTGGGAGAGAAGGCCGGACAGCCCACCTTGCTGAGGAGAACAGTGAGGCCCAGAGAAGGGAGGCGGCCGCCTAGGCCTCGTGGGCAGCCAGCCACAGGCTGAGTGCGGGACACAAGCCATTCTGACCCCGACCCCATGCTCCTGTGTGCTATCACACTTTTTCAGGTAAAAATACTTTATTATGTGGAGACTCAGCAAGATCCTACTTACTCTGACTCTTTGTAGAAGGCAGTCATGATGGACAGGGCAGGGGCGGGCAGTGCTTATACTTTTAATATGTTTCAGGTATTCTTGCATTTTTTCAGATAAACTATTCTATGAGAAAAAAATAATAATTTGAGAGTGTGGGAAAGAGGAAAGAGCCCAGGAAACAAGGTCAGAACGTGTTTACCCCATTGGCCGTATGACTTTGGACAAGTCACTTCCTCTCTGTGAGCCTTGATATTTTTTTCTTTCATCTATAACGTGGGGAAAATAAAACGCCCACCTTAGAATTGTTTGGGGGTTGGAATGAGATCACATCTGGGGATGCACTTGTGGAGTGTAAGTCGCCATCTCAATGTCAGCATGGGTATACAGGTTGGGGGCTGCAACTGAGGCAGGAGATGGAACCCCACTGTCCCCCAAGCCCACCTCCCGCCTCTGCCCAGTGCCCCAGAAAGTTTCTCAAAGTCCAGGTGAGATTGGCACCGTTCATCTATCTGAGGGTCCTCTTGCCCACAGGACCGAGTAAGCCAGGTGTGCTGGGTCCTCTCAAGCGGAATGAAAGCATGGGCTGTGCTCACCAGCTCCTGCTAGTCACTCTCCAAGGGGGACCTCTGATGCCAGCACCTGGCTGGCACATAGTAGGTGCTCATTGGGTGGAGGGAGGGATGGATGGATGGATATGAATGAATAAATTGATGAACAAATGTGAGTGGGGAAGAACACTCAGTTTTTATTTATAACATGGGGATTATGCTAAGATCTTCTCCAACCTTAAAATTCACTGATGCAAGCAAAACAAAGTTGCTCTGCTCTGAGAATGGAAGGAAGGTCTGCTCCATTGAGGGCAAGTCGCCTGTTTTGTTCATTCTGGTTAACCCAGAGGGCATCAACCAGGGGCAATTTTGCCTGCATCCCCCTTCTCCTCTACATCCTCCCGCCACCCCCCAGCCTACCAAGGGACCTTTGGCGCCCTCTGGAATCAGTTTGGGTTGTCACAACCAGGAGTGCTACCGCCATCTAGTGGATGGAGGCCAGGGATGCTGCCCAACATATTCCCCTCATTCCAGCAAAGAATTACCAGCCTAGATGCAGGAGTCCTAGCACTCTCCAGCATTCTTCAGGGTGGGCCAGGTGTTCCTGCTTTGGGTTTTGGTTTTGTTCAGTGTGCTCTGGAGTGGTTTTTCCAGTCTGACATAGCCTTGTTTTGCTGCTAAGGTCCTGTGTGACCCTGAGCAGCCCGTTTTCCCTCTCTGGACCTCATGTCCCTCCTCTGCATGACTTGAAACCACGACCTCTAGGAGCCTTTGGAGCTATAAAATATATTTAATTTTGGTTTTCCGTGTTGGGGCCAACCAAACCCACCGGATCAGGCTGGGCAAGTCCTTATGGTGGAGAGTGAAGGTGCAAGAAACCACCCCTGAATTGGGCATTAATCATAAGAATGAGAATGTAATTAACATTTTTGTAGAACCCTTTACCAAAAATAACATCAACTGATGCCCCGCCAGTCCTGCCTCCTAAAGGTGCTCACGATGAGGGAACAGTCTAATGAGAGAGGAATTGATCATTCTCCCCGCCAGGAAATGGAGCTCCAGAGTGGCTGGATGACGCAGAGTGGATGAGCTACTTCTGTGATTACAGATGTGTCCATCCGCCTCCCCTCGGCCTCTCCATCACTAGATGCTAAAGGCAGCCTTGAACCCCTGCTCTTTCCATGCGTTTCTTTTTCACTTAAGAAAGAATTAAATATTTATTATACAGGTTTTGGAAAAATACCAAAAAGGAGAAGGAAGAAAATACATCCCCAGCAGCCCCACCCCCACAGGCAGCCAGGGCCATCCTGCTGGTGCTGTTCCAAGCCAGGACAGCTCTCCGCCTTGCGATGTGTTTTAGTTGATTGTCTCTGGTCATTTTCCTCCACACCATAGACTTTTACATCTTGCTCGTCTCACTGAGCTTTATGGCAGAAGCATCCCTCAGCTTCTGTTTCCCCCGCACTGTGTCCCGTCACTGTGCGCCTGCTGGGTGATACAGGCTTGGGATCCGTGCCGGTCCCTGGCCATTCCACAGCTGCCCAGGATGTAAAACCTTCAGCTTCAGCGTTTCAGAACTGGTGCTTTGCTTTGTTTTAATGGGATGCAAATGTCCCAGTCTAATGTCCCATCTCCCATCCAAGTCAGAGAAAAAGAGGGAGAGATGCTTCCTCCCCGACTTGGATGGCAGAACATGCTCTCAGTCACCTTCCATGCTGCCCCCTCTGTCTGGAGGGAGAACAGTGTCAGTATGGATTTAATTAATGCTCCATCTCTTCGGTTTGACATCCGCACTCGGTTTCCATTGGGTGGTGTCTGTCTCCTTGAGTGCAGGGACCCCATCCTAGAGCGTAGACGCTCTCCTGCAGCGTGTCAACCAGCAGAGAGTGGGGACCCAAGGCTTTCCCTCGTTGATTGATTGACAGCCTTTGGGCGGGGCACTAGGCGCCCGTGGTAAGGGATCTGCCAGATGTGACTGTGGTGACTGGAAATGTTCAGGGCTCTGAGAAAGAGGAGTTCACTTAACTCAGTGGTCATTGAGGCCCCAGGAAAAACCAGCCTATTCCAGCAGGTTATTAACTTGCTGGGTCTCTGAGGCCCTAGAATCCAATTTTGACTTGGTTTTGCCCAGCCCTCCTCTGGCCCGCATCCTGGCTGAGAGCAAAGCCTTCGGGCCTCACAGGCTGCAGGCGCTGTGGACCACGGAGACACACCCATCTGTCCTGAGCGTGGCCCTCAGGTTGGAGCCGGCCAGAGAGACTCCAGCATGTGTGAGCTCTGAGCTGGGGACACTGGGGGCAGGGTGGGGGTGGGGAGTATCATCTGGGAGGTTTCAGACACAACACAGATAGGTCACCCAGCAGAGATGCAAACAGAAGGAGGGTTAGAGAGAGAGGCGTTGGGGGGAGAGAGGGCGGAAAAGGCTGCTTCAAGCTGAGTTGGAGGAGGCTGTCAGCGACCACAGTACCCCATCATTCTTAAGAGAGCTGGTAGCATGGTCCTTGGCATTAGGAAAACCGAGGTTGGAAACCCAGCTTTGCCCTGTGCCCTGAGAACATTAACATCCGGAAGCCTCCGTTTGCCCATCCGTAAAAGAGGAATAATAATTTCTACCTAACAAGGCTGAGAAAGAACTAAATGAAGTTTAAAACGAGGAATGAAAAATTAAGTGAGGGAACAAAGCATTTAGCACATGCCTGGCACACAGTCGGCATTCGATAAAGTCACCCAACATCAGATGTTATAAATAGTACACTTGTGGCCAAGGCACACTGCCGTGCTTCATGTCACTTACCATCCTTTTATCACCTTCTCTGACGCAACCTGTTTCCCTAATCTCTTCCTCCCTCCCTCTTCCTCTCCCTCTTTCTCTTCCTCCCTCTCACCTGCCCCCTGAGACATGTTGGGGAGGGACTAGCTGAAACGAATGCAGCCACAGGACCCAAACAAAACTCACGAGTCCATGTCAGGGTCCAGGCTGTCCCTTTGCCCTTTTTAAAACAAAATGAACCAAAGACTCTAAAAATAATTGTCAATTCCCAGATCCGTGTAGAAATGGACAGTGTCAGAGCTGGAAGGGCCCTCAGCCTTCATCTAGCTCAGGCAGCCCGTTTGACGCAGGGAGAGAAGACGGAGAGAAGAGACCTACACAAAGATACGCAGGGAGTAGAGGCCAGAACAGGAACACTGTCCGGATCCCTCAGCCCCTGGTTGCACCCAAGCTCTCTGCATCGGGTCTCGGGAGCGAGGGTTCCTGACCCGTGTACACCACTCTTTCTGTCCCATCGCCTTACTGTCACTCCACAGTCGGCATCAATCATTTGGTAAAAGTGACGGGGAGCATAAAAGCCACAGCTTCGGGGCAGGCCCACGTCTGCCCTAATCCTCTGGGGCCGGTGGAATATCTCCGTCACATAAAGGAGGCTTCATGCCCGGGCCCTTGCGGCTTGTAACCGTCCCAGGCACGATGGGATGTGAACCCGCGTTCAACCCGGAGACCTCAGCGCTTCCCACCTTGGACCAGGGAACCTGCCTGGCCCCTGACTGCCCCTGCTCTGCCCTCCGGGCAGTCACACACCCTCTCCTCCCTGTGCGCACTCCCGCCCTGGCGCCGCCGTCAGCCTGCGGTACACTCTCGCTGATAAATCGATGTCACACAACAGGAACATTTGTTGGTGCAGTTGCAAACTGTTGCAGTCTATATAGATTAAGCCGCTGCTACTGACTCCGTGAAAGTAAACGTGTCTTCCGGGCGGCTGCGGAAATAAATTTAAATGACAGTGCCGAAGGGCCGGAGACGGTGGCTGAGTGAGAGTCTCTCCACAGCAAATCGACAAGGACAGCTATCGGTCAGAGCACCCTTGTGCCCAGAATATAATTCCTCGCTATCTCGAGGCAGTCATCAGGCACGTCTGACCGCTCCAGCTTTCTGCTCCGGGTCGTGTTCCAATGATGAGAGTAAGAACAGTGGCAGCAGCTGGCACGTACTGGGCACTCACTGTGGGTGAGGCACCCAGATGTACTATATGTGTATGTATGTTTTACGTGCATTGACGTATTGAACGAGGACAACCCTGGGGAATAGGGAATAAAAGCCCCATTTCACAGCTGAAGACACTGAGGCTCAGAGTGGTAAAGCCATTTAAAGTCAGCATGCAGCCGAAACCGGTTTGGCTCAGTGGATGGAGCGTCGGTCTGCGGACTGAAAGGTCCCGAGTTCGATTCCGGTCAAGGGCATGTACATTGGTTGCGGGCACATCCCCGGTAGGGGATGTGCAGGAGGCAGCTGGTCGATGTTTCTCTCTCATCGATGTTTCTAGCTCTCTATCCCTCTCCCTTCCTCTCTGTAAAAAATCAATAAAATATATTTAAAAAATAAAAAATAAAAATAACGTCAGCATGCAGTTGGCCGAGTGGGTCTCAAGTCCACAAAGCTGATTTCAGGCACGAGTCTGCCAACCAGCCGCCGGGGCCAGCCCGTATTTAAGATGAGTAGGTGCTTTTACTTTCAAGACAAAAATAAATCAGAAGGAATCAGCGGCGTACACACGGCCACCAGGGCCTGGCCCCGACCTCCCGACCTCACCACTTCCTTTGGAATTAGCTTCCGCCTCTGCCCCTGTCCCCTTCGTTCCTGCTGACCTCAGCCAGGCCTCCAGTCTCCTCACATCCCTCTCTTCTGAACCTGCCTCACGATTCTGAATCCTCAAATATCTCTGTGTCTCCCACAAGGTCACTTGTATATTATTTAATTAAAAAAAAGGAGAAGAAGACAAAGCTTGCTCCCTCGGTCCCAGGGCAATAGAGCCCTGAGCCAGGCACGGAGCTTGAAGAAGAGGGTGTGACTGGCTACAGGCCCTCCCGTCCTCTGAGTGGCGTGTCCGTGTGCAGCGAGCAGCCTGCCCAGCTGTGCATGGAGGCCCTGCTCTGCACACTGGGTTAGGGGCCTGTCCACTCTGTCCTGGTAACACGCAAAGCTTCTCTCTTTCTTTTTTTTTTAAATATATTTTATTGATTTTTTACAGAGAGGAAGAGAGAGGGATAGAGAGTTAGAAACATCGATGAGAGAGAAACATCGATCAGCTGCCTCTTGCACACCCCCTACTGGGGATGTGCCCGCAACCAAGGTACATGCCCTTGACCGGAATCGAACCTGGGACCTTTCAGTCCGCAGGACAACGCTCTATCCACTGAGCCAAACCGGTTTCGGCAAGCTTCTCTCTTTCTAAGCATGTATCGCATCGGATGTGATTATCTCTCCTTTCCTATGGCCTCTCCCCGGACATATGCAGCTAGACTGAAACGGTCATGCCCTGGGCTTCCATGGCCCTAATGCTTAGCTCGGGCCTGGCATGGTCCACCCTAATCTCCATGGTTGGCAAAAGGAGGAAGGGGGAGAAAAAACGAAGAAGGAAAGGAGAGAAGCAGGAAAGAAGGGAGAGAGGGAGGGACAGGGGAAGCCCCCATATCTGTCGATGGGTCGTGCCTGCGTCCTGACCAGCTTTGGGAGCCACCGTAGAAGGGCCACCTGATGCAGAGAGAAGGTAGAGGAGCTAACGCCCCAGCCCCAAGCTAACTGGTGTCTTTTCTCCTCTTCCCAAGATGTGCCCCTGGAGGGAGACGCCGGCCCTTCGAGTACTTACCTCCTACCCTCCGGAGCACTGGGGGGTGGCAGTCTGAGCAGAGACAGCCTGGAAGAGAAGGTGACACCTGCCCCTCTCAGCCCAGCGCAGTCCGGGGAAGAGCGTCAGGATCCGGAGCTGGACGGGACCACCCCCTCCGTGCGTCCAGACCCCGTGGCCCTGTCCACGCTGCTTCCGGAGGAGCCCGGCACCAAGCTCGCCTCCCTCCCCAGGAAGAAGCTGTCTTCGCTCAAGCAGGCCAACTCATCCAGGAAGCAGCTGCGACCCAAGGCCACCTCCGCCGCAGGCCTCCCGAGGGCGGGGTCCCAGCCTGCATCCCCGGGCCTGGGTCTCCCCTCCTCCGCCACAGAGAAGCCTGACCCACCCGGGGACCCCGACCCTGTGGCATCCGAGGGTGAGGAGACATTTCGGCTGCTGTCGTCAGAGGAGCCCCTCTGGCTGGACCGGAGGCGGGGTGCGGTGCCCACGACACCTGCGCCCCTGCAGATCTCTCCCTTCACCTCGCAGCCCTACGTGGCCCACACGCTCCCCCAGAGGCCGGACCCTGGGGAGCCCGTGGTGCCCGACGAGGCCCAGGAGGCTCCTCTTGAGGACGCCAGTCCCATGACCTTGATGGACAAAGGTGAGAATGAGCTGACCGGGTCAGCCTCAGAGGAGAGCCAGGAGACCACGACGTCCACCATTATCACCACCACGGTCATCACCACGGAGCAGGCCCCAGGTATGCGGCCCCAAGCTCCACCTCCTGCAGCATCACTGAGGCCCCCACAGCGGGCAGGGCGTGGGTGGGCAGGGAGGTCCAGGGCCCATCATCCATTACCATCTATCCAACAGTAGCTATGAGCTTGATCCTGTGGCTCAGACTCAATATCCCCATTTTAAAGATGGGACAACTGAGACCCTGAGACATCAAGCAACCTGCCCAAGGCCAGACAGCTAAAGAGTGGGATTTCAAACCTTTCCATCTTGGAACAGCCTGCCCAGAAGGCCGTCGCCTTTCCAACGTGCCTTTGCTTTTACCATTACATGTACTTCTCTAGACTTGATAAAATGGACTTCCATGTCCCAGTCTTTCTTTTTCTATCTTCTTTTCCATCTTCAAACAGAGATACCAGCTGTCCATCATACGTGGATTTGGACAGATGCAATGTGGTCACTCGTTCTATAGTATGATCTCTGGGTTTGAACCCTGACTGCTGTGTGAGCTTGTCCCAGATGCTGTCCCTCTCTGGTCTTTGGTTTACTTACCTTTAAAATGGGGACAAAAATGGGGTCACCCCTCTTCACTGGTCAGAATGGTGCCTAGTCGCGTGTAGTAAGTGATTATCATGTTGATTCTGGGGCTGAATGAGAACTGACAGGAGTGGGAGCGGTGGAGACAGGAGAACCCAGGTTTCCCCTGAGGCCCCATTCCACCCGAAGCCCTTCTGAGACGTCCCCTCTGAGCTCTGGTCCGCGTCCTGATTCCAGTGCTTTCCTCCAGCTCTCTGCAGTGTGAGCCTCTCAGACCCTGAAGGCTACATCGACTCCAGCGACTACCCGCCGCTGCCCCTCAGCAACTTCCTTGAGTGCACGTACAACGTGACAGTCTACACCGGCTACGGGGTGGAGCTCCAGGTAACCCAGAGAGGCCCCCTGAGTGGCTGCCTCTTCCCACAGGAAGTCTCGGAGGGATCGTCTGTTAAGCTTACTGTTATCATCCGGGCTATCAAAAAAAGGGCAATTTGAGCCAGGCTCTGGAGGATGAATAGGAGTTCCTAACTCGGTGCACAGCTGGGATAGCTTTGCACACATGAAGGGAAGGGGACCTGTTGACAAATCTGTTGACAAATTGGAGGCATTATACCCAGAAGAAGTCTTCTGATATCCTGCTTCCTTCTCTCTCTCTCTCTCTCTCTCTCTCTCTCTCTCTCTCTCTCTCTCTCAGAAGTCACACCTAGTTCATTTGATTCTTAAACCTTTGCCCACAAACTGATGGGAAATCAGGATGCCATAGTTTTCCAGCATCTAGGTTTGGGGTCTCAGCTCTACTAGTTCAAGCTGCATCACTTTGGGCAAGGGACTGCCCTTCAGCTTGGCTTCCCTCTGTCCCACTGACTAGGGGCTGGTTGCCGGGTGCTGCGTTGGCAGCCTCGCAGCCTCCGGGGGCCATGGCTCAAACATGACTCAGTTTCTCTGTGTCTACCCCTGACTGTCCCCAGGTGAAGAGTGTCAACCTGTCTGAGGGGGAGCTGCTCTCCATCCGCGGGGTGGACGGCCCCACCCTGACCGTCCTGGCCAACCAGACACTCCTCGTGGAGGGGCAGGTGATCCGAAGCCCCACCAACACCATCTCCGTCTACTTCCGCACCTTCCAGGACGATGGCCTGGGCGCCTTCCAGCTGCACTACCAGGGTAGGATGTCGCCGTCTGCCTCAGTTTCCCCTGGAGCCAAAGATTCTCAAACTTTTTCTCCCCTAGGGGGACCACCCACATTTACAGTTTGGTGAAAACCTGTGGACCCCTTTTCAAAATAATATTTTTAAGAGCATTAAAAGACGATATCAATGAAAAAGGAAACCAGTCATATTGCATTACAGTTGTCAAAATATTATTTTAATCTCTGGTGTCATAATCTGTGTACTTCTTTAACACATTAAGTAATAAAAAAAACCTCCTGGCAGTTCTGATAATTGCTGGAATTTCCAAGTACTGAGTGAGGAGCATAAGAAATATGTCAAGCTATCCATTATGATGTGAAAATATCTGAGATTTCTCTTGGTGACCAAGTCACTGATTCTGTGACCGTGTTGCCTTCCCTCCTGATGGAAGGAAATACCGCAGTTCAGTTAAAGTTCGTGAAAATCAGAAAGCTGGTTTCCCATGCAAGTTCATGGCTCCTGCACTTGACACACGAGAGTCCGTGGACTTTCTGTGAAGGGCCCGTCTCTTTGCTTCTGCAATGTCTCTTTCTTGCCATTTTGTCTTTTTCTAAGTCTTTCTTTTGCTTTCTGTCCATTTCTCTCTCCTTATCCTTCCTTTCACCTTCCTTCTCTTTACTCCCATCTTTTCTTGCTTCCTTTACTTCTTCTTTCCTCTTCTCCATCTCTTCATTCCCACCTTCCCATCTCTCTCCCTTCTCTCTCTCCCTCGTCATCCCATTTTCCCACTTCCTGGCTGGTTCCCACGACCTCAGGTTATTTCCCTTCACCAGGAACTCCCCCCTGCTTACTTGCCGAATATCTGAAGGGAAAGTGGAGTCCTGAGCCACCCATCTAGATATTGGAACCACCCACGTTCACATCAAATTGACCAAACATCTGGGGAAAAAAATTCATTTTTAACTTTTCTGAAACAGGTGGATGACTATATGTGGGACTGTCTGTTTCATCACAGCTTTTCAATATCATGGTCTTTGCTCATTTAACAATGGGAAAAATAGCTTGTTGGGCCATGAATGTGAATGGATCCCCCTAATGAGTGCTGGGAACACAGGTACCCTGTGCTGTAGGAGAGGTCAGACCCCAGGGGAAGGCTCTCAGCCCAGGGGAAGAGATGCTCTGCCTAGTCTGGAGCAGAGCTGAGATGGAGAAGCTCAACAGGACCACGCATGCACCCTCCTACCACCCCCCGTGTAGGGAGTGCTGCCCGTGCCCCGACATTGGGCTAGGGAGGCTCTTCCCCTGCGTTTCCCATGTAACCCTCACCACAGCTGGGGAGGGGGGCACCATTGTCCACCCGTCTGGGAAGACAAGAAGAGTGAAGCCCAGGCCCTGTCTCACTTCCTCAAGGTCACACATCTTCTAAGGGATGGAGTAAGAATGTGAACTCAACTTGGTCTCCTTCCCAAGCCCAACCCCTTACCTCCCAGGACAGTTGTTTTCAAGTTGTCACATCCTCTGGCATTTCCTGAACAGCTGGCTAGTCTCATTCTTTCTGGTCCAAGAGCCTGCATTTTTAACACGTGCCTGAGATGTTCGTGCAGGAGGGACTACCCCTACTTGGACAATACTGCCCCTTCTATGCGCAAGGAGAAGGCCCTTCTAGGTCCATGTGGAGAGGGGCTCAAACGAGGTTTGGGGACTCATTTTTCACCCCAAACTTGCTATCTCTGGTTGGTCAGGGTTAGGGGGTCATTGAACCTAGAAAGGGTGCTCACCTGGTTTGTCTTGGCGCCATATGGCCAACAAGAGGCACAAAATGCCCCCCTGCAGCTCTCCAGAGCCAGCAGGGACCCCTTCTTCCCTCCCCAGCACACACTGGCTCCCAGGGTGTGGGTCCTGTCCTTTATCTCTGCCCTCCGAGGGGTGACTGTCTGCCTCTGCATTTCTTCCCAGCCTTCATGCTGAGCTGCAGCTTCCCCCGCCGGCCGGACTACGGGGACGTCACCGTGATGGACCTGCACTCGGGCGGGGTGGCCCACTTCCACTGCCACCTGGGCTACAAGCTGCAGGGCGCCAAGACGCTGACGTGCATCAACGCCTCCAAGCCCCACTGGAGCAGCCACGAGCCCATCTGCTCAGGTACCCGCCAGCCTCAGCTGGGCCAACGTGGGTGGCTCACTTAAGGGGGCCGAGACCAACGCCCAGGGCATTAAGACGCCAGGAAAAGGCTCTCACCCCAGGGGGAGAGACCGCTCCAAATGCAGATGACTGCTGCCACTCACAGTTTCATTATGTGATAAGTTACATGTCACGTGAACTTGACCATTACTGACATTTAGTACATTCGCAGTATTGCGCCACCATCACTTCTGTGTAGCTCCAGAACATCTTTATCACTCCCAAAAAGAAACTCTGTCCCTGTTAGCCGTCACCCCTTTCTTTCCTTCCCCCCTCAATCCTGGCCACCACCAATATGCTTTGTGTTTCTATGAATTTGCCTATTCTGGACATCCTATCTAATAAAAGGGTAATATGCAAATTAACTGTCACTCCGTCACAAAGATGGCGACGCCCATAGCCACAAGATGGTGGCACCCAGTCCTCTCAGCCCCGCTGCAGTCCCCCAGTCCCAAGGGGCTGCCACTGAGAGCAGGCAGCATGAGTGGCCTGGCAGAATGCTTGCTTCGTCACCACAGCGACAAGGCAAGCGTTCCGCACCCGGTCGCGGATGGGCCTCTGGCCAGGCTGGGGTGCGGAATGCTTGCATCATCGCCCCGACGACAAGGCAAGTGTTCTGCTCCCAGCCACGGATGGGCCTCTGGGCAGCGGGCGCGGAGCGGCCAGGCCCTGCAGAGAGCTACTGGCACACAGATTGGTGCTCAGGGCCACTAGTTTCATATAAATGGAATCATATAATATGTGATCTTTTGTGACTTGCTTCTTTCACTTAGCATATTGTTTCCAAGGTTCATCCATGTTGTGGCGTGTGTCAGAATTTTATGCCTTTTTATGGCTGGATCATAGTCCATTGTACAGATAGACCACGTTATATCTGTTCATTCATTGGTAGACAGCTATTTCCACTTTGGGCTACTATGAATAGTGCTGCTATGAACATTTGTGCACAAGTTTTTGGGGGTACATATGTTCTCATTTCTCTCGGTTATATACCCAGTAGTGGGATTGCTGGGTCCTATGGTAATTCTATCTATAACTTTTGAAGGAACCATCAAACTATTTTCCACAGTGGCTGCACCATGTTACATTCCCATCAGCCAGCCATGTTCGAGAGTACCAATTTCTCCACATTCTCGCTAACACTGGTTATTTTCCATGTTTCCTTTTTATTATCATAGCCATCCTAGTGGGTGTAAAGGGATATCTCATTGTGGTTCTGATTTGCATTTCCCTGATGGCTAATAATATTGAGCATCTTTACATGTGGTTACTGGCCATTTGTACATCTTCTAGGAGAAATGTCTTCAAGTCTTTTGCCCATTTTTTATTTGGTGGTTTGTCTTGTTGTTGAGTTGAAAGAGCTCTTTATATATTCTGGCTACTAGACCTTTATTAGGTATATGATTTGCAAATGTCTTTTCATGTCTTGATAATGTCCTTTTATGCAAAAAAAAAAACAAAAAAAACAAACCATTTTTAATCTGATGAAGCCTAATGTATCTATTTATTCTTTTGTTCCTTGTGCTTGTGTTCATGCTGCTGCCATATTTTGAGCCCAGTCAGTATGTACTGAGCACCATGCCAGGGCTGCAGTAAATCCTCACAGCAATCCTACGTGATAGAACCATTATCCCCATTATACAGATAAGGAAACTAAGTCTCATGGAGGTGAAGGCACTTGGCCAAAGCCACCACACAGCCATTGAAATGAATCCAGAACCCTTCTCTGCTGAGCTCTTTCCCTTTCTACACCTTGACCACACAAAATGCGGTCTGCAGACCAGCGAGATGACTCGAAATGCACAATCCTGGGTTTCACGCAGGATCAACTGCATCAACATCTACACCTTACCATGCCCCTGTGTCATTCGTGTGCACATTGTAGACTGAGAAGCACTGGGCTATACCACACTGTTCCTGCACCAGTAGATAAAACCTCAGCTATCAAGACAGCAAAACCCTATGAGATTCCAAAGTCCTGAAGGTGACCGGGAGAGTATAGGCTGCTATATTAACTGAGTGCCTACTATGTGCCAGGCCCTGAGCCATGTACAAAGAGAATACTTGGAGCAATAAACATAAATCCTGCCCTCCAGGCATTCATGATCAGCAGAATCCAAAAAGCAAATGAGTGCTGATAATAAATCCTGAGATTTAATTGTTGCGGTCTTGTTCCCCCAAGGCCCTTCAGAATTTTTCTTCTTTTCTTTTTAACAAAGAAAAAAAACACCATAGGGCAGTTGGTCTCTGGCCTCCCTCACGTTAATTTTTATCTATGTGTGAAATCAAGGAGGAATTAAGCCTCAATTCGTGCTAAGAAAGATGGATGGAGAGCCAGGGCTGGCAAATTGAAACCAAACAGAGCTATCAGTTGGCTTAATAAGGCAAGAAAGGGGAACAGAGAGGCAGCAAATGAGGGACACCCCGGAGAGGACAGATGGCCTGCACCCCCAGCATGGACAGTGTCCTCCATCTCCTTAGCTCCTGAGCCATGGGACAATGATGCTGGCTGTGTTTTGAGCACCTCTGTGCCAGGGACTACACCATTCATTTCATTCGTTTCTCACCACAGCTACTTAAGGAGGGAGGAATTATAATCACCATTTTACAGTGAACTCAAGGTTCAGAGAGCTTCTGTAACCTGTCCCAGATCCACAGCAGGTACCTGACACAGCCCAGGCTTGAACCTCCAATTTAGGGCAGGAAGGCAGCCCGGAGAGAGACAGGGATGCGGTGCTCTGTCCATGGTGCTAAAAGGAGAGCAGGGCTTCTGGGCAATGTCATTGCTTGAAGTCACCGCCAAGTCTCCTATTGCAAGTTCTTATTAGTCACCCAAAAACCGTTTAATGAGAACCAAGTCTCTCTTAAGACTAAGAATAGGCCTACCTCTTTACACTTGTACAACTGTTCTCAGTTTGTAAGTCATTTTTAATATTTATTACAAAAGTATTATATGGTTCTGCTAAAAAAAATGTGTACATTTTAATCCTTACGCAAGGACATGCTTTTTTTTAAATTTATTTTAGAGAGAGGAAGAGAGAGAGAGACATTGATGTGAAAGAGAAACATCGATAGGTCAACTCCCACATGCACCCCAACCAGCGATTGAACCCCACAACCTGGGCATGTGAGCTGACTGGGAATCGAACATGTGAACTTTCGGTGCATGGGACAATGCCCAACCAAACTGAGTCACACCAGTGAGGGCTAAAAAAGTTAGTGTTGGGTTTTTTTCCAAGAAATACAGAAGTATAGCATATAGGAGCAAGTCACTTTTATATTCATGGTCTCAATCGACCCTTGCATATAGCTCATTGAAATAGTTATGGCAGACCATTTTCTAGCTTTTTTTTACTTAAAACATAGTGAGCATTTTCCTATATTCTCAACTATTCTTTGAGGGCACGGTTTTTAAAACTGTATAAATGGAATGTATTTATTTACCGAGCACCTGTGAGTAGACATTCATGTTGGTTCTCATGTTTTGGCTCTTAGGAAAGAAATCTAGCCGTGGACATTCTCATTCATACATTTCTATGAAAACTTCTAAATCTTTTCTTAGAATCGATTTCCAAAACCTCAATTACTAGGTCAAAGTGTTTGGAAATACTTTCTAGATTTTTCACCAAATTGCTCTCCTGAAAGGTCATGCAATTTGCATCCTGACCAGTCCTGAATGAGGGTAACCATTTCCCCTCACCTTTCTCATCTCTGGCTTATTGCTACTTTTTACCTTGACCAACTTGGTGGATGAAAATAGAATATAGTTTAGAATGACATTTCTTGTGTTATTGGTGGGGCTGAATGTTTTAGGGCTTACTGAGTACTAAAAGCATATTTCATCTGTTGTAAACTGACTATTTATGTCTTTCTTGATGGCCCTTTTGTAATGAAGAACAAGGGCACAGCCAGCACCATAGAAGCATCCTTAAATCACAGTCCTTCCCTACCATGAGACACACATGATGATGGTTCAAATCATGGAATGACATCTCCTATCAAACAGGATAACCCCCCACCCAGCAGGCCAGGGCTTCTCCATGGTCTCTCTTCCCACCCTATTTCTGTTTCTCCCAAGAAAGGGTAGGGCAGGAGGTCAGGGGAGGATGGAACACTGACTTTCTTTCCCTCTCTCTCCTCCCTCTTCTCTCTCTCGTTTTCTGCCCCCAGCCCCATGTGGAGGGACTGTGCACAACGCCACCATCGGCCATGTCCTCTCTCCAAGTTACCCTGGCAATGCCAACGGGAGTCAGTTCTGTGTGTGGACGATCGAAGCTCCCGAGGGCCAGAAGCTACACCTTCACTTTGAGAGGCTGTTGCTGCATGAGAAGGACAGGTAAACCTCCGAGGGTCCCCACACATAGCTTACGAGATCGGCAGCTTTGATCTCTTCCTTTCCCAGGTGAGGAAGCTAGGGCCTGCCGAGGGAAAGGACTCGCCCTGCATAGCATAAGGAAAGCACAGCAGGACAAAGGAAGAGGCAAAAGGAAATCTAGGACCCCCTCCCTCACCCCCCAGGTTATCCTGCCTCCTCGTTCTTCCTCCTGAAAATCCCTTTTTGCAGTTGAACAAGGAGAGAGTGTTCATTCAGCTCCTACTCTATACCTAGTCACATACTAGGCTTCATGGAGAACAGGGAAATTAGAGGTCATAGGTTCCTCGTAGAGTAAGAAGCTGACATGGAAAAACTCAATTTACACACATGAAAGAACTAGGGAGAAGTCACCAGAGAGCATGTCTGGAGAGCTAAGCAATATACATAGAATCCAGAATCTTAAAACTGTAGCATTCTGTGACCTTATGCTAGAATATTCTTGAATGTTCTTGAAAACTAGGACCTTAGCTGCTTGGGCTTGCTGTCTTGGGTTTGGTTCCCTTGGCAACAGAGATGCGACAAGGATGTGAGGAGATGTCGTTTACTTGGGAGCTGATTGTAGAAAATACTAGCAGAGGCATGAGAAGGTGAGCGAGGGAGGAAAGGGAGTCAGCACAGGATGGCCCTCATAAGCAGGTGGCTGTGTGGGCACGTGGGGCTCGGTCCACTGGGGGTCCTGGGAAACTGTTGAGCATCCGTCAGAGCAGTCCTTCTGGAGGGGCAGGGAGCTGGGCTACTTGTCCACCACCCCCGTCCATCACTGGATGAAGGATGCTCCCGGCACACACACTCCCCAGCATTGCCCTCCACCCTTGGAGCTAGCTGCACTGGCTGACTCTCAGAGACTTTGGGTAAAAAGCCAGCAGAAAATCGGTGAGCCCTGAGTGCTGAAGGGATAAGGGAAGGGTGCTGACAGCATTTACTGGTGGATGGATCAGGCTTTGACCTTAGAATTGTAGTGTCTGGGCTTCTTTGACGTTTCAAACCAAGACCATTAACCTCGTTGGGTGGGAAGGGATTCTCACAGAAAACACCAGACAACTGAGTAACTTACCCGATCTTGAGTCCACTTCCCGCCAAGTAGTCCAGCTTTATCCTGAACAACTCCATACCAATAAATCCCAGCTTTAACTGCAAGGTGCAGGAATGGGGCATCTTGGTAGCATCTGAATGACTCCTTAAAAGTCTGGGGGACTCTTTAAAGAACAGATTTCCAATCTTTCCCTTCTGGAGACTGATTGAGAAGCCAAACCTGGTACTCTGGGTAAAGGACACGTTCTAAAACTTAGACCCTAGGTCTGCCTCTTCTGAGTGGTGCATATTTTTTTGCATTTTACTAGACCTGTGGTCGGCAAACTGCGGCTCGCGAGCCACATGCGGCTCTTTGGCCCCTTGAGTGTGGCTCTTCCACAAAATACCATGGCCTGGGCAAGTCTATTTTGAAGAAGTGGCGTTAGAAGAAGTTTAAGTTTAAAAAAGTTGGCTCTCAAAAGAAATTTCAATCATTGTACTGTTGATATTTGGCTCGGTTGACTAATGAGTTTGTCGACCACTGTACTAGACCATAAGAATGCACGCAGGAAGAAAAAAAAGTAAATCAGATAAGTATTTTCTGCAAGTTATTGAAATCACGGTCAGTGAGCTGCCACGCTGGCACTGTAGTGTCACTGGTGGTTTCTGTGGGGCCCTGCAAAGGTCTACAGAGGTAGGAGCTGATAACCACCAGGGAAAACCAGTTCTCAAGTGTGTCCCTAGGGAGGGAAGTTTATAGTGGCCCAGCGGGTTTAAAAGTCAACACGCACACACAATGCAACACTTGTGCTAAGAAGAAAAGAACAATTAAATTTTACTCGTTCTATATACTTGCTTGAGGGGGCGGGGGGGGCAGCTATTATAACACAGTATTTAAGTTGCAAGAGCTTAGAGCTAGATAGGAAATGTGACCTGATCTAAACCTTGGGGAAAGCGGAGAATATAAATTGGGGTCATATGTTGAAGGGCTTTGAATGCCCGAATGCTTCAAGAGAACCATGTTAGGTTTTTGAGTAGAGGATGTGCATGAAGAAAGGTTTAAAGATAACCTCTCTCCTGCTCCCCCCCAAAAAAATGAAGTCTTTCTAGGACTCATAGTTGTTAAAAATGAAGTCTTTCTAAACTCCATGTCCATTATATGCAGCATGAAAGGTGGGTTCTCTGGTCAGACATGTTTGGGAGACACCATATACCCTATCCTTGTCTTGGAAGGTACTATTGTACATTAGCCAGCAAAGGCACTGACAAGTCCTGCAGGAAGAAAATGTTTAATCTTTTAAAAAATATATTTTATTGATTTATTTACAGAGAAGAAGGGAGAGGGAGAGTTAGAAACATTGATGAGAGAGAAACATCAATCAGCTGCCTTCTGCACACCCCCTACTGGGGATGTGCCCACAACCAAGGTACATGCCCTTGACCGGAATCAAACCTGGGACCCTTCAGTCCGCAGGCTGACGCTCTATCCACTGAGCCAAACCAGTTAGGGTGAAAATGTTTAATTTTTATTTAACCCAGCATTTTCCAAACCCATTTGACTACAGACTATATATGGTTTTGAGATCAAATGTATCACCATTTCAGACATTCAAAAGAACGTAACTAAAGACAAAAAACAAACAAAAAAGAACGTAACTAGAAAATTGCTATTTGGGGAAGATTAAGAGGCTACCGAGATTCTAAGACCTTGAGGTTTTCCTCCAGAGTGACCTCCTTTGTCTTTAGTTCTTTGAAAGAGGATTCCTGGGGCATGGCCACCAGGATACAACCGAGTCAGCAGGGATCAGAGGACTGTGAAGGGGGTCCCTCCTCACTCTTGGGTGTAAATTAATCAGTATCAGTTAATTAGCTTGGTTTATTCCATCATACACATGGCTTTCCCTATAACCTCAAAATCAATCCATGAGTCTAGGACAAGCTTTCTACCCAACACGAAACAGCTTCCATAACGTAAGGCAGCTTGCCCGGGCAAGTAAGGGGCCAAGTTGGGGTTTAAATCTGGGAATGAGAGGGGCTCCATGCACACCCCTCCGGCTGCTGTGTCGGCACCCCGAGAAGACCTCTCAGTGGCCCTCCTCTCCTTTCCCGCTGGCAGGATGATGGTCTACAGCGGGCTGACCAACAAGTCCGCGCTTCTCTATGACTCCCTCCAAACCGAGAGCGTCCCCTTCGAGGGCCTGCTGAGCGAGGGCAACAGCATCCGAATCGAGTTCACGTCCGACCAGGCGCGGGCAGCCTCATCCTTCAACATCCGGTTTGAGGGTGAGGGACCACGGGGGCCTCCCCCTCTCCTGTGGTGGTTATGCAGGATCAGGGGAAGCATGGCGGGGCTGGGGCTGGGGCTGGGGCTGGGTCCTGGGAGGTGGAAACCTGGCTGTCCAAAGACTGACCCCTGGGTTTCCAAAAGCCGACTTAGCTTTATTAACAACACCTACCACTTACTGAGCACTTCCTGTGTGCCCAGTGTCTTATGTCCATGTGCATGTGACGTTTGCCACACTGTAATGTGAGAGATGTTGTTATCTTTTAGGTGAATACACTGAGGTTAGGGAACTTGAGTTAGAAGAAGATGGAGATAAGACTCTGTCCAGCTTGAGTCCGGATCCCTAAGCTCGCTCTACTCAGTGAGACCTCTCAGGGTCCAGCCACCCCTTCCGCCAAGAATCGTTAACCAGGGCCTCTCCAGCTCAGCCCTGGCCCTTTAAGAAAGGATGCCCTTGGGGAACTTTCTGTCCCATCTTCCCTAAGAAAAGTTGGTCTTTCTCTAGGACAGACTTAACGGTTTCAAGTGGCAGAAATCAGGGCTCTTCGTTATGGGACATGGGAAGAATCCATGTGGGACAGTAAAAGGAATTGAAACACAAAAACGCTGCAGGGTTGGGAGGGCAGAGAGTCTTAGTTCTATTTTTAAACATGAAAAACAATGAGACCCCGAGAAGCCAAATGAATGGGCACTGGACCCAGATCACAGGCGCCCGTTTTCTTTGGTGCGTCCCCGAACGGCAGGAAGGGACCATCTGAGAGGCAGCCTGGGGGCCGTCCCGGACTCACCTGAGCTGCTGCCCTCTTTGCACCCCCTCCCCAGCCTTTGAGAAAGGCCACTGCTACGAGCCCTACATTCAGAATGGGAACTTCACCACATCCGACCTGACCTACAACATCGGCACCATAGTGGAGTTCACCTGCGACCCCGGCCACTCCTGGAGCAGGGCCCGGCCATCATTGAGTGCGTCAACGTGCGGGACCCATACTGGAATGACACGGAGCCCCTGTGCAGAGGTGAGTGGCCCACCGCCCTCCTCCTGGGGCTCCTGGGGACCTCCACCCCCAGGTGAAAAAACCAAGTGAATGACTAAAGGCCTGTCACCACTTTACTTACCAATTTTAGGAGTAGACCCCTTCCCAGGACTCCTGTCCTTCGGGTCAGGTTTGCTGCTTATGCTTGAAAAAATTACAAAATCAACAATTTAAAAAAAAATTTATTGGTTGATTGCTGTTGAAGTAAGGAAAGGAGAGAGAGAGACGTTGATTCGTTGTTGAATCTGCCAGTAAATGCATTTATTGGTTGATTCTTGTATGTGCCCTGACGGGATGGAACCTGAAACCTTGGCGTATCAGGACAGTGCTCTTAACGAACTGAGCTACCTGGTCAAGGCAACATTGATACATTTTCTTTTTTTAATAAACAACAACAAAAAAAAATCAGCCCTAACCGGTTTGGCTTAGTGGATAGAGTGTCGGCCTGTGGACGGAAGGGTCCCAGGTTCGATTCCAGGTCAAGGGCATATACCTTGGTTGCAGGCACATCCCCAGTGGGGAGTGCGCAGGAGGCAGCTGATTGATGTTTCTCTCTCATCGATGTTTCTAATTCTCTATCCCCCTCCCTTCCTCTCTGTAAAAAATCAATAAAATATATATTTTTTAAAAAAACAAAAATCAAAGTTATTGCACAATCACCATCGCCATTAAACCATTTCTCAGTGAATGGCTTTGGGTTCCTGTAATCCTTGAAACTTAGACCTAGAAGAGACGTTCAAAGTCACACAGTGCAATGTAAATGTTTCAAGACCAACATCATAACGTAGCTGATTAGCAGTAAAGGTAATTGGGAAAATATGGGAGGACAAAAGGTCATGCCCAGTCCCATTACCCATTACGTGAAATCGCTCCCAATGCTGTGTCCTTCCTGCCAGCCTACATGCTATGCAGAGGTGACTTGTTTTATAAAAACACTAGAGGCCTGATGCACGAAATTCGTGCAAGAGGAGGCCTTCCTTCCCCCAGCTGCCGGCACCGGCTTCCCTCTGGCACCCAGGACCCAGGCTTCCCTCGCAGCCCCAGCTTCGTCCAGAAGGTTGTCCAGAAGGACATCTGGAAGGAGATCCGGTCTAATTAGCATGTTATGCTTTTATTATTATAGATAACTGTAATGATACTGGATATACAATATTTATCATGAAAATCGATCAGTTTTAAGAGGTGCCTCTTTGTCCAGGCACAGACCCCACAGTGTGCAGCTGAGTGACAAGACCTCCACATAGATTTCAGCTCCTAAGCGCCCCCTCTGTTAGGTATTCCTGTGCAGTGCACAACCGCCCCCCAACCCAGCAGTCCCGAGCCCAATTATTAGTAATGGTGATAATGACAGTTGTTAATAGGAGTGCAAAAACTGTGTTCCAGGCACTCTGCCAAGGGCTGTATGCGATTACCTGATTTAATCCTCGCTGCAACCCTTCCTGTGGCCCCGTTTATAGAGGAGAAAGCTGAAGCTGCCCAGTGACATGCCTAAGGACGAGGAGGGTAACTGGCAGGGCGGGGATGGACCTCAGGTCTCCCTGTTCTCAGAGACCTGTGCTCTGAGCCCCTCTGGACAGTGTTGGCTTGTAGGACCTCCTCTACCCAGGCCCCAGTGCTCTGCCCTCCCCCTTTCCCAGATTCAGAGCGGCTGAGCCACCCGAGCCTGGATCCCTGCGGAGCCTGGGAGTAATGAAGAGAACCCTCGCTCCTGGCAGCCGCCACCTGGATGGTGGTTGGCGTGGCATAACAGCCCCGCGTGGTGAGGGATTGATCTCTGTATTAAATGTGCTGGTTTAACAGAGCGGAATTTATTGGTGCTTTGGCCTCTGCCACATTGAGAACTTTCCAACGCAGTAAACACAGAGTGGAATTTAAAGGGCCAGGCGCCAGGTATGGTCGACGGATCTCTGCCTCCAGTTCAGAGTCGGGGTCTTTCACAGCTGGTTGATGATGTATTACTGAGCACTTACCTCGTGCCAGGCACTGTGCTGTGTTTGACACCCATGAGTTCAGTTACGCTCCAGAATAACCCAGTGACATCAGCAGTGGTGTTACCCCAGCTTCACAGAGAAAGGAAATTGAGGCTCCAAGAAGTGACCTGCCTTGTCACAGAGTGTGTGTTGATGTCAGAAGCAAGGCTCAAATCCAGGTCCACCTGACCTGAATGCACCATGTCTTAGCCACGACTGACTCTGAGACAAGAAAGAACCTGGCTGTTGAGGCTTCCTTCAGCCCTGTGAGCTCTGTCCTTGGTCCTGAAAGAACTATAGCCTTGTCTTCACCAAACCCCAGTTAGAGGAGGCAGGTGGCCAGCCCTAATTTAATCATCCCACAGACATGTGTGGACTTTTGAGGTGAAGGCATCTCTTCACCGAACATGGCGAGCCATGGCTGTATGACTTCACACTCTTTTTAAACATATATATATTTTTATTGATTTCAGAGAGGAAGGGAGAGAGATATAGAAACATTAATAATGAAAGAGAAGCATTGATTGGTTCCTCCTGCACACCCCCTACTGGGGATCAAGCCCACAACCTGGTCATGTGCCCTGACTGGGAATCAAACCGTGACCTCCTGGTTCATAGGAGGATGTTCAACCACTGAGCCACACTAGTGAGGCAATAGCCCACACTCTTAACCGCTATGCCATAGTGGCTTCCTCGTAAGTAAAGTGTGTCTGTCTGTGTTGTTTACAGCCATGTGTGGTGGGGAGCTGTCTGCTGTGGCTGGGGTAGTGCTGTCCCCGAACTGGCCAGAGCCGTATGCGGAAGGTGAAGATTGTATCTGGAAGATCCACGTTGGGGAGGAGAAACGGATCTTCTTAGATATCCAATTGTGAGTATTTACTGGTGGGCCCCCACCCCACCCCAACTCATTCAGACTTGGGAAGAAATTGGTCCTGCTTTATTCTTTCAACCAACATTTAGGGGCTGTGCAAAGAACTGGGGTCCCAGTGGTGAAGGAAACAACCTCATACCCACAGAGAGAAAGCCCCTATGCTCAGGAAATTCGGTCTACTAAAGAAGCAGGCATTAAATGAGGAAATAAACCAGTGATTATGTACTGTAACTCTGATCATTGATGTAAGGATAGGTGTGTGGTGCTATGAGATTCCGTAACAGAGATGTGATATAAAGAGGAAGATCAGGAAGGCCTTCCTTGCGGATTTGATGCTAAAGCTCAGAACTAAGGGATGAGTTGGAGTGGTGCACCCACAAGGAACAGAAAGTGCAAAGGTCCTGTGGCCATAGCAAACACAGCATTTTCAGTGGACTGAATGTCTAGGATTACCAGAAGGAGGAGGGTTCTATAACACAGACTCTCTGTGTTACAGTAGTTTATTTCCTGTCTGTCTCTCTCAACTACACCAGAAGGTCCTTGCAATCAGAGCCTGGTCTGACTTAACTCTGTTCTAGGGTCTAAGACAGAGCTTGACACATACTAGATGCTCAGTAAATGGTTTCTCAATGAAGAAATGCTGTAGTGAACGGGCTTAATGGCTGTGTGGCTGTTTCCTGTACTCATTGATGGTACCTCTTAGATGTTCCAATTAAAACGCCCCCCACCAATGCCCCATGGCTAGTGTTTGCACACAGTAGGTGCACAGCCTGGTAGGGACGAGGAGAAAAAGCTTTCCTGAGAAAGTAGCATCGGAGTCAGGGGTTCTCAGCCAGGGGTGATTTTTGCCCCCAGGGGGCACTTGACAGTATCTAGAGGCATTTCTGGTTGTCACAATTGATGATGGGCGGGAGAGCTACCGGGATCTAGTGAGAAGAGTGCAGGGATGCTGCCAAACATCCTACACTGCACAGGACAGCCTCGCCACAAAGAATTAGCCAGCCCAAAATGCCCATCGTGCCAAACTAGAGAAACGCTCATCTATGCCGAGACCTGAAAGACAGACAGAAGAAGGGCACAGATGGACAGAAACAGTGTTCCAACCCAAAGGAATAGCTTGTGCTAAGGTCCAGAAGCAGGAAAGCGCCATGCTCTTCTCCTGTGTCCATGATATCAAACATGTGCTGAACACATAGTGCATCCCAGGCCTTCACATCCTGGACGCTTCACAACAAGCACATGCAGTGGGTTCCGTGATGAGCTCCATTTTACAGATGAGTAAACTGAGGCTCAGAGAAATGGAAGACTGTGATCACCTGGCTGGGAACTGGCGGGGCTAGGATTCAAACCCTGCAGGCTGGGTCTCTGGGGTCTGGGAGGAAGCCCTGTGTATCCGGAGCTCAGTGATACAGGAGGTAGCAGTGGAATCAGGCAGGGCCATGAAGGGCGCACTGGGGAGTCTGGATTCGCCCTAATTGGGTAGCAGAGGAAGGGTGTTACGCAGTTAGTAGGATTAAAACTTTGCAGAGGGGAGCCCAGTCCTCCTGTCAACAGCCCAGGGCTTTCTCTGGCAAACTCTGGCACACACTTGGCAGAGTGGCATCTGGACTTGGCACCCCTTTCCTCCCCCAGAGGGAGAGAAAATAACATCTCACCAGCGAGGGTTACGTGAGGCCCGAGAGCTGCTGGGTTTAATTTATCTCGTTTGGTTTCCGCTGACAGTTTTAGTAAACCGATTTGAGTTTGATAGTAAAAATAATTTTGTCCTCAGGGCCCCTCAGCCCGGCCTGAGTGTTTGCCATTGTTATTTATCCCAGTGGCCAGAAGGAAGTGTTTGTACGGCAGACCGAGGTGGGTAGGTGGCCCACAGTAGGTGCTGGGCAGTGTTTGCTGAGTCATGAGGGCATAGCCACGTGTGCCTGGCAGGTGGGGACTTTTTTCCTCCCTCATCTACTGGGCAGGTCTGTTGATGCTGTGGTCATTTAAGATAATGGTTCTAATGAATCATATTTATATGGGACCTACTATGTGCTGGGTAGTTTATATCCATGAGCAATCATGAATGTGCACATTATTATGTAGAGATAACAATTACATAATTTAAAGCTAATGTGAGTAGAGATCATTATAGAGCGGTGATCACCTAAATTGGAGACAAGGTATGCAGAGCACATTACATGGGGTCTGGTGCATAGTGGGAGCTTCATAAATGGAGATTATGGTTACCAAGAAACCTTGTAAGGCAAATATTACCATCATTATGTTGTGGATTTGGAACTGACACAACAGAGAGGTTAAGTGGCCTTCTCAGGTCACACAACCAGGAAAGAACAGAGCCAGGGTTTGCACACACCGAAGCCTCCACTTTCATTGACTTAAACAGCCTTTGGCGGGACCAGCTATCTGTCTGTGATGAAGCAAGGGGCTCCCTGACATCGCTCAAGTTCAGGAAGAGACGTAGGGCCATAAACAGACAAGGTGAGAAGCTGTGGATGGCGGGGTGGGGATGGGGCCGTAGCAGGACGCTGTATTTACCTCGGCGGCTTGTAGAAATGTCACAAAGAGGGTGACATCCGAGCAGAATCTTGAGTGTTGGTCAAGCTGCAATGGGGGCAGGGCTTTCTGGGAGAGGCCCAGGAGAGCAAAGGATTCAAGCAAGCGCGAACAGTGACTGTTAGGTGCCCAATGGATGCCCAGAATTGCAGCAGCAATTAGGATCATCTGCTTTGCATTGTTGGTTTGGAGGTTGGAAGAGGTGCACAATCTTAAAATGAGTCAGGAGCCCCCAGGCTAAACCTCCTCCGCATCCCAAATACCTAGTCCCTAACCCTCCATGAACCTCCCAGCTCCATCAGGGATCTGCCACTTAACGCTAATACACAACTGAGTGTGAACTTTTTAAATCCCTAAGGATATGTTAAATATCTATCAATCTCTCTGTATCTATCTCAAAATAAAGCCTAGAATGGCAAATAAAACAACTAAGAGATTATTGGTGAAGACATCAAAGAATGGAAGACCTGGGCGGGGGGATACAGAGAGGGGAGGTAACTTACCCGGCATCACCCAGCAAGTCAGAGTTAGGACCAAATGGACCCTGAGCGTGGCTGCAAGAGCTGAGCACAGAGGCCGCAGCCTTGAAAATGCCATGTGGCAGGGGAGCTGCCACCGCTTCCAGAGTCCAAAAGAGCTGCCGGTAAATCCCGACTCTGCTGCTCACTAGCTCTGTGGCCTCGGGGTGGGGGGGTGGGGAGGAGGGTGCTACTTGCCTCACTTTATCCCCAGAGCCAGGCACCTAGTAAGTGCTCATTAAATATCTGCTAAATTTTTACAAGAGAGATGGTGAGTGTGGACCTTAACCAAATAAGCAAAGGTCTTCGTAAGGGTTTTGACATAAAATAGACAAATACCCTCAGCTAACTCTAGTTTCACCCCCATGATATGCCAGGTTTTACGCTAAACACTTGGCGTGCATTATTTCAGCGATGATGTTGGCCATCGTAGTATCATCGTCAAAATCAATGTCTGATGTTCATTGAGCATTTACTATTGGCCAGTTACTATAGCAACTCATTTAACTCTTACAAAGAAACCTATGTGATATTGCTGTGACTAGCCCCTTTTTATAAATAAGGAAACTGAGGCTTAGAGAGGTGAAGTCATGCCAAGGTCACGCAGCTAGGAAGAGGCCAAGTCAACACTTGAACTCAGGTCTCTGGGGCCAACACCAGTGTTCTAACCACACAGTAAATGGTAGTGAGGTGCTCAACAAAGGAGAAAGCCCTAGCCCCATCTTACAGAAGAAGAAACTGAGGCTCAGAGAAGTGACACGCCCCTCCCCCCCCCATTTCCCAGGCACCTATTGCAAATATATGTCTATCTCTGAAAGAAAAAAGTTTCCACCAAGCTCCATTGTCCCTTCCCTGGCTCTACTGCAAAGCCCAGCCCTCAATATCTCCGTTTAGGGGCCCCAGCACAGTTCTTTAACCAGGAAATAAAAGGATCTGATAGCAAAGCTCAATAACCATATGATTGATAGCTGAAGAACGTTTCTCTTCAGCTGCTGCCAATCTGCTTGGTGCTAAGTTCATTCCACAACTTAAACATTAAGTGCCTTGTCCAGAGGCCCTTCAACCCTTCGGTGATATCGCTGCTTCAAGCTGCAAGAATTCAGCTTGGGAGCCAGGCAAGAAGGGAGAGTCAGGAGTCAAGGCAGCACTGGCCCCAGAAGCACAGATGTTCAGACACCAGCAGAAATCATGAGTGAAACAGCCATCGTAGAAACAAAAGTCTTCCATTCTATCAGCAGAGGGAGAAGGGATTTCCCCAGAGCCGAAGGCCTAAGGAATCCGAGAAGGAACAGTAACGTTCATAGAGCCCAACTTCCATCATGTTACAGGTGAAGAACCTGAGGCCCAGAGATGGGAAGAGACTGCCCCCAGACCACTCTGTCAGTCAGCTATTGCTGTGTAACAAATTGATCCAATCTCAGCAGCATGGAACACCAACTGTGTCACATTGCTCACGAGTTTACAGCTCAGTGGGGTGATTTTTCTGGTCTCAGCTGGTTCACTCGTGCCTGTGGGCAGCTACAGGTTGGGTAGGCAGCTGTGTGGATTGTAGTTGACCTTGCTCATGTATTTGGGGTGAGATGGTTGTTGGACCATCTAGGCAGGTCCAGATGGAGATGGCTCATCTCTGCCACACATGTCGCTCGTCCTCCCAACAGCTAGCTCAAGCTTCTTCCCATGGTAACTGGCCACAGTTCCAAGACAATGAATCATTGGCGGCCTCCTGAGGGTAGACTAGGAGCATCATGTCCGCATCATCCTGTAGCCAGTCACAGAGCAAGGGCCAGCCCGATTCAAGGGGTGGAGAAACAGAGTCCATTTCTTGATGGCAGATGCGTCAAAGCCTTGCTGCAGAGGCTGTGGACACAGTGAGGGGCAGAGCTTCCAAACCATTTTTGCACTCAAACTATCACAGCCAAAGAAGAGTGGAGGCCAGAACTCGGGTCTCCCGGCTCCCATCCAAAGCTCCAAATGGCATGACTGTGTACAATGACCCTACGCGCGCCGATCAGTATCCCCATTGTACCCGAGAGGAAACCGAGGCTCAGAGCGGTGAAGTAATTGCCTACGATCCCCCAGCTAGGAAGCGAAGGAGACAGGATCGCACCTAACTCGTGGTCCCTGGCATTTAGAAGGCTCGGAAAAATACTTCTTTCTCTCTGTGCTGCTTCCATCGTGTGGGAGGACACGCTGGAGAGATCCTGAATTTTCTCAGAAAGAGGAAAAGGCCTTTGCTTGTGGGAGGAAGCCTCGGTTTCCGATCCCAGCTCTTCTGCTTCTTGGCTCCGTGACCTCAGACAAGTTATTTCACTTTTCTGAGCCTCACTTTCCTCTCTTCCAAGGGAGGGTAATAGTGGCACCCCCCTCTTAGAGTCTGAGGGAACGAAGGCTGGGCAAGGGCCTGACACGGGGCATGCGCGCAATCGTTTCTTTGGCAGCTAGGGGGGTGGTGACGATGAATTCCTCCCTTGGTGTCTTGGCCATGGCCGTTGTTAAGGAATTTTCTTTTTTTTTTTTAATATATTTTATTGATTTTTACAGAGAGGAAGAGAGAGGGATAGAGAGCTAGAAACATCGATGAGAGAGAAACATCGATCAGCTGCCTCTTGCACACCCCCTACTGGGGATGTGCCCGCAACCAAGGTACATGCCCTTGACCGGAATCGAACCTGGGACCCTCGAGTCCGCAGGCCGACGCTCTATCCACTGAGCCAAACCGGTTTCGGCAAGGAATTTTCTTTACAATTCATGGATTCTGAGATTTTCCTCTGAACACTGAAGCCCAGACTGAGCAAGGGACTTGTCCATCATCACAGAGCAGTGAAGTGGCAGGTGGGGTACCTCTCACTGAGGTCCCCCGACACCAGATTTTGTTGTCAAACCCATTCACCTTCTAGCAGACCGTGTAGTTCATTATCTATATTTTTAAGATGAAAGATGCCCTTTTAATTGAATTCCTGGCACTGATTATGTTGCTTACAGCTCTCGATGATATTTTCACTATTTTACAGGTGAGGATACTGAGGCTCAGAGATGTTCAGCTACTTTTTCAAGGTCACCCAGCTACAAACCAGGACATCTAGGATTTTTATCCAGAGCCCATTCTTTTAGCACTGTTTCTTGAGACGGAGCAAAAACACCAGGGTGACTAGGGACCGATTTTAGTAGGCGAAGCAGCCCAGAGCTGTTGGGTGTCCCAGGTCCACAGTGCTGGGTGTGGGGTGTCAGTCGGGTCATCGGCCCTGACGAAGCTTTGCCGGCCCTGTTCTGAGATGGCTCAGTCCAGGGATGTGGAAATAGGAAGCCGTTCAGCCTGTGTGGTGGCCCCAGAGGAAAGCATGCCCAATGCAGGGAGGCGGGGGCTCTTTCTTCTTCTCTTTCCTTTTGGGCAGAAGAGGAGAATTGATTGAAAAGGGGAGAAAAGTGGAAAGAAAGGAAAAACAAGAAAGAAAAAGACTAGAAAACAGAGACTGTGTCTCATCGCCATGGAAACCTCAGCAGCCGCTTTCAGTCCTGGCTGCCTCCTGGATCTTTAAGAACTCAGGCGCCAGGACCCCACCCCCGGAGAGGCTGTGGGCCTCATTAGTCTGGGGTGCAGCCTGGGCATCATCTAAATCTCCCCAGCGATGCTCAGGTGCAGCCAGGACTGAGAACCACTGGACGGGGACTGGGCTCTGAGTCGGCCCGGACAAGCACTTGGTGAATGTTGGGGGAGAGAGGGAGGGAGGGAGGAAGACGAGGACAAGGGGAGGAACACAGAAGCAAATAAGAAAACTGCTCATTCTTTATGCTTTCCGGTGTCCTTTTAGGGAGCCAACAAGATTGGTTTTTCGTGCCCTCCCTGGAGTCGACATGCTTTCTTGTGGTGTCTGCCATTTTATCAAATTAAAGGGAAACCAAATTAGCACTGGGCCGAAGGGCCCTCAGCAATCCCCCGTGCTGAGCAGCATCTGGTGCTGGCGGTGCGGCATCAAGAAGGAGCGGAGGCCTTGGGATTGGGGCCTGGCTGGGCTCAGTTGACCCCTCTGTCAAATGGGATCCCTAACCTTTTCTCTGACCACCTTGCTATGTGGTTGGAGGGACCTGATCAGAAATGGACACCAAGAAACTCTAAACAGGTCTTGTTTTCTGACCTTCCAGAAAAAACATGTTTTATCAAAGTTTGATCGTACCTCCAACTGCATCTATAGACTTCGGTTCTCTTTTTCCCCTTATTTAAATCCTATGGTCTACTTCATCACCATCTCTGCTGTCGCGTGGGGATCCTGCCTTACTTGCAAGATGCTATTTTCTTAGGAAAGTCATTTAATAACCCCTCCGAGCCTCAGTTTGCTCATCTGGGAAATGGAGATAAATTCACCATAATTCATTCATGTAAACGACATTTACTTCACCTGTGCCAAGCCCCGTACTGGGTTTCAGGGACATTCGGACCCGGGCAGGTGGAATCCCGTGGTCTATGCTGAGGTTCTGCCTTCTACTTCAGAGGTTTGGATTCTGGCTCTCTGGTTGACTGGCTCTGTGAGCTTCAGAATGGTTCTTTACCTCTGGGTGCCGCAGTTTGCTTATCTGCGAAATGGGTGGCAACAGCAGTATTCACGGTGTCTGTCTGATGGTAAAATGAAATGGTGGCTGTGAGGTGCTTAGAACCGCTCCCAGCCTGTAGGAAACCTATGGAGACCTTAGCTGGTTATATCGCTGTAAATGTGAGTGGGTGGGGAGCTTAGCAGGACCTTAAGGAATTAGTAAAATGTCAAGCAGAGAGGTGAGGAGAGGCATTCCAAGTAGAGGGGCAGCATAGGCTAAGGCAGGTCTAGGGGGGATACAAAGGGTCTGGGGTACAAAGATGTTGAGACAGCAGAAATGGCAGGGGGCGGGCTGACTGTGGGCCTCCCGGCCGTCCTGAAAAGCTGAGCAACCACACTTCATTCTGCGAGCTAATTTTTGCTGTTTCCACAGTCCACTTTCTATTACCAGCCGCTCCTTTTCTTCCCCCCTTAAACTGCTTCTAAATTGGCTTGCCTTTTTCACTCTGCTTACTCTAAGCAAAATAATGTCCATGAAATTAGAAGTTGGCTGTGCAAACTGTATATTTATATATTTTTTCTAATTTACATTCAAATAAGTACATAGCCATCAGACATTGTCAAATATGTTTGTGTAGCTAACATCATCTTGTGAATATCACCGGGGAAAGCCTTTAACGGCAAGATTTCTAGGCAAAGGTCAGACGTTGGTTTAGAAAGAAATAAAGGAAAGCAAGGTGGCTTGGTCATCATTTCTTCCTACGCCTTCTGTGGAATATTAACTCCAGCTCCACAGTTACAAAGCCCACCTACCACTTCCACGCCCTCCGCACCCCCAACCCCACCCCATACCAAGCTTAGGCTACACTGCCCTCTATTGGCCAAAACAAGAATTTCTTCACCAGAAAAAAGCTTGCTAATCTGTCCAATTCAAATTTGCATTCTATCCTCACCTCTCTGGCTGTCTAGACCCTAGTGGAAAAAAATAATGAGGGTCCCTCAGGCTGTTTTTATCTGTTTTTGAAGAAGTAATACATGCACATGATTCAAAACCCCAAAGGTACAAAAGGGTCTGCTGTTAAAATTGCTTCCCACTTTTCCCCAGCAAACACCCCCCTCTCCTTGTCCCCTCCCTCGAGGCAACCACTAGAACTAGTTGCTTATGTGTTCTTCCCAGACTCTTTAAATATTTCAAAAACCATTAGAGAAATCTCATATCTACCGAAATAAAGCCAGCCAGACTAAATAACCAGTTTAGCACTGATTTTATTACATCCTCTGTTATACAGGATCAATAATGGCAACAAAACAAAACAAATTTAATTGTTACCAGGAGATACATAACATGTCGGGGACAAAAATCTTTGTAGAACAGGGAGTCTGTAGAGAGAAGAAATATTGCCGTAGTGGGAGAGAGAGTGTTGGAAATCACAGGTTTAATCAAATAAACGTTAGCAATGATGTCATGAGAGCAAAGGACATGTCAGGATGGGGGTGAGGGGGCGGTCAGATGGGGTTTCCATCTTGCAGGTTTTAGTTGTAATTTTTATTCACATTTTCTGATACAAGACTGAACCCGGCACAACTCATTGGAGATGTATCCGTGGCTTTCATGAAACATCCTATAAAATAATGGTTCCTATCTCAGGCTTTGGCATCTGACAGACCTAGGTTTGAACCCTAAGTCTTACTTGTGTGTGACCTTGGGCAAGTGGTTTCTCCCAGTTGAGCCTCAGTTTTGTTATCTGTAAAATGGGACGATCGTAAGTCTTTGTTTGTGGCATTGTTGTTGTTTGAGTGTTTGATACTCAGGAGGCAGCATCGTTGTTATTCAAAAGCTAAATGGGGGTCTCGGGAGATCTTTCTTCAGATATCCGATGGGACCAGTGCTTTCACTGCCCTGGAACAGGGAGGAGGTAAAAGAGGGTGTCAGAAGTGGCAGCACTGGACCCACAAACAGCGGCTCATGCTCCGGAGGGGACCAGAGGGTGTGCCTAGAGCAGAGTCAGGGTGAGGAGAGAGAGGAAGCCAGAGCCCCGCTGCTCAAGGCTAGGGTTGGCGTTGGAATGGCTTATCAGGCATGTCGAGGTGTCAATAGCATCAGGCTTGATGCCGGGTGACTTTCACATCTGAGAAGAATGGAGATTGTATGTAGGCAAGAGGGGCCCAGGAGGAGGGTGGGCAGAAATCCTTCCGGGCAGCTCCAATCACTTAGGGCTTTTGAATGAACCCCCGGGGGCAAGACTTGAGAGCAGCAGCCAGGAGGAGAGGGGTCCCACCCCCAAGGCTGACAGGTAAGAGTCTGTTTGGGGGCAAGGCCCCCAGCAGAGATGGAGTCAGAGCCACAGTCCACCCTGGAGCTGAGGCTGAGACCTGGACATCCATCCTGGGCTGGAGCTGATTCATCCAGCACACCCTCAGCACCTCCCTGAGAACCGGGAACACGGTGCTGAGGGGGGCAGACGTGCTCCCTGGCATCAGGGAGCTCTGGTCTCGTGCAGGCGCGGCCCGGGGCTCTGAGCTCCGGGTGCTAAGCTCCACAGGAGCTTTTGCGGGGAGAGGATGTTTTTCGGGTAGAGCCGGGGAAGCTGGTAGGGGTTACAGAGCAGTGCGTCTCCCTGCGCCGCCCCTGGCGATGCTCTACCTGAGGAATTGTGGGAGGTGCCGTGGAAGATGTGGCGGTGAATAAAATACATCCCTGCCCTCCGGAGGTAAATCTTCAGCTGCGTGCCTCGCGCTTCTGTTTTGGTCTTACTAATTGAAGTACCAAGTGGATGGTTCCCACCCCTTCTCCCCTCTCCAAGACTGGCAGCAAGCACCGCCCAAGTTGGGTGAAGCCGTCAGAGGGGAGGGCTGGGGTCAGTCTGCATGAGTTGCAGAAACTTCACTCGGGGCCCTTTCCTGGACCACCCCTCTCCTCTGGGCGGTGGATAGCTCAGTCAGGAGACGCCTGATAAAAACCCTTACCATCTCCCATTCCCAGCACGATGACATCCTAACGCCTGCGCTTGGCTCTCTAAGCCCTTCATGGGCTGACTCCCGCAGATCTCTCCAGGTTCCCGTGTCTGTACCCACACCCATACGTGCTGACCACCAGGCAAATTCCTTCAGGAGCCATGACCTCTCTCCCTTCTCCCCGCTGCCTGGGGCTTTGCTTTCTCCCCTTGTCTCTGCTTGTCTGCCTCACTCTTTCTTATGGATTAGAAGCAAGTATCACTTCCTTCAGGGAGGCCTCCATGATGCTCCCATTCTGAGTTAAAGCCCTCAACTTGCACTCACCTTGATCATAACTCCTACCACAATCCCTGGCTTACTAGTCTAAACGTATCACTGCTCTGTGACTCCTTGTGTCTTCTGAGCACAGCACAATGCCTGGCACATAGTAGGTGCTCAAAAAATATTAGGGAGAGGGACACCAGGGAAGGAGAAAGGTGTAAGAGAGAAAGGGAAGAGAGCGGGGTGGGGGAGAATAAGGAGAAAGAAAGGAGAGAAGCTTGTGTTAATATCTATCCATGATTGATGCAAGCTGGCATTCCCTCTATCAGAGGTCAGTTTTAGCCAGGATGCCTAACATGGCACACATTTCCGTGGCCTGTTGAAGTGCTTTCTAGATCAGCGGTCGCCAGCCTTTCGGATCTCATGGACCACCAGTAGTCCGCGGACCACCGGTTGGCGACGGCTGTTCTAGAGCATTATCTGTCCATTGCAATCCAGATAGTGTCAAGGTGCTTTCTTGAGTTCGAGTCTATGAAAACGTGTCGTCCTTGGATGCGATGAATAGTGATCGCAGGCTCGAGCACCCCACCCTCCGCCCCACCCTCTAAGCATAACGATGACCAGGTTGATTTTGAGGAGTTATCCACATGGAAAATGGAGGGATCGTTTCACCTGACATGAAAACACACACGGTAACTAACAAGCACGCAGCTTGTTCTGCATCAACGAAGAATGACAGGCCCAGGCCACTCCCCCAGCACGTAGCCCAGTGCCCAACACTTGGTTTCACCCGGAAAACGGCTGTTGATGTTGAGGGCATAGAAGGCTGTTCTGCTTATGATGCCGCATTGGACTCTGCAAGGAGCACCATGCAGGGAAGACAGTTTCATGAAGGAGTCTTCAAAAGCTCAATCCACCCACCAACCCCTGGGCCAGACTTGTAGGAGGATCGGCATGTCCTGATCACATTGGGAGTCCATGCCCACCTCAGCCCCAGTTCCTAGCCTGGCACCTGACACCTCGTACGTCTCAAGAAAGTGTGTGTTGCCTGAAAAAAATAAATCAAAAGCTTGTTGAACGTCCCTAACTTTGCTTCGCCACACCCTCTTCTCTCTGCCCCTCAGCCTGAACCTGAGCAACAGCGACATCCTGACCATCTACGACGGTGACGAGGTCATGCCCCACATCCTGGGACAGTACCTGGGGAGCAGCGGCCCCCAGAAGCTGTACTCGTCCACGCCGGACCTGACCATCCAGTTCCACTCGGACCCCGCCGGCCTCATCTTCGGGAAGGGCCAGGGATTCATCATGAACTATGTGGGTAGGTGACTCCTCTGGTCAACTTTTTTCCCTTGTATTTAGAATACCGGTTAAGGTGATGTCCTGTAGCTATATCTTTTTCAGGGGGATTTTGTGTTTCATGGGGCTTTTAATATATAGGCGCAGTGAATATGTGTAGTTTTTAAGACCTGAGTCAGAAGGACCGGGGTTTGAGTCTTAGCACTGTTACCAATGGCTTTGTGACCTGGGGCACGTCACTTCACCTCTCTGGGCCGCCTTTTTGTTGTCTGTGAAATGGAAATGGTGATGCCTACTTCACACGGTCGATATCAGGACTTCGTAGATTAAAGCCACATAACTTGAGGAGGCTTCGTGTGGGGCGTTAGATAATCTGGAGTTGATGGGAGAGTTCAAGGTTGGAGGAAGAACGTAGGAGTCAGTGAAGTATAGACAGGCGTTGTTTAAAACCAGGGAACGGGATCAGGTCGCACGGAGTCTAGTCAGGCGTCCTCAAACTACGGCCCGCGGGCCACATGCGGGTGTTTTTGCCGTTTTGTTTTTTTACTTCAAAATAAGATACGTGCAGTGTGCATAGGCATTTGTTCGTAGTTTTTTTTTTAAACTATAGTCTGGCCCTCCAACGGTCTGAGGGACAGTGAACTGGCCCCCTGTTTAAAAAGTTTGAGGACCCCTGGTCTAGATGGAGAAGAGGACAGGGTCCAGGATGGAGCTTGGGAACCCTCCAGTGTTTAGAGGCTGAGCAGGGGTGGGGGGGTGGAGCCAATAATGAATAAGGGGGCTTTACAGCTGGAGAGTGAGGAAGGAAGGTTGTGGGTGGACAAAACAATGAGAGGTATTGGATGGTCAAGTCTGAACTTCGATTGGACTTAGCAATTTTTGTAAAAGATGGGGGGAGATCCATGGTTTGGAAGCCACGCTGAGGAACAAGACAGACATCACCTGCATCTGTTGGTCCTAAAACATGGGAGGTGGGAGAAAGGGCTGTCTCCAGTGGCAGAAGAGTCCTGAGGTGACCTGTTGGTGCTCGGGACTGCGCTCAACCAACGGAGCCACACCAGCCAGGGCAATGAGTGCCTGTTCTTACTTCCAGCTGGTGGACACTTCTCATCCCTGCCTGCTCTATAGGCAGCCGTCAGAGCGGCAAACACAAATGTTGATCTTCTTTCCTATGTTTCTCAGGGGCCTTTTTACCCTGGATTGTGCTGCTAAATGTGTTATGTCGTGTTATTCCTGCTACTTTGCATGCTTGTCCCACTCTTCCCTGGGGGGTGCCCTGGGCATAAGGGGACGGCTCCTGCTGGCTTCCAGGCGAGGTGCCCTCCCGAGTCAGCTGCCTTTGGAGGGAGAGTGTCCGGAGACTTGGCTTCACTCTATCCTTGGACTGCTCCCCCTTCCCCGCCAGAAGATGAGGTCATCGTTTCGCTCTTCTCTCTCCTCTGGTGCCTGAGTCAGTCTTCCAGGTCTGCATCCAGCTCGGCAGCAGGAAGCTGACTCTATCCAGGCTCCCCAAGGGTGCCCGGAGCGTCTGGCCCAGGCTCCATTGGCAACATCTTGAGGAGGAGGCGCTCTTGTTAACCAAAGCTGAAACTTAGATTTGTGTGGCAATTTGAAGTTGGCAAGCACTCTTCTCCATATTATTTTATTCCATCTTCAAATGCCTGGTCTTCAAGTGAACATGCAAGAGGGGGTCTGTTCATAAGGCAATGTCGGGACCGTGCCCTGATGCTGTGGAGAAGCAAGCGCGGAGCTCCAGAGACCACTTCCCGGGGGCACGCAGCCTGGCGAATGTGGGTGACACACAGAAAAGGGAGAAGCATCCCCTTGGCTTTTATTTCTGTTAAAGAAACACCCAGTTAATTTTACAGGGAAGGCAAGTGAGCCTCTGTATTCCGTTCTGATGCCCATCAGTTGCTGGGGACCACCAGTGCTAAAGACCATGTTGAAAAGAATTCCGAGGAGGTCATGCCGGACGTCCGTGGGAAAGAATGGCACGGTTGATTAGTGATGTCTGCCATGGCATGGGCTAGGTATTTGCTATCATAGGTCTAGATTTAACCAGACATTGATGCAATTCCCATTCAGTAGAGAAATCAGACGAAGGGTCAGGGGTTTCTGTGATCATGCAGAGAATTCTGAAGCTCCTAGACTGATTGCAAGGCCTAGTCCCCAGCTCTGGGGGCTGGTCAAGGCTCACCTACTGTGGCAGCTACCAGAACCTTCCACAGGAACACTCTGGGCTTACATGGTTCTGACCTCCTTTGCACACACAGAAGCAAATACCCATTCTCATCATTGCTTCTTGTGCTTTGCTAGTGTCTTTGGCCAAGTGCGTGGGAGGGAAGGGAGTAAATAAAAAAGCAGAGATGAGTAAGCAGTGTTTTTCAAAGCGATGTTGGTCACTAATCCTAGGATAATAAATAAGCTCTATATTGTAGGTCAACTCCAACCAAAAGACAGTGTTGGCTCCCTGGAGTGCTGTGTTGAGGACTGGAGCGTTTCCGCTGGATCCAATGAAAGAGATTGCTGTGATTGATTAGTGATGTCTGTCATGAGTATAAGATGGTAAATGATGGCATATATTCAGTGCATTGGGGTATTTCTTTTGCCCAAAAGTTAGACGATGGTGCTGACCTTGACCATAAAAACTAGAAACATGACTTCAGATCCCTGTTTTCCTGGTGCCTGGAATATGGGAGGTGCTCACAGAAAATCTTAGTCAAACAAATGAATGATTTCATATAAGTCATCTTAGTGTTCCTGTCATACCCAACACGTTGATTAGCATTCACCTTGCCCCTAGGGGCAGACAGGGTCGTGATTTGTGTTGCCACTCTAGGATTGAGGACCATGAAGCTCAGAGATGTTTATTGACATGACAGGCATCACACAGCTTCTAAAAGACATAAAGAGGACGAGAAGGGAAGCCCTCCCACTCCTAGGCCAGGTTTCTCATTCTTAGCAGAGTGAGGGGCCCATAGGGACAGATCATTCTAGAACCTCCACCTGGGATGTTTGGTGAATATGCAGAGTCCTGAATCAGGGTCTCTGGGAGTGGAGTCTAGGAACTGAAGAAGAGGAAGGCTACGTGACCTAGCCAAGGCCACTGAATGTCTCAACAATGGGGCCATGGTCTAAGTCAAGGCTCTGCTACATGATGGCCACAGCTGAGGAGTCACAAATGTGATGAATGCCACAAAGGAGACAGGGTTCCCACAGGGATGTGCAGCCATGTTGGCTCACATCAAAAAAGTCAGACAAGCAAACCTTTCTCGGCAAAGCATTTGGCACAAGGCAGACCACGCATCCAGTATTTGCCCCATCTCACCCCTTTCAACCAGAATTCCAGCTGTGTCCTAAATCCAGGGCTTGGCTGGTTCTTCAAAGACCTAAAAATAGAGCCTCCTGTTCCCCACCAAGCAGTCCTAGATGCCCTCTCCCTCCCCCTCCTTCCTGCAGACAGCCAGGAGCTCTCCCTTCCCCACATAAAACCACAATGAAACCCCAGGAAAACCCATCGCTTGTTTCTCCGCATGACTTTCCCGCCGACAGTGCAAGTGCTTTGCTCTCCCCAGAAGCACATAAGAACTGCAAATTAATTATACAGCATAATTAGCTCTTTCTCGCAATCTGGGCGGTGGGCACTTGGAAGCAAGAAGAGTAACAATGGACTTTGGATGACTACCTTAGTAATGAGAGTTTGCTGAAGAAGAACAAAATTATGCCAGAGGAAATACCTGTGATAATAAGCTGCATGTAGCCTTTGATAATATGCACCCATGATATGCAGTGTGATTTGAAGAATGCACCGACAATTATTTTTACTTTGATAGGTAAGTATTGATCTTTGCCTGTATTACAAAAGTATTTACCACCTAATCCATCAAACCAATGGATTTACAGACATTCTTAGGATGAGGCTGAGTGTATTAGCTACCTATTGCTGTGTAACAAATTACCTTCCAAAATTAGCAATAAATATTTATTTTGTCACAGTTTCTGTGGGTCATGAATTCAGGAGCTAATGTTGGGTGGTTTGGGCTCAGAGTCTGTCATGAGGCTGTAATCAAGATGTCAACCGGGGCTGTGGTCATCTGAAGGCTCGACTGTGGCTGGTGGCTCCTCTTCCAAAGTGGCTCTCTGCTGTGGCTGGCAAATCAATGCAATTGTTGGCATGAGACACAAAGAGAAGTGATCGTGCCCAGTCATACTGCTAGTAAGTAGCAGAGTTAGGATTCTGTCTGGTACTAAAGTAACTCTATCAAACCAAGAGAACGGTTGCATAAGTTCAGGGACCCACAGGAAAAGGTCATTGTAAAATCACACGGTTAAGAGTTCTTACTGTTTTTAGGGGTTTGGGAAGTGTCTTTCCTCTGACATTCCTAAAGCAGAAGGCCACCTCCCCAGGTGAGGATGACGTCTTTGTTTTAAAGAGGTGTCAAGGAATGACTCCTGCTCCGATCTGCCCGAGATCCAGAATGGCTGGAAAACCACCTCGCATACAGAGCTCGTGAGGGGAGCCAGAATCACCTACCAGTGTGACCCCGGCTACGACATCGTGGGGAGTGACACCCTCACCTGCCAGTGGGACCTCAGCTGGAGCAGTGATCCCCCGTTTTGTGAGAAAAGTAAGCATAGTCCTGTTTTCTTCTAGGTCAGTGGGTGGTGAATCCTCGCTGGCTTCTTTCTGTTTTGTTTTGTTGTTTTGTTTTTTCATGATGCAGTGGAGTTATTTAGTGTGGAATCTGGCCCCCCTTCTACTCCACCAACTCATTGGTGCTGCTCACAGATGTCATTCTGTAGGCCTAGGGCAGGGATCTCACACTCAGGTGCCCTCAGAAGCCTGGCAGGTAAAGTAAATGAGTGAAATAGAGTCATGTCAGACAATAGGGAGTGGTATGGACTGTGGCGAAGGGGAATGTATGTAGCCTGTGTGAAAACATCATTCAAATTCAGCTCTTTAAAATTCCGGTAGTAGCCAAGCAAAACAAATTAAGCTGGACCGTGGAGTCCCAGTTCAAACCCCTAGAGTAGGTGGCTGACCTCATCCACACAGCATCCGCCCCAGTCTCCTGGTTCCTCCTGCCTGTCCCCTCAGGCGTGGGGCCAGCCATGTCTGGTGGCAGCTGGATCTGGTGTCTTGAAAAGGGGTAGAAAGGGAAATGCTCCTGGTAGCAGAGGGAGGAGCTACGTTCGGAGGTGTACGAGGCTGTATATCGTACATAGGTCTTTGGGCCCTGATACAAAGCAAACATATCTTTGGGCAAATTCCTGAAAGTGGTTTGACATCCATATCTCTTTCATCCCGGCCTAATCTCCAGCCACCTTTGGTGCACCCGAGGTGCATTATCTTCCAAACGGGAAAACGGCTAAGTTAGGAACCTTTCTAGATCCTTCTGTAGTTCATCCGTGGTGACCGAGAGCCCTAACGTGCACTTGGTCTGGTTTCGTCTCCTGTAGTTATGTACTGCACCGACCCCGGAGAAGTGGACCACTCGACCCGCTTGATTTCGGACCCTGTGCTGCTGGTGGGCACCACCATCCAGTACACGTGCGAGCCCGGCTTCGTGCTGGAGGGGAGCTCGCTTCTGACCTGCTACAGCCGCGAGACCGGCACCCCCATCTGGACGTCCCGCCTGCCCCACTGTGTCTGTGAGTCCTGCTTATTGACTTAACGAAAACTCCACGGGGCTGCCTCTTAGTCACGGAGGAACGCTGACTGGGCCGCTCAGGGAAGGCACCCCGCCTTTGCGAGTGCTTTTTATTATGACGATCCCAGGACTAGCACGCACTGAAAGCCGGGGTGCTGCCACATTTACGGTAAATGCACCAGGCACTGCGCTAAGTCCTTTGCCAAAGGCCCCTCTCTGCCTCCCCCAGCGGCCTGGTGAGCATGGTATCACTGGCTTCATTTTCAGAAGGTCCAGAGAGGTGAACTCATTGCCCCAGGCCACACAGCCAGTTAACCCAGACAGTCCACAGGGACTAAATGGGGTGGATTTAAGTTCTATTTGGTCTCATTGAAGCAAATGTTTGGTTTAACAACAAAAACCACTTTTTTGGGTTTCTTGACCGTAAAAATTCAAAAAAAGGCTTCCCAGGTCACCCTGAAACTGGAGGGTCACGATTCTCACCAGGCAGGGGAGGTGGAGAGCGGTGGTCCAGGAGGCTCGGCCTTGACTGCGCCTGGGAGTCCCCTGGGAGGTGTTCATGCTCACTGGAGACTGCGATGCCACGGGCCCGGCGTGCAGCCGGAGCCCTGAGGGTTTCTTAAGCTCCCGGGGATGCAGATGTGCAGCCAGGGGTCAGAGTCATTGCCCAAAGGAAGCATGTGGCCTTAGGGAGGAGCCACGCCACACCCCATACCTGGAGGTGAGAGACTGTTGGCAGCAGTAACACTGCCCATCAGTGTCACAAACAGCTGCCTTAAAGGAACAGCTGGCTTGAGCATCACCAAAACTCAACGCTTCTGCCTAGAAAAGGGGACTCTATTGTTCTTTTGCACATGGAACCAGGAATCTTAGACCACACGGCCCTCTGTTCCCACCTCCCTCTTCAGTCTGAGTTCTAGGGTTTCGGAGCTGAAGGGAGCCTGGGAGGTAAAACACCGCTGAGGGGTAACTAACGTAGAGATAAGATGCAACCGCCCCGTTTCTCAGAGAATCGCAATGGTTGTTGTTCATGGATTGTGTGGGACATTTCCCTAAACACCGTGTATGTATTTGTGAACGTATGTGTGTAGTATGTATATATGTATGTATCTGCATGTGTATGCATATGTATTAGGGAAACTAGAGCTGAGAGGGAAAACAGATAACAGTAGTTATCATTTATTAAATGTGTAAAATACATTGCTAAATGGATTATATATCAAAATACTTGTGAATATGTTTGTGTACATATACACATATATACACATATGTATATATGTGTGTATAAATGTGCATGTGTGTGTGTAAAAAAATGCAACTCAAAGGCAACTATGATTAAGATCATAGCACTTGCTCGAGGGCAGAGGTAGGATTCACATTTAGGACCCTGGTCTCCAAGCTCAGTGCCCTTTCCACCAGCCTCACCTCCACCATTAATTCCCCGTGGGTGGCAGGGACGTCCGAGGGGAATTCTAGCCCTAATCCCTTCACCACAGCCACAACCTTTGGGCCAAGTTCACCTGGTTGGTTCTGTTGTGTGTTAGATTGTGTTCCCCGAAAACAGGTGTTGAAGTCCTAGCCCCAGTACCTGTACCTGCGACCTTCGTTGAAAAGAGAGTCTGCAGGTGTCACCCAGTTTCGGGGAGGTCACAGTGGGTGAGGATGGTGCCCATCCAGGAACAGGTGTTCTTGTTAGAAGAGGGAGATTTGGACACGAATGGAGACACAGGCGTAGGGAGGACACCACGTGATGACAGGCAGAGACCCGAGTGCTACACCTGCAAGTCAGGGAACGCCAAGCACCACCAGGTACACCGGGAGCTGGGCCGAGGCCAGGAAGGATGCTCCCCTGCAGGTCTCAGAGGGAGCTGGCCCGACGGACCTTGATCTCAGACTGCCAGCCCCAGAGCTGTGAGACAACACATTGCTGCTGTCCTAAGCCCTCCCGCGTATGGCGCTGCCTTACAGCAGCCTGGGAAGCAAGTTCCCTTCCCTTTTCCTCTGGGTGACTTGGAAGGGTGAGGGATTTAAGCTGCAGAGACCCAGACATGAAAAGCTAAAAATAAAAGCTTATTGTAAAACACTGGGAGGTGATACCCTTTTTATAAAGAAAGAAACGGCACCCCGCTAATGAGGAGCTGCTGGCTTTCCGAGAAGGGTGTCTCCCTCGTTTCGGGGCACCTTTCCCCGAAACCTCAGCGTCGAAGCTGCAGGACTTAGTGGAGACAGCTTCCGTGATGCCTGTGCTAGTGAGTTCACGGGCCACGTGGGTGTCAGGAGACTCACCAGCCTCCCTGAAGCCTAAGAAGTGACCATGTGGTTCCCGCGACGTTACAGGCAGGCGGGGCTGGCGGGAGGTGACCCGTGAGGTGAGAGGATGGTCCAATTCTTGCAGCGAGGTGCCCGGAGCGAGAGGGAGGTTACCGTCGGGGTTCTGAGGGCATTTTTAAGGATGACGTTGTCAGACGTAAAACAGCTTTAAGGTGTTTCCTCTACTGAACAAAGGAACAGCCCCGATCTGACAGGCACCTTCCCCATGCCGTGTCCTTCCCCAACATGAACACGTTTAAAGCTCAAAAACTGCATGAATGCTACGTGTGTCCACGTAAAAGCAGGCAAATGAGGCCCAGAGAGGGTGAGTAGCTTTCCTGAGATCACACAGCAGGGAAGGGGAGACCCTAGAGTTCCCATTCAAGCCTGATGAACCCCCAAAGCATTACCATCCCCCCTCATCATTGCAGTGCCAGCTTCTGGGCGAAGTTCCAGTGCTTGATTGTTGACAGAGATCTTCCACCAACAAGCTGATGACACAGACAGTAAACTGTACAAGCTCTGCTCCTCCAGCTTCTGTTCACGGTCGCTGGAACTCAAAGCCGTGTTCTTTCCTAGTCCATTTACCCCAAGTCACTTCGAGAACAGACAGGTCAGGCACTGGTAAGGGAAAGAGTCTGGGATTCAAAGTCACCACAATCCCAGCTCTGCTGTGTGACCTTGGACAAGTAGCTTGCCCTCTCTGGGCCTCAGAGCTCTCATCTGAGAACGGAAAAGGAAATAATACTCCCTACCAGGCAGGGTTGTTGGAAGCAACTCATTTAGCCATTCGATACGCAGGCTGATGCTAGGAGAGGGGCTCCTAAACTTTCTCAACTCAAGATGCCCTTGGTGTCTCAGGAATTTTTCATTCTTAAATAACTGCAGTTACTCCTCCAGGGAAACATGTGCCACCGAACTTCTCAGACCTCAGCATCGGGCTGGACTCTGCCACATTCATTTCCTGTTCCATGTGGATTTGTCACAGTTCTTGCCCCTTAGCACAGCAACCACACAACAGCCAGCTTTGCAAAGATGAGAGAATGTAGCTCTATCTCATGCTGAAACTGGGACCTTCCTGGAGCTAGTAGTTCCCGAGGGTCTGAGAGATGTCACTGTGTCTCCTCAAGATTTTACAAAATCTCACAGCACCTCTGTGAGTTCGTGGTGGCACCCCAGGGCACCTTGGTGCACAGTTTGGGAACCATGGTGGTGGGTGGGCCCTGAAAATACAGCAATGGGTAAACAGACGCGATCCCTGCTCTCATGAAGCCTGGGGTCTATTGGAGATGAGCAGAGGAAAACAAATCTATGAAGAAAATAGCAATGGATAAGCATCACCTCCTCCAGGAAGACCTCCCTGACTGCCTAGGCTAGGTCATGTATCTCTCCTCTGAGTTCCCATGGCACCTACAGTTCAGCTATCACAGCACTTGGCTGTAGCTTATTGAAATGATCTGTTCAGATATTCAGAGAAGCAAGCACCTAACTCACTTGCTGGGATTGTAGCCATTAATTCTCGGATCCTTCGGGCTCAATAGTATTTGTTACTGTTACCGTCGTCGTTATTGTTAGTGATACTAATGTGGCCTTTATTGACGGTGGTATGGTAAATGACTCCTCAGGCTCCCATCCAGAAGACATAAACCACGCTACCTAGAGTGATGATGTGACAAATTCAGTGAGGGTTTTATGGGTGGCTCTCCAGAGAAACACTTAGGGACTCCCCAGGAGGCCCTGGCAGAGCCCATGTGGCCAGACTGTGGCCCTAGTAAAAGCTCCCATTGATGCGCTGTCCCCAAGATGCCTTAGGGGTGGAGCCCCGGCACTGAATCTAGGGGGTTGTAGTGCGGCCAGGTGAGAGCAGGTGAGGACGCCTCCCCTCATCTCCCTAAACCCGCTGGCAACATCCTCCTTGACATCGAGGTCTAGGAGTTTATCCTCTGTCATTGACTATCTCCCCAGGGCCAGGACAGTCCCTGGCACGGGGTTGGCATCCAGAAAATATTTGTGGAATACCTGAATGTTAAGTAGCATGAAGGCAGGGGGCACGTCTACCTTGTTTATTGTTGTACTAGTAAGAGGTGCTCAATAAATATCTGTGCTCCTCACTGATCTGTTCATTTATGAAGGGAAAGGTTGTGGGGAAATTGTTCTGCGTTACCATGGCCACCTGATGGCCACTTTGCTACATTGCAGGTAATACACGCATTTGCCATATAAGGACCCTCACTTCCCCTCCACCCAGAGGGGAGGGAAGCAGCAGGAATCAGATGGGCATTTCATCCCACCTCCCATCCCCCACCCGCAGCCTGAGCCCTCCCTCTCCCAGTAGAGCACTGGTTTCCAGGATTCCTCTGGAAACCCTTGACCTCCCCAGCCACGACCGGGTCAGGCGAGGTTTGTCCTCTGTGCTTCCCGTCACAGCTGTTGCTGCACTGGGTTGCAGTCACCTGACCAGCCTTCTCACCCACTAGACTGACTTCTGGGCAAATGGAAACCACACTTTCCTAGTTCTCCACTCTTTACCCATCCCCTGGCACAAACCTGGCATGAGGGGCAGAGTGTCTGCTGGACCCTCCCTGCAAATGAGTGAATTCTGGACTCGGGGCGTTATGAACTATAAAGTGCAGTGCGTTGGGCTGCATTTCCCAAGGAGTATTAAGTACACCCCTGGTGATACCAACGTGGCTTGAGACGATGCCCAGATTAACTCTCTGATGTTTTATTTTGTTAAGAAGATGGAAACTGACATTTGAAATATGTGATTATAGAAATAGGGTGAGGCTAAAATGTATTGCACAATTTCAATGGAAAAGCAAATCAACAGAAATAAGAAGTATTAAGTAAACGATAGTACACGTGGTATGAAAAGACAATAGAAATTGTAAAGGCCACACCAATAACCAGTGTTTATTGGGTGCTCACTCTGTGCTGCTTACCTACATGCGTTACTCATTTAATCCTCCTAGCAACCCTCTGACATGGCCCATTTTACAGATGAGGACATTGAGGCTCTGAGAAGTCAATACCCACAGAGGTTATTTATGATCCTCCTACTATATAGGTAGGAGTCATTTATGATGCTCCTTCTGGGTACCAGGCCCTGAGCTTCAAGCAAGCCTTAACAGTGAAGGAAACTGATATACAACAATTAAATAAATACTCCTGGGGTGGAAGAAGAACTAGAAAGACTAGTGACTGAATTAGGGGTAGGAGGCAACCGGAAAGACTTCCTGGAGGTGGAGAAATGAGGAATGAGAATGGAAAGACAAGACTGATCCAGCCTGGGTGAGCAGTTAAGGTGTGAGTGGAGAAGCAGAAGGAATGTTTTATCCTTTATTGTCACCATCCATCATTTATAGAGTATCTAGGACATGCCAACAGGATTTTACATCATAATCTTATTTCATCTTCCAAGTCCCTATGAGATAGGTACTACTATTAGTCCCATTTTACTGATGAGGAAACTGAGGCTCAGAATCTGTCCGTGGCCCTTGCTGGAGTTCACACAGCTAATTAGTAAGTAGCAGAGCCAAGATTTTAACCCATATTCCACAGCCCAGTATAGTCTACTGTGCCCATGTGTAACCCATGCCCAGAGGCAGGAGACAAAAAGGTGAGTTTGAGGGATGGGGGGAACCAGTTCAGTGCAAGGTGGGGATGTAAAGGGGAGAATGTTGCAGAGACCGGCCAAAGCCAGACCAGGCAGGCTCTGAGTAGGAGTCCCCAAAGATTCGCATCCTCTCACCTGAGCTCCTTTTGACTTGCGTTTCAGCGGAAGAGTCCCTGGCATGTGACAACCCAGGGCTACCAGAAAACGGGTACCAAATCCTGTACAAGCGCCTCTACCTGCCCGGAGAGTCCCTCACCTTCATGTGCTACGAGGGCTTCGAGCTCATGGGCGAAGTGACCATCCGATGCATCCTGGGACAGCCATCCCACTGGAATGGGCCGCTGCCTGTTTGTAAAGGTAAGGAAACCTACTTGACACGCACGGGACGGAGGAAGCCGGAGATGTCAGGACCGGCTGGCAGGGGTTCTGAATCTTCTCCAGGAAGCTGAGCTGCTGCCTTTCATCAAATCTAAGACACCACCATTATTTCCTGCACCACTGAGAAAGGAAAAAAATCACTTTCAATGGAACTATGGCACAGTGCCTTCTCCTTGCTTAGCATCGTGGTGTTGTTGTTAATCCTCACCCAAGGATATTCTTCCCATTGATTTTTTTTTTTTTTTAAAGAGAGAGAGAGAGAGAGAGTAGAAGGGAGGGCGAAGGGAAAGCATTCAGGAATTTTCACCAAACTCAGTAGCCCCCGATAAATAAAATGTAACACTAACTTCAGGAGAGCGTGGCATGGGCTTTTGCTCCAATTCTTTTTGGCCCCATAACATGCACGACGAATCCACTTGACATTGACCAATGCTTTCTTTCTCTTTCAGTTAATCAAGACAGCTTTGAACATGCGTTAGAAGGTGAGTCCCGGAATGAAAACATCCAATAAATCGAGCTCATAGCAAAAAAACACAAGGGCAGGTCGTAAACCATCCTGGTCCAGGTGCTTACAGAAACACAGACAATAACAAAACATCTTCCTTTGCCTGCTGGAGGTGATTTCAAAACAAGTGATACTGCAAAGAAAAAGTCATAGAATTTACATCTTAAGGTCCTCACGGTGACCTGGGAGGGATTTGACGCCAGTTGTGCTCCTGAGAGTAGGAAATCTGAGAGTCCCTCTGCCTGACAAAGGCATCACCCGCTTGAAAAACTTTTCAACCACGTGGTACCTTTGGAGAAACTGAATCCCGTGATGCCTGGCCGCCTACGCTGAGCATCCTCCTGGTTTCAGGAGGGAAGCGGCTCCAGGGGGTGGTCTGAGGTCTGTTTTTCCCTGGGTCTTTCTCTTCCCCAGCGTATCTGTCCCTGTACCCTCTTTTTCTCTGTCCTCCAAGTAAGGAATCTCCAAGTAAGATGTATTAATGCGCAACAGATGCTGAAAGCTAACCAGAGTTTACTTTTGTTTCATTTGGTGGCTCCTTCCCTCGCAGCCCCTCTCCTAAAGAACCACTCTGCATTCTGTGTCCCCGCCATTCGGCGTTCCCAATCCGCTTGCCTGGACCATGGCGCCGGGTGGTTGTTGGTTTTTAAAGCTGTGACCAGTGGAACCACTTCCATTATTATTTTTGGAGCCATTTAACTTCCTGACCATAAGCGGTTCCCTCAGAATCTGGGGCTGTGGGAATCGCATGGCATTAGTCACTCTTCCTAGTAACAGATGATGTTTTAATCCGAGTGGGCAGAGCTGGGGCTCAAATAGAACAGCGCATTACTTGTCAATCCCCTGGGGAAAGGGGACATTTCGTGGCGCCGGTGCCTTTCGGGCCATCCCTTCTCTGCCTTTGCCAACCAGTGAACCATGGGAATGTCTCAGATGTGTGGGGTGGCGGAGGAATGACAGCGCTGATGTACTGTTCTGTGCTCATGCGTTTATTGTGGGCTTTAGGGTCACTTTTGCACACTCGGTAGAGTGGCGGGTAATGAATTCTAGATTGATGTGCGGCTGAGCTCTGTTGGGCATGGCATGGAGAATAGCAGAGGGAACCTGGAGGCCGAGAGAATGTGCAGCCACGGCCGCTGAGAATCAAAACTGGGTCTTCACAGTTGGGGTACCACGGGTGTGTAGTACTGAGGCTGGCCCCAGCTGGCCAGCGCCCTCTCCTGGAGGGGCTGATAAAGCAGCCCTGGGAGGGACCCGCCAGTCTGGGTACAACAAGTTCCCTCCACTCCATGGAATGCCGGCGAATCTGCCTTCCTGGTTTGCACATTTGGGATTTCTCCAAGTCTTCCCTTGAATTGGATTTTAACCAGCTTTCAGCTGTACCCCCCACCAAAGAGAAATGGGCATGGTATGACCAGGGCTCAAGGACTGTAATTCTCGGGTGCCCCATGACCACCTCACCCAAGGGTGGGCCTGGACTCAGTTGCAAAGAACCAGCACGAACTCCTCTAGGCTCTGCCTCTTTCCCCCTTGGAGATGGTTCTCCAGAGGCTAAGGCTCACTGACATCGGTTCTTTGGGTGGGTGCGGGACTGGGAGCCAGGGACCCGGGTGGGCTGAGCGTATGCGGCACCAAGGCCTCACTGGCTGTGTGTTCAGTAGCAGAAGCGGCAGCGGAGACATCACTGGAAGGAGGAACTATGGCGCTGGCTATCTTCATCCCAGTCCTCATCATCTCCTTATTGCTGGGGGGAGCCTACATTTACATCACCAGGTAGGGATCTCCGGAGCGAGTTGGGGGGCTGCCATCCCCTCATCCACTCATGTCTCGAGGGGCTGGGCATTTCACCTCTCTGAGCCTCAGCATCTCCACCTCTAGTTTGGGGACAGTGGCATTTGTGTAAAATGACATTTGAGTAAAGGACTTGAAAGCAATGCAAAGATAAGCTCTGCAAACCTGGGATAAGAGAAACAGCATGTGCAAAGGCCCTGAGGCAGGTATTTGCCTCATATGGGTTTTCCCTGCCTTCCTGGAGCTTACTGTCTAGTAGGAAGAGAGGGGAAATACACAAATAATAACACACTGCATAAACACAATGACGGAAGGAGTGGCAACAGAGGAGGAACCACCTTTAACTAGGTGGTCTGACGCAACACAGTATTGGCAGGTGCTCAGTAAATGCTCATGGTTGTTATTGTTGCTCTTTGCCTTAAAGAGGGACTTCAGTCACTTTTCAGGTGAAAACAAATTAAGCTCCACGCCCTCTGCAGTCCGGGGAGGTGCTGAGGCTTCAGTTATCACTGACTGGGTTAGAAGTGGAGGGCAATTATGATCTCAGCTTTCACCCCCCTCGGATTCTCACCCACAAGAAGCTGTTTCCACACATCCGCCTTGTCCTTTGTGGGGGTGCCGGTACTCAGAAAGTCTCACTCACTGTTCCCCTCAGGCAGCGATTTTCAATGCGTGTGCCTTGGATTGTCAAATTACAAGTGACAACAGCCAACACAACCATAGCCTTCCATTGTGAATGCCCTGCTTGAACCGTAAACATATAGGTCTTATAATAGAGTTGCATCTTAGCGGTCACGTGGCTTAATAAGGTTGTGTCTGATTGGTTAATTCTTGGTATCAGAAATCCTTATATTCTGAAGTGTAGGTACCTGGTTTTTTTTTTAAGTCACCTCGGAACAAAAAAGACAGGCAATTACTTTTTCTTTCCATAAATCAATCAAAATTATACCTATTTTTTATATTTTTCGTTGGTGTGTTACAGAATTTTAATAATCAGTCTGTGTGTGCCACGAGATGAAAAAGGCTGAACATCGCTGCCCTTCGGTATAGTAAGGTGTCTCCCAGTCCGGGAGGAGTAACTTCTCTCTTTTTCATTGTCCCTTCTCCAGATGTCGTTACTACTCGAACCTCCGCCTGCCCCTGATGTACTCTCACCCCTACAGCCAGATCACCGTGGAAACCGAGTTTGACAACCCCATTTATGAGACGGGGGTGAGTTGGTCCCTCCTATTTCCCGGGCGCCTCCCTCTTTGTCTGCTCCGAATCCCCTGACATCAAAACTGAAGGTTTCATTTGCTTTTGCTCACGGTGCCACTGGCAGAGAGGTGTGGCCAGGCTCCTCTCTCATCCCCTGTGGCCCTGATGGAGCTAACTGCTGAGAGCACCCAGCTCTCGGTGCAAGCCGAGGACACACCTGTAACACTGCTCGCTCTTGGCAGAAGGACCACAGAAAGAAGGGGCTGCACCGAATACCCATGGAGAGACGGCTGAGATGGGCACACACCTTATCGAGCTCCACGCCTTAATGAATGGCAGTGTGCAACACCCTACACATTTGAGTGGCCAGCCTGGTGTTGGGTGTTAGGGGTATAATCATCAGCCAATATACATGATCCAACCATTAATGTGCATATGGTCTTGCAAAGGTGACAGCTATCAGTAACAACAATAATATGTGTCATGGGCTGCGCACCTGAAATGCATGATCCCCGTGAGTCCTTGCAACTAGTGATGGATTCTGCAGTTTGCATTGTGGATGGATGAGGATAATGAGGTTCAGAAAAAGGTAAATGTGATTTGCCCACCGGAATGCACAGTCTGGAGCCAGGATGCAAACTCTACCTGGTGCCATTACTCCTCACATTATCCCGCCTCCCTTCAGCCTCACACGATCAAATACGCCAATGAATGTCTTGATTGCAACAGGTCATTATTTTTAAGGACCATGAAGGCAATTAGACAGGGTGCTACAATTGTATAAGATGGGGGACACTTAAAAGTGATGGGGAAGGCATCATTGATACAGTGATGTAAGGCTAAGGCATGTAAGGTGAGTAGAACTTAGATGGTGGTTATAGAAGATGCCAGGGAAAAGGGGGAGCCCATGCAAAGGCTCAAGGTACAGGGGAGGAACCAGAAGATTGGTCATAACTTTGCAAAACCACAACCCTTCAAATTCACTGTGTAATGATGTACAACCACCTCCCAGTATTTGGGCAACATAAACTCGACTTGTTCCTTGTCCTTACTGATGGTCCCTCACCCACTTCTTCTGACCTGTGTTAGTTATTGATTGATGTGTAGCAATCTTACTGAAAACTTTAGAGTCTAAAATAACACACATGTATTGTCTCATATATTCTGTAGGCCAGGAGTCCAGGCACAGATTGGCTGGGTCTCTGCTTCAGGGCTCACAAGGTGTCAGTCAGGACTGCGGTCTCATCTGAGGCTTGACTGGGGAAGGATCCCCCTCCGAGCTCACAGGGTTGTCAGCAGCATTTAGCTCCTTGCAGGTGGTTGTCTGCCCACCACACTCCATATACCATGAAGCACAGGCATGATTGTATATCTGTGTTGACTCAACAGAAACCATAGATTCCATTAAAGAATATGACAGTGACCTTTTCCAGGGCACAGCCCCTGACTCCTTATATCTCCCCGCTCCTGTGCCCGGGGGGCCTGGAGAACATTACACACACACTCCATGAATATCAGAGAAATTGAACTAGCTGCTACCCACATATTTCAGTCATTTCAGATATGACCTGGTCAGAAGAAGTCGTGTGTTATTTTGCATTTCATGTAGCTTGTTTCCCAAACCTTAAAAAGATCAAGCTGATGAAAAACCAGTACTTTAGAAACCAGACCTTGTTAATACTTATTAGAATAGTATATCAGTTTATCTAACACTATCATCACGCTGAGTAACAAGCAATCCCAGAACTCAACCGCTCAAAGCAACACGTTCATTTGCTCATCAGTCTGCGAGGCAGCATTTCCAGCTAGTTTCCGCAAGGTGGTAGCCCTGGTTCGCCTGTGCTCACTCATACATCTGGGATTGGCTAGTCACTAGCTGGGGGACTGAGCTCTGCTCTGCATGTCCTTTACCTCTCGGCTGGGACTAATGGCTGCCAAGGCATGCTCTGCTCATGGTGATGGCAGAGGGGCAGGGCACACGCAGAAATACACAAGCACATTTCAGGCCCCTCTCGTGACCCATCTCCTTAGAACCCCTTAGCCAAAGCAAGTCAGGGTCAGAGCAGAAGGCACGGCAATGTCGCCTGGCCAACGTTGTGGACACGGGAGGGATGAAGAGCTAGGACCATCAACGCGTCACTCTGCCGCACAAGTGTCATTACGCTTCTCTCTCCTGCAGGAAACCAGAGAGTATGAAGTTTCCATCTAGAGAGAGCTACGCTTGAGAAGGGAACTCACAGCTATGAACTCAACTACAACCTCCTCGAGAAATTCATCCAGAGACCATGTGGCATTTGATCAAAACACCCCAGAGTGTCGGCTGTCTTTTCTTTGGACTCCTTATGGAAGACGTACTGTTTTCTTCACTGTATTTATTATATTTAAAATGGAAATAGGTGTGGTTGGATGTATTGCCGGTGCGGTCAGATTCGTGTCCCAGCCTCAATCGCTTCCGAAGGCCGGCGGGGGATCTGCGAAATGGCCAACACAGCAGTAGAGGGGAAAACAGCAGAGCCAGGTTGTTTCTCCCGTCAGCAATGCCATTCTACGGCTGCGTCGAATTGCATGCGTCTTTGGGATCCGTGCCCGTGGTGTGTCTAGTACAAATCGCAGTCCCCAGGTTAGGTCGGGGAGGGTATTCTTTGTAGGATTAACTTGGGTTGGAATTTCCCGTGGATACTTCAGTAGGTCTGCTCCCAAACAAATCCTGTGTTTTCTTCTTCCAGTTTCCCCAGCTTCTAAGTGGTCTGGCCACACCCCCTTCCTCCTGGGCCCCTTCTGAAAGCAGCAAAGGTGTTGCATAAACATTCTCTTTTACTGCCCTGGCCTCCCTGGATGCTGGCAAAATAAGAAAATGTGTTCTTTCTAGAAGAGTGATAAATGGCAAGGAAAATTGTTTCAGAGAGGATGAGAGACTTGAGAGTTCCCATGAAGAATTGGGCAAGGGAGAACATGGCCGTGGGAACCGAGTTAATAAAAGGTTTTGCTTTGACACTCCGTCAGCAATGAAGGAGCAGGTCATTCAGGCTACAGGCATCACAGTCGATCACCCTGTTCAGCGAGGCCGCCCTCCAGCTGTGATCAGAGATCCGCAGCCTTGGGAGGCAGGGCCCCCTCGCCCACAGAGTTGTAAGGGTGTGTGTTGGAGGGGAGGTGCCACGTCCTGAGGTCGGGGTGCGCTCTGCTCTTCTCCTGGGGTGCTGGAATGCCTGAGCCCTCAAAATGGGGAGCCTCCAGTGCCCTGTTTCTCTTAAAGGTGGGATTTCATAATATATTTGCAATCAAGTATTTCAGGGGAAGGGAGGTTTCTATGAGAAGAAACTTTTTCTATTGTCCCAAGCTTGGCTCAGATGTTGAAGAGGGGGTGAATGCAAAGAAACTGAACCAGGGGGTTAAAATCACAAAGGAATCCACATCCTACAATTTGAACCCCAATGAGAAGAATGGAGGAGTTGCAGGCCGGAAAGGAATTCATAAAGCACCTCACTCATGGCATGAGCATCCTTATATTTTACCAGGGTCATTGCATCCCAGCCCAGTGGGACTGGTGAGCGAATAACTATCCAGGAAGAGTCTTTCCTAAATACAGGTATAAAGAAAGGGGGGCGGGGTGAGGATGCCGGGAAGGAATATGGGGCTGTCAGTCACCTCCCTAGTGACAGCTGATGGCACACAGGTTCAGTGTTTTTGGGATGCTCTTAGGCTCCCACGCACGCTCTCTAGAATGGTTTTAAATCAGCTGGTTTTCAAACAAGAGGAGATACTTCTGGCTGCCCTGGCTTTGGGAGAGTCCAGGCGTCCGTGTTTTGGTGGCTTGCTTTGGAAGCCTCTGGGGCAGTATAGGGTCGTGGGCTTTGTACACAGGCAATACCCTCCTCCAGCAAGGAGCGTGAACCTTGCTTGGTCTCGGAGGTCTGAGGCTGGAACATTTCCTCCTGCCAGGAAGGACCGAGCTCCTACGGCATGCACACGTGGCGCTCAGCAAGAGACCATCAAAGGCCGCTTTCCGGCCGCCAGAGCCCACCCCGTCTGGGAGAACCAGAGACGAAGCACTGGCACCCTTAGCGAGCGATGCCGTGTTTGGAGAAAGACCAACAATGCCAATAACGTAACCTTTTCTCAAGAGGCAGAAAGAACCCAATCCTTGCTTTTATTTCTCGTTCGATGATAACTCTAACCCTAACCCGGGGGCATGTGGCAAGAACTCTAGGAATGATTCTTCACTGTAGAACCAGCTGTGGTTCCGTGAAAACGAAACACTCGCCCTCCGTAAAGACTGTCAGCGTGTAAAATCTTTATTCTAACCTTGACCCCGAGAACTGGCCACACCATGGCCCAGGGATTCGTATTGGTTGTTGGAGGGATAGACGAGGTGTCGGTTTTTTGTTTCCAGGACACCAGTGTCCTAGTTCTTAGCAGCACAGCACCTGTGACCACATTTTAAACGTTCGTTTTAGCCTGAAGGTGGACCGCGCGCGAGCTGGGCGCTGTATACAGTGTGATTGCAAAGACAGGTTGGTGTCTGTTTTTTTTTTGTCCTGACTGTGTATTTGTAACATGTAAAGGTAAAGAAATCGTCCTCCTAGTGCCAAAAATGTGCCAGGCAGGCATCTCATTTCAGTCCACGCGTGTCTGTTTTTACAAGATCAATATGAAAACCCATTGGGATTCAATATTTCCGAACAGGATGCAATCTTGAGAAACTCGAGAACCGCCGGGACCTTCCCCAAAGCCACTCTTTGTTTGTAAAACGGCGGGGAAATACGTTTACAGGGATTTCGAGCTTCCGAGAATGCACGTGATGGCGTGTCTCCCGTGCTCCTTCCTGTAAGCGGGATGTGTCCGTGGGCACCCTGTCCCGTACAGCGCGCACACTCTCCCCTCTTCAGCTCGGAGCCCCTCCTGCCGCTATTTGGGGAGGAGATGGGGGCGTAGAATTCTTGAGCCAACGTAAGTATTCTGGTCGCTCTCTGATGGCCACCCTTACTGAGCTCCACAGACATACTTTAAATCGGATCGTTTGAAGTCAGCTCCTTGGAGAGCCTAGGGACCCCAGGCTGGTAGCTCTGGAAACCGCCAGACAGCCTGTGCAATCAGGGCGGTTGTGTGAGCAGAAGGGACTTGGCAAACATATGGGTCGGTTTAGACTGAGCATGAGCCTCGGGCAAAAATGACCTTTCTTTGGGGTGAGTCCAAAGAGTATGACTTTCCTGTGCCCTTGCGTGGTCATGGTGGGTCATCGGAGTTGTCAGCACCCCCAAAGGTAGGCTTTCTCCTCGGATGTTTTCATTTCCATTTTATCCCCAAACAGAACAAAGAGCAAAACCAACTTTCTAAGCTGAATAATGAAAGGACGCCATTTTCCACTTTGTATATATTGATGCTAATAAAACAAATGAAAAAGAGTCAAACCTGTGGGGAGGTGGTTTTTCTGGGGAGTAGGGTGGGGGGACACCCACTGAAACTTGGAATGCCAAGGCAGGACTGCCACCTTGGGATCCGTTGCGGGGACATCTGGGCAATGAGTGGTTCTTTCTCAGCTCTGGACGCTGGGAAGTCCAAGGTCAAGGTGACACTGGTTGGGCTCCTGACGAGAGCTCTCTTCCTGGCTCGCAGACGGTGTCCTCACATGGCAGAGAAAGACAAAACCATCGCTCCTTTCTCCTCTCCCTCCTCCTCCTCCTCCTCCCCCGCCACCTCCTTCTCCTCCTCCTCCCTTCTCATCCCCCTCTCTCTCCCCCTCCTTCTCCCTGTCAAGATAACACAGTAACAACAACAATAACAATAATCATAACTGGCTTAATACTTTTCTTTGACATTTTAGACACACGTTTTATTTTGGAATAGTTTTAGATTTCGTAATTATTTCCTTACATTTTCAGTATGCGTTTGTTTGCACTAAACTAAGAAGTCGCCATTCTAAAACCATGCTGTTGTTACCGCTGTTTGCAATGTAGCTGCCTGGCACATCGTGGGCACGCAAACGTTTGCTGGAGGAATGAACATCAACCAACAGAGCAGCCCCGGATGTGCTGTACGGTCAGTGCCAGGAGGGTGCGGGGTCGCTTTCAGCCACCAGAGGGCAGCCTCGGCCTGGTCTATGGCGAGGCCTTCGTGATCCTAAGAAGCAGTCACACTTGGCTTCCTCGCAGGGTCATCTTCATTGAACGGAGTCATCTGAGGAAATGGGTGGTTTCTCACACAGCAGAACCCTATTTGGGGAGTTAGCTCGTGTCCTTCCCTCTTGCCGGCGAAAGGGACCCCGGCCTGGTGTGTTACCACAGGGTAGGGGCGTCCCAGGGGCCCCGGGCCCTGCCTCTCCCTCTCGGTCCGCAGGGTCTTAGGGTGGTAGGTGCCGGGGCTCTGCAGAGCCCCCCCACTTGGCTTCCTGCTCTGCTGTCATTGTCCTGAGAGTCTTCACTTTTGAGCCAGGGGACTCATATTTTCCTGTTGCCCCACAAATCAAGTGCCCGGTTCTAGCTGTGGGCGTCTCGCAGGGTCTTCCCAAAGTCACGCCCTAGGAAGGAGCATCCGAGCCCAGGAGAGGGTCTACTTTGGGACAGGGCCTGGTGGGGAGGAAAGCAGAACAGACTGGGGCTCGGGGCTTCCCCAGGCGGGGCATCCAGCTAACTGCACCCTCAGCCTAGGGGGGGGCAGGGGGGGGACGCTGCAGGAGGAGAGAAATGGTGCAGGGGCAGGGCCAAGCGCATCCTGGCTAATGAGGTCCCTCCCTCCTCCCTCTCTCTCTCTCTCTCTCTCTCTCTCTCTCTCTCTCTCTCTGTCAGCTTTTCTCTCCTTTTCCCCTTCTCTCCCTGCTTCCTGTCTCTTCAAGTTTCCCAGCTCTCCTTTCCACACCACCCCGTTCTCTAAGATCTTCCTTTTCTTTCTCTTTATGTCAACAAATAGTGTAGTGCCTGCAGGCTCTGTGGATCTAGCACAAGCCTCTGCCCCTCTCTCTCTCCTGGTCATCCTTTTTTTCTCTGTTTCAATTCTGCTTTTTTCTTTCTTTCTCAGTTTTCCTTTCCTTTTTCTGTCTTTTGTTAACGGGGGGCGTGGGGGGGGGGGGGGGGACGGAAACACCACATTCAAATCTGTAAAGAATTTTTGTGAGTTTACTTGAGCCAAACTGTCGACAGTTGCGGAGAAGGCCGTTTTTCGCCTTGTTTTACGCATTGCAATCAAAGGAGGAGCCGCACGTGGGTCACGTGAAATCCATTGGTGATAGATTAGGGAGGTGGGAGGAAGCCAAGGGGGGCGATCTCTGGGATTGGATGAAAAGCGAAATGATAGACACGTGCTTCCTTAACGCGGGTGGGTACAGGACAGTTAGCAGTCAGCAATGACCACGCTGACAATAACGGGGGATCTGTGGTCCGCCAGGGCGCCAGGGCTGCGCTCTGAGGGGTCCGGAAGAGGGAAGTCACCAGTTACCCTGACATCCCACAGGTATGTTATCTGAGATGCCAAAAGACATTAGGCTCAGGAAAGCTTTGTCAGGGAGGATACTGGCTAGGACACGACTACCCACTACAAACTGCTTTTTAGCTAAAGGTTTGACATTCAGGCCCTCCTCTGTGGTTACGTTAGGTCTCCGTTTGCAAAGCCACCACGCAGGCCTTCCCTGAGTTAGTCAGGGTAGCAGGTGGCCCCTTCTCGTCCACACGTCTCTCCTGGTCTTTGTCTCTTTGTCTCTTTCCCTATCTTTCTCTGTGTGTTTCTCTTTTCTTAATTGTCTTTCTCCCTGATTCATGGTGTCTATTTCCTTTTCTCTGTTTTTCTCTCCTTCTCTCTGCATCCCACCCCCACTCCTCCACTCCCCCTCTAGCTCCCTGTCCCAGGGACCCGATGGTCGGGCTGCTCACGCTGTGGGCTACCCTAAAACCTGCCACGCACATTCTCTGGCTCGATTTTACCTGTGTCCCTCTCTGTTTAAAAAGACCTTTGAGCCGAAACCGGTTTGGCTCAGTGGATAGAGCGTCGGCCTGTGGACTGAGGGGTCCCAGGTTCGATACTGGTCAAGGGCATGTATCTTGGTTGCGGGCACATCCCCGGTGGGGGGTGTGCAGGAGGCAGCTGATTGATGTTTCTCTCTCATCGATGTTTCTGGCTCTCTATCCCTCTCCCTTCCTCTCTATAAAATATCAATAAAATATATTAATAAAAAAAAAAACAAAACCCTTTGACCTTTGAGGTTCCAACAAAAAGAGCATAGTACGCCGAAACCGGTTTGGCTCAGTGGATGCAGCGTCGGCCTTCGGACTGAAGGGTCCCAGGTTCGATTCTGGTCAAGGGCATGTACCTTGGTTGCGGGCACATCCCCAGTAGGGGGTGTGCAAGAGGCAGCTGATCGATGTTTCTCTCTCGTCGATGTTTCTAACTCTCTATCCCTCTCCCTTCCTCTCTGTGAAAAATCAATAAAATATATTAAAAAAAAAAAAAAGAGAGAGAGAGAGAGAGACAGGGCTTCCCTTCAAAAAAAAAAAAAAAAAAAAAAAGAGCATAGTACGACCTCAGGGAACAAGAGCCTCCTTCTTACTGCTTTGTATTTTTGAATGATGCTCAGCCCCAGGGTGTGGAGGCTGCTGGAGGCCCCGGGGGAGCTGCCCCACACCCAGTCCTGGGCTGCTTCCCCTCCTGCACTCACTGTGAACAGGGAAGGGAGTTGAGCTGATGATGGTTGGTTTTCTGGAGTCTCCACTGTACAGCAGACTGCCCGGCCGCTGCCTCCCAATCCCGCTGAGCCTTGGCCACAAATCCCTCTTTTGTCACCATTTAGCCGTGCGGTTTAAAAGAGCGACAAGAGAGGAGGAGCAGGAGCAGCTGTGAAAAGATCCCGGGGAGGTGTTAAGAACATACAGCAGAGCCAGACACGCTTGGGATCAAGACAGGCTCGGACACATAAGGGCTGGATAATCTTGGGCAGGGAGACAGCTAACAAGTGCTTAGCATTCCCAGCGATAAGCTCCGTAGAGAGGGTCTCATTTAATCCCCCCCAGCAATCCTATAAATGACAAACCCGTATAGATAAGGAAGTTGAGGCTCAGAGAGGCTGGGTCACTCGTCCAATGTCACACAGCTAAGTGGTTGCCCTTCCAACAAACAGTCTGATTCCTGGGCCCAGTGCCTGGAGATGGTTGAGGGATGGTGGTTCCTGCGACCTGCCTCCCAAGGCCTGACCACCACCATCATCCCGAATGGAATTTCTTATCCATCACAGACTCACTTTGGGAGCCGTGCAGCTGCCTCTGTTGCTGCCCCTCACGGGCAGACCCCTGGTTGCTAAGGGAGATGGGTACGTGAGGATGAGGCATTTTCAGCAAGTCTTGGGGAAGGTTGGGTCTGTTTCTGGAGCATCCAGAGCCCCAGCCAGCAGCCTCCCAATGCACATCTCTGGGGCAGCAAAGGGGGCGCAAAAGGGTGTGGAGAGTTTAAACAATTCAGACAGACTCTTGCCCGGGAAGGGCGAGATGGCCAGCGATCTAAGACTCTTTTCTTCTCACATTTGAACAGTTTTGAAGTCATGGTGGATCTGACAAAGGATGCCCCTCCATAACCACTTGGCAGCACTTCCTTCAGTGAACATACAAGCACAGTAAGTCCTACCTTCTAGTCCATGGACCACGGGAGCTCCGGCGCTGGCTCTCATTGGCCCAACATAGATCACATGCCTCTCTCTGGCCTTAAAAATGCTGCTACCAGGAGAGGCTGGGGATTCTGGGCGGACAGGAATGGCTGCCTCCTCTACCCAGAGTCATTCGGAGTTTGGGTGAGAATGTGTAGGGGTAACAATGATCTCTAGTAACTGCTAAGTTGAAACTTTTCCCCTGAACCTATTCAGAACTTCTGGTCTACAGAAAGTCCTTAAGATAGAAGACCCTGTTAAAGGAATTATTCAGACAAACCCAAAGTATTGACTCTCCACTGAGGTGTTGTATTGTAAATCAGCGAGCTTAACGCCTTATGAAGCCCAATTCATTTGGAGTCTTTTATTACGCTAGCGGGCCCAGAGGAATATTGCTTCTCAAATTCTGGGCCCCCACATGAAGGAAGTCTTCCCTTTTTAGACTTTTCCCAGTCCTTTGTCTCCCAAATTTGGAATGAGACTTCCGGACCTTCTGAGAAAGAAGCCCTGTGGGCTGGAAAGGGGCCATGAGACCATATCTCAAGGCCTAGCCTGGCGCCAGCACTGACAACTCTGTCTGGGGTATGGTTTATGGCCTCTCTAAAACGGGAGCAGTCTTACTTTCCCTATTATTTAAGCAAGCATGCATGTTTATAGAAGCCAAAGTTAAAATTGCAAACAGCAGTTTTTACACCAGATGAAGGTTACGATGCTTCAGAGGCTACACGGGTGTTTGCTTTTTTTTTTGCTTTTGTTTTTATTTTGTGTTCACCGTTTCGGTGTGTTTGCATTGGTGGGAATAAGCACATGAAAAGATATTTCATGAGGAACTGCTTTGCACCCACAGGATGGACATCATTTCAAAAACAGAGAGAGTGAGTGTTGGCAAGGATGTGGGGAGATGGGGACCCTTGTATAACTGCTATGGGAACAGTTGGGCGATTCTTCAAAAAGTTCAACACTGAGCCCTATGTTTTGGCCCCGTGGATAGAGCATCAGCCTGCGGACTGGAGGGTCCCGGGTTGCCGGCTCCATCCCCAGTGCGGGGCGTGCAGGAGGCAGCCGATCCATGATTCTCTCTCATCATGGATGTTTCTATCTCTCTCTCCCTCTCCCTTCCCCTCTGAGATCAATAAAAATATAGTTTTCAAAAAAGTTAAACATGGAACTATCAAATAATGCAGCCACTTTACTTTCAGGCATATACCCAAATGAAATAAAAACATGGGGCGCAAACGAAAACCTGTACGTGAATGTACGTGGACGCCCAGTTGGTTGGGCATCCTCCCATGCACTGAGGTTGCCTGCTCCATTCCCCGTCAGGACACACGCCAAGGTAGTGGGCTTGGTCCCCTGTGGGGGTCGGGCGTACAGGAGGTGGGCTGATCAATGTTTCTCTCTTTCTCTCTTTCCCTCTCCTTTCCTCTTTCTCTAAAAAATCCATTTAAAATATATTTTAAGCCCTGGCCTGTGTGGCTCAGTGGATAGAGCATCGGCCTGGGAACTGAAATGTCCCAGGTTTGATTCCGGCCAAGGGCACATGCCCAGGTTGTGGGCTCGATCCCCAGTGGGGGACTTGCGGGAGGCAGCCAATCCATGATTCTCTCTCATTGTGGATGTTTCTATCTCTCTCTCCCTCTTCCTTCCTCTCTGAAATCAACAAAAATATATTTTAAAAATAAAAGTAAAAAAATAAATTAAAAAAAATGTAAAAATGGCTAATTCTACATTATGTGAATTTCACCTCGATAAAAAAAAAAAATTGGTGGGAAAATAAAACAAAAGTAAATGTATAAAAAGCTCTCCTGGGAACTAGCCACAGGTATGCCGGGAAACGAGGCCGGGAAAGGGGGCGGTCAATAAAAATGCAGGAAGCGAGTTAGGCATTTGAGTAATGGGGTTCTACCCACTGGGGAGCCCTGGGAACCGGTGTAGACGCATTTTATTCTCCCCATTTGAAGTGTCGAGAACACAGAGATAATTGTCTCCCAGCTCCCATCAGTCACTGGGTAAAGGCTGCTCTCAGCCGGCGTTCATTCCCTGCCGGGCTGGTCTGCCACCAGTGCCACCAGATGGGGCTCCGAAGAAAGCCCTCGGGCCGGGGACCCAGGCGCAGAGGAATGGAAGGACCCGGAGGCTGTGCGTGCGGCCCCTCCTGCAGATTCTAAGATGAGCCGACAGGAGAGGCCTTTCTTCTGGGGCCAGATGGCTTTCCCCATCCAGAGCCCAACCAATGGAACTGCTTCTCCCTTCTCATTTGTGCCAGGAACAAGGTGCTCACCGGATCTCCCTGAGGATCCCTTCTTGGCTGCTTTGTCTAACCAGGCACCCAGCTCACCCGCTGACAGGACCACCCATAACCAGACTGTCTCCCCAAACCCAGCAGAATCTCAGAGTTGGTGGAAAAATGCATGTTCTTCCCTCATCCCCAGCTCACACTCACATCTGTAAAACGTTATGCGTTCTGAAAGCAACTTGCCCAACCTGACACTTCCTAACGACACACTGGGCCTCCTGGGAGTTCGTTCCACATGGAAGGAACACCAGCCAGCAGGCAAGGCACCCATGCCAGGGCCTTCTCGCCTCCCCAGCGCTGTGATCGCACGTGTCTGACGGGCGGCAGTCGCCGCATCTGCCCGGCTGGTGGCTTAGCACTGGGAGTGCTGAAAAGGAGTTGAAACCTTGGCGACGGAGAGAAAAGGAGTCTACAGACCCGGAACACTGCGGGGAAGTGACTTCATCTTCGTCATTCTGCTCCTCTTTCTTCAGAAGGTCAACTTGGCCGTGTCAGAGACAGCCCCAGAACACGGTGATTTGCCACTGACGTTACCCGATAGACTGACTGACGTGCACTCCCCGTGGTAGCTGGTGTGTGCAGAACCTGTCACCACCGCTTCAAAACACTGCTGGTTTCCATGGAAACAGAAAGGCACTTACATGGAGAGAACTGCTGGAAGTTTCAAGAGGTCCCGGCGTCTCCCCACAACATACGTTTCTCTAAGACCTGCTTTGGAAGAGAAATAATAGCACCACGCTGCAAAGAGGACAAAGACTGGTGATAAGAATGGCCTGACACCATTTCTGGACCCCAACATCCTGCCGAGATTCTGTCCTTTTAAGAATGAGCTCAAGGAAGCCCTGGCCGGCGTGGCTCAGTTGGTTGGGTGTCGTTCCACGCACTGGAAGGTTGCCACAGGTTCTGTTCCTGGTCAGGGCACATGCCTGGGTTGCAGACTCCATCTCTGGATGTTTTGCTCTCACATCGATGTTTCTCTCTCTCTCCCTATCCCTTTCTCTCTCTCTCTCTCTCTAAAAATCAATTTTAAAAATCCTTAAGGTAGAAGAAGAAGAAGAAGAAGAAGAAGAAGAAGAAGAAGAAGAAGAAGAAGAAGAAGGAGAATCATCATCATCATCATCATCATCATCATCATCATCCCTGGCCGATGGTTCTCAGTGGTTAGAACATCGGTCCTCCCACCAAAGGGTGTCAAGGGTTCGATTCCCAGTCAAGGGGCACACACCTGGGTTACAGGTTCTATTCCCAGCCAGGTGGGGGCTCCAGAGGGAGGCAGCCAATCCATGTGTCTCTCTCACATTGATGTTTCTCTCTCTGTCTCTCTCTCTCCCCACCCTCTCCCCCTCCCTCCCTTCCATTCCCTCTAAAAATTAATGGGAAAAATATCCTCAGGTGAGGATTAACAACAAGAAGAGTCCTAGCAGGCTTGGCTCAGTGGATAGAGCGTCAGCCTGCGGACTGAAGGGTCCCAGGTTCGATTCTGGCCAAGGGCACATGCCTGGGTTTCGGGCTTGGTCCCCAGTGGGGGGCGTGCAGGAGGCAGCCAATCAATGATTCTCTCTTATCATTGATGTTTCTATCTCTCCTTCTCCCTTCCTCTCCGAAATCAATAAAGAAATATATTTTTTTAAAAAAAGAAAAGAAGCAGCTCCAGGGAGATCACGGGTGAAGCAGACCCACTGACCCAGGGCTCCTGACTTTCACGTGTGATTTTGTTACAGCCAACAAGCCTGTCTCCAGGTGTAAACCTTGACAGGACAGGGCAGCTCCGTGACGCCTTTGCCGTTCACTCAGTGAACCCAAAGCCTCCCGCACGCCAACCTGCCTCCTACTCTCAGAGCGAAAAGAGAGCTCCTGGCCCCGGAGCTTCTGGATCTGGTTTTTCAATCCCCTCTGGAAGGCGTTAACACGACGCGACAGACAATGGCTTCCTTCAACGGCTGTCAGATGGGCATAACGAGATGACATTTTCTTTTTTAAGCTCCTGAGGAAAGTATTCCATTTACATTTTTAAAGTAGGTTCCAAAAGTAATTAGACACATTGGAATTTCTTTTAAAAAAATTCTCTCTTAATAACATGAGACGTACCGAAACCAGTTTGGCTCAGTGGATAGAGCGTCGGCCTGTGGACTGAAAGGTCCCAGGTTTGATTCTGGTCAAGGGCATGTACCTTGGTTGCGGGCACATTCCCAGTGGGGTGTGTGCAGGAGGCAGCTGATCGATGTTTCTCGCTCATCGATGTTTCTAACTCTCTCTCCCTCTCCCATTCCTCTCTGTAAAAAAAATCAATAAAATATATTTTTAAACATTTGTTCTGTGGGCACAGGCCTCTTGAGCCTGCATGAATAGATTCCTTCAGGGGCAGAGAATGTGTGTGGGGCAGGAAGGCCGAAGAGCGGGGCAGGAGAAGTGTAAGTTATGTAACAGCAGGAAAATTCCTCCTCCCTTACCCCAAGCCATCCGTCTTCTGGAAAGAAACCCGGAGGCTGCGTTTCCCATGAGCTGTCATTATTATTATTGCGCTTGTCATCATTTCTGCATCTTGGGCCCTTCGTCCGTGCCCAGCGGTGGCTGTTCATTGGCCGGCAAATTAAGAGCATCCTCCTGGACAGCTGGCCACTGGGGAAGGTCGGCCCTCTCCCCCGAGGTTCCTCTCCACCCTGGATAATTCCAACACAGAGAGCCGTTTCCACGTAAGAGACCAGAGATGGTTCCATTCTAAGCAGTAAAAGGCTACAGGCAGACCTTTCACATCTTCATGGTGGGCAAGGAAGGAGGACACGGTGGCGGGGGTGGCAGGGGAGGCCAGGGGCATCTTCTGGGGATGGGGCTGTTTGGAGAAATTTCTCGCTTCCTTTTCATCGAGGTCTTCCTGGTGGGCTGCACCCAGGCAATGTACATAAAGACGTGCAGAGCTGTTACACCGAATGCTTCGATACTAGAGAGTGATGCTGAGGTGAATGAGGAGGGGAGGTCCATGACAGAAGGGAGAATGGTTGGGGGATCTGTCAGTTTCTATAAGCAAAGCCCAGTGTTCTCAGTGTGGTCCCCAAAACATTCTGTCCGCACCACCTGAGCAGCTGGTAAATGCAGCCCCCCCAGATTCAACCCCGAGTCAGGTATAAGCAAGGGGCAAATTGGACCAAAAGACAGAGAAAGGGAAACTTGCACACACACGCGTGCATCTGGCTCAAGCTGCTGCAAACTCCCAGATGCATAAAAACCAAAGTAATTACTGAGAAATGCAAAAAAGACTCAGCTCCATGGAGCTGTCCTAAATCCATTCTCTGAGCCGGAGCTTCTGACAGTGATCCAGGTGACTTCCCGCTGCGGCTGGCTGGTGCTCACCTTCTCCCCTGCCCCAAGGGATGTGACTTACTGTGACCAGGAGACCTAGACTGTCTGCTCTCTGCCAGCACGCTTCTTCTTTCTCCCTGGGATCCAGGAAACCCTGGTGACCCGCGGTGTGAGCAGGCAGCTGGCCAACCAGGCAAATGCTGGCGCCAGGGTCCGGGCCTCTCCGGTTGCAGCTGCAGAAAGAGGGAGGAGACTGGGGGGCAGGATGGTGAGCTGTGGGGCCAGTGGATTGGACATCAGCTCTGTGAGTCATGCCCCTCTTCCCTTCCTCCCCCACCAAGCTTTACCCAGGAGTTGCAAATTCCAGTAATAGCAGATCAGGGACATCTCTCCAGGGACTTTTGACCAATCACAGGTGCCCCTTGCTCCGTGTTGGCAGTTCTGAGTCCGCATCTGAAGAGCTTCTCTTCCAAACCGCATCCTGGAGGTTTTCCTTGCCCTGGTCCCGGGCTTCCTGAAAGCAGGAGGTTACTCTGAACTGGAGTTGGAGTCTGGTGGTATCTGTTGTCCGTGGACGCTGCACCTGGGTGTGGCCTCCAGTCCAAACAGGGGTGTGACTGTTTTTTCCCAAGTCCTGGAGGTGAACCAGGCCCCTGTCTTCCCTTTGGCCCTCCAGGTCTACTCTCTGGCCTTCTCTTCCCTGGTCCTTCCCTGCGGAGGGTGACTCACGTGGTCTCCATCCATGGGCTCCCTCCACTTTTTTTTTTCTTACTATATTTTTATTGATTTCAGAGAGGAAGGAAGAGGGAGAGAGCGATAGAAACATCGATGATGAGAGAGAATCACTGATGAGCTGCCTCCTGCACACCCGCTACTGGGGATCGAGCCCACAACCCGGGCATGTGCCCTTGACTGGAATCAAACCCAGGATCCTTCAGTCCACAGGCTGATGTTCTATCCACTGAGCCAGACCAGCTAGGGCCTCCCTCCACTTTGATGTCCAGTTGGAGATGGCCCAGGGGCAAACCCAGCAGAAGACAAGAAGGTAGGGTGAACGTGAGGTAGTTCCTCCCAGCTTTCTCTCTGCGGGGTCCCACCAGCTATCTGTCCTTTGCAGGAAGAGGAGAGTTTCTCTCTCTCTCTCTCTCTCTCTCTCTCTCTCTCTCTCTCTCTCTCTCTCTCTCTCTCTCTCTCTCTCCCCCCCACCCCCCCCTCCCGGGTACTGCACCATCCTAGAGGCATCTTTAAACTGCTCAACCCCTTCATTACACCCTCCTCAATGGCCCAATGGGAGTGTGCTACTTCCGGGCACCTGAGTGATAGTAAGCATTGCGGTGAGAGCCGGCCTTACCTGCCTCTCTTCCCCCCTGCTGTGTCTGCCACCCTAACCTCCCCGTGAACTACCCACAGCCTCCTCCGGGAGCCTTTGCAGGTGTCTAGGGTGACCCATGTGAGGCCACTTAGACTAAAATAAAACCCCAGCTCCTTCCCACGGCTGAAAAGACCTGAGCCAGCTCTCCGGACTCATCGCCCTCACGCTCCCTCTCTCTGCCCCAGCCCCAGCCCCAGCCCCACGGGCTTCTTGCCGCGTCTTCAACACGCCAAGCTTGTTCCTCCTTCTCAGCCGCTGCTGCTCGCTACCAGGGCCCGTGGGGGCGAGGCGAGGGGGTTCTCTGAGGTTGTCATGTTCCAGCTTCCTCCTGCAAACTCTCCCAAGCAGGCATCCGTGTTTTTTTAATTTTTTTTTTTTTTTTTTTTTTGATTTTCTGGCACCATCCTGTTCCGGGAGCTGCAGTCAAGTGCCTGCGGGGAACATGTCAGGTAACATAAACAAGGCGAGTGGCCAAGGCCGATAAAACTCATTCAGCCCTCCCGGCCTGGCTTTTGTTCCCCGCTTTTGGCGGAAACCTGGAAGCAGAGAACCGTTTCCTTACTATAAACACACACGCGCACACACACACGCACACACACGCACACACACATGCACACACACACACGCACACATGCACACGCACACACAAGCACAGAGGCACACAGCATGAAGTCAATGACTGTGGCAAGTGACAACCTCTTGGGTTGGGGAGTGATGGGAAGTGGGTGGAGACTGGAACAAACCCCCTACCAGCCAATTTGCTGCTTTGCAGAAATCTGACCCATTGAGGCCTGTTTTTGCCATTTTTTTCAAGAGAAGCGGCAAATCCGGATTATTATGTGCTGTCTCCTCATTTTTATGTGTTGGCGATTTTTAAAATCCCTGCCCAGGGCCCTAACTGGATTGGCTCAGTGGATAGAGCGTCAGCCTGCGGACTGAGGGGTCCCAGGTTCGGTTCTGGTCGGGGGCATGTACCTTGGTTGCGGGCACATCCCCAGTGGGAGGTGTGCAGGGGGCAGCTGGTTGATGTTTCTCTCCCATCGATGTTTCTAGCTCTCTGTCCCTCTCCCTTCCTCTCTGTAAAAAAATCAATAATATATTTTAAAAAATAAAAATAAAATAAAAGCCCTGCGCAGGCCACACTGAGCATGTCTGGGTTGTGCTGGATCTAACACAGAGGCTGCCAGCGCTCCATCACTGCCAGTGGGTACATAGTACATGTTCACCGATGATGCGCTGAAGTGAAGGAACAGTCCTCCCAGCTGACTTCTCGGAGTTGAGAAGCGGTTGACAAGCAGTACAATCCCCTCTGCAGGGAGTGTAGAGAGAGCACGGGAGGCAGCGCCTCCATGCAGCTGGGCGCTTTAAGATATGTCTGCTCCTGGGCTCAGATGCAGCCGGTGGCAGATTTCCTGAAGCTCAGATTTCTATCCCCCTTGGTCTGGGCTGCTGTGGGCCAGCAGGCATGGATATGGCCACGCCTGTTTTTTGTAGTCCACATCCATTCTGATGGTCCAGGCCACAGTGCACTAGTTATTAAATCATCTTAATACCAACCCCAAACAGGTGCAAAAATGGCAAGCTATCCTCGTCACGGGCTGTGACCACCAGGAACGGCTGTCGGAAGTGAGAAATGAAGCCGGTTGTCAAAAGGCGCCCTAGTTCCCTTAGGGGTGGAATTCCATCCCAGGTTTGGTAGAGGGCAGATTCCCTGTAAAGATCTTAGGAGCCTGGCCATGGCTCTCATGTCTGTTTTCCCATCAGAGAGACTTCGAGGTTCCCACACCCAGCTCCCATGCCTGTCCTAAGCGATTCCAGGGCTTCTAGAGATGAAGGTAATGAATGAGGCAGATCAAGGGGGTGGGGTGGGGGGTAGCCCTGGGGAAGGCAGTGGCAGAAACAGGTGATGGCTTAGGGAGGCCAGGCTAATTCATTCCCTTACTCTAATGGGTGAAGCAAATCCCCGCCTGGGCTTCCCCAGCGGCAGGCTCCCGTCGGGCTCCGCCCATTTGCATGGTAAGCAGGAAGTTCGCCATCTGTTCCAACGCTGAAGAGATGTTAGCAGCACTTTACCGGATCAGCTCAAGGTGATTTCGATCGGTTCTTGGAACACATTCAGCCTGGAGACCACGCGAGTGTGGCACTCTGCTCGCCGGGTAGATGGAATGACACATCCGTCCGTGCCAACCAACCAAAGCGTGGCATCCAACGTGACGGAGGCCTCTGGAGAGGTATGCAAGCTTGTGCCCTAGAATTTCGGGCTTACCCTGATCTTTCCTGGAGAAAAACTTCCCGACACTCATCTGGTTTACAGTCTTTTATTTCAGTCTTAGGATCTTTTTGCCGCCCACATTATAGAAGGCCGATAGATCAAGCTGATGAAGGGCAAGCTGCTCAGAGGGAAGCAAATGAGAATCCCTCAGCACCTGCTTGCCCCTTTCTGCCCCTTTCTCTTGTCGAACCTCGAAGCTGGGGCACCGTTGAAGCAGAGTGGACAGAGTTCCCTTCTATTCCTTATCGGGTGGACAGAGTTCCCTTCTATTCCTTCTTTGCTGGGAGTTTTTAATCGTGGGTGGACGTTAGGTTGTGTCCAATGCTTTTCTCTGTCTGCATCTATTGACTTGACTGTGCAACTTTTGTCCTTTAACTTGTTCATGCGATGCGTTCTATCAAGAGAGTTTCTGGAGCTAAACAACTCTTTATTCTTGAAAAATAATTTTAATGTAATTTTAAATTGTATTTTTTAATACCACTGGGAACATACTCATATTTCCTTCCTGAAAGTTAAAATATTTCCGTGTGTGTGCAAATGCATAGCATTTTCCTGGGCAGATGTATAAGAAATTGGTTATAAGGATTGTCTCCAGGAAAGGGCACCAGTGGTTAAAGGATGGGGGAGAGAGGTGATCCTAGTAACTCATTTGTCCTTTTTGGGTTGCGTTCCAGGAGCATTTAAGCCCTTTTGAAAATATTAAATCAAGTGAAACCATTATAGAATATGCTCAAGTTCCTCTTACCCGCTGTGCCCAATTCTCATTCCTTCTTAACCTCTCCTGAAGTTACAGCGCAGGAGGGGTGTGTCCTGAGGGATATTCCTTGCATTTGCAAACATTGTAATAGTTTAAGTTTTAAAAAAGGAGAACATGCCAGTGTATTCTGCCAGTGCTTTCCTCCTGTTTTTATATACAGATATGGATTGTGTTGTGTGTGTGTCACATAGATGAAATAATACTGCAAGAATAATTCTGCTTTTTTATTCTACTATTTGGTTGGGAGCTTTGTCCATATTTTTATATATACATCTAGGTCCTCTTTTTTAATTGTGGGCGAGCTGCCCAGTATTATATAATATGAGAACATAACAATTCCTTCACCCCAGAATTTCTCTAGGGTAGATTTAGGGTAGTGACATTGGTGGTTCTCGGGGTATACACATTTGTTGTTGTTATAACCAATACTACCAAATCACTCTATAGGTTCTTTCATGCACCAATCAAGCATTTCCTCAAGGGTCTTCGCATTTGCCTACTGACTTGCTGTGACCCTGATTGAGCAACGCAGGCTTTCTCTCCGGACCCCCTGTGACTCCATCCGGAGGAGGAGGAGACTGGGGCCCCATGAGCCTCTGGAATGGCATGATGATAGCTCTTGCAGCCTCAGCGTGGGTCGGCAGCGGCTGCCCTTGGGAAGACAGCGAGAGGGGGAGGACGCGGGTGGCAGCTGAGCTGCAGGCAGACAATTCAGATGCATTTGGCCCTTATCTCAGATCCTCCCTTAGTGCGGCGATAATTTATCTGGAACTCTCACCCCAAAGCCCCCTCCGGAATGCCTGGATTCCCTTTTCTGGGGGAACTCACTTCCCAGGGGCTCCCAGAGGCAGAAATGACAAGCAAGGTTAGCAAAATGTGTGGATGGTGATGTTACCATTGAACAAATGAATACTCATAACAAGTACAGAGCAATATCAAGGCACCGGTCAAAGAATGCCTGCCACCTTCTCTACCCTACCCAGGCTCAACCCCTGAGGCTGACGGGGAGATAGTTTGTTTAAATATTTCTAAATCCAATGCCTGTTGATCGCCCACATTTTGAGCAAATCTGGATGCATGTTACGATTTCCTGATGAACTGTAGGCATTTGGGTTTATTTCAGCAGAATAAAAGAGGGAAACAGAGTCCTTCCAGCTGTGGGTTGAGAAAAGGGATGAAGTCGTGGGACGGGTAGACTCTGGATCACAGTAGATGTGGATTCTGAGCCGCAACAGAGGTGAGTTCTGGGGCAGGGACCAGGTAGTTGCTGGGACATGACAGAGGTAGATTCTGGGACCGGGAGAGAAGTGGATTCTGGGATACCGTAGAGGTGGGTTCTGGGTCATGGTAAAAGTGGGTTCTGCGATGGGGTGAGGTGGATTCCAGGACTTGGTAGAGGAGGGTCTTAGATCAAGGACCAGGTGGATTCTGGACAGGGTAGTGGTGGGTTCTGGGACAGGGAGTGGGTGCGTTCTGGAAAAGCAACCAGTGGATTGTGGGATGGGAACAGATGGGTAGTGGGCCAGCTGGCCCACTCCGTGCTCCCAGAACCTGGCAACGCATAGCACTGCTGGAGCCCTTAACGCGTCCCACGGTCACTGTTAGCTTATTTTTTCCCTCATAGGCTTTAGCTCAAACATCACGACCTCCGAGAGGCCTCCCTGTGGCCTCCACGCCCTCATGACCCCCCCCTCCCCCCTTCACTCTCCTGTCCAGTGCTTTCTCTTTCTCCCACTCTGCCCGGCTTGTGATCGCAGGTGTACCAGGTGTACCCGTTAATAATGCGGACTTTTTTTCAATAGATGGAGTTACACATATGTTGATACTTACGCAATTTTTAACTGGTTAATAGCTAATCCGCATTTTTAATCGGTATCCGCATTTTTAACTGGTTAAAAGTAGCTGTTAATCGGTTAAAAAACCGGATACCGGTTAAAAATGCAGATTTTGTGATCAAAGAAAACATGATACTTTCAAGAGAAACATCAACAGTGTTTTATTCAAAGTAATGTCCGTCGCTAGCTACACATTTCCCCCGTCTTTTAGGTAATTTGTGGACATCGTCCCAATAGAACTTTGCTTGTTTTGAGGCAGACCATTCAGGGACCCAGTTTTCCACTTCTTCCTACGTTTTGAAGTGCTGCTCAGGAAGTGCGTGCGCCATCGATCGGAACAAGTGGTCATCTGAAAGGAGCGCTACAACAAAATCGCGTACATATCAAATCGCATCTATATCAACATACGTGTAACTCCGTCGATTGGGGGGGGGAAAAATCCGCATTATTAACCGGTACACCTAGTATACCTATGATTGATTACTTGGGCATCGACTCCTCCTGGTTGCGCTGCGATTCCCTGCCCGCTGGGGCCTTGTCTGAACCGCTCACCACAGGGCACGGGCCAGGCACAAGGAGGATGCCCGGTCGTTACAATTTGTATTGGACGGATGAGTTTTCCGTGAGACTAAGCACCCGGATTTGCGGTTTCATTCCAAGTGCCCGAGAGGCCTTCTAAGTGTAGGTGGAATCAATCGGTAAAGCCAGAAGGATGTTAGGGCGGGAGGAAGTGAGGGGAAAGAGGAGGGCGAGAAAGTGAAAGAGAATGAAAGGAAGTGGAGGAGAAAGAGACTCAGAGAGCCAGAGGGAGGGGCGGAGGAGAGGGAAGGAGGCGGGAGGGGGGAGCAGAGGGGCGGAGGAGAGGAAAGGAGGGACCCAGGGGGGGAGCAGAGGGGCGGAGGAGAGAGAGGACCGAATGAATGAAGGCGCGCCGCACTGAACGAGCCGCTGAGTTCCGGCTGGGCGGGCGGGCGGGCGGTGCAGGTGCGTCTGGCTGCACAGGGTCCCGGCCGCTCCCGAAAAAGCCACCTGAGCGGGCGGCGCGACTCGGTCCTCGGGCCCCCGCGCGCACTGCCAGCGAGGATCCGCGCTGGGGTCCCGGTCCCAGCCCGCAACCGCCCCGCCGGCCCCGCCCCGGTGCGCGGGGCATTGTGGGAGTTGTAGTCCTTCCGGCCCCGCGGAGCGCGGCGTCGGCACCGGCGGGGCTCCCCCTCCTCTCCCGCTCGGGTCCCGCGGCGTGGGCCGGGCAGCGGCCGGGCAGTGGCTCCGCGGCGCGGGCAGGGGATGTCCGCGCGTCCGCGCCCTCGGGCGGCGGAGTCGCCCCGGCCCCAGCGGTCGCCCCTGCCGCCGGCGCCCCCGGCGCAGGTAAGCGGGTCTCTGGGGGCTGCGGGGCGGGAGGGCGGCGCGGCTGGGCCGACCCCGCTACCGGGGAGGAGGTGGGGGCCGGGCGGCTGCAGGCCCGCCGTCCCCACGCCAGGAGACGCGGCCGCTGAGGATGCTCTGAGACGCCGGCGCCCGCAGGCGCCCCACATCCCGGCCCGGCGAGGGGCCCAAGCTTCCCGGCGCTCGCTACGTGCTGAGCGCCGCCGCCTCGTCTGTGTTCGCGGCCCTGGTAGGGCATCACCCTCCTCCTGCCCCCTGTCCCATCGCGGTCTCCTACTTCGTGCAATACCCCCTCCACCCCCTCATCGCCTCCTCCCCGGTGACCCTCCTGGATCCCTTTCCTTGCTTGCTCTCCCCTCCCCCCAACCCTGAGCTTCACCCACTTCCCATATTTCCCGTGGTAACCCTCTCCCCTGCCCCCCGAGTGATCAACATAAGCTTCATTCCCTACTCAATAGCTGATTGCCTACTTTTCCCGTCCATCCCCCTCCTCCCCTGACCTCCTGGTGGTCACCATCTGGATTATCCCAACCTCTGCCCTCCCCTTTCCCCCTCAGTCTCCAGAGGGAGTGGATGCTGAAAAAGCTGGCCCAGAAAGTGAGGAGGAGAGGTCTCCGGTCCCCACTGGGGCGGGCTGGCCCCAGAGCAGCTCCTGGCTCCTGGGTGGAGGGGCGGCGTGCATTGCTCACCGTGCCCCGCGCTGCCTGCTCCCTGGGGAGCTTCTGGGGTGACCTGGCCTCACCCTAAAAAGGACCAGAAGCCTTTTAGCCTTGGGCAGCCTCTGGACTGGTAATGTGAACTGGTTTAACCAGGTCAGAGCTATAGGTCTGCCCCCCACCCCCCGCTCCCCCCCCCCCCCAGGTGTTCATTGTATCAGAAGTTATACTGGATTGGACTTGCTCACCAATTGGCCATGAATTTGGACTTGATTCCCCCTAGCAGACTGACCTTTAAGATCTGGAGTTGCATATTATTAAAGTGCAGAACTGCGGTGAGGTGTCCCCATCCCTAATGCGGACAGAAATGAAACGTGAAAATGAACAGATGTGTGAAGGAAGCCGGAAGTTGCCGTGGTCACTGAGACAGGAGCTGAGGGTGGGGGAGGGGAATCCATGGGCGATGTGGGTAGGGTCAAAGGTTTGAACCTGTATTTAATCAACTGCCAAGCACCCTGCAAATATAAGGGCTACCTTTGGTGTCATAGTTCAGCCGTGAGCTTGTTAACCCACCTCTGGGACCAGGGGCCCGGCTGTATTTTTTGGCTAAAAGTAACGGACAGGTCTGCAAAGTCCTAACTTCAGCTCAAGTGCTGTGTATGATCTTGTGAACAGGGTCCGAGCCTGGAGCTCAGGGGATCAGGATCTTTTGTTGCCTTTTGTCTATAGCTCAGTCTAGGGAGCGATCTGTACATTCTGTCCTTGTACAGAATGGCGCTTCCCCGAGGAGGGGGTAGGTAAGCTGGAGGGGGGTTCAGTGCAGCGATTCCTTCATCCTCTACCCTGCCCTCCAGATCTTCGTTTTGATTGACTTAAACTCTAGTGCTTAGCAGGGCTGATGGGAATAACACTTAACAGGTGTTTGTCAAATTATCAGCCTCTCACTCTGAGAACATTTCAGGAAACCTCTCCTCCTGAGAAGAGGGTGTTTACAAGCTGCAGTTCGGAGTTGAGCTCAGCGATGGGGGAAATCCCTTGTAGTCCAAGTTGCTTGTTGCTCTGCAGGTGATGGTTTCACACTGACGTTCAGGAATCCTGGGGTTCTGTTGCGAGATGGCTTGCAAACAAAACACCTTTCATTCAAATTTTCTTTCCCATCTCCAGAGGAAACAGCTGCCGGTCGTGGTAGGACTGAGAGAGAACCAGGGGCACAGAGGGGTCTCTTTCCATCCAGTGGGGCCCCGCCTTGCCCTCTTCTCCCAAGTCTGTGATGAAATCAAGAACATGTGAGAAAAAAAAAAAATTAGCATGTGTCGAACCTCCCCAACTTTTGTATTTTTCCTGGAAACAAAAACCAGGCGTGAATATTCAGCACGCGTGTTTTGGATTTACTGAACACAGTAGCCAAGTGGTTCCTTGTTCCTTCCCTAAGCTGGGAAGATGCAAAGAGGCAGTTAATGATCACTTAAGGTTTCCCTTTCGTTTTTGGCTTTGCAAGTCTGGGGACCAAAAAAAAAAAAAAAAATCACTTGAGATGTGTGGCCACAAGAGTGTCCAGAATCTACCTGTAGCTGCTGGAATTTTCTGTCCTGAATCATCTCTCCCTGAGGCCCCACCTTTGGTTTTGCTGGCTAAGCAAGGTGGATGCCACATGTCATAGCAGTCACCAGCGCACATATTGAAAGCTTACCATAACATGATCGGAAAGTGCTTGACATCCGTCATTCATCCTCATTCAGCGAGGAGAGCATTCCCCCGTCTTACAGATGAGGAAACTGAGACTTAGAGAGGGGCAGTGACCTGCCCGGGGTTGGGAGGATACTCAATCTAGCCCACCTTCAGGTTGGGTTCTTAATCTCCGCCCCATCGCAAGAACTTTCAGGCTACATTTGGTCCTGAGAGGGGAGGGCCCAGCTCTCCCACTTTTTTCGTTACTTTCTCACCTTCCTGAGGGAGGAGGGGGAGGGCGGAGCACAAAATGAATTGTCTGAATTATTTTGCTGCTCGAGATGAGGGGATGCGGTAGCGCATAGACCTGGCTGTTCTCATCAGGCTAGAAAAAGCAGGTGGATGGCGCGTTTCAGCTGGGGAACATGGTGGGGGCCAGGCAGCTGAACCAGTCGCTGAGTTCCGTGTTGCGTGCCTTCATTCATTCAGTCCTCTCTCTCCACATCTCCCACAAACCCACAGCGTGACTGCTGTGCCCTGATCATACCTTGAGGTTATAAGGATAATCAGGGTGCTGGACAGTGACCCAGGCCATCAGTAAAACACGTGGGAGAGTATCTGTGTGTTTGGAGACGGTCAGAGGCCTGAAAGGGCTTTTACTTCCATTCTTTCTCATCGTGCCACTTTCATAGCCTCACGGGTGAGGCCAGTAAGGAGTCTCCCAAGTGAGTAGTTGAAATGCCCAGTGTCTGCCATGGCTGGGACCCCAGGGAGCCCACTTCTTTTTCCAGTTTGATTGAAGCTCAACCCATGTCAGAAGGGCAGGAGAGATTAAATAAGAACGATGGAGGGCTAGGAAAACAGTGAAATGGAAAATAGGCCGTCTTAAAGTGCCTTTGTGAGCCCACATCTCTTTAAAGGGACAGAGAGTGAAGGGAATTAAGCATTTATTAAATAGCTACTATGAAAGTATAGCAGAATGGGTAGCTACCACTTTGAAGTCATATGGGATTTGCGTCCCCGCTGTGGCTGCAGGAACTTCGGGGAGTTGTAGGATCTCTGAGCCTCAGTGTCCTCATCTGTGAAATGGGAACTCTAGTAGCTCCTAGGGATGCTGTAAAATGCATGGGACGGCTGTAATAGTCACACAGTACTTGATGCAGATGAAACACTGCTGGTCTTTGGGGAAATGGGGGTGGTGATGAAGTGGGGAGAGAACACACAAGACTGAGAAGTGTGTCCCCTACCAACAGTGACCTTATGAAATGATCTGGGACTTCACATTTCACGTGAGGACTTTTCCCAGTGTAAAAATTTATGCTGTTTGTTTTTTTTTTCATCCAGGTTTGGACTTAAAAAAAAAATCGTTTCATAGTGACCAACACCACTCGCTAACGTGACAGAAAGCAGCTCGTCCTACTCTGCCCACAGCCCCTTTTGCCTGGAGTGGGGTGGTGGGCACAGGCGGCCTCGCCTGTCAATGCCACCCTTGGCAGGATCGGAGGAACAGGGGCAGCCATGCCTCCCCCAGCCCCCGCTGCCCCGCGCTAACCTGCAAAGTGTGGGTGCCCTTGGGACCCCAGAGGACTGACTGTCTGACCTTGCTGCACGCCCACGACAACAACTCCCCCAAGATGTCGCTCGAGTGGCTGGTGGCCTGGAGCTGGTCGCTGGATGGCCTCCGGGACTGCATCGCCACGGGCATCCAGTCCGTGCGGGACTGCGACACCAGCGCCGTGGCCACCGTGGCCTGCCTGCTGGTCCTGTTCGTGTGGTACTGCTACCACGTGGGCCGGGAGCAGCCCTGGCCCTATGCCTCCGTCAACGCCCTCATGCAGGGCGCGGACGCCAACGGGCTGCAGAACGGGTACGTGTACTGCCAGTCCCCCGAGTGCGTACGCTGCACCCACAACGAGGGCCTCAACCAGAAGCTCTACCACAACCTGCAGGAGTACGCCAAGCGCTACTCGTGGTCGGGCATGGGCCGCATCCACAAGGGCATCCGGGAGCAGGGCCGCTACCTCAGCAGCCGGCCCTCCATCCAGAAGCCCGAGGTCTTCTTCCTGCCCGACCTCCCCACCACGCCCTACTTCTCCCGGGACGCCCAGAGGCACGACGTGGAGCTGCTGGAGCGCAACTTCCAGACCATCCTGGGCGAGTTCGAGGCGCTGTCCAAGGGCTTCTCCAACTGCAGCCTCCCGCAGGGCTGGAAGATGAACAGCACCCCCAGCGGGGAGTGGCTCACCTTCTACTTGGTCAACCAGGGGGTGTGCGTTCCCAGGAACTGCAGGAAGTGCCCACGGACGTACCGCTTGCTCGGCAGCCTTCGGACCTGTATCGGGAACAATGTTTTTGGGAACGCGTGCATCTCCGTGCTGAGCCCCGGGACTGTGATCACGGAGCATTATGGGCCCACCAACATCCGCATCCGGTGCCACTTAGGTATGTGGAGGGGCCGGGGTCCCGGCGCGCACCCTTCTCAGTAGCGTTGGCCTGACTTCGGGGGGGGGGGGATCCAGACACCCCGAAAGCTCAGTAGCCAGAAGGGTGCCCTTTTCCCATCTTTCGCTGTGCTTCTCTCACAAATTGATGAATCACCTGTAAACAGTTTGACATCAAATTTGGGTAAAAAAAAAAAAAAGAAAAGAAAAGACACTCGTGACCCGTGTGAACCTGATATTGACAGAAGCTCTGTCCAGAGGGAGCTCTCTGTGCTGATGGGCATGGTCTCTGTGCGCACTGTCTGGTACGGTAGCCGCTGGCCCCACGTGACCGCTGAGCGCTTGAGATGTGGTTAGTGCCACTGAGGGGCGCAGTTTTTAACGTAATCTGAATTAAAATGTAAACAGCGGCATGTGGCTAGTGGCTGATGGGCAGTGGCGCTGCGGAGCCAGAGACGGTTACAGTGGTCACTGAGGTCCATGATGATGCGGAGGCTGTGAAAGATGCCGAGTACCTTCCAATACTGAGAGAGACACTGATGCTCCGTGGTGATGCTACTCAGATTCTAGGGACATGGGGAAGGCACACATCGTGTGTAGCAATGGCTTTGAGAACAGGGTTGCAGTCAGATTGCCTGTGTTTGCACCCTGGCCCCACCTCGAGCTGGCTGTGTTACTTTGGGCAAGTCACTTCACCTCTCTGAGCCTCAGTTTCCTCATTTGGAAGGTCATCTTTTACAGAGTTCCTCTGAGGATCCGGGAGGAGATTGTGTGCGATAAAGCATTTGTTCACGCAGAGCATGATAGAGAGGGAGTACTCGCTAAAAGCAGGCTTGGAAACAGCTTGGTAAATGGGGTGTTAGTCCCCCAGAATGCCTCGTTCGTTCCTGGTGAGTCATGATAATGGCTTGGTTACCAGGGCGATGGCACCTCGGGTTAGCATCCCAGACTGGAGGAGTGTGCCGGGAGCCAGGGCCAGCTCTGGGGAGTTTGCAGCGCTGCCTGGGCATCAGGATGGAGGGAGGAGAAACACAGGCCAGAGCAGAGTTCATAACTACTCCCACAGAGGAACCTTGGGCTGCAATGGGGGGCCCACACGCCCATGCCCTCCACCCCCCACTCACTCACCCAGAGCCCTGTGCTTCTCCTGTTCTTTCTCTGGGGATTCTGACTAAAGTGTGGCTTCAACAGAGGGTTTCACTGCTTTAAAAAGCAAAAGGAACGAGATTCGAGCAGTTGACACCTCGAGTATTTCAAGAGGACAGGCAGAGCAGGGTCGAGGTGGCCTGGCTTCGTGTGTCTCTCTGTGCCTCAGTTTCCTCATCTGTGAAATGGGAAGATAGTACTTATCTCACAGGATCATTAGAGGGTTACATAAAGTAATATCTCCTATGGCTGCTCCACACAGTGCCTGGCACATGACAGCATTGGATAAGCAGTCGCAGGTAGCGCTGAGGATCCGACACCAGGCTGGACCGTGTGATAAGGAACCCGTGAGACACGGTCTCTGCCCTCGGGAACAATGGGGAATGAGCAGGCTGCGGAATGCGCCTGGAGCCTGATTGGTCCGCCCTATTTGCTGAGTGACCTTGGAGCCTCCCTGCTCTCCTCTCGAATGGAGGGAGTGATCCCCGCCTGAGGGCTGGTGGAGGCCTGGCAGTGCTGTGAGTGTGAAGTGCTTGGCAGGTGGAGAGCGGTCGGGTCAGGGGGGTCATGAGTAACCTAAGAGCAGAGCTGGTCATCCACGTGACGGGTCATGATCAGTGAAATCCCTGTGCGAGGCACCAGGGTGCTCTCTGAGGTCAGAGGACAAGAGGGCTACAGGTGGGCTGCTCAGGGCAGGTGGTCTGGCCTTGAAGGGTGCAGTTGGGCAGGAGGCTTCCCTTGGGGGTTGGGGAGCCATGTCTGGCTTGCTGGGGTGACCAGTGGTGGAGGCCGAGGTTGGACAGGTCCGGTGGGAGCAAACCACAGAGCCTCCTCCTGCTCCCCAGTCAGGCTTGGTGTTACGGCTGTGGGCAATGGGGAACAACACTGTTGTTTTAAAAGGCTTCCTTTTATGTTTTCTAAAAACTTCAAAATGATGCAGGGAAGGGCATTTGAGGATAGGTGAGGTGGAACTCCGGGCAGGCGTGCTGAGTAGGAAGGGCTGGTGGTGAGAACCAAAGATTTGTCTCCTGTGTATTAATGCCTGTTGTGCATCCATGCAGTTTAAGTATGTGTGTGTGTGTGTGTGTGTGTGTGTGTGTGTGTGTGTGTGAGTAAATCACACCCACACGGGTCCCTTTATGACCTGTCCTTCCCTCCGCGGCCAGCTAGTTACTGGCCACCAGATAAAGCGGGCCACGTCCTGCTCCCAGGGCAGCAGGAAACCTTGGAAGGCATCCCATTGGAGTGTGGCTCGTCCCCGAGGCCAGGCGAGCTCCGTGGTTGGCTCTGCTCACCGTTTCCTTCTTTCCACGGTCATGCCCACATTCGTATCCATCCAGGAAGGACATAAGGGTGTGTTTGAGTCACGTGACCTTGAGTGTTGACAGAGAGGGAGGCCAGAGAACGAGGTCAGAAACAGGGCCAGGCCGAAACCGGTTTGGCTCAGTGGATAGAGCATCGGCCTGAGGACTGAGGGGTCCCAGGTTCGATTCCTGTCAAGGGCATGTACCTTGGTTGTGGGCACATCCCCAGTAGGGGGTGTGCAGGAGGCAGCTAATCGATGTTTCTCATCGATGTTTCTAACTCTCTATCCCTCTCCCTTCCTCTCTGTAAAAAATCAATAAAATACATTAAAAAAAAAAGAAACAGGGCCAGCAGGACAGGTGTCTGGTGGCCACACCTCTGCCAGTTACCTGGCTGCAGGCGGCGGAGGTACTTGTGGTTTCTGGAGTGCCAAGCCTTGTTCTCCTTTTCTGCCTGCCATCTGCGTTGTGACGGTTGGTATTGTCCCTCCAGCCACCACTCCTCATGTGCCCAGTCATTTGCTGAGTCCTGTCCTGCGCTACCTCCAGAGGTGGTGTCACTCAGCCTTGATTCCATGCAGAACCAGGGACAGCTCCAGCCTGACCACCACCCAGCATTGTGCGGGGTGGGGGGTGGGGGATGGGTTGGGACGTCCTGCCCACACTGCCACAAACCTCTAGGAAGCAACCTCTGGCCATTACCAGGCAGGTGTCACCAGGGAGGCGGGCACCCATCCAAAGGGTAGATAAAAATGCATATTCAGCAAATTCTCACTAAATAAGCACAATTCGACTCTCAATTTTCTTCCATGCGTATGCTGTCAGGTTTCCGGGCCGGCAGATCAGCTTGTGTTTGCCTTGCCCACCCTCAGAGTCAGCCGCCAGCCTTCTGAAGTGGGCCTGGTGGGCAGAGCCTTTTCTCCGCCTGCTCCTGACTCCGTCAGTGGTTGGTGGGGAAGGCAGCAAACCCTGAGCCAGAGAGAGGCCTGGGCATGTGGGACTGGCCTGGGCCATGTGCGGGGCCTGTCTCAAATCCAGGAGCCACCTGGATTCTCATTTGGGGGAGTATTGATTACTTCTGCCAACTGAACTGGTTTGTGAGCAAGAGGCAGGAATGGGGGCCACTGGAGGCTGGAGCAGAGTGTGTGTGTGTGTGGGGGGGGAGGCAGGCGAGAGAAAGCAGGGGGCTGGCAAGCCAGCAAGACACACCATTTTTCTGTTTTACCATGGCGCATGGCAATCAGCCATTTAGTGTCACAGAAAAAGGGAAGCTTCTCTCTGAAACCCTGGGGTGGACTGTCCCCGCAGAGAAGCGCCGTCCTAAAGGCCTTCTCCACCTGCACCAGCCAGTGCGCTCATGCATGAAGGGGACGTGGCCTGTGGGGTTCTCTTCATTTGAGCCAGCGGCTGGCCCCCTAACCCCCAGCAGTTGTTAACAGTAGTGGGAGGTCGTGGTTTCAGAGTCAGAACAGATCGTCTCAGCTGATTCAATGAAATTTGCTATTGATGGTTGAAACTTACCATTAACTGCAGGAAAATCAACAACCACTTACCTACCACTGCTACTAATGGAATAGCCAGCATTTATATCATGCTGGCCAGTGTTGTAAGAGCCTGTCCTTTGGAGCCAGACAGCTTGGATTCAAATCTCAGCTCCTGCCAGGACTAAATAGTGACCTCCAGCAGGTCCCTTAACTTCTCTGTCTCCGCTTGCTCCGTCTGGGAAGTAGGTGAAGTGAGGTCTGTAAAGTGTTTATTTAACACAAGCCTGCACACGGTCAGGCTTCAGATATTAGTAGCAAGGACAGTGGTCGAGTAGCACTGGCAGGTAAGTATGCTAACGTCCCCTCTTTACAGACCAGGAGGCTGTGGCTCAGAGAGAGCGAGTGCTTGCCCAAAGTCACACAGCAGATACAGGCAGAGTCAGTGATCTGATCCCAGGGCCTCTGTCCTTCCCACGGCTCCGCGCGGCCTGTGTTAGAATTCTTACTGCATTCAGGCTTCCCGGAACCATCCATTTTTGGCTCCGAGAGTGCATTAAAATACCCAGCCTGGGAGAGAAAAGGCCGTCTCGTGTTTGTCATAGGGACATGGCCAACTGGCCCAGGGGCGTGCTTGTCACAGTGAGTCCCTGAGGACCCATGAGAGCATCACACTCCCAGCCCCTCCTCCAGGGCCGTGCTCCCCCAGACCTTTGGATTGGCGACCGGACGTCAATGCGCATGTGCGGCAGCACTTCCGGCAGACCCTCTCCCGGGCTAGGCACCACACATGGGCCTCGCCACTGGCGCTTCAAGCGCATGGCTCCGCAGAAGGTGTCGCTCCACATCCTCCTGAAGCTCAGGCGTTCTCTTGCGGCTGTCCTCCGGTTTCCCAGAATGGAGAAACCTCGATTAACAATATGCCATCCTCAGGCCTCAAAATGGATGGAAGGGTTGGAACCCAAAGAGGAGGGCACCGTGCGAGCCTTTGCGTCTTTGATCTCACCTAGAGCAGCCCTAGAGGTGGGACTGGAGGAAACACGATTACTGAAAGGCAGGGTTCTGAACCTGCTCCCTCAGTTTCCCGTGGTCCTAGGGCAAGCCCCGGTTCCCGGCTTTAGCAGAGGAGCCCCGGACCCGGAACAGATGAAGCCAATGCAGGAATGAGTTTTTCCAAGGAGTACGGAGAGGACCCAGGTGCTGACCCCGCATTTGCCCTATTGAACTACCCCCCCTCCCCATCTAGAGACCCCAAGGGGTGAGGATAAAGATTGGAAGTCGAGAGCTGCCCGCCCCCAAACTTCCGGCCACTCCTGACTTCCGGCCCCACGACTTCCGGCCGCACCTGACTTCCGGCCACCCTGACTTCCGGCCAGGCCTGATCCCGCCTGTCTTCCCTCTCTGCTCTACTTTTCCCCCCAAGGTCTGAAAACTCCGGGTGGCTGTGAGCTGGTGGTGGGGGGCGAGCCCCAGTGTTGGGCGGAAGGCCGCTGCCTTCTCTTCGACGACTCTTTCCTACACACCGCATTCCACGAAGGTGAGTGCCTGTCTTGCCTATCGCCGCTCTTTTATTTTATTTATTTATTTACTTCATTAAATGGATTGCGGTGACATTGGCCAACGTGAACATATAGGCTTCACGTGTGAATTTTTATGTTACCAGATGTGTCTATTGCACCGTGTGCCCACCACCCAAAGTCAAATCTCCTGTCACCTCATATTAGGACCCCCTTCCTTCTGGCAGCCACCCCTCTGCTGTTTGTGTTCATAAGTTTCAGTTTTATATCCCACGGTGAAATCATAGGTTCTTAGCTTTTTCTGTCTGACTTATTTCATCTAGCATAATGCTCTCAAGGTCTCCATCCACGGTGTTGCAAATGGCGCTGTTTCATGCTTTCTTATGGCTGAGTAGCATTCCATTGTGTACATGGACCACGTCTTCTGCATCCCGTCCTCTATCCCAGGACACTTTGGTTGTTTCCATGTCTTGGCCACCATGAATAACGTTGCAGTGAACATAGGGGCGCATAATCTTTGTGAATACATGATTTCGAGTTTTTCATGTATATACCCAGGAGTGGGGTTGCTGGGTCATATGGCAGCTCTCTTTTTAATTTTTTGCGGAATCACCAGAATTGCTTTCCACAGTGGTTGTACCAGTCTACATTCCCACCAGCAGTGAATGAGGGTTCCCTTTTTCCCCCACAACCTCTCCAACACTTGTTATTGCTTGTCTTTTTTGATAATGGCCACTTGGACAGGTGTAAGGTGGTCTCATTGTAGTTTTGATTTGCATTTCCCTAGTTTCCAGGGAAGTTGAACATCTTTTCATATTTCCTGGGAGAGGTTATTTTCAGGTCCTTTGCCCACTTTTTTATTGGATTGTTTGTTTGGTGTTGAGTTTTATGAATTTTTTATATATTTTGGAAATTAAACCTTTGTCAGAGCAACTGTTTGCAAATATCATCTCCCATCTGGTTGGCTGCGTGTTTGTTTTGTTGTCAGTTTCCTTTGCTGTGCAGAAAGAAGCTTTTTAGTTTGATATAGTTCCATTCATTATTTTTGCCTTTACCTCCCTTGCCCTTAGGGTCAAGTCCATAAAATGTCCTGTACGGCCCAGGTCCATAAGTTTGGTACCTATATTTTCTTCTATGTAACTTATAGTTTCGGGTCTTATGTGTAGGTCTTTGATCCATTTTGAATTAATTTATGTACATGGGGACAAACTGCAGTCCAGTTTCATTCATTTGCATGTGGCTTTCCAGTTTTCCCAGCACCATTTATTGAAGAGACTACCTTACTCAAATGTGTGTTTCTGGCTCTTTGGTTGAAAATTACCTGTCCATATGCATGTGGTTTTATAGCTGGGCTCGCTATTCTGTTCCATTGACCTGTGTGTCTGTTTCTCTGCCAATACCATGCTGTTTTGATTATTGTAGCTCTGTAGTGTAATTTGAAGTCAGGTACCGTGTTACCTCCAGCTATGTTCCTTTTTTTTTTTTTCCAGCATGGCTTTGGCTATTCTGAGTCTTTAGTGGTTCCATACAAATCTGATGATTTCTTGTTCTAGTACTTTAAAAAATGACATTGGGATTTTGATGGGGATTGCATTAAATCTGTATATTGCTTTGGGTAATATGGCCATTTTAACTATGTTGATTCTTCCAATCCATGAACATGGGATATTTTTCCATTTTGTTGTGTCTTTTTCAATCTTTTTTACTAATGCTTTGTAACTTTTAGTATATAGATCTTCCACATTCTTTGTTAAGTTTACTCCTGCCTCAACATAATAAAGGCCATATATGATAAACCCTTAGTGGTGAGAAATTGAAAGCTTTTTCTCAAAGATCAGAAACAAGACAAGGATGTCCACTCTCACCACTCTTATTCAACATAGTGCTGGAAGTCCTAGCCAGAGCAATAAGGCAAGAGAAAGAAATAAGAGGCATTCAAATAGGGAAGGAAGAAGTCAAACTGTCACTTTTTGCAGATAGGAAACCCTAAAGACTCTACCAGAAAACTACTAGAAACAATAAACAAATGCAGTCAGGTTGCAGGATACAAAATCCATGTGCAAAAATCCATTGCCTCCCTGTATACTAACAACAAAGCTTCAGAGAAAGAAATGGAAAAGACCATTCCTTTTGCAATAGCAACCAAAAGAATAAAATACCTAGGTATTGCTGCCCTTTTAAAATGAACTTTATTTTTAGAGAAGTTTTAGGTTTCCAGAAAAAATGGAGCAGAAAGTACACAGCACCCTCCCCCATCCCGATACACAATTTCCACTTTTATTAGCATCTGGCATTAGCGTGGTGCATCTGTTACAACTGATGAGCTCATAGTGACACGTTGTTGTTAACTAAGTCGATAGTCTGCACTAGGGTTCACTCTATGTTGAACATTCTGTGGGTTTTGACAAACATATGATGACATGTATGGACCATGACAGGATCACACGGAATAGCTTCAGTCCCTAAATGTCCTGTGCTCTTACATACCCCTCTCCCTCTGCCTGCACCTGTTATGCACTCTGCTAGGAAGCCAGGAACATATTCCTGATCAGAGAGCAGGAACTCTTCTGATCTGTGCTGGAAAGCTAACCGTGGGTCCTGGCTTCGGGCTGTTCGAACCTCTCCTCTCTCGCCCCCATCCCAGGTGCGGCAGAGGATGGCCCGCGGGTGGTTTTCATGGTGGATCTGTGGCATCCGAATGTCGCCGCGGCTGAACGGCAGGCCCTGGATTTCATCTTTGCTCCAGGCCGATGAGAACACTTCCCGGGCCAGGTCGGCGCGAGTGGCCTGGGGCCAGCCTGGACAGCCTGTGGGACGGTCCGGCGCCCACGTGTTACGATTCCATGCTCAGAAACCTGCCTCGACAGAAAGCGCTCATCCGGGATTTTTATACCGTGTGGGGTCCCTCCTTCCTTCCGTTGTCAGTGGGAAATTTCAGCTTGTATTTCCTTAGAGGTCTTTTTCCTTCCGTTCGTTTGCTTCTGCGGTTCGTTTCCGCCTAACGGCGCGGTACTGCGCTCTGTGGCCAGAAGCTTGGTGCCCCTGTTGTCAGTGTCACGTTGCCACTTGTTCTTTTCAGTGATCAGATGGTTCTTTGTCTGAATGTAACAACGTAAAGCTTCTTGTGGTCACCATAAAAAGCAGAAAATACTGCAAAGCAGAGCGCTGGAGAACGTGGCCTCTGCTGCTGTCACGGCCGCAAGTGGGGGGACCCCTCCACCCCCCAGGCAGGGGGGAGGCTGCAGTCCCTGCCCCCGGCCAGCTGCATGGGCAGGGTGGACATGGTCAGGGGCACGGCCTGGGGAAACGTCACCATCCGCTCACCCCACCGCAAACCCTGTCCGTCTGATGGCGGAGAGCATGCGGCTGCGGGACCAGAGGCTTTTCTGCGACGTGGCTCTCCTTCAGAGCTGAGGCTGGTGTCCTTGGGCGGGGCTCCCACGGATCGGCCGCAGAACGTGTACTTCACTTACCTCACTGCCTACAGAAGCCCCACTGCCACCCGGGCCTGCACAGTCCCCGTCTTAGCCGTTTTGACGATGAGCTCTGAGACCACCTGGTTGGCCCATTGGAGCTGTGGCGGGCCAAGACGTCACGTGTCCAGCGACATCTGGGAAGCCATTCTCTGGCAGAACTGGAACTCGAGGTGTGACCCAAGTGTCTGTTTCGTTTGGGGTTTCGTTGCCTCTGATTTTCCATTTCCCTGTCTGTACATAAATGTTCAAACGCTGGACTCAGGAACAGTGGGAGAGTCAGCCCTGTGGTCCTGTTATTGCAGAGGTGTGAGCCGAGTGATGGCAGCCGAAGCGAACAGGTGAGCCACAGACCCAAAGGACCCTGGTCCCGGAGCTGGCCTGGCCCTTCCATCTCCTGTGAAGGGCACGGCCTGGTGGGGGCGCTAAGTCTAGAAACATCCTCCTGTTAGCTGAGGTGTGGAGGGCAGCCTCCTCCATCCATACTCGATGCCAGTTTGCATCATGGCTAATGGCAGTGTCAGGTCAGTGAGGCTGTGGCGCGGTACGAATACAAGCCTGTCACATGTGCAGGTCCCGTGTTTCCATCCACATGGAAGCCAGCAGCTTCTGTGACAAGGAACCACGACCTGAAATGCACTCGGCAGATCCTAGCAAGTGTGCCAAGAAGACATGTCCGCGGTTGAGTAAAATGTCTGCGAGGTATTTTCCAGTGATTAGAGTGCCGGAAAGGGCAGACCTTTCAAAACACCTGCAGTCTTTTTCCTTGTGTTTGTTAAAGAATCACTGAAGTGCATGATTTCTATACACCGACCGCTCTGCGTTTACAAAGCCAACAGCCCGCGCAGGCACCCGGCTGCCTGTGCTCGTGTGACATGATGGGGAACAGGAGGTCAATAAAGGGTCTTGCTGAAAACCACAGTGCAATGGTGACGTCGTCTGTTGGGCAGGAGCCCTGAGCGGGGCACACATCTAGTTGGAGGCTCGGGTTTTGGACGGAGTCCCAGTGGCAGGCGGGACCCTGACAGTATAGTGACTGAAGCAGGATGTTCTAAAATAACGGGTGTGGGGCGGGAGAAACAAGAACAGGCCTACGGAAGGTTAAGGAATGGCCAGTGTCACCCTGGCAAAGAACAAGGACTCGGGCTTAAGGAAAGCTGGTGCCAGGACTCAGTGCCAGGTGCTCCTTCCCACGTGACCTCTGGCCAGTCCCGGAGCCTCTGAGAGCCTCAGATCGCGCCTCTGTAGGGATGGTCCCTGGCAGGCAAAGCCATGGTGCTGGTTCCCTTCCTGCCATGGCCGTGGTTCCAGGCAGTTCCAGAGAAACAGGTGAGGAGGCAGGATGGGTGAGGCCGAGGTGGATGAACACATCTGATGGGGGCAGGGGGGGTGGCCAGGGCAGCCAGTGGCTCCTTTCCACACCTGTAGAAGCAGCTTCCTCAGTAGCTACAATGTGAAAATTTTCCCCTTTGTCTTAGAAGAGGGACAGATGGCCCTGGTGGCCTGGAACCCCAGGAGCAGTCTGGCTGCCAGGTGTTTTCCCACGCAAGCCCGTTCCCAGCCCACAGCCCTGGCAAACGGAAGAGCAGCCCTCGCTGGAGACCGAGGTGTTTCTCTCTCCTCCAGGGTGCATCGCCAACGAGGCAGCTGCTGAAGTAACTTATGTGCTTCAGCCTGGGATGCTCAGGGCGACAAAGGGGCCAGCATGTCCGCCCAGCTCAAGTGAGAAGCCCTGCCTCTACCCCGATGCTGCCTGCATCAGCTCCAAGGCCAGGCTGCACAGGCTGCACAAGGTCGATTTGCACAAGGTCACATCCCACGTCTCCCAGGCAACCTGCTCATCATCCCCAAACTCCTCTAGATTCTCTGGGTTCGTAGCCCTTTGGTGACAGTGACCACACCTGTAATGAGGACCCTACAGCTTAGAGTGGGGGAGGGGGAGGTACGCCTAATCCACTAGTTCTTGACTTTGGCTGCACAATACAGTCAGTATTTTGAGAAATACCGATGCCCACCCCCCCACCCCCAAAGCATTTCATTTCTTGGTTCAGGGGTACGGTCCAGTCGTGTTTGTTTTAACCCTTTACCTGCCTTGATTCTCATGTGTAACTGGAACCGAGGGTTGCTGCCCTGAATAGCAAAAAAGCCTTTGGAACCAGCCAGCTTGAGATGAGAGTCTGGGCCGGGCCCCTGTGTGATGATGGGCAGGCCACCCCCCTGGCCTCGAGGGGACGGGCAGTGTTTTAAACACACTTCTCCAGCAGCACCCTGGTGAGCCCCTCACAAGACCATAACATCCCTGTTCTCAGTCCTTGGGGTTCCGGGAGGTGACTCAGCCCCAGTTGCAGGGCTTTGTTTAGGATCCAGAACTGACCAATCGGAGCCTTCCAAACTCTTGGCTATTCAGAGATTGCGCCAGGGCTGGGCACATGACCCTCTCCGCAGCCATCGAAGCCTTTTAAACCCCTGGGCAGTCAGATCGGGTCAGGGCTGGGCATATGATTCAAATCCTTTTGCTGGGGACCATAGAGAAAGAGAGGCACCTTGTCCGTGGTGGACGTGAGGATCTAGTGCAAAGAAAATCTGAGAGTGAAAGCCACAGAGAAAAAGAGATCCTTCCCCCCCCCGCCCCCGCCCCCTGCCAACCATGGGGATCATCTGAGCCTAACTAACTTTTCCTGGAACCAGCTCTACCTCTGGACTTTCCAGTTACATGAGCCAACAAGCTTCCCCCTTTATTCTTTTCTTTTTTAAAATCCTTATTGTTGGAACTATTACATATGTCCCCCCTTTCCGCCCATTGACCCCTTCCAGCCCACCCTGCCCCTGCCTTCACCACCCTATTGTCTGTTTCCATGGGTTATGCTTATATATATATATATGCATACAAGTTTCTTGGTTGATCACTTCCCATCTACCCTCCTCCACCTGCCCTCTGAGGTTCCGCAGTCTGTTCTATGTTTCTATGTCTCTGGATCTATTTTGCTCATCAGTTTATTTTGTTCGTTAGATTCCACATATGAGTGAGATCATGTGATACTTGTCTTTCTCTGACTTGCTTATTTCACTTAGTATAATACTCTCCAGGTCCCTCCATGCTGTCTCGAAGGGTAAGAAATCCTTCTTTTTTACTGCTGCGTAGTATTCCATGGTGTAAATGTACCACAGCTTTTTTATCCACTCGTCTATGGATGGGCACTTGGACTGTTTCCAGATCTTAGCTATTGTAAATTGCGCTGCTATGAACGTCGAGTGTATATATTCTTTCTGATTGGTGGTTTAGGTTTCTTAGGATATATTCCTAGAAGTGGGATCACTGGGTCAAATGACAGTTCCATATTTAATTTTTTGAGGAAACTCCATACTGTTCTCCACAGTGGCTGCCCTAGTCTGCATTTCCACCAGCAGTGCACGAGGGCTCCCTTTTCTCCGCATCCTCACCAGCACTTACTGGTTGTTGACATGTTGATGGCAGCCATTCTGACAGGTGTGAGGTGGTACCTCGTTGCTGTTTTAATTTGCATCTCTCTGATGGTCAGTGACTTTGAGCATCCCCCTTTATTCTTAAGCCAAGTTGGAGTCATGGTTTCTATCCCTTGCCACCAAAAAGTCCTGATCCACTCTGTGAGCCTCATCTATAAAATGAGCCCAATGCCTACTTTCAGGCTTAAGATAATATGTCAAATTCTGGGTGGGGTGGGCGTGCTCCATACATATTTTAAAAATGTAAATACAAGAAGCAAAGGTGAGTACAAAATGCTGCTCCTAAGGACCACCGCGGCCTGCCGCCAGCACCCCCATAACGTTTGCCTCCCCAGCGGAGTCTTGCTAAGCAGATGTGAGCACAGGGAGCAGGACAGAATAAGGCCGCGTATTTCCGAGCTGCTGACAGATGGCAGCGAGAATGCTCGGGCAGATTGTAGCGTTAGGTGGCAGGAGGCAGCACACGCGGGTGGACTGACTTTCTGCCTCCCTCCCAGGCACACACGTTGGTCCTGGTTTCTAGTCCCCCCCCCCCCCACCTTTCCCGTGTTTCCACACTTGCGATGCCTTAGCCACCCCGATTCAAGGTGCGGGCCTTCCTCCTTGAGTACAGAGGGCACCGTGCACTCTAGAAGACTCCTCCACATACAGTATTTCCACACGAACACGGACAGCCACACGGGTAAGGAAGGGACGGTTGTGCACACTGAACAGGAGAAACGGGCTCAGAGCGGGCGGCTGATGTGACCAAGGTCCTGCAGTGGCTGGAGGACAGCGGCAGTGAGAAACCAGGCAGCCAAGTAAACTCGGCCGTCTTGAACTCAAACATACATGCAGGCCTCCACCGCCTGCAGAGGGACCCCCTGCACAGGGACACCTGGGAGGCCGTCTGCCTCCTCCAGACACCCACGCTGCACTCACTGGCAGAGAGGGCCCACAGTATGCCACGCTTTTTAATACACTGTGTCTTCCTTTCCATTCTAAAGAACATGACCCTGGGGTTGAGAGAAACAAAGTAACTTGGATCAGTTTCCAGGGCAATACGTCGCAGAGCTGTGATTGGAACCCAGGACTCTGACACCAAAGCCCACAGATGCTATTGCCACTGGAACTGGTTGGAGATGAAGGATGTCCATTCAGACTCAAGTGCCTCTTTCCCAGCACACAGATGGCTCCTGTCACCCTCCTCCCGCCCACGGGCCTGGCTGGTCTCCTGCTCAGGGCCCCAAGCCCTTCCCTGGGCGCTCACTGGATCGTGAAGACTCACCTCAAAGGGAAGCACCTGGCTGCCTGAGCACTGACTCTCAGAAACCAAAGCGTTTTGTATTAAAAGCATTTCTAACTCAATGGCAGCCCTGGGAAATCAGATGGGAAGAGAGGTTTCTGGATGCGAAACAAATAAGATTAAGATCTGCCAATGGCCTGCCACGTAGGAAGGCCCGTGGCAGGCAGCGATTTTCTTGTGAAATATCTTGTGTGAAGGGTCCTTGAATCAGACGGTTCGCTGAGCTCCCGGTGGGTGGATGAAAATGGGTCCAGGCTCCAAACTGTCCCTGTTTCACCACACGACAGCTTGTAATCCACCCAGCTCAACTCTGGGGGCGTCAGCTCTGGAGCAAGAGGAAAAGCTGGGCGGCTTCAAAATGCCCCGCAAGGAAAAGGAAAAGCAACGTGTTATGTGTAAGTTAGTCCTGAAGGTTCCTTGCGTGGTTGGCGTGGAGACCTGTGCTGAATTTTTTCTTGGAGAACTTAGCAGGGAAGTAGGAAAATAGGTATTTATCGTAGCTGGAGGTGCAATCCTCCTCCCCGTGGGAAGATGGCCCTCTGGGCCAGCCAGTGGCAGGAGGGTGGGGGGAGGGGGCTGTGGGCGAGCCTTGCGGAAGCTGGTGCTCCTCGGAGCAGCTGGCTGGGCCCCGTCGCCCACGCAGAGACCATTCTGAAGTGCACCTTCCTCCCCTGGCTACCCTGGGTCAGGCACGAAAAGGAAAAACGTGTCCATGCAAAATATGGGCGTACATGCACACACATAAAATACCATACCCCCCCACCTTAACTTGGTTAATTAATCAGAACTCAATGGCAGTTTTGGCTATTTTATTTTAGCCCTTGGAAACTTGTTTCAAGAAAAAGACACCATGCCATAAACATCAGATGCAATTACTAACATCGCAACTTTCAAATGGAATCTTCCAGTAAACATTGAGAGGAGACTTTGGCAAATAGCCTCATCCTATGATCTGCACCACATTATCATAGCGTGTCTGACTATGATGTAATAGACATGAAACACACAAATGAATGTGGTTCCCTCACACACAGCCACACCGAGAAGCACAGGTCTGCTTTTGCCCCAAAGCGTTTTGGAAACTCCCATTTGGGGACATTCAAGAGGAAGCGGTGCAAAGCCCAGATCTGAGACACACTGGTTGGTTGCCTCCCACATGCAACCTACCAGGATCGAGCCTGTACCTTGGAATTTCGAACTCGAGACCCTTCAGTCCACGGGCTGACACTCTATATGCTGAGCCAAACTGGCCAGGGCCGGGCTCTTAAGTTGTGAGTCTAGTTCCAGGATACTTCAGACAAGGTAGCTCCGTGCCCACCCCCCCTCCACTGTCCCAGCCCTCCCTCCCAGGAGGACCACTCGGAAGACAATCCCACTGGGAAGTGGTGTTCCAGGCAGCTTGTTAACAAACATGCCACCTCTCCGTGCGCTCACACCTCATATCGCCCCCGCAGGCAGGGCTGGAAAACACTCGGGACAACTGCGTTCTAGAAAGAATGCCACCTGCATTTTGTGGCCCATGTTAAGGCTGGGATGGAACAGCAGCAGATGTCAGGCGCCTCAGCCCAGTGACGGATCTAACCGGCCCTGAACCTCTTTGGTACAAGGAGCCGAAGCACCTGTCTGGCCCAGCACTGCCAGTGAATCAAGGTCTTTATCACGTGTTCCAGGTCTGCGGACCCGAAGAACTACCCCGTCCCCTCCAATCTGGAAAGGAGTATCCAACACTCAAACGTCATAGCTTCCTAAAAAGGAACATTCCCAGGAAAGTGAACGGGGTGTTTCTGTGTAAAAAGGCAGAGCTTCCTTGGTGGGTACCGCGCTGGATAGTCAGCTCTGTGAGGCCCTTCCCCCCGAGGCCCAGTTCACAGTAAGTTCACCCCGTGCTTCAGCAGCTTCTGCTTGGCTTTGCCCGGGAGGCTGAAGGCGGTGTCCTGGGGGCTGGGGAAGCCGGAGCTCCGCGTGGCCGACGCCAGCTGCTGGAAATAGGTTTCCTGGACGGGGTTGCAGCAGGCGTACACGGCCGTGGAGGCATTTCTAGGAGAGGAAGAGAGAAGCTAATAGTCGGACGCCGCCGGAGCAGATCTCAGACCACACAGACTGTCTGTGTGTGCCTGCCATAGAGGCCCCCCAAAACTGGAAACGTGGGGAGAGAACATGTACTTTAGAGTCAGAGAGACGGGGGTTCGAAGCCTGGCCCTGCCACTTTAAAAGAATGTGCTCTGGGGCAAGTCACTGCTATTGCTTGTGCTCCAATGTCCCCATCTGTAAAATGAGGGAAAATGCACGTGTCCAGATCGTCCCAAGGACTAAATGGGATGTTAGTCACACAGCAGGCCCTCCCCTCGGACCTTCCCACTTGCCTTATGTTCTGCTACTGATTTCACAGAGAAGCATGTAAGGAGAAAGTAGAATTCACTTGGTTACATACTCAGATTACAATAATGATGAAGAGATATCTGTCGACTGGCATGGAGGTGTTTAGGGCATGCGATGGAATGGAAAAGGAACGTGTGAATAGTACATTAGTATGATCCTGTTTTCTAGAAGACTTAAAATAATTAACAGAAATATTAACCTGTATTTCGTATAAAAAAAAAAACACACACACACAACAAAACTTGGAGTAATATACACCAAACTAACAACAAAGGGTATCTCTGGGTTGCTGATGGGTGAGGGGGAAATGTTTACTTCCGCGACCTGGGAGAAGACTGAGGACTATAATGAGCACAATGATGTGACAGGTCAGAAGACCATACATCGCTCAGCATCATTTATGACGAGATGGAGACCCTCCTCCCCAGCAGGGAATGAAAACTCCGAGAGGGTGAGGACATCAGGTGTCCTCACTGTTGTCCCCCAATGTCTAAAACAGGTCTGAGCCCCAGGATGGGACCCCAAAAATACACGACACAGGAAAGCATGCGAGTAGATAATAGCAGCCACCAGGGCGAATAAAAGAAGACCCTAAACGGCAGTAACTGGAATGTTCCTCCACCTGGGCCCCCGGGAAGGTGACTCCTGTGCAGGACTGTGCGGTGATGCAGGGGAAGGCTCACCTGAGGGTCATCTCGTACAGGGAGGGCAGCTGGGCGAAGTCAGAGTGCATCAGGCGGACGGCCTGCAGGAAGCGGCGGTCCTGGGGTGTGGCCACCTGGGGCAGGTTCGCTTCCAGAAGAGGACACAGAGCTGTGAGTGGCGGACTCCTTCCCAGGTCTCCCCAACATGGGCCTTTCGCCTCGGACACGAGTGCAGGTGCCAAGGGGGAGGGACAAAGGCCTGCAGGGAGCTGGGCCCTGACAGCTGCCACTGAGCAGCGGCGCAGGCACTGCCCCGATCATAAGCCACACCGGTTTGTGGGTATCACAATTTTAGGCAGAATATTATCACAGATATTTGAACATGTGTGTGCTTCTCTCAGACACTGGAGAGACAGCCAAAAAAAAGACCAGTGAGCAAGGAGGTGTTCATCAAGCAAATTCTAAATGCAGTGGGAGCGGGGCTGCCAGTGAGGAGACAGCAGCCTAGCTAACTGCACATCCGGCAGCTCTGGACAGAGCAGCGGCATCCTCTGTTCACTGGGCCCAGTTCTAACCTCCACCCCCTCCGGGAGGTGCTCCAGCCACAGCGCTGCGCACAGTGCCGGCTCCTTACCTGTCAGCACGTTCTGAACGCGGTCGTAGTGCGTGAAGGTGTACGTTCTGCTGGAGGAGGTGGCCTCGTGTCTGGGCAGCGTCTCCTTCAGGTGGACCTCCAGCCCGTTCAGGGACGCCAGGCTGCTGTGGAACTGCGGAGGAGCCCACGGCCACGGTTAACCCGCAGGCCCCACGCCTAGCAAATGGTCATCCAAACAACACCTGTGTGGCTACTGGACTTGGCAGAAAGGACTCTGACCAACGTTCTTACCTGTTTTTAGACAAGTGCTAACTTCTGCCCTTATATTTTAATGCTGTTGTAAAAGTATAGAAAAATAAAACCGAGGGGAGCAGAAAAATAGATTTTAAAAGGAAAAAGCAAAGAAAAATAGCCCATAATCCCACCATCCAGAAATAGCCACTGTTGTTGGCCCTCGCACTTCTCTTTCCAGCTACGACTTCCCCACGGAGGCTGCCCATTTGCCCAGCACTGCTGACCGGGCCCCCCACCCTCCCGGACTCTCAGCCAGGCCAGGGCTCCCCAGGCCTCCACTGTCTGCAAGGAGTTCCCCTCTCCGGGGCATCCAGAACGGTACAGCCATGCACTGCGCTGCAAGGGCCGGGACTTGTCGGTCAAATGGTTTTCTGTGCGCTGGTTCAGAGGCACCCGGCTGAGAAGACTGTCGGGAGGTAAGGCCCAGCACCTGTATTAAAAACTCTCCCTGCCTGGCTGATGTGGCTCGGTGGTTGACCTATGACCCAGAGGTCACGGTTCGATTCCCCGTCAGGGCACATGCCCAGGTTGTGGGCTCAATCCCCAGTGTGGGGCTTGCAGGAGGTAGCCCATCAATGATTCTCTCTCATCATTGGTGTTTTTATCTCTCCCTCTCTCTCTGAAATCAATAAAAATACATTTTAAAAAATCCCTTGTAAATGCTAAGGCGCGACCCTGAGAGAAGGCATTTTTATAGAGGCAAAAATATGAAAATCATCCAATGATGTGCACATTATTTACTAGTAACCCAGTGCTTCCATATATGCCGGGGCCTACAAACCATGGCCTGCGCCACATCCAGCCCATTCTGTTTTTGTGTAGCCCGAGAGCTAAGAATAGCTGAGTGTTTATATTTGTACATGGTTAGGGGAAAAAAATCAAAAGATGAATATCGTGACACATGAAAATTATTGAGTTTCCAACTTCCGTGTCTATAAATAAAGTATTATTGGGACACAGTTATTTACATAGTGTCTAAGGTTGTGAACCATCACAGCAGAGTTCAATAGTTGTGCAAAGCGGAAAATATCTGCTGTGTGTTCCTCGCATTAGAAGTCTGCCCACCCCTGATACATGCTACACGTACGCAGTCCTCACCTCAGCCCTGGAGACACAGAGCTGGGCCTAACTCCTGGCTCCTCCCGCTTCTAGTCCACCGCAAAGCAAGGGGCTCAAATGGGAGTGCCATCAGGTGCAGAACCCACGATGCCCTGACACCCATTCCCTCAGAAGCACCGGTTTCACGGGGGGGAGGGGGGTGCACCTCCATATCTCACTCTTGCCCTAACCCCCAAGCTCACCCCCAGCACACGGACAGCTCAGTGTCCCATGCAGTCATGAACTGGTGTGATCCCTGTATGTGAAGGTCAGTGAGAGTCTTGGGTTTTGAGCAGGAACTATCAGGAGCTCTGTGCTGCCCCCTGGTGGGAGTCTAGTCCCCCTGGTGGGAGTCTAGTCTGTTCCCTCTGAACTGATCCCATCTCTCCTGGCTGCTCCCTGCTCATCCCCTCCCACCCACCTCCCAGCCGCCCACCCTGGGCCAACATAGAGAGATGGCAGTTGATCTGCTGAAAGACAAGATGGCATAATGACACCAGGCTGCCTTGCCAGTGAGTGACAGAACCAAGGAGGGGGGTGTGCTCGCTGTCACATCTGAGCTGCAGCTTACCCTTCTGCAGGGCCTTGCTTTTCTAGATAGCAGCGGGCGGAAATCAGGTCTGGGGAAAAAAGGCAATAAAAGCCCTCTCCCAAAATGATGAGGTAGGCAGCCTTCGGGTCTGGTCCTTCACCCCAGTCTCACACCAGCAAGCTCATCAGTTATCACACCCTACTCTCTTCAGAAGAGACGTGTCTTCTTCAGTAAGCTGCATTCTCTGTCCCGGGGCCTACCCTAACTGCACCTGACTTTACATGAAAGCCCCTGGAGGCAGTTGTCCGAACAACATGGATGGGCTGCGACACACCAAGGCGTGTACACATGTCCAGAGCCACAGAGGGCGGGCACCTCCCTTTTCCTCCCCTTCCCACCGACCACTCCAAGGTCAGGTCAGTAGGGGACAGAGTGGCTGGGGTGGGGGAGGAGAAACAAGAATTCTGGGCCCACTACTTGCATTAGGTCTTTATCTCAACGAGGCCTGTTTTCTTGCTGGTAAAATGGGAGTTACAGTGCCTGCCCCAGGACCATCTTACAGCCTGGCTAAAGGATAGATGTCAAGTGGTTAGCACACACTGAGTCTACAGGATACATCTTACTTCCTTCTTCAAGTGCAGCCTGAACTGGTTTTTCCTTTTTTTTTTTGGGGGGAAGGTAAGAGCTATCATATCTACCTTATTGCATCCTAACACTAGACCTTCAGAATAATTTGTCTACAGCTCGAGACTGAGCAGAAAAGACCGTGAAAACCAAAGCCCCGCAGGTGTATAGTCCGTGGTCCCTGTGTTGTTAGAGGAGGTGGCGGCGGCGCGGAGAGCCGTGGCGAAGGAGGGTTGGAAGCAGAGGAGCCACCACTGGTGACAGTGTCTGAGGAAAGGGGAGAGAGAAGCAGGCAGGTCTGCAGAGGAGCAGTCTCGCCTGGGGCTCTGAGCCGGAAGCTGCCCTCCCTCTGCCTCTAAGCTGCAAGATGACTTGCTCCTTTGTGGAGGGTCACAGCCCTGCATGCTGATGAGACCGGCTGAGAATAATATAGATTTAAGAACAAAAACCAGGCAAGCCCCAGGACACCATTCACCCTGCAGCAATTCCAACCTCCTGTTCCCATTGCTACCACTTCCCTGCCAACTCCAGTAAGGCTGTTACTATAGCAACTGCATCTCCAGGGCAGGCCCCAGAGAAGGTACTGCTGGAAGTGGGGCAGGGCTGGGACGGGTTAGTTAAGAGGAGCTTCTGGAGCCAGTTAGGCTTTCGGATGTCCCAGGCCCTCTAGGAAGGAGCCTCCAGCTCCCTGGTACAGTGGTGAGGGGCGGGGTGGGGGGGTGGAGGTGGGTGCTAAACAGGGAAAGGGAGCTTCTGAAGTGACCATGCAGCTGCCGAGGTTCAGAAGTGAGGCCAACAGTGGTGGCGATGGTACAACAACACCGTGTGCGCATGACCACACTGTCTAAAACAGCGAGGGTCCGGGGACAAAGGCCTGTGTGCCTGGTCCCACGGCCAGAATCAAGACTCCAACTTGGTCTTCCGCGTCCAAGACACTGGAAGAAGCAGGAACACGCAGAACAAGCTGTGCCTGGGCTTGCTCTCACTCACCCCCACAAACCCAGGGAGGCAGGTGTGCCCCATCCCCCCCCCCCGAATCGGCAAGGGCCTTTGCACCAGGGCACGCAGCATGGAGCCCTGTCCCCTCCTGCTCTGTGTCAGGGAGCACCTCCCTGCCCGCGTTCCCAGGGGCTGCGGCGGGGCGGAGCACTCACCACCTCCTCGATGGCGGCGCCGTCTCCCAGCAGGGGCTCCTCGGCCAGCAGGGACAGCACCAGCCCTTTGACACTGTGAGTGTAGAGGTTCATGCGCACGAGTTCTCCCGGGCGAGCTGGGGTCGCCCTGGGGTCAGTGCTGTCTATGGGGGGGCTGTGGTCTGGAAGGTCTGCACAGCCCGAGTGGCATCCCAGGGGGGGGGCTGAGCGGCTCTCCCGAACCCCATCCACACACGGCTCCGTGCCTTCTCCCCCCTCCGGAAGCTTCGTTCCTCTCTGCCTTGAATCTGGGTGAGGCGGTGACGATGGCCTGCTTGTACTTCTGGGGAGGGGGTCTCCCCTAAGAACGGGGGCGTGGCTACTGTCCCCCGAGAGGTCTCTGTGCTGCTCTAGGGCTCCATTCTGGGTGAGCGTGTCAGGAGCGGAGGGAGAGAGGAGGCCCGCGATGGCTGTGCCCCCAGGCAGGGCCTCCTTGGGTTCCGTGTTGCTGACGGATTCCTTGGGACAAGGACCACCGCCATCTGGGACACACCCGTTGGAGAAGGCAGGAGAACCTGAGACTGTTTGCGTTTCCCGAGCTTCTGGAATGTGGATGTCAGACAAGTCCAGCTCCTCGTTCCCCCTGGGCCGGCCAGGTTCCCTCCCCATCACTGGGGAGCGGCCGAGGCCAGGACTCTGGTCCCTGGCAGTGGCCTGCGGTTCTGCAGGCTGGGTGCTCTCCAGGTCACCGTCGGAGAGGTGTCCACTCTCCTCACCGCCATTTGGCCAAGCGGCGTCAGCGGGCCTGGGCGCAGCGGTGGCTGCCCACGGCCAGGCCCCGGCTTCCTCGTGCCCGTCTTCTTTCAGGGCAGAGGGGCTGCCACCCCTCTGAGGGTGCCGAGCAGAGCGCCCCTGGAGTCCGGCTGGAGATGCGGGAGGGCTGGCGAACAGGGAAGATAGGAGGACATAGCGACAGACAGGGCGCGTGCCCTTCCCTGGGGAGACTAACGCACCGCATCGGTGACTGGGGTGACTGGGGCCACAGAGCCTGAGGCCAAACCACAGGCGTAAAAATGAGGCGCTGCCTGGCCCTTGGGTCCTCACCAGTGATGCCAGGATCGTCTACTGAAAACGGCAGGCCCCGCGGAGTCAGCCACATTCGGGGTCTAGTATAAGCCACCCTACACCGCGCATTATACTATTATTTTTTTTTTTTTTTTTTTTTTAATATACTAATATTTCAGCTTTCACCAGGAGCCCAGGAAGTAGGTCTTACTGGGTCCATTTTATAAAAATTAAGGCTCAGGTAGTGAATGCACTTGCCCAAGGTCACATAGCAGATAAGCAACAGTTCGGGGGCTTGAAACCCACACTCCTGTCACCATACCGGCTGCCTCGTATCTCTCTGCTGACGTCCCAGGAGCCCCTTCCAGGGCAGAGCACGGAGAAGACGGAGTGAAGGAAGGATGGGACGTCCCAGGGGCTTGCGTGCATAAACCCATGAAAGGGGCCCCTAAAGCGTGGCGTAAGAAGAAACCCGGTGCTCCCCTACCTGGCCACAGGCTCCCCTGGGAACTCATGGAGACTGGCGGCTTCCTCTTCCGTCACGAAAACAGGCATGACGTGGACGTGCGGGGGCAGGACGGCTCCTGGAATCACAAAGCAACATGGAAGGCCCCCCTGGACCAGAGGAGAGGGGGAGTAACTGTCCTTGGGGTGACACATGTACCCCAACCTGCCGGGTCAGAGAGCAGAGCTGTGACACACTCCTCAGCCCAGACAGAAGCACAAAACTGCAGCCACGATTTCTGTGGTCAGCAAGGAAGGGCCCACGGGGACGCCTTTGCTCCCAGCTGTGGAGAAGGTGCACTGGTGGAGGGAAATTCAGTGGCACACACTGGGGAAAAAGCAGTTCCAGCTGACCATAGGAATGTGCCCCGACTTATGCTTCAAAACAACACAAACAACCCTCCTGGGCACGCGTCCAGTCCCGCACAGGTCCTCCGGGCACTGGCCATTTGTCCCTCTCCCAGTCAGGGTCCCCCGGAACCTGTCTGAGCCGTCTCGCTACAGTGAGTTAAGGAGGAATTGGAAGCGGGGAGCTAAAAGGTGCGCCTACACAATGCAGTCTACAGACAACCTGTTGTAGAACTGTAACTTATTAACCAGTGGTTCACGTTACTAACCGATGTCACCCAGTAAGTTAATTTTTAAAGGAGGTGCGCCTAAAATCACGAGCCTTATTTGCAATTAGGATTTCCATAGCTAACTTTGTACTCCAAGCTCTGTTCCATCCATTTCCCTAATCTTCCAAGCAGATGAAATACCATTTGGGACACGTTCACAGGACTGTGTAGGGACAGGCAGCATAAAGGACTGCATCCTCAATGCGCCTCATGACTTACCACGCTCCTGCAGGGCATCCCCTCCTGTAGGTATTCTCTGAAAATAAACACACACACAAGTTGGCGCTGGGTACCACTCTCCTCCTCGCTAACCATCGGGACTGACTAGGCCAGTGGTCGGCAAACTCGTTAGTCAACAGAGCCAAATATCAACAGTACAACGATTGAAATTTCTTTTGAGAGCCAAATTTTTTAAACTTAAACTTCTTCTAACGCCACTTCTTCAAAATAGACTCGTTCAGGCCGTGGTATTTTGTGGAAGAGCCACACTCAAGGGGCCAAAGAGCCGCGGTTTGCCGACCACGGGACTAGGCCATCTGCTCATAAAGTAAGTTTGTCCCAGACGCCTGTCCCCAGCACATGCCAGCAGCGGAGCAGATGGAAGGGAGGCTGCCCTAGCTGCCTGCTCACCACCATGGGGGGCAGGTAGAATCCGCCTCCACCCACACTCACATCAGGCTTTACCTTCTGATTTCTCAGTGTCTCCTCTGGGGGTAAAAGTGGGGCTTCGTGTTTTCTTTTGTACGTTCAGAGAACCCTTCTAGAATACGGCCTCCTTTGCCATAGCCCTGGCCCAGTCCTCACACAGATTCCAGGATAACAAAAACATGAAGGTCCTGTGACCCTCATGATAAATAGTTCACCAGAAAGACTGTTCTAATGACACCTCCACCGACAGAGGGGAAGGAGCGGACGAGAGCCCTGCCATCATTCTAAATGGCTACTGATGTAATAAGTGCAAAGAGCCAGCCTACGATACATTTAAACCTGTGACCGCCTATGTTAAGACGAATCAAGTAAAACAAAAGAAAGAAGTGATCTCCAATGCACAAGTGCAACTGTGGGCAATTTGATTCTCAACGAGCATCCATGTGTTTTTTTCTCATTATAAAAGCAATTAAATAAATATACAATGGAAGTATTTTAAAAGAGTTTCTGATTTCCTAAGTCATCCTTTAACATCTATCAAAATCCAACATCTTGCCTGGCTGGTGTTGCTCAGTGGTTGAGCGTCAGCCTATGAACCAGGAGGTCATGGTTCAATTCCCGGTCAGGGCACATGCCCAGGTTGCGAGCTCGATCCTTAGTGGGGGGCATGCAGGAGGCAGCCGATCAGTGATTCTCTCTCATCATTGATGTTTCTATCTCTCCCTCTCTGAACTCAATAAAAATGTATTTAAAAAAATCCATCTCTTTGACACAAAGTCCAGCGTTGAGGGAAGTCAAGTTCTCATAGTTGCACTTGGATTGAAGAAAAACCAACTCTCCAAGCCCACCACGCGGAAAGCAAGCTTTTCTTCCAGCCTTGCTGGAGAAGTCACTTTCGAGGAAACCACACCGACAGGCCTGGGGTCCTGGCAAGATGGAGGGAGGTGACCGCCCCCACAGCTGCCCCGGTCCATCTGGGGCGGACCAGTTGGTCAGGGTTGTCTGGTGCGGAAGCTCCCAGCCAGGCGGTGGCTGAGCCATACCTGGTCCCGAGGCGCAGCTCGATGAAGCAGGACCTTGGCCGTGAGAGAGGGTGGGAGCTGGGTGCTCACAATCCTGTGAGGTCAGACAGGAACAAGGACAGTGTGAGAAGAAATACTGCAGGACTCTGAACTGAAAAGATTCCTCACACCCCACGTTGGCCCGGATCTTGGGGACACAGCTGGTGAAAATGTCAGCTGGTAAAGTCCTCATGGAGGGCACTCTGGCGATTTCCATTAAAATTTTAAATGTCCCAACCCTTTGACTGGCTTTACCAAGAAATATGCAGGAGAATTTTCATCACAGAGAAAAAAAGGTAAAATCATTTTTAAAAAAAAGGGGGGTAAACAATTTAAATTTCCATCAAAAAGAGAACAGTTAAATTAATCACTTAACTATTCATGAACTGTTAAATTAATATTTAAATTAACTAATAAATGTGCAGCTACTATGTGGTAGACCAATATGGCCTGAGAAAATCTCACGGCTGGGAACACAGCCTTGAAGACCCGAGTCCCTCAGGGGCGTGGAGAGTTACTCCAGCCACACATCCCTCCGCCATCAGGAAGCTCTGGGCACAGCGCCCAGCCCTGCTGCCCTGGGCTGTAAGGGCGAGCCCTCCATGAGGAGAGGCCCTGGAAGATGCGTGGAGGGCCTCTTAGGCACTCAGGCTCATGAAGAGGCCCTCCAAGTGCGTGAGAGTATAGAGATCTCGGAGCCAAGCAAGGGACGGGCCAGCCAAGAGGCTGCAGGAGTCCGAGAAGAAGCACTACCACCGCTTTGCAGAGCGGAGCTGCAGCCGCAGGAGGATGCCACAGGCCCCGCCCCCTCACTGACAGGGCATTGCTGGTTACCTTGGGGGCTTTGCACTACTGTCACCTAGAGACTGACAACTAGAAACGCATGCCCCGTCCTGAGAATTATATGATCTCTTGAAACTGCCTTTGCTCATGGATGCATGGAACAGACTGACAGCTGTCAGAGGGGAGGGAGGACTGGATGAAAGATGAAGGGATTAGCCAGAAAACATACACAGATCACCTCGACACGGACAACAGTGTAGTGATAGCCTGAGGGGAAGGGGGTGGGGAGTAGGTGGAGATGGGCAAAGGGGGGGAAATGGGGACGGAAAGAGACTTTGCTTGGGGCGATGGGCGCATGATGCCCCATGCAGATGATGGTTTATTGAGTTGTACACTTGAAACCTGTATGGTTTTGGGAACCGATGTCACCCCATTAAATTCAATAAATAAATAAATGCCTGGCTTTTCTATTCCTGACTGTTTTCTGGACACAACAGTGTCCAATGTCCCAGCTTTGCTCAAAGACAGGCACGTAGCCGCAGTCAAGTCTGACCTACCTGATACTTGCCAAACCAGCCCACTGGGAGCTGGCCCCAGAGGGAGCTCCCGCCTACGACCTGGGGCGACATGATCTGGCAGCAGGAGCTGCAGCAGGGGACGGGGTGGGGAGAGGCTCTGGCGGTACTCACAGGCCTTTGTAGAGGATGCAGCCCGCTAGCACGTGAGGGCAGCGCTGGCAGGTCTGCAGGATGAGGGCCGCCTTCAGCAGGAGCAGGGGCTCCACCTGGCAGGGCAAGAAGCATGCCCACGAGTTAGCAAGCTTCAGCAAGCTTCCAGTCAGGGAGGGGAGGGGAGGGGGAGGGGGGGGAAGGGAAGGGAAGGGAAGGGGAGGGGAAAGGGGGGAGGGGGGGGAGGGGAGGGGGGAGGGGAGGGGGAGGGGGGGAGGGGGAAGGGAGGGGAAGGGAGGGGAAGGGAGGGGAAGGGAAGGGGGGAGTTGTAGAATGTGGGCAGGTCCTAACCCAAAGCCTGGAAAAAAGGAGACCGTGTCACCTGGTAAAATCCCTTCACCACCAAATGCCAAGTTCCTGGAGGGCACAGTGAATAGGGCATGTGGCTGTGCCCAGGAGACACATGGACTGACCAGGAGACCCTGCCTATCCATGCTGACACCAGCAGGCAGCAGGCAGGAGGCCTGCAGGTTCAAGTGCATGTCATGATGCCAGGTGACGCCCACCCCGCTGTACCCCCATCCTCCCTCTGAAGCACGTGCCCCCCCCCCCCCCCCCCGCCCCCGGGACCAGCTGAGGGGCCCAGAAACTCTTCCATGACATGAAGTGAAAACGTCACGGCTTTCACTCAGGATACGTCTCAGTTCCACCTTCCTTGTAAGGAGTCAGTTGCCGAAAGTCCCTGAAAACCCTGCACAATGAGGATGTGACCTTCACCAAGATCAAGGCCATAGAGCTGCAGACAGCGCAGGCGGCCAGGCCAGCCACACAGGCAGCCTACGTGTCCCTGAATGCCAGTGGCGAACCGAGTGGCTCAGAGGCAAAACACTTCTCAGCCACTCCCTCCCAGACATAGCGACCTTGTCTGTACAGAGTTAGCACTGGGCACTTCTAATGGTGAGAATAATTACATCATATATTATTATCAAGGGAGAAGGGGACTTTCAGATGACTTAGTTCAACATTTCTGGGACTTTAGCAAAATAATAGTAACACCGTTACTGAGTATTTACTTTGTGTCATTTAGGTATTGTCTCGTTTCATCATCAAAACAGTTCTGGGAGGTAGGTACTATGGCCCCATTTTATGGATAAGAAGAGTGAGGTTCCGAGAGGCGCCTTGATTTGTCCAGGCTCACGTAGCTGGTGAGAGCATCATGGAATTTAGTGCAGGTCTTAACCACTTTGACTGAGAAATGACACATCCATCACCTCTCTCCCTGTATACTTCATTTCAAGGGGAAAAGACAAAGGTATCAAGCTCGATTCCCATACGTGACAGGAGAAGGGGGAGGAGAGTGTTACTTTAGTCCGGTCCAAGTTCCAAAGGGAAGTGAAGATCTTATGCAGATCACTGGTGTTTTTCAGAATTTGTTCAATGAAGGTGTCCCACTCGGCGCTCAGTTCCTCCTGAGAACAATTCTGAAACAGAAACAGCCTGAGCTCAGGAGCTGAGGTTCTGAGAGACACCTCTTCGGTAAGGATCCCAAGTACCACCAACTTACTCCTCACATGGAAACGGGCAGAGGGAGGGGAACTTCCTATGAACTTCCTACCCTGACAACCTCCCCATCACAGACTCAGGGCCCTGCTCTTTCCACCTACCCCAGGGTGGGGGGAGATGGAGGTAAACCCTTGGAATGAATGTGACCCACGCCGCTGGGGAACAGAGGCATCTGAGAGGGGTTCCCGGAGTCCCTGACCTGGTGGCTGGACACAGTGTGTTTGTGTAGAGTGGAACAGACCCTAGAGCAGCGGTTCTCAACCTGTGGGTCGCGACCCCTTTGGGGGTCGAAAGACCCTTTCACAAGGGTCGCCTAAGACATCCTGCATATCAGACATTTACATTACGATTCATAACAATAACAAAATTACAGTTATGAAGTAGCACCGAAAATAATTTTATGGTTGGGGGTCACCACAACATGAGGAACTGTATTAAAGGGTCGCGGCATTAGGAAGGTTGAGAACCACTGCCCTAGAGTAAGTGCTGTGTTCCAGCAATACCGGTTTTGCACAAGAGATGCCACATGAAGGCTCCTCAATACCTTGTAAGCCAGAGAAACAGGTCCATTGTAAAAGTTAAAAAATCCAATGAGCTGATGCAGAAACTGCTGGCAGCTGATATCGGAGAGATCCACAGCACAGCCCAGCACCTGTAATGACGGAAATGGACACAGGCATTTTCCTGTATTGAGTCCAGGCCCTGAATCCCTGCATCCAGGGCTCGCTACAGCCAGACTCCATAGCCCATTGAAACTGACCTACTGCCCAGCCCCACCCCCTCCACTCCAGCCAAACTGGTCTCCGCAGAGAACAATGGACACATCGCCCAACCTGAAATGCCTTCCTTCCTGTTCATTTGCCCAGGGCCCTCCCATCCCTTCAGTGCCCGTCATAGATGCCAGCACCTCCACGCAGCTTTCCCTGACCACCGAGCCAATGCTGACCTCTTTTCGGACCCGGTGCAGTCTTAGGCCTGCTATTTGGACACTGAATGTCTAATCCGGGTTCACTGCAAACCCTGGGCTGAAACTGTTTCCCGAAGAGCCCCCGCCTCTCCCGAGCTGGACCAAGAGCCCTTTGAACCGAAACTGACTAAATCCCCACGCGTCCCAGAGCTCCCGGATGCTGGGTGCAGCGTCGTTCCACGAAGATAAACACTGGTTCCGCTAGAAAGCATCTCGCCATATGTTCAAAGAGCCTGAAAGAAGTTCATGTTCTTTGACTCAGCAATTCTACCTTGAGGAATCTTTCCTAAGGGAATCATCAGACACTTAAACAAAGGAGCAAACAAACCCTGGCAGGAAGGAAAATTTAAAAACTCCCTCTGAACATACGCTCCGCCGAGGCAAGGACCTTTGTTTTCTTCCTGGTGGAACCCAAGAGTTAGATCTTCACCGATGTGACCCCACTGGCCTGGAGTAAGAGCCTGCTGCTTCCCCAGCTGAGCTATAGATCGGATGCGAATCTGATCATAACCCCACCAGCTTTGCTTTAGAAAATGACAAACTGATTCTACTACAGGAACACACAGGACCGGCAATGGCCAAAGCTAACTTGCAACAGAAAAAGGTAGGACGACCTACCCTACCTGATTTTAAGAGGGCGTGCTACCCCTCTGAGATCTTCAAAGAGACCAATGGAAGGACAGGCATCCCAGAAATAGAGCCTCGCTCAAGTGGTCCCTGACCTTTGACAGAGGAACCGAACAGGGGAGGATCCAATAGGAATGGGGAGTTTTGCAACAATGGTGCTGGAACCACTGAGTATCTGTATGGAACCAAAGGGCCCTTGACCTCTACTTCACATCCAAACACAAACAGTAATCCAAGACAGACTGCAGACTCACATTTAAAAGCGAGCACTATAAACTTCCCCCAAATTGGGAACATCTACTCCAATGAGGTAGGCAACGGTTTTAGACAGGATACAGAAAGCAATAACCATGAGATTGATAAATTCGACTTCATTGAAATGAAAACCATCTGCTCATCAGAAGACATCATTAGGAAAATTAATAGGAGTACTGCAAAGTGGGAGAAGATATCTTTAAAATAGGTATCTGACAAAGAACTTGTATCCAGGATATATAAAAAACCCCTACAATTCAATTAAGAAAAAAACCATTTTACAACATGGACAAAAGCTTTGAGTAGACACTTCGCAAAGGAAGATGTACAAATGGCGTTAAGCCCATGAAAAAGCCTTAATACCATTAGTCATTAGGGAAATGCAAATGAAACTACAATGAGCTACCACGGCACATCCGGCAGAATGGTAAAATTAAACATCTGCCAGCATCGGTGCTGACGAGGATGTAAAATAACCGGAATTCTCACATGTTGTTGGAGGGAATGTAAAATGGCACAATCACTTTGGGGAAAGGGCTGGTGGTTTCTTATAAAATTAACATGTACCTACCCCAAGACCCAGAAATTCCACACGGAGATATTTACGAGAAATGAAAACTTACGTCTATGAAGAAGACTCATATAGGAATGTTCCTAGGAGCCTTATTCTTAAATGCCCCAAACTGGACACAGTTCATGTGTCTGGAAAAAGGAGAATGAGCCCTGGCCAGTGTGGCTTAGTTGGTTGAGCATCGTCCCGTGTACCGAGAGGTAGCCCTGACCAATTTCAGGTCAGGGCACATGCCAGGGTTGTGGGCTCAATGCTCCTCTCTCTCTTCTCCCTTCCCCTTTCTCTAAAATCAAATAAAAAAAATTTTTTTTTTAAATAAAGGAGAATGAATAAGCAGACTGTGATGTCTTCAGACAACGGAATGAGGTTCAACAATGAAAGGGAAGGCACTGCCCATACATGCAACATAAATGAATCTCACAAATGTAAGCATGACAGAGCCTGCAGAGAGGAACGTTATATGTATTATTTCATTCCTATGATGAACTCTCCAAACATTTCTGACATATCATGGCTAGTTCCTCCTCTCCTTTGAAAGACTTAAACCAACCTATAGAAATTCTCTTTATTCTGTGATGCAAATTGAGTTTTTAATCCCCACCTTTACTTCTTTATACTTCCACACTTACTGGATAAATGACCCGGAAACTCTAAGGCATTGATGCATGTATGTCAGGTTTCAAAGAACCGTTAAAAAGAACAACCATTTCTTTACATGTAGTAGTACCGTATACTCTAAAGTGCCCTTTTCCCACGCCTACACTTAAAGTATTCCTGAGCAGAAGGGGTGTTCAAATGTAAGGAAGGATATTCATCTTTGTTGGTATTATTTCCAACATTTCATTATGAATTTTTTCTGACATACCAAACAGTTGAAAGAGTTTTATAGTAAATACTAGAGGCCCGGTGCACAAATTCATGCATGGGTAGGGTCCCTAGGCCTGGCAGGTGATTGGGATGATCTGTGGGGCAAATGGTGGGGCAATTGGGGCCCCCCACTGGAACCCCCCCCCCCTTGGCTAGCCTGGTGCCACCTGCTCGCCAACCCTGCCCCCTGCTGCCACTGCTGGTCGGGGCCTGTGGGCTAGGGGCAGCTCCTGCATTGAGCGTCTGCCCCTTGGTGGTCAGTACACGTCATAGCGACCGGTCGTTCCTCTGGTCTTTCTGCCATTCCGTCGATTTGCATATTAGGGTTTTATTATATAGGATTCATACAGTTGACCCTCGAACAACACAGGCTTTCTAAACCTCGTCACGATACTTATCACCCAGACAATGACTCATGGTAGAGGCACTGGTTCTGCCTGTTAAACTCACCCAAAGGTAATCTCCATCCACCTTGATGGCGAACTTCAGTTTCCGCAGACGAATGACAGTGGGAGGAGTGCCAGAGATGTCAGAGATACAGCGGACCACTCCAGCAATCTGGCCACAGAGCAACTCCTGTTGGTCAAGCAGGGTCTATGGGAAAGCAGCAAATTCTAGACAGGAAGTTGAAATTGCTGGACTCTCGTGTCATTCCTTAGAGCAGACATAGTCTGCAGGCCAGATCCAGTTGGCGGCCTATTTTTATATGGCCTGTGAACTAAGAATTTTTTTTAAGGGTTGTCAAAACAACAACAAAGAATATGTGATGAGGACCATCTGTCGCTTCTTACAAAGCCTAAAATACTTAGCTGTTTTCAGACAAAGTCTGTGGACCCCTGCCTGAACACCCACAGTGAACACATCAGATGATCCACAGAACTGCATTTTTCTTCCTAGGATTATACCCTATAATTTAACCCCCGGCATGGATAGAAGCATGAGCCTTTCATCCCTATTCAAATCCCCTGCAGAGTGGCCAGAGCAGCCAAGAGTAATCCCAATTATCCAAGTCAGAGGGTAATCACATGAGTGAATTTACAGACCTCCTAATGGATCTTAGCATTAACTCAGCTGCGGGGCAGCCAAACATTATGTGATAAGCAGAAAATGTACACACCACCTATGAAGAATTCTTGCCTAAAAGAAATGAACTTGAACCTCACGAAGGCTCTAGACCTTACCACCGGTTTAAAGGAAACCCAGTGGATAGAGGACATTAAATGACACCACCAGGAGGGAGTCATCAGCAAACCCAGAGTGGGGACATGCTCACGTTCTATTGCACAAATGGCCTGGTTTCTTTGTAACTCAATGCACAGAGCGGGAAAGGGGATGGGTGGGTGAGGACTGCTACATGGTAAAAGGGACTCAACACACAAAATAACCAAATGGAACAGCGAACCTTGATTGGGTCCTGATCAGGAAAAAGCGAGAAAGGGGGAAGGAAGGAGAGAATGAAAGTAGGTCTAGGCCCCATCTAAGTAATTGGGCAAAATTTGAATATAGACCCTATCCGATGGTATTAAGGAATTATTGTTATTAATTATTGTAATTGTTGTTAGGTGTGATTTTAAATAAAAAAGTCCTTTTCGGTTAGAGAGGTTACTTGATACTGATGAGTAACACAATGTCTAGGATTTGCTGCAAAATACCCCAAGAATAAAAGGGCAGAGAGTTTAGGTTGGTCATAAGAATTGGCAAAGTGTTGATAACTGTTAAAGCTGGTGACAGGCATGTAAGGGTTCATGATACTTTTGTGTATGTTTGAATAAAAGGTTTTTTTTAACGAGCCGATCAAAAATTGGGAGCAGGGGCAGAGAGAAAATCGTGGTGGTAACAGCCAGCCAGGTAAGATGGAAGCACTGAGCTGCCTGGGAGTTTAAAGACCGGAACAAGAACTACTACAAGTATAAGAGAGTAGAAGCGTCAAGTGCCTGGGTTATCCACAGAAGACTGTCCCAATGTAAACCCTATACTTCTGAAAAGTCACCACGTTGAGGCCTAAGTTCTGTTCTGTGGATGCCCACGAAACAATGGCACGCTGTGTGGCTCACCTGAGAAGGATAGAAGTAACAAATGCCATCTCTTGTTGGATCGCCTTCTTCCTTTACCTTTGAACCATCGTAAAGGAAAAAATAATTCCACCTGGCAAGAGAACAGAGCAGAGCTGTTGCCTTTCATCCGGGATGAGCTGACGGCACGGCCCCCTATTTCCCAGCCGAGAGAGCTCATTACTCGGTGTTTGCAAAGCCACTGGTGGCCCCGAGGAAGAACAACACAGCGGCTACAAATAGATAAAACCATTTCTTAAGTGCAGTTGGGTCGAACTAAAAATATGCCTCTACCCAGCAGTCAGACCATCTGTGAGAAAGACAGGAAAGACAAGTGCCCACAGCGAGGCCTCTTGTTGGAGACGTGGAACTTGAACTACGTAACCACATGGTTTGGTAAACTGTCTTTCAAGGCCCTGACAGCCAAGTAAGTCAGAACGTCTCAGAAGCACTCTGCACAACTGCCGGGCACAACGATCTCCCGAAATAGCCCTTCTAAATGAATCCATACATTCCTAGAATTCATTTAACAAATATCACTGAGGGCCTAAGTGTGCGCTGGGGCCCCGGCGATAAAAGGGAGAAAATAAACTGCATGTTTCAATGCAGGGAAAACTGGGGCCCTTTAAAGGTCACAGAGAAACACCGGACCCCTCTCTGCCTACAAAACCTGGCGAGGATTAACTCAGACACGATCCCTCATCAAACTGCGGATGCCCAGAGGAATCCCTCTTCTCAATTTCCATAACCCGCTGTTCTCCCTAGTCTTATAGTCTGCTCTGCCATCCTATATAATAAAAGACTAATATGCAAATTGTCCCCTCGACCAGGAGTTCCACCTGGAGTTCAACCGGGAGTTCGACCAGTGGGCGGGGCCAGCCAGCCAACCACCTGTGGCTCCCTCCCCCCCAGCTGGTCTCACCCCTGATCAACCCTCTGATGGGGCAGGCCAGCTGGACCCCACCCATGCACGAATTCGTGCACCAGGCCTCTAGTATAATTATAACAACCTCTTTAAGATCGCAAGGCAAACTCCACAAAGGCTTGCCTGAGTTTTACTTCCAAACCTCTGTGAGCATACCTATCAGGTTAGAGCCTAAGAAGGAGGAGCTGTGATGCTCTGTCACCTGTGCTCTTCCCCCTGGACCCTCTCCCTATCCCCCTCTCTGGCTCCCACCTTATCTTTCTGATGACAAGCACTAACTCAGTTTCTAGTCCCGCCCGCCTTCCTGAGTTCCAGATGTGCTACTGGTGTCAGGGCAGGTCCAGATCAGAAAGCCCCCAAAGTGTTTCAGACTCAACTCAGAAACCCCACTGCTGGGCCCCAGTCTATCCTTGCCTATGTTCTTGGGGTAAAAGCACCCCCCCTCTTCCAAGTGCACATAAGAGATCCTGGGTGTCATTTTGAACTGCTCCATCTGTTTGACTTCCATACGTATATTATCAGGCACTAACCCTGCTCAGTCTATTTAAACGAGGCCTTTCGCTTTCATCTCCTCCATCATGTTTGCTGAGCCAAATTACGAGAGAGGCTTAACCCATTTGGGGAGCGAAAGGACCGGAGCTGCAGGCAGACATTGTGCAATACCCTGCAACAGCCAAACTGAAGACTGGCCAAGCCCCTTCTCATGGTGTAATTCTGTAGCGAAACCATTTCTTATCTTTCAAAAGTGAGGGCTCCAACGCCCACATTATCATCAAAGCCAGAGGCATGATCGGCCACGATTATCTTCTGTACAATCTACCAGCAACCCTCGCCTCATTGGAACACTGCAAGAAGCTTGCAAAGTTACAACACACCAGCTTTGGTGAGAAACGGCTCACATGTTTGACTCAGCTGCTCTAAAGAAAATGGCTTTTTTTTTTTTCCTTAATAAAATCAAGACAATCTGGCTGGGGATGTTCAGTTAACCCAACATATCAGTCTAGCAGCCTGGCAGGAACTTAAGCCACAGCAGGCCTTGCTACTACTCACCAGGAGGCTGACTTCCTCTCTGTTGAGGTGGCCATTTACTTTCAGGCTGCTCGCATTCTCTTTATTTGGATTTTCTTTTCCAGTTACGGCTTCTTCCTCCCCAGCAGTGACTCTTCCTCTGTGTCCCCGATCCAGTGAGTCCAGACGTGGGAGGTCTGAAGTGTTTTCAGTCACAACTGTCACTTGCTTTGTTTTCATTCAACATGAAAGTGCCACTTCCCTCCTGGCAAGCCCTTCAGTTCCATGGGTGCCTCTGAGAACCCTGGGAGGGAATATAATAAAGCCAGAGAATTCTACCAGAAAAGCCAGCACCACTAATCTGGCCCCGTGAGCATCAGCTCTCTGGCTCTCTGCAGAATGACCCCTCCAAAGCGCAACAGGGGAGATGCATTGCTGAAGGCGCTTGTTCTGGGGCGATTTCTAGCTTGTGTGCTTCAAAGCCATTCTGAAGACTCTTTTAAACTTTTTGAAGCTTCCTGTTCAAACATCAGTGCCTTAGCCCTAAAATAAACACAAGGAATAGATTATCTCTGAAACCCACAAAAAGAGCATGTGACCCAGCGTGGTTTAAGCAAATGGTAGACTTCAAAAGAGCTTTCTAGAAAGTCTAAAACAGTTTCAAAAAAAAAAAAAAAAAAAAAAGAGAGAGAGGGTAGCAGGACTTCAAATCCTTTAGTTCTTGAACAGTGTTGTCTCATGGAAGAAACAGTTAAGTAACTAGGGTGAAGAAGCTCTGGTGTCAAGGAGAGTACAAATGAGGCAGTTGCTGTAGTAATAATGGGACTCAAATTAAGGAATTATCACCGTGACAGCTCAAAAGTAACCCGAACATGTGGAAGTCCAGAGCTGGGCAAGTTTCCAAAAGACGCAGTGAGAATTTAACAAGTGGCTTTCAAGCTCCTCCCACAAGAGGAGACAACGAAGACCACCAGGGGATTGCAGGGTCTGAACGGTGGGACCCTGGCATCATTTACTCTAATCCTTATCTCTGTACAGTGGGTCAGCGGGGCAGGAAAAAATCACCTCCACTGGCCCTAACCAGGTAGCTCATTTGGTAACCCTGATACACCAAGGTTTTGGATTCCATCTCCAGTCAGGGCACATACAAGAGGCAACCAATGAATGCATGAGTGGGTGGAGCAACCGGTGGGTGTTTCTCTCTCTCTCTCTCAAATCAATCAACCAATAAAAATCTTCCTGGACTGTCTTTGCTTATTCCCTCCAGAGATAGGGAGTTCACACTGTTAAATTGATCCTTCCACTAAGCTCACCTGGCCTCCCGGTAGCCTCTACACACTGGTCTGCATAACACTGTCCAGGAAAATTAAACGAGGCCTATTCCTTCCACAAGACAACCCTGGGTCCATCAAAATTGTATGCCTATTGTCACTTTCTCCAAGATGAATGCCCTCAGGGACATGGTTTCAAATGCTTGCTCGCCATCTCATGCTTATGGGAGCACAATGGAGTTTTTTAAAGCTCCTTAGGTAGAGAGATGTCCCTAGAGAGGACCCCACTGATGGCCTGTACAATCTCTATCTGTCCTCAACTCTCAATATCTTGGGGTGGGCCTCCATAGGATCGCTCATGGTTTCTTTGTAGCATATCTGGATGCCTGGGGAGAGGCATCTAAGCTCTCGGAACCAAGGACAGCAGCCTGAAACCCCCATCCCTTGTTCCCAGGGGACTGGGCCCTACTCTGCCAAGGTCCCCTCTCTTATCTCTGAAAGGTCCAGTAGAGGCCGGTAATGGCCCTGGGGTAGGGCAGGGTTGGAATGTGACCACAGAAGGCTCAGGCAGCCTGGGAAGTGGCAGCAACGACCCAGGAAGTCAAGAGTTGCCAGCTATGACCGGAGGGTAGTGGTGGTGGTGGTGTAGGAAGCGGCCTCAGCAGGTCAGCGGGGCAGGAGCAAAGGGCCAGGGAGCGATCGGTTACGGTCTAGGGCACGGGGAAGTGTCTGGCCTCGGCGCAGGGGGCTGGGAATTGGTTGGCGAAGGCAAAGGGGGCCATCGGGGCCGGGCCATCGCGCAGGGAGGCCGCGATGAGGCGCTCTTGGACGCGGTCCCTCCCCTCAGTCCCCGCGCTGCCCACCCGCCGGAAAAGCCAGGCAGCCCGAAGATCGGGGTTCGGATCCGGAGTGCAGGCGGCAGCGGGGCGCCAGCGAGCCCTCCGGTCCCCCCGCACCCCGCCTCCCCGTACCTATGCGCGCGGCAGAAAGGCCCCAGGATCACGCGCTGCCAGCACCTCCCGCCCCCTAAAGGTTCCCGCGGGGCTGGCGCGCGGAGATGACGTAACCCGAGGGCGCCGCGCTCCCGTGACGTCAGAGGCCAATGGCGGCGGCGGCGCTGGAACCCTGGCGGGCAGCGGCTCCGCGGAGAAGGCGCTCAGCGGCTCGGCGTCCGCGGCAGAGGTCAGCGGCGGCGGCGGCGGCGGCGGCCGGGGACCCGGAGGCGGATCCCGAGGTGGACGCCGGAGTCGTGCTTCGTCGCATCCGGGAGGCCAGGTGAGTGGCGGGTCTGAACCTTCGCGCCTGCGGGAATCTCTCCGAGCCTCAGTCTCTCCATGTGTAAAGTGGGAGTCAGCGCAACCCTGGAAGAGGTTATCTGCGAGGGTTTGACGGAGGCGAAGGGCTCCTGACAGGCTGGATTGCAGCGTAAAGGTGGTCATTCCTCTCCTTGGGCAAGTTCTGTCACGTCTGTGGCTCAGTTTTCTCATCTGTGAGGTGGGCACGAAAAGTTACCTGTGGAGGCTCGTTTTGAGGACTCGGTGGGCTGGTAAAGGTAAGCCATTTCGAACGGTGCCTCCGCACTTGGCGTGGTAAACGCAGCACCAGTGTTTGTGGTATTCAAGTTACGCCGATGTTGGTGATCGTTGGTGATCGTTGGCGTTGCTAAAACGCCTGCGAAGCAGCACGAACACGTGGTTGTAATTTTCATGATGATCATCATCAGTTAATTGAGCTGCTTTGTGCCTGGCACTTGGTTAAGCATGCTCCACACTTGATCAATTTGGGCATCTCAGCCACACTGGGATCCTGGGGGCGTCTAGTCTGACAGAGACATAGGTAACGCATGGAACCAAATTGCAACCCCATGGCTTTGCGACTCCAAAACCTGTGCTTCAGAGCGCCCCGTTATTCTGGTTCCCCCCATTCCCCACCCCACGCCTTGCTGTCTACCTGAGGTAGCACTTAGGATAGAGCCCAATAGAGGAAACACTCCATAAGCATTACCTAGTTTCGTTGTTTTGTGTTATTGCCTTTTTTGTTTGTGGTCCTTTTAAGGGCTCAGTAAATAACAGCTATTGTTAGCGTTGCCTTAGATAACAGCTGCAGGATCATCACAAGGGGAAGAAATTAGACTAATTTTATCTGCTCCCCTCCCCCAGAATGAGGGTCAAGAGGCGGTGGCGACTCGGAGGTTACCCCTAAATAGAAAGAAGTGGGTGACCAGCTAGGGAGCCTGAGGGAAAAAAGCAGCAGTGCCCCGGCCTGGTGGCGCCGTTGGTTGGAGGGTCATCCCGTACACCAAGACGGTTGCGGGTTCAATTCCCAGCCGGGCACCTAACTAGGTTGCAGATTGGGTCTACGGGAGGCAGCTGATCAATGTTTCTCTCCCTCTTTAAAAAGAAGTCAATAAAAAGTAAATGCTCAGGTGAGGATTCTTTTTACCAAGCAGCAGTGACTGTTTCTAGGATCTGAGGCAGCCGATGGGAATGAGTGTGTCTAGGGGTTTGGAGAACTCTTGAGGCACTTTGCATGTACCTTACTCCTCTCAACTTCTTCAGTATCCCCAGGAGCTCCCTGCCTCCACCCGCACCCCCAGGTACAGCACTCCCCCCTGCCCTGATGGAGAGGAGCCCATCCCTTTAAGCTGTTCCCCTGTGAGGAACAGGAGCGCAGGCTCTGGACAGGTGTCTTTTCAATTCTGTCGTTTCTCTGAGCCCCCTGAACAGTGGCTTAGGCTTGTCAGTTTCAAATCCAATTCATTTTTTTTAACACTTTTTTTCCTGGTGACGAGAACCTTTAAAATCTCTCTCATCAATTTTCAAGTACGTGATGCAGTATTGACTATAGTCACCATGCTGTACGTCATCTCCATCACATTTGTTTTATAACTGGAAGTTTTTACCTTTTGACCCCCTTCACCCATTTCACACCCACCCCAACCCCCACCACCCTCCTGCCTCTGGCAGCCACCAGTCTGTTCTCTCTCTGAGCTCAGTGTTTTGTATTTGTTCTTTTAGATTCTACATATATGTGAAATCATACGTATGTTTTTCTCTGTATGACTCATTTACTTAGCATAATACCCTCAAAGAACATCCACGTTGTCACAGATGGCAAGATTTTATTCTTTTTTATGGCCACATTTTTTATTTTATTTTTTATTTTGCCACATGTTGATCCGTTTTTCCATCGAGGGACACGTAGGCAGGTTGTTTTCGGATTTTAGCTGTTGTAAGTAATGCTGCAGTGAGCATGGGGGTGCAGATGTCTTTTTGTTTTTGTTGTGTGTGTTGTTGTTTTTGTTTTGTTTTTTTTGCAGATGTCTTTTTGAATAAGTGTTTTTGCTTTCTTTGGGTAAATACCCAGAAGTGGAATTGCGGGATCATGTGATAGTTCTATTTTTAATTGTTTGAGAAACCTCCGTACTGTTGTATATTGTCACCGCACCAGTTTACGTTCCCACCAACAGTGCGCGTGGGGTTCCCCCTTCTCCACATCCTTGCTAACTAACACTAGTTACTTCTTGTCTTATTCTAACAGCTGTGAGGTGGTATCTCATTGTGGTTTTGATTTGCATTTGACTAATGATGTTGAGCATCTTTTCATGTACCTGTTGGCCATTTGTATATCTTTGGGAAAATGTCTGTTCAGATATTCTGTATTTTTGTTGTTAAGTTGTATGAAGTCTTTATATATGTTGGATATTAATCCCTTATCCGAAGTAGAATTTGCAAGTATCTTCTCCCATTCATTGCTTGCCTTTTTGTTTTGTGGATGGGTTTTTTTGTTTATTTTTGTTGTGCAGAAGCTTTTTAGTTTGATGTAGTCTCATTTGTTTATTTTTTTTACTTACTTTGCCTTTGGAGTCAAATTCACAAAAAGACCTCGGACCAATGTCCAAAAACTGGTGTCAATGTTTTCTTCTATGTATTTTATTTTTTTTTCGGGTCTTATATTCAAATCTTTAGTTCATTTTGAGTTCATTTTTGTGTGTGGTATAAGATAGTGGCCTCGTTTCATTCTTTTGCATGTGGTCATCCAGTTTTAACATCAGCATTTATTGAAAAGGCGTTTCTTTCTTCATTGCATATTCTTGGCTCCTTCAGGATAAATTAGTGCCTGTATGTGGGTGGGTTTATTTCTAGGCTCTCAATTCTGTTCCATTGGTCTGTGTGTTTATTTTTCTGCCAATCCCATACTGTTTTGATGATCTAGCTTTGTAGGATAGTTTCAAATCGGACAGTGTGATACCTTCGGCTTTGTACCTTTTTCTCAGGATTGCTTTGTTTTTGTGGTGTCTTTTGTGGCTCCATGCAAATTTGAGGATTATTTGTTCTGTTTCTGTGAAAAATGCCATTGGAATTTTGATAGGGTTAGCTTGAATCTGTAGATTGCTTTTGGTAATATGGACATTTTAACTATGTTAATTCTCCCAATCTATGAACATGCAATACCTTTCCATCTCTGCATCTTCAGTTTCTTTCAACCGTGTCTTACCGTTTTCAGTGTTCAGGTCCTTTTTACCTTCTTTGTTAAGTATATTTCTAGGTACTTTATTCTTTTTGTTGCGATTTCAAGTGGAATTGTTTTCTTTCTCTTTCTCATATTTCATTGTTAGTATATAGAAACTAACAGATTTTTGCATATTGATTTTGTATCCTGCAACTTTACTGAATTGGTTTATTCTGTTAGTTTTTTGGTGGAGTCTTCAGGATTTTATATATAAATATCATGTCATCTGCAAATAGTGATAGTTTTAATCCCTCCTTTCCAATTTGGATGTCTTTTATTTCTTTTTCTTGCCTAATTGCAAGGACTGTCAGTACTGTGTTGAAAAACATTGGGCATCCTTGCCTTATTCCTTATCTTAGAGCAGGGGTCCTCAAACTTTTTAAACGGGGCCAGTTCACTGTCCCTCAGACCGTTGGAGGGCCGGACTATAGTTTAAAAAAAACTATGAACAAATTCCTGTGCACACTGCACATATCTTATTTTGAAGTAAAAATACAAAATGGCAAAAACACCTGCATGTGGCCCGCGGGCCGTAGTTTGAGGACGCCTGTCTTAGAGGAAAAACTTTGAGTTTTTCTTTATTGAGTATAATGCTAGGTGGGGGGTTGTCATATATAGCCATGTTATGTTACGATGCTTTCCTTCCATAGCCATTTTATTGAGTTTTCAATCATAATTGCATGTTGTATCTTGTCAAATGTTTTTTTTGCACCTATAGAGATTGTCATATGATTTATTTTATGTCTTATTAATATGGTGTATCAGGTTCATTGATTTTCGGATGAAAATCATTGAATCATTGCATCCCTGGAATGAATTCTACTTGAACATGGTGTATGAGCCTTTTGATGTATTGTTGTACTTGATTTGCTAGTATTTTATTTAGGCTTTTTGCATATACTGATACAGTATGCTCTTTAAAGACATTGGCCTGTAATTGTGTCTGTGTGTGTGTGTGTTGACCTTGCCTGGTGCTAGTATCAGGGTGACGCTGGCCTCATGACGTAAGTTAGGAAGCACTCCCCCTTCATTTTGGGGGGAAAAAGTTTGAGAAGAAGAGGTGTTCAGTCTTCTTTGAATGTTGGTAGACTTCACCAGTGAGGCCAGCTGGTCCTGGAATTGTGTTTGTTGCCAGGTGTTTGATTTCTGTTTCAAGTTCCTTACGAGGGATCAGTTTGTTCAGATTTTCCAGTTTTTCATGATTCAGTTTAGAAAGGTCGTATGCTTTACGAATCTGTCCATTTCTTATAGTTGGTTCAGTTTGTTGGCATATAATTGTTAGTAGTAGTCTCTTTTGAGACGACTTTGTATTTCTGTAGTGTGTTTTAATATCTCTGTGTGTATTTCATTTATTTAGGCTCTAATCTTTGTTATTTCCTTCCTTTACTAACTTCGGCTTAGCTTTTCCTTCTATTTCTAGTTTCTGGAGATGTAAAGTTAGGCTGTTTATTTGAGACTTCTTTTTTCCCCAAGCATTTATTTAATGCTTACTCTGAAAAAGCACATTGTTAATACTTAAAAAAATTTTTTTATGCTCTAGCCGGTTTGGCTCAGTGGGTAGAGTGTCAGCCTGCGGACTGAAGGGTCCCGGGTTTGATTCCCAGTCAGGGCACATGCCCGGGTTGCAGGCTCGATCCCCAGTGTGGGGCCTCCTCCAGGAAGCCCTCTGTGCTGCTCTCTCTGAGCCCCAGCAGTATGTGTTCTGGCTCTACCATGTTCACTGTGTATCCTCCTGTCACTCAAGGGTAGGCTCTGTGGCTGCATCATGCTCCCCACATCCAGATTACGGACAGGAGGGGGGATCACTGTTAGGGCCGCCCTGAGAAGAATGGGAGATGACCTCGCCGTTTTTTCCCACAGGGAAGACCTGCGTATTTCTGATTTCTGGAGTTCAGCACTAGGTGAGTACCGCCTCGCCAAGGCTGAGGGGGGTGGCGTGGGAGCGGGGCCTGAATATGGGCAAAGGAAGGAATCCCACCCTCATTTGATGCCATTTTGCTTTATAGGGTGGTGTACATGTGGGTTCTAATTCTGACTCCCGCCTTACAGCTGCGCGTTTTTGGCTCTTAACTAACTCTGACCCTAAGCTTCTTTATCTGTGAAATGGAGATGATAATGCATATCCTGGAGTGTGATTGTGCATATTACGTGAGGCTGTTTAAGTGCTTAGAATGGTGCCTGCCTGCTGCACAGGAGACGGTGACTGAGCTCATTATCATTGTTGCTGAAATTGGTGTCATCCTGCTCTTTTTCCTTGAGATTGCAATGTAGACCACCCCCCCCCCCCCGCCCGAGGTTATACTCTCTTCCTAACATTGTGTGTGGGAACATAAATATTGATACATGGAGTGGACTTAACAGTAGTCTTACAGTAGTTATCATTTCTATTGAGGGACAATTGTTTGTTTCATTTGTTTTTTAATTATAAGTTTGCATTGAGCATCTTTCTGCATTGAGCTTTTACCAAGTTTAAGTTGATCTTCTTGGGATATATCCCCAGAAAGGAAATTATTCAGTGAAAGGCAGGGACCAACTTGATATCCGCTGTCTGGTGGTTTTCCAAAAAGCTTTTACCATTGCCGAAACCGGTTTGGCTCAGTGGATGGAGCATCAGCCTGCGGACTGAAGGGTCCCAGGTTCGATTCCGGTCAAGGGCATGTACATTGGTTGCGGGCACATCCCCAGTGCGGGGTGTGCAGGAGGCAGCTGGTCGATGTTTCTCTCTCATCGATGTTTCTAACTCTCTATCCCTCTCCCTTTCTCTCTGTAAAAAATCAATACAATATATTTAAAAAAAAAAAAAAAAAAAGCTTTTACCACTTCTTTCACCAGCAAGGACTGAGAGCCAGTTTTTCATGCAGCCTTTCCTTCTTGTGGGAATGGTTAGCTTGTTGCTTTTGTTTGGTTTTACATACAGATTTGTGCAAATAAACTCAGTACCAGTGTCATAAAGGAGAGACGAGAGTACCCACCTCCATATGAGGGTTAAAGAGAGTGTTTTTTGTTAGACTCCAGAAGCCTCAGCCTACCTTTTTAAAAAATATGTTTTTATTGCTCTTTAGAGAGAGAGAAATAGAAACATCGATGAGAGAGAAACATCGTGGGTAGGCTGCCTGCTGTACAGCCCCTACTGGGGATCGGGCCTGAAACCCTGGCTGGGAATCAAACCAGGGACCTCTTGGTTTATGGGTTGATGCCCAATCACTGAGCCACACTGGCTGAACCCTTTTTTTACACATTAAATATTCCTACTCGCAGCCATTTATAGTGTGATATTAACAGCTCTGCTCCTCTGTTCTTCATTATAATTAAAAAAAGTTGGAATTTCAAGGCATAACCTGAGTTTACCAGGGACCTCCTGTTAAACTAGAATGACATTATATTAGTGTTTTAGATTGAAACTATGCCCGTAAATGCAAGCGATTTCTTCTCAAACCCTTCTCTGAGGCTGCCAGCTCCGGTGGACACGGCGGCACGCCCCAGGATGTTGGGAGTGGAGCGGCAGCCCTCTCTCTGAGGAGCTGACGCTGCTGCTCTGCTCCTTGCTCCCTGGCCTGTGGGCTGCTCTGGTGGGTGATCGGGTTCACAGGGTCACTCTGACTGTATTTGGGGGCCTGCTCTTTCAGAAACCATCAACAAATGTCTTAGGAAACATCTGGAACAACTGGATGCCCCTGTGGGGACTCTTTCGGAAGCCATTGGAAGCCTGCACCTCGACTCATCACCAGATGGCTGGGGCGCGGCTGCTGGCTGCATCCCGGGAGAGGCCCTGGTCACGGGGGCCTGCGGCTGGAAGTGTGTGTGTTACGGCATCGGGAGCTTTGCCACCTGCGTCATAGCTAGAACCCAGCTAGCGTTTTTGCTTCTCTTCCTGGAGAAGTGCCAGGTACATTTTGGACTCCTCTCTGCCGCCCCTCCCTGGGTCTTGCCCACGGCGTGCACACAGGCATTTGGTGGAAATAACGCCTTCCCTCCTGCAGATTCCCAGAAGTCACTGCTGGGTGTATGACCCTCTGTTTAGCCAACTGGAAATTGCAGTTCTTACCACCCTTGGGGTGACTGTCCTCGGTGAGAACGAGGTGAGTGGCTTAGGAGAGGGGAGTGTGGAGCTAGGGAAGCTGCTGGCCCGCTGACCCCAGGCTCTGAGCCGCGGATGCGAATGTTTGTGAAACGGCAGTCCTTCCTCTGTTGCTTTCCCAGTGCCTGTGCGTGTGACCAGTTACCCACGTTTTGACTGTTGTGCCCGTCAGAGAAAAGTGAATTACACAAATGGCATGAACCAGAAATGTTAGGTTTATAACGTTTTCGAGGAGTGTGTGTCCAGAAATTATGCTCAATTGGTATTTACTGTTGCTATTGAAATATTAAAAGGACACACAATCTCAGTGGGTTTTCTGGTTGGACTTGACCCTGTTCCCAGGGAGGCAATAAAAGGGGACAGAAGGGTTCCCTCTTTGGAGCTGTAGTCAGCCGTTCCCACACCACCTGGCTGAGCTGTGGATGAAGCCTCTGTCCACCCGGAACCCCCCTAAAATCGCTGGGATTCCAAAGTTCTTGAGGCCTGGAAAAGGGAAATTTCACAAGCAGAGGACTGAAGCCACTCGAGGCGAATGCCTCTGAGTTTAGTTCTGTATTGTCTTGGGGATTATAAATAATCATTGGGTTCCTCTCTGTTTTGAGAAACTGCCATCTCATTGCTTACTATGAAAATTAGGCGCAGCTGAGACAGGGAATCGTTTGCCGATGCTGGCAAGCTCCTAAAGCACGGCCATTTAATCCAGATCGGCTTTCTGAGAGCCTGCTCTGCTGGGCAAGGAGCTTTGGGAGCCACGACACACAGGAGCCAGTCCCTGTGTTCAGGGAGCCCACGGCCACATCAAGGCCTGCGGCCTGCAGACAAGTAAACGAGGAGTTAGGCATGGAGGCAGAGGCACGTGCTAGGAACAGATGGGAAGGAGACGGTTCTCTTTGGGGGCATGGAGAAAGCTTCCTAGGTCTGGAGCTGGGATTTGAGGGTCAGCCAGGAGTTTGCCAGGGGACAGGCCCAGGGCTGCAGGCAGCCTGTGCAGAGCTGGCTGTTCAGGACCCGCTGCCCGTTATGCACAGAAGGGAAGCTACAGGAGAGTGGCGAGGAGGCCCAGAGGTAGCAGGGCCAGACAGCAAGCGCCGGCCTGGGTTTCCTGCCAGGAGCTTGGCTGTGGAGCAGTAGTTCTCAAGAGGGGCATCTGGAAAGGGCTCCGTTGTGATAGGGACCTGCAGAAAGCAACACAGGAAACACGGGACCACCAGACGGCACGGGGGGCAGTAACTATTGCCACTCTCACGCCCCTGCTTTCATGGACCAAGAGGCCGTCGTTGAGCCAGAGCTCTCTGTTCGTGGGACACACATTGTTCACTTCCGTTTGCTCTCCTCTGCGCTCATTTTGTCCTGAGCTGTGTGGATGTAACTGAGAGCATTTTTAAGTTTAAGGTGCACAATGTGATACACGTTACTGCAGGATGACCACGCAGTAAGGTTAACACCTCCACCTCGTAACCACGTTTTGTGTGTGTGGTGAGAATCCTCAGCTTCTTGCTGGTCTGTCCTGACCCCTCCCTCACTGGTAAGCAGTGTTTACAGCTGGCGTGTTCACCCAGGAAGGGAAGCGGAGTGTGTGTGGCGAGCCCACCATCTTTTACATGCTGCACTGCGGGACCGCCCTGTACAACAACCTTCTGTGGAGCAACTGGTCAGCGGATGCCCTTTCCAAGATGGTCATCATCGGGAACAGCTTCCGAGGCCTGGAGGAAAGGTAAGCGGAGAACGCTGCAATCCGCCAGGCCCTGAGGGGCGGCCCGGTCCTCCGAGTGACCCGCAAGCAGAGCACGTTTCCATGGCTGGTCCTCGGAAAAGGACCAAGAAACTGGACGGAGGGCCAGAGGAAGATGTCACCCTCAGTCACGCTGTGAAGCAAGTTAAGGAGTCTTTGCCAGGCGTCCCTCCCTTCCTGTAGGCTGGGCAGGATTTTAACGGGGAGAAACCACTGGGTTTCTACATGCCCTCCTCCCGTTCCCCCTTGGTGAAGTGTCTGCTGTCATGTCCCCCTTGGTGAAGTGGGTGCAGTTACTGGGACATTCATTTTCTGCGGAATACCTTCTCCACATCCCGTTTTACGTTCTTACCATATTTAAATCACCTTGCCTTGCTGCATGCCTTCAGCTGGATAAAACCACTCTCGTACCTCCTAATCATGCGTTAAAAACCTTTTTATTTATAGGTTGTTGACAAGGATTCTGCAGAAAAACTATGCCTACGTTGCACAGGTATCTGTCTGACCGAGGGGCTGGGGTGGGGACGGGTGTGAGTCGCCACCACTGAGGAGCCTGCCCTTACACGTGCAGGCCGGGCTGGGGGGTCGGGGGGGTTAACGGAGGCAGAGCGGGGCTTACTGTGCCTACGAGGCTACGTGCTTTACTTGGAGTTGTCCGCTCAGGTTTTGGAAGGCCTGGAGGAGCAGACGTTTCCCCAGGCGGCCCAGTACTCGGACGTGTTTAACGACACCTCTGTGCACTGGTTCCCGGTGCAGAAGCTAAAGCAGCTCCCCACGGACACCTGGGCCCCCCGGGAAGCGCCAGATTACCGGGACTGCGAGGACCTTGAGATCATCAGGAGCCAGGCAGGCGCCTCAGCTGCCGGCCCCCGACCGTCAGAAGTGCTGGTGGAGGCGGCCATGGAGGGGCTGCAGGACTCATGTCCCCCCAGTGCCAGTTCCAGAGAGAACAGGAAGCCCTCAGCTGGCTCTCGTGGGGAGAGGAGATAGGCTGTGGAAGAACTCGGGGTAAAGTTAAGTTTTATGCACTTCTCTCAAGTACCTTATCACACTTCACAGCCTTCCTGGGGGCCTGGCTGGTGGGGAGATCGACTGAATAGAGAAGTGACTCTTTCAAAGATGGTCCCAAAGATTTAGTCAGAAGTGTGTGCAGCTGCCCGGCCTGCGCCTACTTGGCCATGTCAATGAGGCTCTGCAGGGAGGTGGGCACCCAGGTCTTCTCGCCCTGGACGAACACCACTCCCCGGTCGATGTAGATGACGATGCGGCCGAAGGTGTAGAGCTGCTTCCCTTCGTGCCGCTTCCCGATGACGGGCATGAAGACGATGTTGTGCTCCTCGGCCTTGGTCTCAATGAGGTCCTTAAAGTTCATGGGTACGGAGCTGGCGGCCACGCCAATGCCCCTCTGGGCCATGTTCTCGGCCTCCCGCCGCTCCTGCATGGCCTCGTACTGGAAGTCCTTCCTCCGCTCCGTGTGGGTGAGGTAGGCGATGTTTTCCCGTGCTCCGGGCTGCATGTAGGCACCTGGCGGGGAGAGGGCAGGGTGAGGAGAGGTGTCTGACACACACAGGATCTAGGCTGCGATGGGGCTGAAGTCCGATGTACCCCAGGCGCCGTCTCTGTAAACCTTCTTGTTTACTCCGAGGGGCAGCTGTGCCTCAAAGACACAAAACACTAAGGGAGATGGCCCAGCACCTGGACACCTGGCTGCAGTGAAGTGAGAATTGGGCTGGAGGTTTCTGGCCAATTCCTAGTGGCCAGATCCTGGTCCCTTCTTGCCTGGGAGTTTTCACTCCACACTGCCCAAGAGGCAGCCGGCAGAACCCTGAAAACATAGGGCTGCGTAGTTCTATGTCTAACTTACCCATACAGCCTCTGGCCCCGGAAGAACTTTTAATGGATGTGGGGCGCTGAAGGATAATACAGGACCACAAGCGCCCGCTGCTGAGGGAGGGGCACAGATGGGGAGCAGTTCTAGGAGCCTGGGGCCAGGAGGCCGAAGGCAGGGTTAGAATGTGAAAATGGAGATGGCCCGAGGGACCTGGGCAAGTAGAGAAAGAAGTGTTTCCTCATTAAGCAAGCTGTGAAATCTGTGCTCGTGTGTCACAGCTGCCCCTCCTGAGCGGTGTGACCCTGAAGCAGCTCTTGGCCTTGATGATGTCTGGGAGACGGGTTAGAATAGGTGCTTTGAGGGGTGAGCACTGTAGCAGGACTGGCTGAGGGGCTCACCTCGACCTGAGCAACAGGGGAATAGATACAAATGAACAGTCAGCTGCCCACTTCTGGCACAGCAGACACCTACCAAGCGCTATACACACCACTCCCAGTAACTCAGTCCCTCTAGGTTTTGGTAACACCTACAAGGTAGGTGTTGTCACTGTTTTACAGGTAAGGAACATGGTCTCAGACAGCGGTCGCCACCAGCGGTCCACGAGGTCCGAAAGGTTGGCGACCGCTGGTCTGAGACCATGCCCTGACTCTACGCTGTGAGCTTCCACTTAAGTAGCACCCAAAGCTGACTGAGCAGGCGCACGAGTGAACCTTAAAAGGCAGCACAGTGGTTATGGGGGTAACCATTGTGAATCCTGCCTCCATTCAGGGAGACGCCATCGCAGGAGACCTGGTGGCTAAGAGTCGGGGTCTGCTGCCCACAGGGACCTGAAGACTCTGGTTCTTTTACGTGAAGAACACGGAGCCCAGGGCCAGGACGTCCCTCGCAGAACCCCCACTCACCCACGTTGGAGGACACCGCCCTGTTCATGATGTCCAGCGCTTCGTTGAACTTGTCCTTGATGGAGGGGTGTGCCAGCACTTGGTCTGAGAACATGGACTTCCAGCCCAGGTACCACTTGGTGATCTCCTCGTAATTGGGGCTGTTACTGAGCCAGGAGCACAGCACCTGCCAGAGAGGAACAAGTAAGAAACTTGCATCCAAAGTGGCAACAAATGGGAGCCAGACATCTAAAGGGCCCTTTGCTTTGTTCTGATCCTGGTCCTACAAGCTGGGGCCGCCTGTGGGGCTGAAAGCCAGGCCCTCAGGAGTGTGGGACGTGGAGGCAGCTCAATAGCCCAGGGCCTTGCAGGTAAACTGGGCCTCCGCCTCCTGTGTGTACAGCAGGGATGTCAGTCCCTGCCCCAAAGTAATGCAATAAAGTGCTCCGAGCATCTGGCACACCGTCAGTAAGTGGCAGTCACTGTTATTGCTTAACTCCTTCCTATCTGGCCATGTAGCTCATGTCTGTCATGTAGTCACAGCACGGCCACCCAACAGTCACCAAGGATTCAGTGACCCTCCCCTGCCTCCCCCCACCCCCAGCAAAGCCAGACAAGGTACCTGAAGCCACTTGGGGAAGAAGTGCTTTTCCAGGAGCCCCACCAGGCTGGAGACGGAGATCATCCCCTCCCAGTCGATGACCCAGTAGAAGGCATCCATGTGCTGCTGGTGGGGGTTAATGACCAGCTCCCCGAGGCACATGCCTAGAACGAAAGCCAGGCTCTAAGGCAAAGCCACCAACGCCGAGAGGGGCTAGTGTTTGGTCTGCCTTTAAAGGGCACTTCTCTAACCCGGAATCCAATCCCATGAAAGTTCAGGACACCGATGGCTATCCTGTTGCCGGAAGCCGAGACCAGTCTGACATGCTCAGCACAGCCTTAAGGGCCCTGGTTTCGTTTATATTCAGCCGCGGCGCCTCTTTTACGGTGAGAAGCGTCATGTGCTAATGAGGCTCAAAGGCCTTGATTTGAGCAGCACAGCCATTAAGTGGCCCGGAGACACCAAGGCTGCTGGCTTGGCTGCGTTTCCGCACGTCCTTACCCAGCTTGGGCACGATGTTCTTGACCATGAAGGCCTCCCAGGAGCCAGGGGTGAAGACGTCTTTCCAGGGCTGGAGGATGAGCTTGGCAGAGGAGTCGCTGGGGTGCCACTTCTGCAGGGCGTTGGACAGCTTGCTGCGGATGGGGGAGTACAGCGGCTCCAGGCGCGCCTGCATGAGGGGGAGCCACGGGTGGATCCAGGAGTGGATGGGCACGGTGTCCGTGAGTGGGTTCCAGTTCTCCACCTGCAGGAGGGGTGGGGGGGGGGGGGTCAAACGATGCCGTGTGGTTAAGGGCGAGGACGCCAGGTGCTCTCTTGGCCAAGGTCCAGCCCTTTGCATGTGTGTGGGGCACAGGGTCTCTTATAGAGGGACACATTTGGTACAAAGGCAGCCAAATAAAAGGAAATACTCCCGAGCAATTGTATTACATCTCAGGAATGGCAGCTTTAACTTGAAGAAACCAAGTTAATGGGGGCTGTGGGGAGACACGTGCTGCTACGCCAGCTGGAGTTAACGGGGCAGCAGCTGTGCTGACATCCTGTTAATGGCAGGCGTTCCAGCAGCACTGGCTCCCCAGGAGGGCTTTCCGGGCTCCGGGCCTACCTCCTTCTGCAGCTTGGGGAAGATGAGCTGGTCCAGGATGTTGTCCAGCACCCACACGGGGATGATGTGCACCCAGCTGTCCAGGAAGTCCACCATGGGCTCACAGTTCCGCGGCTGCCACTGGGTGACGATATTTCGAACAAAAGGCATCCAGACTTCCCAGATCAGCCTACGGGAGAAAGAGGGCAGGCTGCTAGGGCACAGCCTGGTTCACGGTGTGCAGGGTGCACCACACCCGCTTCTCTAGAGTAAGAAAGGCAGCGGCATGGACATCCGGGCAGAGAACCACCAGGCCGGCCCCACGCTGGCCACACCTGCGCCTGCCGCCTCTTTCCTGGCTGCCCGCCCAGCCTCGGGACCTTAGGATTGGCAGCACCTGCTGGCAGGGTTGCTGCGGGGTCACACGGGCTCATGGCCCCCACACACGGCCCCTCGCGAGGTGTCGTGTGCTTTTCCACCCAGAGCTCTGCCCAGCAGACACCTCTCACTCTTTGGTTACAGATTAAGTGTCCCCGAGCCCTCTGTCTCAAACCTCCCCCCAGAGGTGTACACCTTCGTTATTCTCTGCCGCTGCGTTTGTGTTCACGCCTTATCCACTGTCTGCCTTTTCCAGTTACCATAGGAACTGTCAGCCTGGCACACGCATGAGCCCCAGTACACACTTGACAAGTGTCGGGTGAAGTAATAAATGACTGAAATCCCCAGCAGTGCCAGCATGGGGCAGAAGGCCTGCCCTCCCCACCCCCCCTGGGGGCAGGTAGCAGCCCACCCCGGTCCCCTGCCTGCCTACCTGTGAAAGGCGTCTGCCGAGAGGTCCTGACTGCCGTGCGACAGGAGCTGGTCGTTCTCCAGGAGGCTCTTCCACTTGGAGATGATCTCGGTGCCGTAAGTGCAGTCCTGAGGGGAGGAGAGCAGCTGAGAGGCCCCTCTGGCAGCCCCCTCACCCCTGGACAAGCTCGCAGCCACGGCAGAGGCGGGGAAGACTTCCCCGACTACTCACTTTGAGGGGGTCCCACTCCTTGAAGTACTCCTTCATGAGCGGGTAGACGATGGCCACGGCCAGGTCCACGCGGTCGGACATGCGGTACTCCTCGTAGTACTTGTCCTGCAGGGTTTCGAAGACGCGGGCGCACTCGTCCAGAGTGAGCGGGTGGCTGCAGCCGGGCTGCATGCGCCGCTCGCACTCCTCCACCAGCTCCAGGACCTTGCTGAGGTTGGAGATGACCCGCTCCTCGTGGTCCAGCACCTCCGACATCTTCTCCAGCTCGTGCGACAGGTTCACCACCATGTCCCGCTCGTACTGCAGCTGCCGGTCGTTCTGGATGATCTCCTGCTCTGTGAGGTCGATGAGCAGCTGCAGGTTGTGCTCCAGCTCCGGCAGCGCAAAGCCCGGGGCCTTGGCCTCCTTGCCGGACAGCGGCAGCTGCTGGGACTGCGGCGGCAGCCCGTCGTCGGGGATGTTGTGCTTGTGGCTGATCTGGCTGTAGCTGTAGTAGACCTTCTGCTCCCGGCCCGTCATGTCTATGACCTTGGAGAGGGCAGAGCGACAGGTTAGCACGCGCCACTGCTGCCCGTGAAACAGACACAAGGCCGGGAAGACAGGCTGCGAGGGGAAAGGCGTCGAACCCGCTACTGAGCACAGCTGTGGGGGCGGAGGGCCGTGCCGCCCCGGCTGCGAGGGGAAGTGTGCAAAACGTAATCATTCAACGCTGCTCTGCCCCGAGGACTGTCCTGCACCCCTCACCTGAGCCCTTCCCAGTGTCAGAGCTTTAAAGACTGGCCTGTTCTTTACCTGGTGGTTGTGCTTCTGAGAATCTACCCTTAAAAATGAAACGAAGACACGGCTTTATGCACAGACCAGCCTGTCTACAAGCCCGGCCACACCAAGGCAGGGAAAGGTAAGGATCTAGCAATAAGGGGACCAGTCACAGCACAGCCGTCTCTGGACTGCGCGTGCAGCGAAGAGACGCCCACAGGAGTCGAACACCTCCCTGGCCGTGAGCTTCAGGCAGGCGGGTGTGCGGCTCACGCCGGGTGCCGTGAGGAGGGCCGGCACGGCAGGAACTGACCGACCGTGTGAGCACAGTGAAGGGAGCAGGCTGCTATCAAGCAAGAAAAGCAGGATTGGGGGGGAAAAAAGCCGGAGCCCGAAGGGGCCTCAGGAGCTGTCCGGGGCGGCCCTGGCTGCGGCATTCCTTTTGTTCCCAGCGCCCCGTCCAGGCCCACGTACCTTGACCTGCGAAAGCTCCTTCTGGGGAGCGGTGAGCTTCTTGCTGGTCCTGCCCTTGGCCTTCAGCTCCTCCACCGTCTTGTAGGAGTACTTGGGCTTCTTCTTGCTCCCACTGGGGTCCTTCCTCCACTGGCTCAGCTCCTTCTGAAACTCCTGAATGAGGGGTGCAGCCCGTCACACAAGCAGATGGGGGCTGAGACCAGCAGCAGACACTCACTGGCCGCTCCCTTAGACCGTCACAAGGTTATGCTAGGACTGTGCTTGTGTGACACCAAACCATCTAATGATACTTGGCACCCGATCCCCCTCGTACAAATAATGGGGTTCAGAAGGCAGGTGCACTGATTGGAAAGAGAAACAAAAATAAAGACATTTCCTGATCGGCAGGCACTGCTGGTTCTACGTCTGCCTCATGTAAAATGTAGACATACAGCACCAAGGATTTCCTAAGCACACAGACCCTGGTTCTAACTGAAGGTGCAGGTGAGCCCCTGGCCCCTCGGTTTCAGCAAAGGCCTCTCCCAGCAGGCTCTGCGGAGCTCCTGGAGGGAGGTCTCCAGGACAGGCGGAGCTTGGTCTGAGGGTCATGGAGTCCGGCCCCAGCAGTGGGTTTTGTGTTTGTCACTTGTTTTCCTCATGGTTAGTGTAAGACTTGTAGCCGGCAGGCGTGGCTCAGTGGTTGAGCATCAACCTATGAACCAGGAGGTCACAGTTTGATTCCCAGTCAGGGCACATGCCTGGGTTGGGGGCTCCATCCCCAGTGTGGGGTGTGCAGGAGGCAGCCGATCCTGTATGCCTGGCACCTGGTAGCTTCCAAGTCTGAGCCTCCTTCCTCAGTAAAAGGAGAGGGTCCTGCTTCCCCATAAACACAGAGGAGGAAAAAGTAACATGTCCATCCAGGGAGCTGGCCCCTTCTGTTGCTGAGGCAAAGCAATACCAGCTGACACAGGAGGCCCCGCTGCACATGGGCTGAGACCCTAGCACCTGAAGGGGCCTCCAGGCGGGCGGTGTGGGCCTCCCACCGCCACGCACGCCCCTCCCTCGCAGCGCTGTGAGCTCCATCCCACACGCCTCCCAAGCTCTCCCCACTGTCAGGCTCGGAGCTGCTCGGCCTCTGGCCTCCTAACTCCCTGCGGCTGAGGCCCGCTCTTCTGCCAGGTGTTACCTGAAATGTCTTCTTCCTGAGATGTCTTCCCTGACCCCCACTTATTACAAGTATGTGAAGCCCCCACCTCCCGGCCCCACCTTCTCCTCTACCTCGGCACTTAGCAGGTACTGCTCTTTCTAACCCTGCCGCAGAGGACTGTCCACAGGCGTCATGGCCACCCACCCTCCAGCCTGGCCTGTAACCTGGGCGATCACCTGAAGACGGACAGTGAATGATCGAACACACACAAAAATGACACAGGCCCCGCCCACCCACCCCTCCAGACTGCCGGTTACCTCTTCCGCTTCCTCTTCGGAGTCCACCACAGGGAAGTCTTGCAGGGACTGAGTGGTCCGCTCGGAGCCATACGCGCCCACAGCACCCTTTCCTTTTCTCTGTTTGGCTTCGATGGGCGTAATGATGCCTGGCAAGTTTCAGCAAAAGGAAAAGGGAGAGGCTTCGGATCACAGCACTTCTTGTCTCCGAACCCGCCGTTCAGGGAAATCACTAGCACGTGGCCCAGGAAGGAGAGCTTGTCCCTGTCCCCCAACCCGCCCATGTCCTGTGACTGGAACCTGAGCACGCTGAGCTGCCACAGACCAGCGCTGCGTGAGCCATTTAGTCCCCCACACAGACCTCGCTCCACCTGCATTCATTTCCCAGTGGATGCGAGGAAAGGAGAGCAATTCCTTTGTAACTGGGGACTCGGGCACACAATTCTCTGCTCACTCGGAAGCCTTCAGCAGGGAAAGGGCAGTAATTCAGATAAGCAGGGGGAGCTGCATTAGAGAGCCACCTATTTTACATTCAGACCGGCTGTGCTTCACTATAATGTGTGTAAGCCTTGGAATGAAATGTTCTAATAACAGAGTTTCTAGACAAGACACCAGCATTTCAATACAATTTCCCCTCACCCCAAACTCCCCCCCCCCCCCCCGCCTCCCACTTCCAGTCCCTGCTGTTGAAATCTCAATGAGAACACCCCCCCTCCTTCCTGGCCACCATCTCTATCTTCCCTTCGTGGGTTTCTCGTAAGCTAATGTTTCAACACATAACCCGGATTTAACTGTCACGTCACGTAGGGAGTGGAACACCAATGACAGAAGCTCTACTAACTCCAGGCGGCGAGGCCCCTGCAGAGGCTCCGCGCCCAGGGAAGGGTCTGCGGGAAGACGGCACCTGCGTGGGACGGTGGCCCCGGGACTGAGGAGGTGAGATGTGCGAGGGGAGCCGTGTCCCCAGCATGTGTCCGGGGCCGGGCGGGGGAAGGACAGGGCAGTGCTCCTGGGAGGAGGGAGCGCACGCAGTCTGCTCAGCCCAGCCTGCAGCTACATGGCGCTGGCTACTGAACAGCTACACGCAGTGCTTTACGGTTTCCTGGAGGACAAAGGCTGCCTCTGCAAAACGGAAATGCCTGCGAGCAGGGACTACTGCCTCTCGAGCTTTCAGGGCCCAGGAAAACCTTCGGAAACAAGCCAAACGGGGTTTGGGGTGGAGACTGCTTCAGGAGGCGGCCCTGGGCACTGTCCGGGCAGCCAGGGTTCAGCTGAACCAATCACTGCGGGCCGTTCTAGAACTGCAGGAGAGTGTCTCACTTCTCAATACTGGCAACAAATTCCTTTTTCCTTTTTTTAGAAAAAATGAGGCCAACAAGAAGCCTGTTTGCAGCCCATGAGCTTGCAGCCTGTTTCAGACCCTCCCCTCCTCCTGCTGAAACCAGTGTCTTATTTGAGTCTGAAAACGCAAGGCAGCGCAGGAGCACAATCTGTCTTGTGCTGGGCCAGGCCGAGGGGCTTAGAGACTTCCAAAGGAGCAGACACGCGCCCCTCCTCGGCCCCGGCTCCCCCCGCCAGAGCCCCCCCCAGGGCCCGTACCTTGCGCGTTCTTGCCGAGGCCCCTCCCAGGGACGTAGCCCATCTTCTGCAGCAGCTTCTGCCCAATCCCCTTCGTGTGTCTCTCCCAGCTGCCAAAATCCATGAACGACTTGGTTCCTCCGGCAAAGCCTTTCTGGCTGGGCTTAAAATTGCCCCCCTGCAAAGAAACAGCACAGCTCAGGTGATGGAGAAAGAAAAAGAGAAAAATCTAGCAAGCAAGCTCCACTGGTGGGAAGTGGCCTGGCAGTCAGAGCACCATGGAAGGTCACACAGACCACGTGTGTGTGTGTGTGTGTGTGTGTGTGTGTGTGTGTGTGTGTGTGTGTGTGTGTGAAGCTGGCCCCCACCTGCGAGGAGGTGCTCAGGCTGCAGTGACCTTCCGAGGATTACTAAGGTCACAGTCCTTCCACAAAGATGCTACCGTTCTTTTCCCCTAGCTGGTTAGGCTCAGTGGATAGAGCGTCAGACTGCAGACTGAAGGGTCTCGGGTTCGATTCTGGTCAAGGGCACATGCCCAGGTTGCAGGCTTGACCCCCAGTAGGGGGCGTGCAGGAGGCAATCAATGATTCTCTCGTCATTTATGTTTCTAACTCCCCCTCTCCCTTCCTCTCTGAAATCAATAAAAGTATATTTAGAAGAAGAAAAAAAAAGATATTACCGTTTTTAACTTCTTCGGCCCGAAATCCTTAGGAATTTCTTCCTGCTTAACAGGTTTCTCTTCATCGTCAGAATCTTCCAGCTCCGCCTCCTCGGCCGCGCCTTTCTTGAGCCCCGCGCTGATGAAGTTGACTGGCGCGGAGTAGTCTCGGGCCCTGCAGGCAAACACAGCACCCCGTGTGGGAATCCGAAATCAGTTACAAACTCGCATTATGTGAGCTGTTGATTAACGCCTATCTCCACCCACTGGGGTCTGGGCCTCTAGCACAGGGCCTACATGACTGCTCAATAAACACCGACCAGCGGTTAGCGCAGCGGAGGACAGCACTCCAGCCTCAAGAGGAAAATGGGCCTCCCTAGCTGATGTCCTAGCGAAGGGACCGGGAAGGCGAGGAGAGAAGTAGATTTAGTGGGGTAGCTCCCAAATCCCACTCTGTCTACCCCGACCCCTTCCCTAAAGCAAGAGGCAGCAGCCCCGTGTCAGCCGGTACCGTTTGCCTCCGAAGCTGGGCCTCTCTTCATCCGAGTCTCGCTCTGCCCACACTCCGTAGGTGGCCTCTTCCTTGGTCTGCCAGTGCCGCTGCCGGTTGGGGTTGAACTCATTCTGCAGATCCCAGTCAGTGATCTCAAAGTTCTCCCTCTCGTCGTCGTCGTCATCCATGTGGCCTTCCCCGTCCCGGTACAAGTGGGACAGTGACATGGCAGTCACTGAAGGAACAGACGAGAAAGGCGCGGTTGTGATCGGTTCTGAGAGCATCAAGAGAAGACTTGCTTGTGAGTTCCTCCTCCTGCCTACCTCCCGAACTCCCTGCAAACTCAAAGTCCATTCATCACCGTGACAACCTAGGCAAGCAGGCATTAAAATAGTACTTTAGGCCTTAGCCGGTGTGGCTCAGTGGATAGGCCTGCAGACGGAAGGGTCCCGGGTTCGATACCAGTCAAGGGCATGTACCTCGGATGCAGGCTTGATCCCTCGCTCTGGTCCCGGCATGTGTGGGAGGCCACCAATAAATGTCTCTCTCATCCATGTTTCTTTCTCTCTGTCTCTCCCCTCCCTTCCACTCTCTCCAAAAATCAATGGAAAATATCCTTGGGTGAGGATTAACCAAAAAACAAACTGGCCCTAGCCTGTTTGGCTCAGTGGATAGAGCATCAGCCTGGGGACTGAAGGGTCTCAGGTTCAATTCCGGTCAAGGACACATGCCCAGGTTGCTGGCTCGATCCCCAGTAGGGGACATGCAGGAGGCAGCCAGTCAATGATTCTCTCTCTTCATTGATGTTTCTAGCTCTCTGTCCCTCTCCCTTCCTCTCTGAAGTCAATAAAAATATATTTAAAAACACACACACAAAAACCAACCAACCATATTTTAGGAAGCAAGGGTACTAAGACAGGTGGAACAAAAGGCTAGTCCCAAGTCTGTGATTCTTTTTTTTTTCTTTATTTTATTGATTTTTCACAGAGAGAAAGGGAGAGGGATAGAGAGCCAGAAACATTGATGAGAGAGAAACATCGACCAGCTGCCTCCTGCACACCCCCCACCGGGGATGTGCCCGCAACCAATGCACATGCCCCTGACCGGAATCGAACCTGGGACCTTTCAGTCCGCAGACCGACGCTCTATCCACTGAGCCAAACCGGTTTCGGCAAGTCTGTGATTCTTAAGCATGTATTTCCTTGTCCTAGTCAATGTCATAAAACATTTCTCACAAAAATAACTCAGTTATTTCGTAAGTGACTGCCTCAGAAGGTGTGTAGACATCACCCCTACTCCGAATTACTTCTTCTGTTGTTGAGAAAGAGTTATATCTGAACCCTGGCAGTCCCAGGAAGTGATTTCTTTAGAATATGCTTTCTGAAACAAACTACTTGTTGAGACCCCAAGACTCAGTTTTCCTCCCCAAACACGAACCGACCTCTTCGGAGGAGCTGGAAGGCAGCTGCGAGTTGGAACACAAGCTTAACAGTCAAGCATCTCTGGACTGGAAGAGAACACTGTTCTTGGTAGTGGGGTGATGAGATTCAGCTGTCTCTCAAACGCATTAACCACCACACCCGCCTTAGGTGCCTGCAAGGCACAGCCCATGCGAAGCTACTTGAAAAACACTGCCCTCCGGGTAAGCGCTCAAGAGCAGCAGCTGTTCCTGGGATCCCACGATTGCCATTGTTCTCATTAGATTCGGGAGTGAGCCTAACAAGGATTGGGAAATCAGGCTGCCCGAGTTCAAATCCCCACTCTCCCAGACACACTTCCCAGCGCGGGGCGCCAGGCAGTCAACAGGGAGTCCATGACCCCAGGCAGCGCCCAGCAGCCTCGCTCCCTTAGGTAGCTTCCCCTGCTCCTTGGGTAGATTCCCTGGCGCACGGGTTGGGCGCGCCTGCATCCGACCCACCGCGTGCAAAAAGAGGACAATGTTCCGCGGGGTCCCGGGGACGTGGGCACCGGGCGTGGTAACGATCGCAGGGTTGTCACGCGTGAACAGCGCTCGGCCCCGGCTAGCACTTGCTTCGGGCCGACCAGCTAACGTCAGCCTCGAGGCGCTTCACCAGGTCGGTGCGGGCGGCTCCGCGCGCCGGGTAAGAAATGGAGGCTGAGAAGCTACCCGGCCTTTCCTAAGCCCCAACCCGGGCAGGCCCTGCAGCAGGGGGGCCCGAAGCCGAGGCGCGGGCGTCTCTCCCCGCAGTCCCGGCCGCGCGGTGCGCCTTCGGTCCCCAAGCCGACCCCGCGGTGACCGGAGCGCCCGCCCCTCTCGGCCTCGGCCGAGCCTCTGCGAAACGGAAGCGGGGCCGAGGCCGCCTCCCTCCCGGGCACTGGCACCCGCTCCCCTGGGGCGGCGTCCCCGTCCCTTCCGCCCCCAGCCCGGCTCACCTCGTGCGAACTCAGCGTCCCAAACACAACCGCCCCCTGCGAGCGAGAAGCGCGCAATTCAGGAAGTCGGTGCCCGGAACCCGGAAGTGCAGGGACCGGCGCGCCGACAATGACGTCATAGCGGAAACGGCGCGCTGGTTGCCATGGCAGCAAGAAAGCCTGGAGCGGCTGTGGCTCGGAGCGGCAGGGCCGAGATGCTAGAGAGCAGACGCAGGTTCTCAGGGTCCCACGTGGCTGGGGCGGGGGCCGATGTCCCGGCCAGGTCACCCCGCTGCCGCGCCTGCCGCGGGGCGACGCCCAGCCTGTTTTGAATGGGGTGGACGTCGCCGAGCCTCCTCGCTGGCTCCTCTGCCCGCCTCGAATTCTAAATCGGTAAAACGGGGAGACAGAACTCGTTCACAGGAGAGTGGTGAGGAATTGTGAGACATCACGGGGGCCGGGACCGGCCCTCGTGTGGGAACAATGAAAGGCAAGACCGTATCCTGGCCCTAGCCGGTGTGGTTCAATGGATAGAGCGTCGGCCTGTGGACTGAAGGGTCCCACGTTCGATTCCCGTCAAGGGCACATGCCCCTCGGTCCCCAGTAGGGGGCGTGCAGGAGGCAGCCAATCAATGATTCTCTCTCATCATTGATGTTTCTATTTCTCTCTCCCTCTCCCTTCCTCTCTGAAATCAATAAAAATGTATTTTTTTAAAAAAGCATGCAGGCTCTGATTCGAGTGCGCATCAGGAATAGGACAAATCGCAATCACATACCACTTGGTAGGATGCCTTGAGAACATTGCAGCTTCGCTCCTGACAAAAATATATAATCTGAACCAAATCACGAGTATACACCAGACAAACCCAAATAAAGGGCATTTTACAAAAAAAAAAACTTGCTTGTAATCTTCAAAAGTGCCAAGGTCGTGTAAATGACAGACCCTGTAACTGTTCCATACTGAGAAACATGGCAATTAAATGCAATACATGATTCTGAACTGGATCTTCCCATTATAAAAAAATTTATTGGGTGCTGTTCTCATATTTGTCCACAAGAGGGGGCACTATTGTAACCCTGCCCAGCCCGGCAAGAGCCTTTTAGGTCTCTCAATAGGGGTTTCTTTTCAGACTCGCAGAATTCATTTCTAGGGTGCTGTTCTCAGAATGTCCACAAGACGGCACTATTGCAACCCTTCTCTGCAGGGTTAATGCCCTAACACCGTGGGTCGGCAAACTGCGGCTCTTTGGCCCCTTGAGTGTGGCTCTTCCACAAAATACCACGGCCTGGGAGAGTCTATTCTGAAGAAGTGGCGTTAGAAGAAGTTTAAGTTTAAAAAATTTGGCTCTCAAAAGAAATGTCGATCGTTGTGCTGTTGATATTTGGCTCTGTTGACTAATGAGTTTGCCAACCACTGCCCTAATACTTCCGTATTTCCAACGAAGACATTCTCCAATGTAACTGCAAAACCACCACCAAAATCAGGAAATCAACACTGACACATCACTGCCATGGACACCTGAGACTCTATTTGAATTTTGCCAGTTGTCCCAATACATTTTTTTCTTTTTTGAGAACAGCACACTAGTAAGGAGAGGGTTGCAATAGTGCCGTCTTGTGGACATGCTGAGAACAGCACCCTAGTCATGAATTCTGCGAGTCGGAAAAGAAAACGCTGTTGAGAGACCTAGAGGGCTCTGACCCTGCAGGGAAGTCACAATGGTGCCCTCTTGTGGACATCCTGAGAACAGCATCCAATAAATTTTTTTTTTTTACAGCAGACCCAGTTCAGAATCATGTGTTGCATTTAATCGCCATATCTCTTTAGTCTCCTTCACTATGGAACAGTTCCAGGTCTCTGACTTACACGATCTAATTTCATGATTGAGAGAAAAAAACTTCTCTCTATGCATTTAGAATTTTTTAAATGGAGTTTCTGGAGTAAACCTTCAAGCATCCCAATCTCCATTTTTCTGCTTCCTAGGTTTGGGACGGGGTCAGGTTGCTTCACCTCTCAGTATCTCAGTTTTCTCACCTGTAAAATGGGGACAATGTCAGCACTGCTCTAAAAGGGTTGTTTCCAGGACACAAAATGGGGGGGGGGAGCTAATTGAGGCATATAAAGCTCTTAGAGTAGTAAGTGCTTTGTACATGGTTGTGGTTCTTTTAATTTAAAAGACCCAATTTCATACCTTCACATGGAAGGCTCCTCGGCCTTAAAGGTGGGTAGTTTTGCAGGATTTCTGGGTTCAAGAAGTTTCGATTCAAGATCCCATACCCACCCTGGCCTCTAGTCACTGCCCAGAGAAACCCTTGCTTTGGGACTCAAGGACACCCAGGCCCGTGTTTAGATTCCCAATGAGGTACTCAGACTTGAGCCTTCCCAGGAGGGGTTGCCAAGCAACAAGGCTCCTCTGCGGGAGCTGGGCAGGGCCTTCCGACGCTCATCTGTCCGTCCCTCCCTTTTCACAGACGAGGTGATGGAGGAGCCATCCCACAGGAAGTAGCTGGGGCTACACAGAGTCTAAGCACAGAGCCGGTTCTAGGACCCAGGCGGTCAGACTTCCAGGCCAGTGCTGGCTCGGCGAGTCCCTGCATGGGGCCCCACACCATTTCTGTCCACTTGTTGGAGCCAGTACTTCTGGAGTGAGCCCTGTCTGCTCGGGGTCACAGAGACAAGCCCCTGCATACGTCATCTCTTCAATTCCCCAACCTTCCCAGGGGGTTTCTGCAGCCACCCGGGCCCCCACACCCGATCCCCCCTTTAGCAGCCTGTGCCACGCTGTGCTGATCCCATTCTGCCTTTGAAAGATTTGGGGGGGAAATCCTTGCTCAGTTACAACTTGAAATAGGTTGATACCATAGAAACAACTCGCAAGTGGCATTTCAAAGCTGATTTATTTAAAGTCTAGCACAAGTGCCTTTTCTAGGACAGTGACATTACACAGTTGCACACGGCTTAGTGTTTTGAATCTTGTCACAAAAATATATATCGGGCTGGAACTGAAAATCCAGATCAGCTGGGTTAGCGCATTTGCTTTCTTTAAATGTTTCATACAGATGGTTTCCACCCTTTCATGAACTTGTGAACACCATCCTCAGATAGCAACCTGGGACAGAACATTCTGCAGGCCCGAGGCAGGATCTGAAGGCAAGCACCCTCAAAGCCCACGGTGAGATGAGGAACCCTGGCCGTCATCATCCATTCATTCACTCACTCACTCATTCATTGGGCCACTCATTAACAAACATTTATGAGCCCCATGTATCGTCGATTGCAGTGTTAACAGTTACCTTCAGGCTGAGCAGCTGGAAACTGCAGGAAATGTGATGTTTCTTTTTTCTTTTCTTTTCTTTAAAAATATATTTTATTGATTTTTTTTACAGAGAGGAAGGGAAAGGGACAGAGAGAAACATTGATGAGACAGAAACATGGATCAGCTGCCTCCTGCACACCTCCCACTGGGGATGTGCATGCAACCAAGGCACATGCCCCTGACCGGAATTGAACCTGGGACCCTTCAGTCCGCAGGCTGATGCTCCATCCACCGAGCCAAACCGGTTAGGGCTGGTCTCAGTTTATTTGGGGAGGAATTCAAGTGTGGCCCAGCTGCTTGCTGTGACATGGGGTCCCCCTTGGGACCACACTCCTGAGTGGATTCGCTCGCATGGCTGGCCGGCTGGTGCTGGCTGTGGGCAGGAGGCCCGAGGTCCCTGCCCCGTGAACCTCTGTGTCCAGTGCTGAGTGTCCTCGGGATGGTGACCGGCCTTCCCGAGAGAGAGCTGAGTCGAGATAACAAGGCCGAAGCCGCGTGGTGTTTATGATCTCGCCTTGGGGGTCACACACTGGCGGTTCCCCAATATCCGGCCCCAGGGAGGGCTGTCAGCCAGATGGAGCAAATAAAAATACAGGATGCCCAGTTCCACTTGAATTTCAGACAAACGACACATAGGATTTCAGTGTGTGTCCCATGGAATACTTACTGTTTTATCTGAAACCCAAGTTTAGCCACCGTCTTGTATTAATCTGGAACCCTACCTTAGTCGGTGTGGAAGGGGACATCGCACCAAAGGGCGTGACTACCGGGGGTGGGGACCTCTGGGGCCCCCCTCAGGAGTTGGCTCCCACCCCCTCCATCCGCCAGGCACGATGAGGGGGTAAAGGGTGAGCAATGAACCATGATGGTTCCCAGCCTCACTCAGTTTACGGTCTAAGACCAACACGAATCCAGTCCCCAGGCTGACAGATGCAAAGCCTTGACTGGTGAAGGGCTTCCGAAGGAGCCCCCGGAGCTCTGACGGTGTGGGTCCCCCTGGGAACGCCGTCCTTGTGTTTTGTAGATGGAGCTCGTACACGTGACTGTGTGTGTGTGTGTGTGTGTGTGTGTGTGTGTGTGTGTGTGTGTCTGTGTGTGTGTGTGTGTGTGTGTGTGTGTGTGTGTCTGTGTGTGTGTGTGTGTGTCTATGTGTGTGTGTGTGTGTGTGTGTGTGTGTGTGTGTGTGTGTGTGTGTGTGTGTGTGTGTGTGTGTGTGTGTGTGTGTGTGTGTGTGTGTGTGTGTGTGTGTGTGTGTGTGTGTGTGTCTGTGTCTCTGTGTGTGTGTGTGTGTGTGTGTGTCTGTGTCTCTGTGTGTGTGTGTGTGTCTGTGTGTGTGTGTCTGTGTGTGTCTGTGTGTGTCTCTGTGTGTGTCTGTGTGTGTGTGTGTGTGTCTGTGTGTGTGTGTGTGTGTGTGTGTCTCTGTGTGTGTATCTGTGTGTGTGTATGTCTGTGTGTGTGTGCCTGTGTGTGTCTGTGTGTGTGTGCCTGTGTGTGTCTATGTGTGTGTGTCTGTGTGTGTGTGTCTGTGTGTGTGTCTGTGTGTGTGTGTGTGTGTGTGTGTGTGTGTGTGTGTGTGTGTGTGTGTGTGTGTGTGTGTGTGTGTGTGTGTGTGTGTGTGTGTGTGTGCCTGTGTGTGTCTATGTGTGTGTGTGTGTGTGTGTGTGTGTGTGTGTGTGTGTGTGTGTGTGTGTGTGTGTGTGTGTGTGTGTGTGTGTGTGTGTGTGTGTGTGTGTGTCTGTGTGTGTCTGTGTGTGTGTGTGTGTGTGTGTGTGTGTGTGTGTCTGTGTGTGTGTGTATGTGGGGGGGGGGCCGGGTATGGAAGGCTCGGCCACTAAAAGAGGAAAACAAACCCCTGAAAATGCACACGAGTCAATAAACGGTGAAGACGGAGTCAGGCTGCGTGGGGCGGCTCCTGGGAGGCTCCCGCCAGCCCCAGACAGGTGACCGCCAAGCACCCCATCAGCGAAGGCACGCGGGCGGGGACGGGCCGCAGTCCCAGCCGAAGGCCGGAGCCGCCCTGCTCGCTCAGCTGCTCCCAGGACTGAGGTTTCACAATCAGTGGTGCGAGGCCACTCCGCTCGGGGTGGTGCGATTTGCAGGAAAAATGGGGGACAGCGAAGGAGGCGCATGCGTCCCGCCTCCGGGTGATGCCGACGGGAGCTTCCTGCGCACAATGCCGGCCACGGCCCGGCCGACTGCGGTCCCCGCTCCCGGGGGCCCACGGCTCTGCCCATCGGCCCGGCTGACCACCGGGAGCGTTAACTTCCCCGCTTCACAGATGGAGAAGGGGTGGCGGGGCCACTGGCCCGGCCCCAACATCCCCTTCCTCCCTTCCGCCGCTCCCTCACCATCTTTCCTGCAGAACCGTCCGAGCCCGGCGATCCTCTGCACTCGGGGCCGAGCAGGGAAGGGGTCACCCCGCAGGCGTGGCGAGCTCGCACCCGCGCACGCCGGAGGCAGGCCGGCCGAGAAGCCCCAGAATATTCCTTCTAAAGGGGGGTCTCTGAACACGGGGCTCGGGGCGCTCCAGGCGGATGGCTGTGCTCACAGGTGACCGGACAGGGGCCGGGCTCACGCTGAGACGAGGCAGCAGCGAGCACAGCGTGGCCGGGCCCTCCGCCCCGCCCCGCCCGGGGCCTTGGCTGGTTTGGATCCGCACCCTTCGGCCGCAGTAAACCGTCAACGTGAGACTAATGGGTTTTCTGAGTTCTGAGAGTCCTTCCAGCAAATCACCAGACCGCGGGGCACGCGGGGACCCCAGACTCAGGGTGGGCTGTGCCTGACCATTCTCCGGCCTTCGCTCACCCGAGCCGGGCCCTCCTGAGTAAGGCACAGACAAACGTCCCTGGTCACTTTATTCAAACAATGTACCTATTTTCTGCGTCAATTTAAGAACTGGGGAGGAATCAGAGAAAGCCTCATATATTAAATTTTTAAATAGATTCTTTGAATTCAAAAATAGGGTCCTGGGGAGGCACGGGGGTGGCCTGGTCCCAGCCAACACCGCCCAGGCGCCCCGCACAGGAGGGAGGCGGCCAGGCCACTTCGTAGAAAAAGTTCTCGCGGGAAAAATATAAAAACCAAGTCTCCGAAGCGGGACCGTGTCCGCACTCGCCGTCCTCCCTCCCGGAGGGTCCGAAGGCAGCGTGCTTCAAGGAACGTTCTCGATGACCCGGGCTTTGCAAACACATGCAAACACACCCCTCGGTAGCAGTCCCGTCTGCCGGTTAATAGCAAGCAATATGCTTGGATTAGAGTCCGATTTCCACTGGAGGCGGCTTCTCCCCTCCCGGCGGCAGCCGCTGGCGGGGACCTGGAGGCAGGAGCAGCCGTGAGCCCAGGTCCTCCCTGTGCGTGAGACCGCAGAACGAGATGGGAGGCTCTCCCCGCATCGCAGCCTGCACCCCGGCCTCAGGCACCCTTTCCTCACGTATGAAGAGCCAACAGCAGTGACTGTTGGGGGCGGGGGGAGGATCAGCATTGAGTCCAGGCCAACCCCGAGCCAGGAAGGAGCTGGCGCCCTGGTCTGCGGGGCCTCGTTTAAACAGAGAAGCGCAGCGCAGAGCATCCGGCTTTGGGGAGGGGGCGGGCGGGAGGGGGTTGCGGGACGGCCAGGATTCTATGATAAACGGATAAACGGGTAGGAGCGGGGCAGGGCAGGCAGAGAAAGAGAGAAACAGGGGACCTGTGTTCCCTTGAGTGAGGTTCTTTTCTCTGGGATTAAGCAGACTCCGGGGTCTGAGCACGATTTAGGGTGGGGACCCTGAGAGTGACGGGCCAGGGTGTCTCCAGCCTGGCACGTGGGTGTAAAGTGTATTTTTTTTTTAATGAAAAAATATGCTGATGATTAAAAAATAAGATGAGACTAAAAATAGAGTCTGGGCTAGAAGCTGTTTCCGTTTAAGAAACACGGGGAGATACCCAGGCAAGTTCCTCCTCGCGTTTCCCTGACCGGGTCAGAGAGGCGGGGACGCCGGAAGCTCCCTCCCTGCTGGGTTCTCTACTCCACGCCCAGGGCCATGGCGAGGCCCAGCACCCCCGGTCAGCTATCTGGCAGGTGGACCGTGACGAAAGCCCATTCTCCAGATGTGGAAAACGGAGGCTGAGAGGAGTCAAACGTGAAGCGAGTCCTTAAATCTTTGACTTAAGTTCAAACCCAAGTTTGCAGCCCATTCCGCTGCCCGTCAGCAAACACAGACGGGTAAACACTCACTTTCGATAAAAGCAAACTGGGGATGTCTTTGAGGGGGGGGGGGTCTGCCCTCTGTGGCTGTCTGCCTTGGGCAAGGCAAGTCCTTCTGTGGGGCCTGGTTTCTCTTCCGTAAAATGGGACGATGCACCTGCCTCCCAGGGCCGCTGAGGGTTAGTGAGTAACGGGAGCCCTCGGCCCAGGCGGTGGGGTTATCCTTAGACCAGACCTGCCTGTGGGAACTGTGAGAACCTTCGCTGCTCTGGGCCAAACCTGATGTGTTAACAGAATCCGGCCTGGCAGGCGGCATTCCACGCCGGGATGATCCCAGGATCCCCCATCACTGGTCCTGGGGCCCCTCCCTAAAGCCAGACGAACCTTCCTCTGGCTGGCTCAAAACGGAGCCCTGCCCAGCCTGCCCAGAGCAGGAGACTAAGCCTTGATTCTATAAATAGCTCCCTGGCCGGTCACCATGGAAACCGCCCAGAGGGGTGGGTCAGCCCACCTTGGGGGACACTCCTCCCCAGGGAGGCTCTGGAAGGACCAGCTTTTCAGAAAAGTGGCTCCTGGGCTCGGAAGCGCGGAGTGCCTGCGAGGTCGGGGCCTACCTGGAAATCACGAGCTTCCCACGGGGGAGGCGGTGCTGTTCTGGTTCACCTGCGGGAAGACACGGGAAGTCACGGTCTGGCATGCACACTCACCCATCATATATTTCCTGCACCCCTACTATGTGCTAGGTGCTGGGAAACGTGAGCCTGACAGACCAGGCCTGTTCTCATGTAGCTCATATTCTAGGGGGAGGGGCTGAAGCACCCACACAGGCAAGATGCTGCCCACGCCCAGCAACGCCCAGCAACGCCCAGCCACACACGGGCTGCCTGGAGAGACGGCGGCGGGGCTGCTTCGCCCGGTGGGAGGGCCGATAGGGGGTGGCCGCGGTGCGATGAAGAGCCAACATCTGGCCTTTGACCTGCGCCTGGCACACAGCTCCCAAAACCCGCGGCGGCTCCAGTATGCTAATGAGGTGGCCGGTGGCCAGGGGCCCACAGAGCTTCAGGATGGGGGGCTGCGCCAGAGGACCAAGGCATGATTAGACGTGTGGGACTCTCAGCACCACACCCCCGACCTTAGTAATCACTGGCCTGTGACGCAGTCATCATGCCCACTTCATGACACTGCCCAGAACTCCCAGCTTCCGGCGGGGAGGGAGTGCACCCCAAGAGGCCTCGGAGCTCTGCCCCCTCTACCCCCTGCTGGCGCCTCCTCCACGTGGCTGTTCCTAAACTGCATCCTTCATAACCCGAGGAGGGGGCGTCGCGGGAAACCCCCAAATTGTGGGTGTCCTGGGCACCCCCTTGCGGCGGGCGCCTGGCGGGGCGGTCCGCTGGGACTGTGCCTCCACCTGCAGGGGTAGCTCCGGGAGTCTGTGCCAGGGCTGAACCGAGCGCCAGCTGGTGTCCAGAGAACCAGAGGACTGGCTGCCAGTCGGACTGCACTCCACAGCCACAACCTAGAAGGTGAAGGGAGTCCCGCCACGCGGAGGTCAGAGGTCGGGTGGGAAAGCATCCTGCTGCGGAGCCCTGGAGGGTTTAGGGTTAGGGGTAGGGTTTAGGGTTTAGGGTTTGGGGTTTAGGGTTTAGGGGTTAGGGCTAGAGCTAGGGGTTAGGACTAGGGCTAGGGTCAGGGGGTTAGGGCTAGAGGGTTAGGGTCAGGGTTAGGGTCAGGGCCAGGGCCAGGGCTAGGGTTTAGGGCAGTGATGGCGAACCTATGACACACGTGTCAGCACTGACACGCGTAGCCATTTCTGATGACACGCAGCCGCTGAGGCTGCCGCATGCCGAGGATGAAACATTTATGTTATTTAAACTATAAATACCGTGAAATAATGTTTTTTCCTCGAAGTGACACACTACCCAAGTTATGCTCAGTATTTTGGCGAAGTTTGACACACCAAGCTCAAAAGGTTGCCCATCATTGGTTTAGGGTAATGGGTAGAGATAGGGGTAGGGCTAAGGTTTAGGGTTCAGGGCTAGAGTTTACGGTTTAGGATTAGGGTATAGGGGTTAGGATCAGGGTAAGAGGGGTAGAGTGAGGGTTATAGGGTGAGGGTTAGAAGGTGAGGGTGAGGATCAGGATGAGGGTGAGGATCTGTGAGGTTCAGGTGAGAGTGAGGGAGGGGGTGTGGGTTGGGGCTAGGGTCAGGGTCAGGGTCACAGTTTAAGGTTAGGATCAGGGTCAGGGTCAGGATCAGGGTTTAGGGTCAGGGTCAGGGTTTAAGGTTAGGGTGAGGGTTTGAGGGTGAGGCTGAGGGTTTTAGGGTTAGGGTTAGAATGAGGGTGAGGGTTGGCTTAGGGCGAGGGCGAGGGCAAGGGCCAGGGCTGGGGCTGGGGTTTAGGGTATAGGGTTTAGGATTTAGGATTTAGGGTTAGGGTTTAGGTTAGGGTTAGAGTGTTAGGGTTAGAGGGTTAGGGGGTGATGGGTTTAGAGTGATGGGCAAGGGCAGGGCCTGGGCCTGGGGTTTAGGGTATAGGGTATAGTGTTTAGGGTTAGGGTTAGATGGTTAGGGTTTTGGGGTGATGGGATTAGGTTGATCAGTTTTCATGTTGACGAGATTAAGTTGATTGGTTTATGTTGACGAGATTAGGGTTGGGGTCTGAGGTCTGGGGTCAGGGGCAGGGCCAGGGCCAAGGCCAGGGCCAGGGCCAGCGGCTAGGGGTTTAGGGGTTTAGGGGTTAGGGGCTAGAGTCAGGGTCATGGTCAGGGTCAGGGTTTAAGTTAGGGTGAGGGTTTGAGGGTGAGAGTGAGGGTTTTAAGGGTAGGGTAAGGATGAGGGTTTAAGGGGGAGGGTGAAGGTAAGGGTGAGAGTGAGGGTGAGGGTTGGCTTAGGGCGAAGACGGGGGCTGGGGCTGTGGATTAGGGTTTAGGGTTAGGGTTTAGGGTTAAGGTTAGGGTTATGGGGTGATGGGATTAGGTTGATGGTTTAGGGTGAGGGTTGACGTCTAGGGTTAAGGGCTAGGGCTAGGGCCAGGGCCAGAACCAGGGCCAGGACCATGGACAGGGCCAAGGCCAAGGCTAGGGGCTAGGGGTTTAGGGGTGAGGGGCTAGGGTCAGGGTCAGAGTTCAAGGTTAGGGTCAGGGTCAGGGTCAGGATCAGGGTTTAGGGTCAGGTTCAGGGTCAGGGTTTAAGGTTAGGATGAGGGTTTGAAGGTGAGGATGAGGATGAGGGTTGGCTTAGGGCGAGGGCAATGGTGGGGCCTGGGCCTGGGGTTTAGGGTATAGGGTATAGTGTTTAGGGTTAGGGTTCTGGGGTGATGGGATTAGGTTGATTGGTTTTCATGTTGACGAGATTAAGTTGATCAATTTATGTTGACGAGATTAAGTTGACCGGTTTATGTTGACGAGATTACGTTGATCAGTTCTGATTAAGTTGATCAGGTTATCTTGACGAGATTAAGTTGATCAGTTCTGATTAAGTTGATCAGTTTATCTTGATGAGATTAAGTTGACCAACGTAATCTCGTCAACATAATCTCGTCAAGATAAACCTATCAACGTAATCTCGTCAACATAAAACAGATCAACGTAATCTCGTCAAGATAAACCTATCAACGTAATCTCATCAACATAAAACAGATCAACGTAATCTCGTCAACATAAACTGATCAGCTTAATCTTATCAACATGAAAACCAATCAACCTAATCCCATCACCCCAGAACCCTAACCCTAAACACTATACCCTATACCCTAAACCCCAGGCCCAGGCCCCACCATTGCCCTCGCCCTAAGCCAACCCTCATCCTCATCCTCACCTTCAAACCCTCACCCTAACCTTAAACCCTGACCCTGAACCTGACCCTAAACCCTGATCCTGACCCTGACCCTGACCCTAACCTTGAACTCTGACCCTGACCCTAGCCCCTCACCCCTAAACCCCTAGCCCCTAGCCCTGGCCCTGGCCCGGGCCCTAGCCCTAGCACTAAACCCTAGACGTCAACCCTCACCCTAAACCCATCAACCTAATCCCATCACCCCATAACCCTAACCTTAACCCTAAACCCTAACCCTAACCCCTAATCCACAGCCCCAGCCCTCGCCTTCGCCCTAAGCCAACCCTCACCCTCACTCTCACCCTTACCTTCACCCTCCTCCTTAAACCCTTATCCTAACCCTACCCTTAAAACCCTCACTCTCACCCTCAAACCCTCACCCTAACCTTAAACCCTGACCCTGACCCTGACTCTAGCCCCTAACCCCTAAACCCCTAAACCCCTAGCCGCTGGCCCTGGCCCTGACCCCAGACCTCAGACCCCAACCCTAATCTCGTCAACATAAACCAATCAACGTAATCTCGTCAAAATAAACCGATCAACGTAATCTCATCAACATAAACTGATCAACTTAATCTCGTCAACATAAACCGATCAATGTAATCTCGTCAACATAAACTGATCAACGTGATCTCGTCAACATAAACCGATCAAACGTAATCTTGTCAACATGAAAACCAATCAACCTAATCCCATCACCCCAGAACCCTAACCCTAAACACTATACCCTATACCCTAAACCCCAGGCCCAGGCCCCACCATTGTCCTCGCCCTAAGCCAACCCTCATCCTCATCCTCACCTTCAAACCCTCACCCTAACCTTAAACCCTGACCCTGAACCTGACCCTAAACCCTGATCCTGACCCTGACCCTGACCCTAACCTTGAACTCTGACCCTGACCCTAGCCCCTCACCCCTAAACCCCTAGCCCCTAGCCCTGGCCCTGGTTCTGGCCCTGGCCCTAGCCCTAGCCCTTAACCCTAGACGTCAACCCTCACCCTAAACCATCAACCTAATCCCATCACCCCATAACCCTAACCTTAACCCTAAACCCTAACCCTAACCCCTAATCCACAGCCCCAGCCCCCGCCTTCGCCCTAAGCCAACCCTCACCCTCACTCTCACCCTTACCTTCACCCTCCTCCTTAAACCCTTATCCTAACCCTACCCTTAAAACCCTCACTCTCACCCTCAAACCCTCACCCTAACCTTAAACCCTGACCCTGACCCTGACTCTAGCCCCTAACCCCTGAACCTCTAAACCCCTAAACCCCTAAACCCCTAGCCGCTGGCCCTGGCCCTGCCCCTGACCCCAGACCTCAGACCCCAACCCTAATCTTGTCAACATAAACCGATCAACTTAATCTCGTCAAGATAAAACCAATCAACGTGATCTCGTCAACATAAACTGATCAATTTAATCTCGTCAAGATAAAATGATCAATGTAATCTCGTCAACATAAACCGATCAACGTGATCTCGTCAACATAAATCGAACAACTTGATCCCGTCAACATAAACCGATCAACGTAATCTTGTCAACATAAACCGGTCAACTTAATCTCGTCAACATAAATTGATCAACTTAATCTCGTCAACATGAAAACCAATCAACCTAATCCCATCACCCCAGAACCCTAACCCTAAACACTATACCCTATACCCTAAACCCCAGGCCCAGGCCCCACCATTGCCCTCGCCCTAAGCCAACCCTCATCCTCATCCTCACCTTCAAACCCTCACCCTAACCTTAAACCCTGTCCATGGCCCTGGCCCTGGCTCTGGCCCTGGCCCTAGCCCTATCCCTAAACCCTAGACCCCAACCCCAACCCTAAACCCATCAACCCAATCCCATCAACATAAACCCATCAACCTAATCCCATCACCCCACAACCCTAAACCCTAACCCAAAACCCTAACCCCTATACCCTAAACCCTAATCCACAGCCCCAGCCCCCCCTTCGTCCTAAGCCAACCCTCACCCTCACTCTCACCCTTACCTTCACCCTCCCCCTTAAACCCTCATCCTAACCCTACCCTTAAAACCCTCACTCTCACCCTCAAACCCTTACCCTAACCTTAAGTCCTGACCCTGACCATGACACTGACTCTAGCCCCTAACCCCTAAACCCCTAAACCCCTAGCCCCTGGCCCTGGCCATGGCCCTGCTTCTGCCCGTGGCCCTGGCCTTTACCCCTAGACCCCATACCCCAACCCCACCCTTAATCCCATCAACATAAACCGATCAACATAAACTGATCAACGGGTTGGGGTCTGGTGTCTAGGTTTTAGGGTGTAAGGCCAGAGCCAGGGGCTACGGGTTTAGGGTTTAGGGGTTAGGGGTTAGGAGCTAGGGTCAGGGTCAGAGTTCAAGGTTAGGGTCAGGGTCAGGGTCAGGATCAGGGTTTAGGGTCAGGTTCAGGGTCAGGGTTTAAGGTTAGGGTGAGGGTTTGAAGGTGAGGTTGAGGGTTTTAGGGTTAGGGTTAAGATGAGGGTTTTAGGGTTAGGTTGAGGGTGAGGGTTGGGTTAGGGTGAGGGTGAGGGTTGGCTTAGGGCGAGGGCATAGGGCGGGGCATAGGGTCTGGCATTTAGGGAGTTTAGGGTTTAGGGTTTTAGGGTTTAGGGTTAGAGGGTTAGGGGTTATGGGGTTTAGGATTATGTTGATCGGCCTTTATGTTTAGGGGATTATGTTGATCGGTTTATGTTGTTGGGGTTAGATGGTTAGGGTGTCTGGGGTCTAGGGTGTAGGGTTTAGGGCCAGTTTTCATGCTAGGGGTTTAGGGGTTTATTGGTTTTATGTTGACAGGGTCAGGGTTGGGGTTGAGGTTGGGGGTGAGGGTTTGAGGGTGAGGGTGAGGATTTTAAGGCCAGGGTTAGGATGAGGGGTTTAGGGTTAGGGTGAGGGTAGGGGCTAGAGTCAGGGTCAGGGTTGGCTTAGGGCGAAGGCGAGGGCGGGGGCTGGGTTTAGAGTTTAGGGTATAGGGTTTAGGGTTTTGGGTTAGGGTTTAGGGTTAGTGTTTAGGGTTAATTTTAGGGTTAGAGGGTTAGGGTTATGGGGTGATGGAATTAGTTCGAGTGAGGGTTTAGTTGATGAGATTAGGTTGAATCGGTTTATGTTGGCTGTGGATTAGGGTTTAGGGTTTAGGTTGATGGGTTAAGGTTAGGGTTATGGGGTGATGGGATTAGGTTGATGGTTTAGGGTTAGGGTTTACGGGGTTAGGGGTTAGGGCTAGGGCCAGGGCCAGGGCCAGGGCCAAGGACCAGGGCTAGGGGCAAGGGGCTAGGGGCTAGGGGTTTAGGGGTTATGGGGTGTTAGGGGCTAGGGTCAGGGTCAGAGTTCAAGGTTAGAATCAGGGTCAGGGGGTTAGGGTCAGGATCAGGGTTTAGGGTAGCAGGTTCAGGGTCAGGGTTTAGGGTTAGGGTGAGGGTTTGAAGGGTGAGGATGAGGATGAGGGTTGGCTTAGGGGCTTAGGGCGAGGGCAATGGTGGGGCCTGGGCCTGGGGGGTTTAGGGTATAGGGTATAGTGTTTAGGGTTAGGGTTCTGGGGTGATGGGATTAGGTTGATTGGTTTTCATGTTGACGAGATTAAGTTGATCAATTTATGTTGACGAGATTAAGTTGACCGGTTTATGTTGACGAGATTACGTTGATCAGTTCTGATTAAGTTGATCAGGTTATCTTGACGAGATTAAGTTGATCAGTTCTGATTAAGTTGATCAGTTTATCTTGATGAGATTAAGTTGATCAACGTAATCTCGTCAACATAATCTTGTCAAGATAAACCTATCAACGTAATCTCGTCAACATAAAACAGATCAACGTAATCTCGTCAAGATAAACCTATCAACGTAATCTCGTCAACATAAAACAGATCAACGTAATCTCGTCAAGATAAACCGGTCAACGTAATCTTGTCAACATAAACTGATCCAATCAACCTAATCCCATCACCCCATAACCCTAACCCTAAACACTAAACCCTACCCTACCCCTAAACCCATCCCCAGGCCCCCCCATTGCCCTCGCCCTAAGCCAACCCTCATCCTCATCCTCACCTTCAAACCCTCACCCTAACCTTAAACCTTGACCCTGAACCTGACCCTAAACCCTGATCCTAACCCTGACCCTGACCCTAACCTTGAACTCTGAAACCCTCACCCTCACCCCTAAACCCCCCCTAGCCCTGGCCCTGGCCCGGGCCCTAGCCCTAGCACTAAACCCTAGACGTCAACCCTCACCCTAAACCCATCAACCTAATCCATCACCCCATAACCCCTAACCTTAACCCTAAACCCTAACCCTAACCCCTAATCCACAGCCCCAGCCCTCGCCTTCGCCCTGCCAACCCTCACCCTCACCTCACCCTTACCTTCACCCTCCCCTTAAACCCTTATCTAACGTCACCCTTAAAACCCTCACTCTCACCCTCAAAATCTCACCCTCAACCTTTAACCCTGACCCTGACCCTGACTCTAGCCCCTAACCCCTAAACCCCTAAACCCCTAGCCGCTGGCCCTCGCCCTGACCCCAGACCTCAGACCCAATTTAATCTCGTCAACATAAACCTGATCAACGTAATCTCGTCAACATAAAACCGATCAACGTGATCTCATCAACATAAATCGATCAACTTAATCTCGTCAACATAAACCGATCAATGTAATCTCGTCAACATAAACCTGATCAACGTGATCTCGTCAACATAAATTGATCAACGTAATCTTGTCAACATGAAAACCAATCAACCTAATCCCATCACCCCAGAACCCTAACCCTAAACACTATACCCTATACCCTAAACCCCAGGCCCAGGCCCCACCATTGCCCTCGCCCTAAGCCAACCCTCATCCTATCCTCACCTTCAAACCCTCACCCTAACCTTAAACCCTGACCCTGAACCTGACCCTAAACCCTGATCCTGATCCTGACCCTGACCCTAACCTTGAACTCTGACCCTGACCCTAGCCCCTCACTCCTAGCCCCTAGCCCTGTCCCTTGGCCCTGGCTCTGGCCCTGGCCCTAGCCCTAGCCCTAAACATTAGACGTCAACCCTCACCCTAAACCCATCAACCTAATCCCATCACCCCATAACCCTAACCTTAACCCTAAACCCTAATCCACAGCCCCAGCCCCCGCCTTCGCCCTAAGCCAACCCTCACACTCACTCTCAACCTTGCCTTCACCCTCCCCCTTAAACCCTCATCCTAACCCTACCCTTAAAACCCTCACTCTTACCCTCAAACCCTCACCCTAACCTTAAACCATGACCCTGACCCTGACCCTGACTCTAGCCCCTAACCCCTGAACCTCTAAACCCCTAAACCCCTAAACCCCTAGCCGCTGGCCCTGGCCCTGCCCCTGACCCCAGCCCTCAGACCCCAACCCTTCTTGTCAACCGATCAACTTAATCCGTCAAGATAAAACCAATCAACGTGATCTCGTCAACCCAATTTAATCTCGTCTAAAATGATCAATGTAATCTCGTCAACATAAACCGATCAACGTGAATCTCGTCAACATAAATCGAACAACTTGATCCCGTCAACATAAACCGATCAACGTAATCTTGTCAACATAAACCGGTCCTAATCTCGTCAACATAAACCGATCAACTTAATCTCATCAACATAAAAACCCAATCAACCTAATCCCATCATCCTATAATCCTAACCCTAACCCTATACCCTATACCCTAAACCCCAGGCCCAGGCCCCACCCTTGCCCTCGCCCTAAGCCAACCCTCACCCTCATCCTCACCTTCAAACCCTCACCCTAACCTTAAACCCTGTCCATGGCCCTGGCCCTGGCCCTGGCCCTGGCCCTAGCCCTATCCCTAAACCCTAGACCCCAACCCCAACCCTAAACCCATCAACCCAATCCCATCAACATAAACCCATCAACCTAATCCCATCACCCCACAACCCTAAACCCTAACCCCTATACCCTAAACCCTAATCCCCAGCCCCAGCCCCGCCTTCGTCCTAAGCCAACCCTCACCCTCACTCTCACCCTTACCTTCACCCTCCCCCTTAAACCCTCATCATCCTAACCCTACCCTTAAAACCCTCACTCTCACCCTCAAACCCTTACCCTAACCTTAAGTCCTGACCCTGACCATGACCCTGACTCTAGCCCCTAACCCCTAAACCCCTAAACCCCTAGCCCCTGGCCCTGGCCATGGCCCTGCTTCTGCCCCTGGCCCTGGCCTTTACCCCTAGACCCCATACCCCAACCCCACCCTTAATCCCATCAACATAAACCGATCAACATAAACTGATCAACGGGTTGGGGTTGGGGTCTGGTGTCTAGGTTTTAGGGTGTAAGGCCAGAGCCAGGGGCTACGGGTTTAGGGTTTAGGGGTTAGGGGTTAGGAGCTAGGGTCAGGGTCAGAGTTCAAGGTTAGGGTCAGGGTCAGGGTCAGGATCAGGGTTTAGGGTCAGGTTCAGGGTCAGGGTTTAAGGTTAGGGTGAGGGTTTGAAGGTGAGGTTGAGGGTTTTAGGGTTAGGGTTAAGATGAGGGTTTTAGGGTTAGGTTGAGGGTGAGGGTTGGGTTAGGGTGAGGGTGAGGGTTGGCTTAGGGCGAGGGCAAGGGCGGGGCATGGGTCTGGCGTTTAGGGTTTAGGGTTTAGGGTTTAGGGTTAGGGTTAGAGGGTTAAGGTTATGGGGTGATAGGATTATGTTGATCGGTTTATGTTGACAGGATTATGTTGATCGGTTTATGTTGATGGGATTAGGGTTGGTGTCTGGGGTCTAGGGTGTAGGGTTTAGGGCCAGGGCCAGGGGCTAGGGGTTTAGGGGTTTAGGGGTTAGGGGCTAGAGTCAGGGTCAGGGTCAGGGTTTAAGGTTAGGGTGAGGGTTTGAGGGTGAGGGTGAGGATTTTAAGGTAAGGGTTAGGATGAGGGTTTTAGGGTTAGGGTGAGGGTAAGGGTGAGAGTGAGGGTGAGGGTTGGCTTAGGGCGAAGGCGAGGGCGGGGGCTGGGATTAGAGTTTAGGGTATAGGGTTTAGGGTTTTGGGTTAGGGTTTAGGGTTAGTGTTTAGGGTTAATTTTAGGGTTAGAGGGTTAGGGTTATGGGGTGATGGAATTAGTTCGATTGGTTTAGTTGATGAGATTAGGTTGATCGGTTTATGTTGATGAGATTAGGTTGTTCGGTTTATGTTGATGGGATTATGTTTATGTTGATGGGATTATGATTAGTTTAGGGGTTAGGGGTTAGGGTCAGGGCCAGGGGCCAAGTCCAGGGCCAGGGGCTAGGGGCTAGGGGCTAGGGGTTTAGGGGTTATGGGCTAGTGTTAGGGGCTAGGGTCAGGGTCAGAGTTCAAGGTTAGAATCAGGGTCAGTGTCAGGATCAGGGTTTAAGGTTTAGGGTCAGGATCAGGGGTTAAGGTTAGCATGAGGGTTTGAGGGTGAGGGTTTTAGGGTTAGGGTGAGGGTGAGGGTGAGGGTAAGGGTGAGAGTAAGGGTGAGGGTTGGCTTAGGGTGAAGGCGAGGGCAGGGGCTGGGGCTGGGGTTTAGGGTATAGGGTTTAGGGTTTTGGGTTAGGGTTTAGGGTTAAGTTTAGGGTTAGAGGGTTAGGGTTATGGGGTGATGGGATTAGGTTGGTGGGTTTAGGGTGATGGGATTAGGTTGATGGGTTCATGTTGATGGGATTAGGTAGTTTGGCTTAGTGCGATTGGATTATGTTGATGGGCTTATGATGATGTGATTTATGTTTGATTGGTTTAGGGTGATGGGATTATGTTTGATGCTTTTAGGGTAATGGGATTATCTTGAAGGTGGAAAGTGTCTGATTGCAGCGCATCCCCCCATCCCCCGCTTCTGTTGGTTCTTGTTACATCACTGTTTTGGTTAAAACAGGTGAGAAATGAGTGCTGACTAATTCTAGCATCATTTTTAAAAATATATATTTGTATTGATTTCAGGAAGGGAGGGAGGGAGAGACAGAAACATCAATGATGAGCGAGAATCATGGATCGGCTGCCTCCTGCACGAATTTAGGGCTGTGTTTCTCTCTCGTCAGTGTTTCTCGCTCCCTCTCCCTTCCCCTCTCTCTAAAATCAGTAAAAATATATTTTTAATGAAAACAAAGGAAATTAAGGCTGAAGACAAGAAGTTGCCACCAACTCCCTCCAACTGCTTTCCAGTCCGAGACCAGGCGCAGGGAGAGGGCGGTTGAGACCTGGCCCCGCTGGTCACTCAGAGGGCCTCTGGCCTGACCCTCGCCCCCTCCCCACCCCACCCCCACCCTCCCCCCTTCCCACCCCACCCTCACCCTCACCCCACCCTATCCCACCCTCATCCCCACCCCACACCCTCACCCTCACCCTCCCTCCCTCCCCCCCCCCCCCCCCCCCCCCCCCCCACCCCACCCCACCCCACCCCACCCTCACCCTACCCCACCCAATATCCTGATGGGGGAGACTATCGCCCACAGTAGAGAGGCGAGGGTCACGCACACAGCCAGCGGTACAGGCGGGCACACAGAACTCACAATCCCTGTGGGGTTTCTAACCTGGAAATGTCCTTTCAGATTGGCTGGTGTCTTATAGTCCCCTTTCAACACCTACAAAAGGGAAAAGAAATGTCACTTTCATGGATCTGATGACGAAATAAAATTCAGTCCATTATCTCCACATCCATGCACCTTCCCACTCGACCATTCATATACTTACCTATCCCGCCACTCGCCTATCCATCCACCCACCGTCCATCCATTAACTTACCTATCCCACCACTTGCCTATTCATCCACCCACCGTCCATCCATTAACTTACCTATCCCGCCACTCGCCTATCCATCCACCCACCCGTCCATCCATTAACTTACCTATCCCGCCACTCGCCTATCCATCCACCCACCCGTCCATCCACGTGGCCAACGTGGGGCGACCTGGGCCATGTCCCTCACCACGTCCCCAGGGATGTGACCAATCCCTGGGAGAGTGCTCCCAGGCTCATGGAAAGACAATTTCACTAACACTGGGGTCCTTTCAACCACTGAGTGCTGTACCCCAGGATCCATGACAGAAACACACACAAGCACATACATGTACACACGCACATACACATGCACACACACAAGGCTTTCAACAAAGGAACTTAACTCGGCAGTTCTCCTCTAAAGACTAAACAACTATCTGGTCCAGCCGGCGGGGCTCAGTGGCTGAGCATCGACCTATGAACCAGGAGGTGATGGTTAGATTTCCGGTCAGGGCACATGCCTGGGTTGCAGGCTCGATCCCAGTGTGGGGCGTGCAGGAGGCATCCGATCCATCATTCTCTCCCATCATTGATGTTTCTATCCCTCTCTCTCTCCCTCTCCCTCCCTCTCTCTGAAACCAATAAAGGGGAAGTGAGAGGAGAGAAATAAAGTGAAATTAGTTCACAGATGGGCCTGAGGGTTGGCCGCTACAGAGTGTGAGGCAGTTGGCTTTGAGCTTCCTTGTGGCCCCAGCAAACACGGAAATACAGCAGTCACATGATCCACCCGGACACAGCTCCGGGATCAAGGCGCTTATTATTATTTTCTCAGATGGCTGGGGCTCGCACCCCCGCCACAGCCTGCGAGCACGCCTCCACGGATGCACGCCCACTCACCCGGTGTGTGTTGTTGATGACGATGGGGTCAGGGTTGCCGTAGTTGGGAGGGTTCGCGTAGGGGTCGTAGCCGAGCCGAGCCAGCATGGGGGCGATCTGGGCCATGTCCCGCACCACGTCCCCGGGAATGTGCCCTGTCCACCTGGAGAGCGCTTCCAGGTTCACGGGCTTGATGACCTGGTCGGTGGACCGCTCGATCCTGCGGAGAGAGGGCAGGCTGCAGGGTGCGGGCAGACCCGGGCGCCCCGGGGGCTCCCTGCTCAGTCACTCTGGGGCAGTGGGGAGACCAGAGGGACCTGGGCCCATCGACTGTGAGACGGCGGACGGGTCACGGGCCTGGTCACGCCCTCTGTGCAGGGGGGTGGGGGGGGGGTACAGCACGCGAGGTGGGGGAGCGAGGCCCAGGCAGAGAGCACTGTTGGGCCTCACTTCTGCTTCCTTGATGCCTCTGACGTTTTACCAGGACCTTTTTTGTTCATGCGGCTGAGGCGGACGGTCTGTTCTTGGGAAAGAATTACCCAACGCTCACAGGGAGGCCGAGTCCCTGTGGCCGCCACTCCCAGCCCCCTGGCGCCCCGCAGGGACCCTGTCTTGGCTCTTCGGAGCACATCCTCCCGACCCTTTTTCTGAGCCTTAAATAACAGAGTAGCTAAGAGCTGACTCAGGAGCCAGGCTGTCTGGGTTCAAAGGCCAGCTGCACCAGCCCAGCAGTGCGGGTGCGGCCGGGAGAGCTGCTGCCCTCGGGGCCTGTGTCCTCAGCTGCTGCCTCCTGGGCTGTTCTAGGGGGAGTTAATGCAAGTGAATGAGTTAATGCGGCGAGAGGGCCGCGCTCCTCCTGCCCTGCTTGGTGCTCTGGGCTCAGGAGGGGGCGGCCTCCCGGGGGAGGAAGGCAGATAGCAGGGCAGAAGGAGGGTCCCGGACATGGGGGGCTCGGAGACCCAGTTTCCTCATCTGTAAAAAGGAGACTAGCCAAGTTCCTATGCCTTCCAGTTGCTATGGCGATTAAAAGGCTAGTGTTGCTGATGGATGTTTCTCTCTCATCTATGTTTCTAACTCTCCTCCTTCTCCCTTCCTCTCTGTAAAAAATCAATTAAATATATATTTAAAAATAAATAAATAAAAGGCTAGTGTTTGTTGGGGGCCTACTTCAGTGCTTGTCAGAGAGGAGGCCCTTATTAAATGGCAGTGGTGGTGGGAGGACGAGAACCCAGTAAAAGCGTATCAACACCCACAAGGAGAACAGGAAGAGTAGCTCCTGGCCGGGCAGCGTGGCTCAGTGGTTGAGCGTCCACCCATGAACCAGGAGGTCACGGTTCTATTCCCGGTCAGGGCACATGCCGAGGTTGTGGGCTCGATCCCCAGTGGGGGGCATGCAGGAGGCAGCCGATCCATGATTCTCACTCATCACTGATGTTTCTATCTCCCTCTCCCTCTCAGAAATCAATAAAAATATATTTTAAAAAATAACAGAGTAATCCCTAACATGTTTACCCTCTTTGACACTCACAGGTATCTATCTATACGGTAGACAGGTTATAGTCCCAGGTGACAGATGAGGAAATGGAAGCACAGAGAGGCTGAGTCACTTGTTCAATGTCACACAGCTAGAAAGTGGTGGAGCTGGGACTCAAACCCAGACAGATAGCCTGGTTCCAGAATCGGCATTCATGACCTTTACCCACGGCAGCCTGGCTGTCAGGCATGTTGGAAGGTCGATGATTCTGCCAGGGAAGAGGAGAGAGACGGCCCCTTTTGTGGATAAAGCAGCTGCGCCTCAGGGAGGCATGGTGACTTGCCCAAGGCCAGGCAGCTCGGGGACGCGGAGCCCATCTGTCCTCCAGCGCCTCCGACCCCAGGCCCAGGACCTGGGCGGACTGCCAGGGGCCACTCACTTGGACAGGGAGACGCCGCCAGGCTTGCCGATGAGGTCCTCGTGGTGCAGGACGGAGTCGCTCCAGGCGATGCCCAGGAAGTCCAGGATGAGCTGGAGGGAGCGCCGGGGGTGCAGCACCAGCTGCTCGTAGTACACGGGCAGGCACTTGTCCCGGCCCACCTCCAGGCACTGCGCGTACATCACCTCGATGGCCTTGTTCCACTTGGTGAGGCAGTCGCGGTAGCTGCTGAGGTCGAAGCCCGCGATGGTGACCTTGCGCGTGATCATGGAGTGCACGGAGGCGCGGCCGTCCCGCACCATCAGCAGGAACTTGGAGTTGGGGAAGAGGCGCGACAGGTAGACGGAGGACTTGAGCGTGAAGGGGTCCTTGTTGCAGAGCACGCGGGCCGGCTCGCCGTGCTTGGCGATCACCTCCAGGATGAAGGCCTGCATCGCCGCGTCCAGCACCTCGTCCGTCACGCCCGCCTCGTCCAGCCGCTGCTTCTCGCGGCCCGACTTGGACCAGGCCTGGCGCATGGCCAGCACGCGGGGGATGATGCGGGTCTCCTCGCCGCAGCGCACCTCGGGGTGGGCGTCCAGCATGGCGCGCATCAGCGTGGTGCCGCTGCGGGGCACGCCGCCCACGAAGATGAGCGGCATGGCCTTGCCGTAGCGGTACTCCACGTGGTCCGTGCCCACCACCACCAGGTCCTCCTGCTCCGGCCGCATGGCGGGCCAGCGGCTCCGCGGGCCCTTCAGCGCCGCCCGGCACTCCAGCACCTGCTGCCCCAGCTGGAAGGCCAGGAGCAGGGCCAGGGCGAGGCCGGCTGCCAGCAGCGCCCTCCGCACCGACAGGCGCATGCTGGGCCCGGGGCGCGGGGCCTGTGTCAGCGACGGGTCAGCCAGAGGCCCGCCGGGCTCACATCTGGGGAGAGAGGGACAGCGTGGTCAGCGAGGCCTGCGGGCCTTTCCATGCGGACCCCATGGCAGCCACCGGGACGGTGCCGGCATCGCCCAGAGCACGGGCTCCCGGGGCTGGGCTTCATCTTCCCCAGAAGGCCCTCCAACCACCCAGGGGTGGGTGCTGGCATCACCCCCAGAGGCAGTGCAACCCGATGGCCTGGGCTCAGAGCCCCTCTCCCCACCTCCTCCCTGCGGGACCTTGCCCAGTTCCTTAACCACTCGCTGCCCCGGTTTCCTCATCTGGTCAGTGGAAGGAGTAAGGATTATTTCTAAACTGACAATCAGGATGTGGAGAACCATCGTGCTAGAACGTCAGTCCAGCAGCACATCCTTTCTGCCTGTTGTGTTCACGGCTCTCCCAGCTCCTAGCAGTGCCTGGCACCTAGCAGGTGCTCACTGAACATCTGTGGGATGTGCCTTGGTTGAATGAGCAGGGCCTGGCGCAGCCTGAGTGCTAGGAAATGACCACTGTGGAGGAAGGAGGAAACTGAGGTACAGAGAGGTTGCTCACAGGCGCCTGCTGAGAAGCAGCCAAGCTGGGGTCCAAGATCCGGACCCGGGCAGCCAGCTCCGGCACCGGCTCCGAATGGACGCACTGCCTCTGCAAGAGATGTTTTTCAGGAAGAGCAGGTGCAAGATGCCCCGGGCTGGGCTGCGCCCCGGGCTGGGCTGCTTCCCGGACCCCCGCCCGTTCGGTCTTCATTCACTAAATGCTTATGAAACACAAAAAGGTGCCAGGTAACACGCTCAGGGCTGGGGACCGAGAGCAGATGAGACGGCGAGGCCTCTGGCCTCAAGGAGCTTATGTCCCAGCAGGGGATGCAAATGGTACACAAGCCGTGGCCAGACCGCGACGACGGCTTGCAAACAAATGAGCCGGACACCGTGAGAGGGATCAAGCAGGGGATGGAGGCGGTCAGGCAGGGCGTGGGCCTCTCGGAGGAGGTGACATCCAAGCCAAGACCTGGATGAGTAGCAGCTGGCCATGTGACGATGTGCGGGAAGGGCGGTCCAGGAGGAGGACACCCAGAGTGCAAAGACCCCCCCCACCCCAAGAGGGAGAGGTGTGGGGTGTTCAAGAGCCTGAAAGGAGGCTGCTGGGTCGGAGGGGTAAGAAGGGGGGAAATGAGGGGCAGCTGCCAGGCAGGTCCTTGGGCGACAAGGGAAGGAAATGGACATCCTCAGAGGGCAGCCCTTGGAAAGAGGGCCTGCAGGAGAGGAAGGCGGGCTGGTGTCCTGAAACTGTGCGAACGGGGGAGGGCATGACTTAGGACGTGAATCCTGACCCTGACCCTATGCTCCTCACCCCTCCCAGGCACTGCTAATCAAGACGCTCGCATTTCTGCGAGAACTCCTTAGGTAGGGGGTTGTTGGAAAGCAGGGCCTCCCAGCCCAGCCACCCCCTTCTCCTGTCACCTCCCGTGACAGATCTGCCCTCCTCCCCGGTTTACCCTCAAGGCCCTTCCATTATGCAACCAACGCCCACACAAAAGATGCAGACTCAGATGCTGGACACTCAGCCAGCCTCTGTCCACACCAGCCCTCTCCGCCTCGCCCCTGCTGTGTTCCTGAGAATCAAAGTCAGGGCTTGAGGTCTCTGGGCATTCAGGGAGTCAGGCGGACTTGAGTTCAAATCTCAGCTCTGCCACTTCCTGGGTGGCTGTGTGAGCTTGGGCAACAGGCTCTACTTCTCTGAGCTTCGTCTGTAAAATGGGTCTAAGAGTGTCAATATCAAAGATTAGTCATGAACACTGACCGACCCTCAAAGACTTAAGCATGTGCCTGGCACATGGGAAGCACTGAGCAGTTTCTATCATAACAACTGGTTATCTGTTTATTCTAACATTTAATGAGCAACTACTATGTGCCAGGAACTGGGTTATGGAGCTCAGAGACACAGCCTCAGTCCCAGGTCCACACACATCACAGACCCACACCTGGGAGGGGGAATGGGTTTCACTGAGCAGGAGGAGGCAGCCCTCGGCGGAGTTCTGAACAGCAGGCAGGTGAAGTCTGGGCAGCCAGGCAGGGAAGAGGGAAGTGTGTTCCTGGCAAAGGGAACAGCCAGTGCAAAGTCACAGGCAGGAAGGAGCCTGCATGCCTGGGAGCTGCCGGCAGCTCGGGGAGCAGTGCAGGGCGTGGAGGGAAGGGAAGGGGAAGGGGAGACGGCATTCCCCTTTGAACATCAGGTCCAGCCAAAACCACCGCGGGACCTGGCCTGCCGCTGGACCAACCCAGCCGTAGGGCCCGCTCGGCCTGGGCCCTCTGTCCAGCGAGACGAAAAGGCACTCCCGGGCCGAGTCGAAGCTGATGAAAGGCCGAGGCATTTCCTGGCCACGCGGCTTCGGGAGAGTCACTTCCTCCATCTCAGCCGCAGTTTCCTCCGCTGCAAAGGGCTGGGTCCCCGACCTCAAAGGTGCTGGGAGGTTCTAGAAGCGACTGACAAAGCGAAGCCGAGTCTCCTCCCGGGCCACTGGGAGGGGCTCTGAGAGGGAACCCCTCTCCAGAAACGTGCTGCTGACAATGTCGGGGTACATGGGCGCCCTGATTTCAGGAGCTGGCTACTTTCAGGGGGTGGAGGGGGGGCTGGGCAGGACATAAAGCCACTCAGAAGTCCGCCCAAGGCCCTCAGCCTCCTCAGGTGCTCACGGCCATGCTCCATGCTCGCTGACACCCTGACACGGAGACTAGAAGGCTGCCGATGATGATTACTTCAGTGTCAATACCCCTGGGGAGCTGTCAGTCCCGTGTTAGCCTGCATCAGCATAACCACCCTTCCTTCCTGACACTTAGTAATGGGAAGTGAGAGAACGGAGCGCTCAGGGAACAGATGGCAAATGTGCGGGGGGTGGTGTGAGGAGAGAGGGAGAAAAGGGGATAATCTGGAGACGTTCTCTCCAGAAAGGCAAGGTGAGTGTGCAAGGCCCTGTGCGCGTGCATGTGTGTGCACAGCAGTCCGCCTCTCCGGGGGGACACGAGCCAAGACCCCCAGCGGATACCGAAACCGCGGATACACCGTTTCTCCTGTAATACCAACCTGTGATGAAGTTTGAGCGACGTGTGCGCTTTGGGGCCATTAAGTAAAATAGGGGTCCCCGGAACACAAGCACCCTGACACCGTGACAACCAAATGGTAACCAAATGGCTACTGACGAGGGGGGGTGGCGGGGTGCCCAGCGTGGAAATGCTGGACAAACGCATGATTCACACCCGCTACTCAGGACGGCCCACAGTTAAAAACTGATCCATTGTTTATTTCTGGAACTTTCCATCTCATATATTCGGACCGCAGTTGACTGCACGTAAATGAAATCACGGAAGGTAAAACCTGGGGTTGGGGGGTTGGGGGGTTGGGGGGGACTCCTGTCCTTTCCAGCTTGTTTGGGGTTAGAAGTGATCTGGATGCTAAAGGCCAGGGGGTAACCCTGGAAGAGGGACAGAGAGAAGAAGAGAAATGTTAGCCACTCACCGCTTTGCTTAATACCGATCGCTCACCTGCAACAGCACTCTGAAACAAGCCGGCGTTTAGCTTTTCCCACGTCACCTAACAGGATCCCCTCCAGCCTCTGGGATGGGAATGCCTCCCGCCAGGCTCAGCGAGAGGCAACCTGCCCCAGGGCTGGGGGGCAGAGGAGCAGGCGCTGAGCTGTCCCCTGACCTTGGCCAGGCCCCAGCAAGAGGCCACCTCTGCTACCCGAGCAAACAGCTCAATGCAGACAGCTCAGACGGGAGCAGAGGACAGCAAAGACCTGGAGGGGGGCTTGGGGAGCAAAAGCGGGGTGACTTGGCAGCCGGCCCCCCACAAAGCACAGGCAGCTTCCTGGGCACCCAGGGCCACTCCAAGAGGGGCCAGTGGGTGCAGCCCAGGAACCGGGCCTGTCCCCATCAGACTCCATCAAGGGAGGTGTCCACCCCACCAGATTCCATCAAGGGAAGAGTCCCTGCGTCCTGGCAGTGAGGAGGGTGGGTAAAGAGCTTCAGCTTGGGGTTCAAATCCTGCTTCTGCCACTTGCCAGTCGGTGACCGGACAAGGGACTTCATTCTGAAGTCCTGTTTCCTCCTCCAAAAATAAAAGAGATAATGACAGCCTTCCTCCAGAGCTATTATGAGGCAGGGAACGGCGTGGGTGTCGGGAGCACACAGCAGCACCAGCCTGGGACAATGGGACGCGGGCTTTGGGGCCTGGCCACCGCCGGGGGCTTTGCCGAGCCCCCAAGAATGGAGGCTGGGGTGTGGGGTGACTGTGCCTAGGATTGCCCCAAGAGGAGCTGGGACTCGGGGGACCGGGAGCTGCACCCACCTCCCTGGGCACTCCCATCCCTGGACTGCAGCCTAGGGCGCACTCTCCAAGGCTGCCCGCCCGCTGACCCTGGGAGCACAGGCGATGCTGCGGGTGCCATGGAGAGGGGGATGGCGGGTTCCCCGAGGGCACCAACAGTGACTGGGGGGGGAAGCACTCTGGGGGAGCTGCAGTGCAGGGGAGACCGTCTGGGCCCCGGATGTCACAGCTGGGCCGGACCTTGCCTGGACCTCCAGGGGTGAACTGGCTCGCTTCTCAGGCAGAGAGGTGGGAGCTGGGAATCTGCGCTGAGGCACTGCTGCTCGGGGAGTCCTGGGTCTCTGCCAACCCATTTTACTGACGGGGCAACTGAGGCCCACCAGGGCAACCACTTCAGAATCCCAGCTAAGCCTGAGTGTCACCTTCCAGGAGGAGGGGGTGGTTAAGAAAGAAGCTCTGCAGTTGGATGACTCCCTGACCACAGAGACTGTCATTGCTCTGAGCCTTGGTTTTCCCCTTCTGTAAAATGGGCTGTTGGGAGGTTTCGATAAGAACAGCAAGTCCTCAGACATCGCAGCTATCATTTCATTTGTGCCAGGATGGAAATAAACTGGGGGAGGCTGTCCCCCATTTCTGTCCTTTCTCCCTATGCCCATTCCTCGCTTCTATACAGTTTTTTTTGAAATACCAGCCTAATGAGCACATCTAAGCCCAGATGGTGAAGGGTTCCCAGGTGTAACCAGAGCAACCAGCCCCCAGCCTCCACGCTACAGAACACACAGGCCCGGCCCTGCGGGCTCGGGTGGCCGATAATGGGAGGCCTGCCTCTTGGAACAAATACAATTAGGGAGAAGGTGCTTGAGGCATTCCAGGGCGGAGGGGGGGGGGTGGAGGGAGGTGGGATGGCTCAGCCCAGCTGCTCTCAGGAGCCCTTGAAATGCCTGGAGCCGGGGAGGAGGCCGGAGGCCGGGCAGGCAGCGTGCAGCTGAAGGGCCCTCTCAGGGCTAAGGGACAGGCTGAGCCTCAGCCACCAGGGCCACGTGTCCAAAGTGGAACACCACCCACGCGTGGGCATTTGAATTTAAAGTCAAAGGAAAGAACATTTCAAGTTCAGCTCCTGTGTGCCAGCCACAGGGTGGCCAGGCGCAGGTCTAGAATGGGCGCGGGGGGAGGGGGGGCGGGGGGCAAAGCTGGCCCTCCCACCCCTGGCCTGTTGCTGTATGGCCTAGGACAGTGGTCGGCAAACTCATTAGTCAACAGAGCCAAATATCAACAGGACAACGACTGAAATTTCTTTTGAGAGCCACATTTTTTAAACTTAAACTCTATAGGTAGGTACATTGTTATTAACTTAATTAGGGTACTCCTAAGCTGGCCTTTGCTAAAAACTCAAGGGGCCAAAGAGCCGCATGTGGCTCGCGAGCCGCGGTTTGCCGACCACTGGTCTAGGAGCTAAAACAGGCTTTTAAATTTCAGGGAAAGAAGAGACGAGAAGGGGGAGCGGAGAAAGGGGGAGAGGAGGGAAGAAAGAGAAGCAGCAACAAAAACTCTATGTGATGCACAAAACCTGAAGGACTTCTCTCTGGACATTTATAGGAAAGGTCCGTGGGCCCCGGGGTAGGACACCCCATCCCTCGCACTGATTTCTGTGGGACAGCGCCGACTTGGAAGGCAAAGGCGAGGCCTGGGGAGGGGGGGTCAATGAGCCCCCTTTTTCTTATAGGAGAAACATAAGCATTCATTATGCTCCACTGCATATTCAACACCGGGCCAAGGGCTTTCCATGCCCTCCCTCGTTTTACCCTCACAACAGCCCTGGTGGGCGGGGGAGGGCCCGGCTCTCTAATGTACGGATGACAAAGGTCAGGTGCATGCCAGCTGAGGAAGACTTCGAAAGAGCGAATGCCTAATCCACCAAACCAAGCGGCACATGGAAACCACAGGCAACCAAACAAAAAGACAAGAAGGAAACTGACGCAAAATGCCACAGGGGTCGGCGAGGATATTTGCTCCTCATCACAAACTTGCATGGCGTTGTCATACTGTCTTTCTACATAATAATAGCATGACTAGTATTTTAAAGTAGTAGTGACTCAAATCCCAGCTCCACGGGCTACCGACTTACCCACGCTGAGCCTCAGTCTCCTCATCTGTAAAATGGGGATGACGACAATGCGCATATGGCACCGGGGCCCTGGGAATGTGGCCACTGCGAAAGGAGGAACTAGCCTCAGAGAAGCGCTGGGAGATGTAAATAAGTCAGCGCCTGCCGCAGCGAGTGCTATTTACATGCTGGCTTTCATTTTCTAATTTCATCCTCCGTGGAAACTTTTGTGTCTTATCGTCACAAGAGAGGGAGAGGGGTGAGAGAGAAACATCAATCAGCTGCCTCCTGCTTGTGCCCCAGCTGGGAAGGAACCAGCGACCTCTTGGTGCCCAGGACGCCGCCCCACCAGCTGAGCGCCCAGCCAGAGCTGTGGAAAGTTTGCAGATGGGGATTTTCATTCCCATCTGAGAGGCGAGGAGACTGAAGCTCTGAGAACTGAGTGGTCAGAAGCCTCACAACGAGCAAGAGGAGAAGCCCGTTCCCATACCTGGCTCTGCCACCAGTGGATCTCCGTGGCACCTGTCATGGGGCTCATAACGTGGGTGCGGCAGGAGGGGGGGAGGGGGCTTTGCTCGCTTCTCCCACTGACCCTGGAAGCGGGGAGGGGCGCTGTTCAATCTTCACGATCCTTTTAGACCCACATTCATTCATTCCACACGTTTACTGAGTGACTACTAGGTGCCAGGACACATCGAGCAGCCGACAAGGCCCCTGCCTCCTGGAGCTGACCTTCTAGTGGAGCAAAACCGCAGCACGCAAGCCAGGAAGACGCCTGTGACAGATGACAGATGTTCGGAAGGAAATACCCCGGGGGGGCGGGTCATGCCACAGGAGGTCACAGAACGAGGTGACATTTACACTGATACCCACTGATTTGGACTCAAACGCATTTGAACGTCTAACTCAGCATAATTTCTCCGAGCTCAGCGGACAGAGGTTTGTTTCCAAGCTGGGGGAGGGGGGCTGGAGCACACGCACCAGCGAAGGCGGCAGGTCCCTCACTGACAGAGTGGCCTGGGAGGGGGGCCCAGTGCATGTACCCAGCGCAGCTATCAGTCCTGCCAGCCCTCCCCTCGGGCACCAGCTCCCACACATTCCATCGCCTTGGTGACCATTTCATCGCCCCACGGAGCCCCGCTGACCCCTGCTCACCTCACCATCCCAAGCCCCAACCTGCGGGTGCAGAGCTGGGGAGACCAGGGATCTCTCCGGCAGGGCCCCTGGGAGTGAGACCCCTGACCACGGGAGGGAAGCCAGCTAAGAAAAGCCTGCCGGACTCCACAGGCGAAAGGAAGAGAGAAAGGGTGATTCCGAGGCCTGGACGCGCCTGGGCTTAAAAGCGCGAGGAGGGACTCCAGAGGGATGCGGAGAGACAGACGGCAGCTGCCTTCAGAGCAAGCTCGCACCTAGCACTGCTGGACTAAGGGACCAAGCTAAGGATTTCCATCGTTGAGTTTTGTGCCCACAGCCACCCAATCACCCCATTGCACCCTCCCTCCGTATTAACCCTCCATTTACTGGGGCTCAGAGAGGTGGGGTCACCTGCCCAAGGCCACACAGCTGGGAAACAGGGAGCCAGTAGGAAACTCTGAGTCTTTCTCCCCCTCTCGCCACACTGCCCATACTCCTAGATCCAGGACCTCTTTCCTCACTTGCTTCGCATTTAAAAAAAATATATTTTATTGATTTTTCACAGAGAGGAAGGGAGAGGGATAGAGAGTTAGAAACATCGATGAGAGAGAAACATCGATCAGCTGCCTCCCGCACACCCCCTACTGGGGATGTGCCCGCCACCAAGGTACATGCCCCTTGACCGGGATCGAACCTGGGACCCTTCAGTCCGCAGGCCGATGCTCTATCCACTGAGCCAAACTGGTCAGGGCTGCTTTGCATTTTTTACCTAAAAGGATTTAAAGCAGGACCAAAATCCTGCTCCCCCACCCAGAGCCTGGGTGTCCTGAGCTACTCGGGGCGGCTCTCCGAGCCTCAGTGCTCTCGTCTGAGAAATGGGACTAACACCTGGAGGAAAGAAGCGGGAGGAACTCCCGAACGCCCGTCAGGCCTGGCACAGAGCCAACAGACAACACTGTCAGCACTGAACATCCTGATCCCTGGGGGGCAGGGGGGGGGGGTGGTCGCGACCTGTGTACAGAGAGCCAAGGGCTCTGACCCAGGACAGGGACTCTGGTCTGTACGCAGCCTGAGAGCAGCCCGAGGCAGCCCACGCAGGAGTGCCCGCGGCTGCGTTCCAGGAAGGACTCCTTACAAAACCAGGCTGCGGGCAGCACTCGGACACGCCCACGAAATTAAATGCACGGGGTTTCTGTGAGACCGCCGTGTCTCATGGTTCTGAGTCCTGGATCAGAAGGGCAAGAAGGACTCGTGGCCTGCCTTTGGTGGATGAGAGAAAAATGTACAACTCGGGAAAACAAATCATTGATTAACACACACACACACACACACACACACACACAGGCACACACACAGGCACACCGAGTCGTCTGCCATCGAGGAAAGAGGCTTGTGTGCACCTGGCATTTATTTATGTTCGGCCCCTACCACCTGGGTAGGCACTCTTATCAGTCATGTGACAGAGGAGGAAACCAGCTCAGAGCTGGGAAGTGCGAGCCCGAGGCCACACAGCCGGGAACTGACTGCGCCTGAACTGGAACCCAGGTCTCTGATGCCAGAACCCAAGCTCTTAACCAGCCCCCCAGCCCCTCCCCTGCCCACTGCGCAGATGGGGAAGCTGAGGGCATGCATCTGCTCCGGGCAGTGACCGGCTCCAACTCCGGCCCCATCTCCCAGCCTCGCCCCCAGCACCTGGCTCAGCCCTGGCTCTCGGCTTCCTGCTTGGGAACACATGGGACCCCTCCTGCCGGGTTAACAATGCAAACAGGAAGGCCCAGAGTGACCTTTGGGCCAGGGCTTCCTGCGCCTGCCACACACACACACACACACGCACACACACACACACACAGACACCCCCCCCACACACACACATGCACACACGCACCCCCCACACACACACAGACACCCCACACGCACACGCACCCCCCCACACACACACACACACGCACACACGCGCGCATGCACACACACACACAGACACACACGCACGCACACCACCGGTCTCCATTCTTCTGCTGAGAAGCTGCTAGAAATGGTAAGAGCACTGGGGGAGGAGTCCGCACACCTGGCTTGGAGTCCCGGTTCAGTGACGCCCTGGGGGGGGAGAGAGGGGGAGGGGAGAGGGGAGGGGGGAGGGGGGAGGGGGGAGGGGAGGGGAAGGGGTTAACCGAACTTCTCTGGGCCCCCGCTTTCCCACCTGTGACATGGGGATGCTCACAGCAGTGGAGAGGTTCCATCAGTGAACTGACACAGCACTCAGACCAGAGCTTCATTGTAACTGTCATTTCTTCCCTTTAAGGTTTTGTCCAACTTACAAGTGCATCAGAGTCTCCTGAAAGGACTGAAAGACCCAGCCCCAAGTATTCTGACTGACTGAGACGTTATGGAATGGGGCCCAGGGATCTGCATCGCCAAGTGAGGTCGCACACCCCCCCCCCCCCCCCCCCGCCCAATGCAATACTGCGTAGGGCCCTGAGTTCAGCATTCAGGGGCTCCTGGCCAGGCCGAGGGAATGCAGTGCTCGCAGACTATGGGGTAAGAGCTGGACGGGCCCGGTGCAATCTGGCCTCGGCCACTGGCCAGCTGCTGTGATCTTGTGCTGACCACTTCTCTCTGGGCCGCTCTCGCCTCCTCTGCAGAATAGGGGTGCAAACAGCACCCACCTGGCTGGCTCCTGAGGCTGGCACAGGGCATGCGCTCAGTGACGTTAGCAACGATTGGGTACTCTTATCTCTTAGGAGACAGGCTGCCGGTGAGGAGTGTCGCAACAGTCACCGGAGAGGCAGATGATCCACAGAGGGGTCGATGCCCGGATGGAGGACACGCAGGGGGCTGTGGGAGCACCTGTGTGGGCAGGTAGAGTGGCCCAGTGCCACCCCCAATGGACAGACAGACAGACACCACACCAGAACTGCGCCCAGCAACTGCCGACCTCCCCAAACACACATGAGAGAGAGCTCCGCTCTGACCAGGCCACAAATAAGAGACGCAGATGGGGAGGTGGCTGCCCACACGGTGCAGGGTGGCATCAGACACACGTCTCACCAGCTCTTGGACTCTGTGCCGTGGGCCCCTTGGTGAAACCTATGGGTCCCTCCCAGAAGTGTTCTAGAGGGTCCCAGACGATTATAAGGACACCAATTAGAGCAAAAGCTGGCTAAGAACATGGGTAAAAAATGCTGTGATATAGGAACCCATATGGCCCTTTATTAGAGCAATAAATTAGAGGATGAGGACTGCAATTCGCATGGATCTGTAGCAACTGAAATGTGCTATCAAGATACATGTGGTTTCTCCTGGAGAGCAGGGCTCGCTGCAGCGATCTGGCACCTACACCGCCACTGGGAGGAAGTTTTAATTGAGTCAATAAAGGTGTCCCTTTTCCCATCCCAATTCCTGTGCTGGGGAGCGGGGATCCACAGACCCAAGGAGCTGCACTCAGGAGGGGCCTGGGCTCCCGTCCCCGCCCATTCCTGCCTATTTCCTCTCTCCACCACCAAGCACAAGGCAGCAGGGGTTGTACAAGGAAGAGCTTGATGGCATATTCCGGAGTGTGAGTTAAGTGTTTTGATGTTATTTAAAAGTAGGAGACAACAGAACTATTATGAAAGAAGCCAGGTGCCCACCCATGCTGGCATCACACGTCAGCACGTGACCTTGGATATTAAGTCAGAAGTGAGTGGGAGGGCACCAGGGACTGCAGTGGGGTGACTATGGCCCTAGACGCTACACACATGGCCTTGGGGGGCGGGGAGGGGAAGCAGAGCAAGGCTCAGCATCAGCATCGCAATCACCAGCGGTGGGCGAGAGAAGGCTCAGGTAGGTGGACAGGACCCGGTGTGCAGCCAGCCTGGCCTGGGTGCGTGCCTGCCTCTGCTCCAGACCCCTAACAGTGTCCTCTCTTTCTCTGGGCCTCAGTTGCCTCACCCATCAAATGGGGCCAGTAATTCTTTCCAGCAAGGCTGCTGGGAGGGTTGAGGTGGAGGCTTCACCATGAGCAGCAGCAGCAGCCGCGCTGATGCATTGCAGGGATTTGAGAAATACTGGTATGTGCAATGGGGGCAAGAGGGCAGGGAAAGGAGGTGGACAAGGAACAGACTGTGCCTGGCCTTGAATGCCAAGTACGGAGCCTGGGGCTGCCTGGGGCATCGGGGAATTGTGAATGCCGGTCAGGCTGTGCAAGGCTCTTAGTGTCTCAGAACCTTAGACAGATGGCTAGCACCGATCTCACCTGCCCGCCTCAAAGACACAGGGCATCCTGAGAACATGAGAGGTGAGGCGCATGGTCAGGTGGCTCAATGGTTAAGGCATGGGAGGAGGGCTCGGGAGGGGCCACGGACATGTCCACGGCTGCCTTTGCCAACAAGGACTGGCCATGAGCCCTGGGGCCAGTTAACTTCTAGAGCCTCAGTTTTTTCATCTGTAAAATGGGGCTGAACTGCCTACCTCAGAGGGTTGCTGGGATAACTGTTAAGTGCTCCGGGCAGGACCCAGCAGGAGAAGGATTTCAGTAAATGCCAGCTCTTAATTTAGCATCATCTCTAATTGGACATTCTAGTTAAATATTCATGGTACAACATTTACAGACCTGGATCCGTGTGTAAAAAAGGATTCATGAACCTGAGGGATACCTGGGCTGAGATGTTAGGTGATAAATAGGCTATCCGATCCCATTCCGGTAAATATTGATGTTGGAAAAAATACTCCAGAAAGGTACACCCTGAAAGGCGAAGTGAGCTTCATGTCTTTCTCCTCCCACTCCCTGACCTAGAGGGCTATACATCAGCGGTTTGATGCAAAATACAGGAGTGGAGAAATGAAATCAGGCGATGTCTAGGTTTGTTACATAATTTCAGGACCTTGAGTGCTGGAACAGAGCCAGCCCTGGAACAGGCCTGGGAGCCTTGGAGAAAGCCTGGTGCGAGCCCTGAGGGGAGTCCAGCCAAGGGTACAGGGCAAGGTCACGGAGCAGCCCGCGTGGCCTGGCCCCCTCTCTGCAGGCAGCAGGCTGGTTCCTCCTCCCCAGAAGAAGAGGGAGACCGGCCTCCTTTAAAAGTGTGGCTCCGGAGTCAGGGTGCGGATCCGGGCTGGGCCATGGCTCTGTGGCCTTGGGCAAGACACTTACCCTCTGTGGGCATCCGTCCCCTCAGGTGTAAAACCAGAGTCCGCTTCTGCAGCAGTTGCAGATGGCTTTTGTAAAAATTAAGTTTAAGGTAATGCATGTAGAGCACTTATCACTGTGCCGGGCAAACAGCGGGCGCTCTAATTATTACTAGTATTCCTATTATTAGTATTTGAAATCTGGCTCTGTCATGAAGAATCTTTTGTAGGCCATGGCATGCTAATCCAGGGGGCACAGAAAGGAGATTTAGTCTTGGGTACTAGGGAGCCATGGCACATGCTTGAGCCGAAGCAGTAGAGTAGAATGCTGAAGCTGTACAGGGCTGGTACCAGTGCCCATCTACAGGGTCAGACTGTGCCAAGGGCCTCCATCGTATCTCCACAGCCTTGGCAGTCCTCCCATTGCACTGGAGCTGGGCAAAAACATAGCACAACTCCCACAGGCTATCCTCCTACCCCTTCCGGCCTTGCCTGTTTCCTTGGTGCCAGCTGGCTGGTGAACTTCAAGCGATCAAGAAGCGGTGGGATTTGAAACAAACCATGATGGCCTCGGACCACAGGTGTGATGACCAGGAGGCCAGATGCCTGGGGGGGCCACATGGCGGCAGAGGAGACATGGCCCCTCCTTCACAGATGGGAAGACTGGTTTCCTCCTACTTTGCTGTGTGACCTTGGGAAAGTGTCTCCCCCTCTCTGAGCTCCAGCTGGCCCAATGCAAAGAGGTTCTTAGAACTGCTTCCACAGGCTTAGGGGCTGCCACAGGGGCGCAGCACAGTAAAACAGCCATGCTGTCCTCTGGCTGTGCCCACTGTGTGCCAGGCACTATGCCAAACACTTCAGGTGTGTGTTTTCCTTAAATCCTCAGCTTAGAAGTAAGTGGGTCCTTCTACCATGCCTTTGTTTTTTTGTAAGTCCTCACCCAACGAGATGGATTTTTTTTTTTTTTTTTTTTTAAATTTTAGAGAGAGAAGAAGGGTGAGAGAGAAAGGGAATAGAACCCACAACCTTCTGGTATACGGGATGACGCTCCAACCAACTGAGCCACCCGGCCAGGGCACCATTCCTATTTTTTAAATTTACTTAATTATTCAAGTCACTGGAACAATCTTTGTATTTTTGAAAAAATAGAGAAGGCTGCCCTAACCGGTTTGGCTCAGTGGATAGAGCATCGGCCTGTGGACTCAAGGGTCCCAGGTTCGATTTCGGTCAAGGGCATGTACCTTGGTTGCGGGCACATCCCCAGTGGGGGGTGTGCAGGAGGCAGCTGATTGGTGTTTCTCTCTCATCGATGTTTCTAACTCTCTATCCCTCTCCCTTCCTCTTTGTAAAAAATCAATAAAATATTTAAAAAAAAAAATAGAGAAGGCTGACGTCTGTCTGGAGGAAAGTCTCCAATCCCATCCCGTCCTTCATTTCTAAGAGGCATCCGCTGTGGTCAGTTTGGGGAGGAGCACCCTCACCTGCCTTCTGAGGTTACAGCTGAGTACCCACCTGGATGAAAATCACATGGCGCTTCCCTCCCACCCCCAACACCCTCCCTCCCTCCTCCCCTCTACATGCTAGCATATTACACCAGGGGTTCTCAATTGGAGCAGATTTGCCCCTTTGGGGACAACTGGCAATGTCTGGACACAGTTTTGGGGTCATCTAATAGGTGGAGGCCAGGGATACTGCTCAACATCCTGCAATGCCCAGGTCAGGCCCCAGCACAAAGGGTCATTTGGCCCAAAATGCCAGTACTGCCAAGGCTGAGGCCCCAGCTCACGCGGAGCCTTCTGAAACCGGCACGGTTCCCTCCAACGAGGTCGTGGAGATCTTTCCATTCCAGTGTGTTTGCTCCGACATCAGTAAACACTGCCTGAGCACCCGTGTGCCGGATCCTGTCCCAGCACGGGGACACGTCGGTTAACAACACACACACACACACACACACACACACACACACACACACACACACACGGAGCCCCAGCACTCACGGGGGCTCCATCCTCATGGAACACAAGACATCGATTCCCAAGACCCCAATGGATCACCCCGCGGAGCAGGGATGGCCCCCCATGCATTAGGCCAAGGCCTTCCTGGTGGCCATTTAGGCTGCTGTCATGTTTGATGCGTGCACCCCACCCGTCACAAAGGGACACGTGTAAGGGCACCTGGGACTCGGTAACCGCATCAGGAGCTGCAAGCTGGCTAGTCCCACCCCAGGTACTGACCAAGACTTTGCGAGAAGCTCAGGCTCGGGGGGGCACCTAAAAGGGGCCACGCAGCCTTTCCATGGCAGCAGGCACTGCCCAGGCGCCGCCAAAGGCCCGCCCCCCAGCCCCCTCCTGCAGCACCTTCGCACTGTCCGACGCTGTTTACCCAGAGCTGATGCTTCTTCCCATGTTCCAGATGTGGATATAGAGGCCAAACAAGGCGTCCAGACCACCAGAGTCCACGGCCTCTAAGGCCTCCCTCAGCTCTGGCTTCTTGGATCTGGCCACCTCCCGGGGCTGCTCCGGGCCAGCTTCCTGCCCAACCCCTCCGGCCGTCAGAAAGCCGCACAGAGCAGGTGGGCGGCCAGGGTACAGTTCACCGAGCAGAGGAAGGACAGTCCCCGAGGGAGGGAACAGGCTCTGTGGGCTGGCATCTGTGCCTTCATGTCCAGTCATCCAGGACAGAGGGCCAGGCGGGGCCACGGGCACGCCTTCCCTTGTCAAGCACCACCAGAAATGCCAGGGCTCCTGCTTGGGAGGGGGAGGCTGGGGGGAGAGAGAGGCTGGGGGGAGGGGAAGGCTGGGGAGAGAGTGAGGACGAGGGAGGCGTGCAGCAGAGGGAAAGGGCTCCAAAGCCAAGGGCTGGCTGGGGCTCCAGTTTTGCTCTCACCAGCTACCCTCTCAGCCTCAGTCTTCTCCCCCTGAAAAATGGGCTCATACTACTCACTGCAGGGAGCTGCTGGGGGACTGATGTGCACGCATTGACAACCAGGAGCCGCCATCGGAGCCCTGCCTTGAGCGGGCACCGGGCTGCTCTCCTGAGCTTACTACGTGCTCACAGCAACTGCTGTGGTCAGCACTGCTCCCCTCCCACCGAACAGAGGAGGGAACTGAGGCTCAGAGAGGTCTCTCTGCTCATTCCGCTAACTGTAATGTCACACCGTATTGCAGCTGTCCATCTCACGGTGTCTCAACCTTGGCACTAACGACAGTTGGGCCAAATACTGTGGTGGGGGCATTCTGCGTATTGAGCAGCATCCCTGGCCTCTACCCATTAGATGCTGGTAGTAACCACTCCCCAAGTCATCACAACCAAAAATATCTCCAGACGTTGCTAGGTGTCCCCTGGGGGCACAAATCACCACTGGCTGGGAATCAGTGCCTGGCACACAGACGGTACCCAAATGTGCAGAACAGAAGGCACTTACTCAAGTATATGCTAAGGCTTGCCTCCTCCAGGAAGCCTTCCGTGATGCCCTAGCCCAGGGAGTGCTTCCCTGGGTGCCCAAAGGTGCAGCCCCCTCCGTATGAGTCTTGTTCACTGCTGCACTTTCAATGCTTGGCCCAAAGACTGGTATACAGCAGGTGCTTAGTAGATGTTCACAGAACTGACCTGAGAAACAGGGATGACTTAGGTTGAAAAGCCCCCCACAGGGTCAGTTTTGCCCATTAGCTCAGGGCTCTTTCATCCCCAGCAAAGGTGCCAATAGTCATCTGGAGTGATGACTACCAAGAGGGGCCGCTTATACACCAAACAATGGGCTAAATACTCTGCTGGGTTTAGAGAGGGAAACTGAGGCTCAGACAGATGAAGGGCTTGACCTGTGTTCAAATCAATGAATTCCTGGTTTCTCTTGTTACTGATCAAAAGACGTTACACCTAGAAGACGATCTTTACAATACATATACCAAACAAAATATTCGTGTCCAGAATATATAAAGACCTCTGTGAAATCAATAAGAACAGGACAGGCAACTCAACAGGAAAATGGGCAAGTCTGAAGAGATACTTCACACCAAAGGTTATCTAAATAGTCAATAAGCATATGAACGGGTACTCAATCCTATCCAACAGGGAAATAAATACAAATTAACAGTACAATATGAGACCACTGTACATCAGAATGGCTTAAAAAAAAAAAAAGATAAGACCAAGTGTTGACAAGGATGTGATGCAACCAGAACTCTCATGCTTCACTGGTGGGAGGGTAGCCTGGCACAAACTCTTTAGAAAACGCTTTGGCATAACAGAGATGAAAGCCGAACATACGCCTTGTCTAGGACCCAGCAATTCCACCACTAAGTATACATCATCGGAGATGCAGCTATCGTTCACCGACGGGCACATAATGAATGTTCCCAGAACTCCTGTTTGCGGTGGTCCCCAACTGGAAACTACTCAAATGTCCATGAACCAGAGAACGGGTAAATAAGTACAAACAAAGAAGTGTACACTAACCAGCCAGGAGGAAGAACAGGCCAGAACTTCGTATTATATATTCTGGACATGAATATGGATACATCCCACAGCTATCATGCTGAGCAAAGAAGGCCTATACAAAAGAGAACATATGTGTGTTTAAGTAGCTTTTCTATAATAATAAAAGCATAATATGCTAATTAGACCGGACGGCCGAACAGCGGAATGACAGTCCGGACGACCTTCCGGACGGAGCTGGGGCTGCGAGGGCCTACGCTTGCACGAATTTCATGCATCGGGCCTCTAGTATGTATATAAAGTAAAAAGACGGGCCCAATCAATCCCTAGTCGGAGACTTCAGGATGATGGTTACCCTTGGGGGGAACATGACTAAGGGGGCACAAGGCATCTTGGGGGTGGGTGAGTGCTGGGTATGCGCTTTGAAAATGCATCGAGCTGCTCACTTAGGATGTCTGCACCTTCCTCTAGTGTGACAGATTTCAATAAAAATAGTCTCTAAGAACCACACTTCGTCAAACGCTGAGGAACGATGTTGCTGGCTGGGTGTCCTGTCCTCCCACCCGCACGCCTTCCCCGTCTGCTTAGAGAGAAACACAGGGACTCCATTCATTCATTCAATCCACACTCACTGGCAGGAGCTCTCCCGGGGCCAGGCATGGTGCCAGGCGCCAGGAACATAGAGGTGATCCGAGCCACGGCCTCTGATCGTGCCACCCACACCCCAGTTCTTGGCACAGAGACCCCAAAGCCCACATACAGTAAATGTGCAGCCAGGCTGAGGCGGCTTTTGATCAGAGGCCAAGGAGGTGATGTCTGTTTGTCTTCCTCTCTCTCTCCCGACCACCCTTGGCCAATGACAGTTTTCAGGCTTTTTCCTGATGCTAGGCCAGGCCACTCTGGCACAGAGAGCAGGAGTTCCGTCCTCTGCCCTCTCCCCTCCCTCCCGCCAGGCTTTCCTCTTCTCCTGAGGGCTGGTGACTCCTGGATTGTCACCTCCCGCCCAAACCTCTTTCCTCAAAAACAGACTCAGGTTCAACTGTCTCCCTGTCACCTCTGTTTGGGCACTGAGCTGGTTCCTCCAACTTCATACATCCAGAGCTGATCTCCTGGCCTCCCCCCTCCGCCTCCCCCGCCACCTGCCCCCGGACATTCCACCTGCAGTTGGTGGCAGCTCGTTCTGCTTAGGCCAAGTGCCTCAAAGGCAGCCGAAAGCCTGAGTCCTCTCTCTTTCAATCCAATCCAGCAGCAAACCCTGTCAACAGCGCCTTTATTTTTTATTTTTGTTACTCCTCAGCTGAGGATATTGAGAGTGGACGGGAGGAAGGGAGGGAGGGAGGGGAGACAGGAAGAGGAGGGAGGGAAAGGGAGGGGGAGAGGGAGAGAAACATCGATGTGAAGGAGACACATAGATTGGTTGCCTCCTGTATTATGCAACCAGACCAGGGCCAGGGATCAAACCTGCAACCCAGGTATGTGCCCTTGACCAGGAATGGAACCCTCAACCCTTTGGTGCAAGGGCTGACACTCTAACCACGGTGACACTAAAGGCATAGGCGACCAAAGAAAAAATAGACCAACTGGATTTCATGAAAATTAAAACATTTTGTGCATTGAAAGATACTATCCCAGAGTAAAAAGGCAACCCACAGAACAGGAGGAAATATTTGCAAATCATGTATCTGATAAGGGATGAATATCCAGACTATACAGAGATGCCCTAAGACTCAACAGAAGCAGCCTGATTAAAACATGGGCAAAGGACCTGAATAGACAATTCTCTATAAAGATATTTCATGTGTGAATGGCCAATATGCACGTGAAAAGATGCTCAACCTCTAATCATCAGGGAAATGAAAAACAAAAACCATAATGAGAAACGAAGTCACACTCATGAGGAAGGCTACTATCGCCTGGTCAGTGTGGCTCAGTCAGCAGTTGAGCACTGACCCAGGAACCAAGAGCTTCCTGGTTTGATTCCCGGTCAGGGCACAGGCCTGGGTTTTGGGCTCGATCCCCATTAGTGGGTGTGCAGGATGCAGCTGACAGATGATTCTCCCATCATTGATGTTTCTATCTCTCTCCCTTCCTCTCTGAAATCAATTAAAAATTTTATTTTATTTTATTTTTTTTAAAAGGAAGGCTACAGGCATAAAACAGAAAACAAGAGCTGGAGGGGATGTGGAGAAACTAGAACGCTGTGCACTGCTGGTGGGAACGTGGAATGGTACAGCTGGGAGGCTTCTACCCCTCACAGCCAGCGGATGCAGACACATCACAGGCCCTTTCGACCTCTGCACCCTCTCCACTCAGGTGGTCTTCTCCAGGCCCCATGTGATCTTAAAAATAAACAAATGTTTTGACAAATTGATTTCCAAAGGCTGAGGATGCGGGCTGGAGCCAGCTAACCCCTCTCGCTCCTGTCCCCAGTTATGAACTGGAGTCTCCCACACAGGAGCGACTGGAGAACATACTCGCCCAGAGGTCGGAGGTCGTGGCGATGCTTTTTGCTGAGAAAGTGCGTGGCTGACTTCCCCCTTCCCCTGCCCTGTTGCAGTTGATGGGTTTTTAAAACTGCATTAGCATCCACTTGGTTGTGGAGGTTCTGAAATGGCTGGTGGCCAAAAGGTGGGGAAGCTTGACCAGGAACAAAGCAAGCAAGCAGCAAGCACTTGCCGGATATAACGGATATAACGTCCCGGGTGATGTTCCCAGATAAGCTGGTGGGAACCGTCTGTTGTCCTTCAGCCAAGAAGCAACAGCTTACATCCTGGTGGGCTTTGGGGCATGAGTGGTGGGTGGGGTGGGATTTGCATGGGTTTTTAAAAGATATTTTTAAAAAATACTTTTTATTGATATTTTGAGAGACAGAGGAAGGGATGGGGAGGCGGGGGGGAGGAGATCCATGAGAGAGAAACATGGATTGGCTGCCTCCTGCACACCCCACTGGGGATCACATCTGCAATCTGGCATGGACCTGACCAGGAATCGAACCGGCGACCTCTCGGTACATGGGATGATGCTCGAGCAGCTGAGCCACACCGGGCAGGGCCGGGTGGGGGGTTTAAGAGCACAATTTGCAGGCCCGGTTCTGAGGCCGCACATAGCAGGGAACCCAGTTTCCCAGGGCAGACCTGCCCCTCGGCCTCCCTCTTGGAAAAACACAGTCCAGGCCTGGGAGACCCTCTTCCCTCTCCCCTGCTCCTGGGACTGACGCACAGCGGGGAAGAATTTCAAAGGCTTCAAACAGCTGCTCAGAACAAAAGCAATGAAAACAATAACAACAACAAAAACAAAGGCACAAGCCCATGAGGAAGAAGGGAGGTTTCTAAGGTTCACTGCCCTCTGGGTCTGATTCGGAGAGCGTGAATGGCCTTCTCCTACAGAAGATGGTTAGGGACTCTGAAGGAGCTTGGGGCCTTGGGGGAGAGTACTTCCATCTGCACACTTGCCTAGACATGGACAGAAGCAAGGTCAAGGAGCAAAATGCTGTGGGAGGCCCTCCCTGGAGAGGGAGATGGTTTATACCGAGGAGGCCCACAGCAGAGTAGAACAAGATAAACCTGACTGGATTACGTTGTTCACCCATTCCACAAATGTGGAAACTGAGGCTCAGGGAGTTCAAGGACCCCCCCCCCCACACACACACACACACACACACGCACACACACTAGGACATCAGTAATCACTGGCCATGATTATCCTGACGTGGACATCCAAGGCCTTCCTGTCCCTGTACTGTTACTGACATTCTTCATTCTTCCTAAACACGGCCCTTCCCTTTCGCCTGCTCACTCCAATAATCACGGTCATATTCATAAGAGTAGGAACATCGGTAGCTACCACCTGCTGAGGGCCTCTAATTTGCAAGACTGTGCATGGAGCGCTTCATGTGGCCCATCTCCTCCTCGTAGGTCCTCCGGAACAATGACACTGTCATTTATGTACCTTCCTGACGGTTAACTGTGTGGGGTGACTGGACTGGGCTACGGGATGCCCGGAGAGCTGGGCAAATGTGATTCCTGGGAGTGCTTGTGCGGGTGTTTCTGGAGGGGACTGAGGAAAGATCACCCTCGGCAGGGTGGGTGGGCGCCATCGAATTGGTGGAGCCCCTGAATAGCAAAAGGGTGGGCGAAGGGCCACTTTGCTCTCTGCCTGTGCTGGGACCTCTGCCTTCTCCTGCCCTTGGACACGGGTGCTCCTGGTTCGCAGGCCTTTGCACTTGGACTGGATCATACCACCAGCGCGGGCTGAGGGTCCCAAGGCTGGGGCAGCCACAGGCCTGCTGAGAGCAAGCACAGGGGAAACAGAGACCCCCTGGCCCTCAGGGGAGGGAGAGCTTGTCCGAGTCCCCCAGCAGGTGGGGGAGGGCAAGCCAGCCTCAAACCCAAATCTCCCCTCCCAAGAGGGGGTTTTCGCAGGACACCCACAGGGGGCTGTCAGAGCATGCACCAGCTCTCTCCCTGCACTGCTTGCAGGGGATGGGGACCCACACCCGTCTGTACTTCAAAGCTACATGCTTGATCCGAGCAAGTCACCCCACTCTCTAGGCCTCTTTCCCCATCTGTGAAAAGAGGCTGGACTAAATTTGTAATCTGCTATTCTCCCTAAAACGCTTAGCCAACATACAGGCTCTGCTGGCCTGCGGTTTGCTCCTGAGGGTCAGTGAAAGGAGCTTGGGGCCAGAGGGGTGGGGGGTGGGGCGCTAAGGAAATGACCTGTGGGCGGAGCCTACAACATGCAGGTGCCCCAGAGGCAGGGTAATCAACTCCCCACCCCAAGTGATGAGCCCTGCTGAGCGCCCCAAACCAAATCAAACCCAGTGTGGTATCCAGCCCTCTAGCTACCAGCCCGGGCTTCCTCTTCCTCCCGCACAGCCCCGGGGCTGGTGGGGCGGGGCGGGGGCGGGGGCGTGGCGAGGGGCCAGTGGGCGGTTGGGGTGCGATTCAGCAGCTCCAGATCTCCCAGGAGCCTCCACATGACAGGGAAGTGGCTGCACTACCTCTCCCACGCCAGCAGGCTCTGCAAGGGCTCGGAGGGCTCCGAGGCAGGATGTCACTCACAGCCAAAGGAAGTGGGACACGCTTTTCATGAGACAGGCAGAGAGCTGTGCTTGCGAGCCTGTGCAGGGGTGGGGGGGAGGGGAAATAGTGCAGCAGGTGGGCGAGGAAGAGAACGCAGAGATGGAGAAGGCCTGCCAGCCATGGACAGAGATGGGGGAGACAGAAACAAAGAGGCCGGGATAGGGGGCGAGGCATAAACGGAGACAGGGATGGGAAGGAGACAGAGAAAGACAAAAACAGAGACCAAGACGGACCCAGGAAGCAGGAGCAGTCGGGAGCGGGACCTCAGCTCCAAGCAGCACCCATGCCTCACCGACCGCAGCTGACAGTCATCCCCAGCCCCTCAGTCAAGACTCCGGAAGCTTCAGGGGAGGAGCGGAACATTAAGTGCAAGGTCACTGCTGGATTGACCCCCTTCAAGCCTCCCGCGTCCTGTCACTAGGCTCCCCAAAGTCCCACCTGCTGATGTTGGCCCCATCCAGAACCCTCGTAACTCTCACTTAATAGCTGTGTTAAATGGATTCAATATTTTCAAAGAAGAGGTGCTGTCCCCAACTTCCCAGCTCAGCACCTCAGGTCAGAGATGTGGGTCACTCTTCTGCTCATCGGATGCCACCACCAGAAGGGACACCCCCAGGACTATGGAGACCTGGTGGCCTCTAATATCCCGTAACCCACGGGTCCCTATTCAGTAAGTAGGTACCGAGGGCCTGGTATGAACCAGGCTCGGTGCCAGGCGCTGGGGACACACAGTGACTGCAGGTGCCAGTGGAGGTGGCACTCAGTGGGCGTCTGTGCAGTGATGGATGGATGGGTGACTCCAGGGGTAGCCTCCGGGGCTGGGTGGACCTGGGTTTAAATCCTGTGCTGTCCCACCAGGCCCATGTGAAGTGTCTCTGAGCTTCAGTTTCCGGGAAGGGGGTGGCCTCCCTGGTACCCAGTCAGGTGAGCCGGCTCCCGGCAGCTGTGGGATATGCTGGGATGCAGGGATGCAGGGATGCAGGCGCACTGGCCAGTACTCACAGGGAGGGACTGAGGCTGCCCCGGTATCTCAGGCCATCTCACTGTCTCACTGCGGGTTAGTTGGGGCCTGAAGCCATTAAGGAAGGACCCGGGGGCCAGAGGCAGGGCCTCCTCATCGGGATGTGTGGAATGGGGACAGCTTCCTGTGTGTTAAAAGCCTGGAGGGTTTTGGGTGGCAGGGAAGGCAGCAGGAGGCCTGAGAGCCCTGATGTCCTAGAAGTGGAGCTGGCTGCAAAAACGCTGTTCGAAAAGCAATGGAAGCACTTGTCCAAGTGACACCGGCAGGTCCTTGGTGTCCTCAGAGCCCTGAAGACTGCGCTGGGCCAGAGGGCCCTGAGGCAGGGCACCCAGGGACGAGGGGGCAAGGAGGGGGACTGTGGGGACCAGGAGAGCCCGGGCCATCTAAGCGGCAGCCTCGGGCCACTCCAGTTTGGCCCAAGCTCCTGAATTTCCAAGAGAAGTGAGAAATTGGAATTATCCTCTACAAATATTTTTCTGTTGGCTCAATTGAAAATAAAACGCCCTGGGTGCCAAGTAAAAGCCACCCTGTGGGTTGAAGCCACCGAATGGCAGCTTCTGTTACAGCCCAACACACCCATTTCACAGTGGGGGAAACTGAGTCTCAAAGAGGGGAAGCAGCTTGCCCAATGCCACAGAGTGATGTGGAAGGAGCTGGGACTTAGGTGCCTGCAAGCTCTTACCCACGCCCAACTGCTCATGCGTGTGGGAAGCGGGAGGGAGTAGGGGGAAGCGGAGGATAGGAAGCTACACTCAAAGCCAAGGGTCTGCTTGCTCTGTCCGCCCAGGAAAGGGTGAGGACAAAGGGACCGGGATGAGCATTTATTATTAATATACAGTAATTTTGTAACATAACATGTGATAATAATTATGTAATAACTAGAGGCCCAGCGCACAAAATCATGCGCAGGTAGGGTGCCTAGGCCTAGCCTGCGATCAAGGCCATCTTCTGCCCGCTCGCCAGTCCCGAGTCCTGCCCCGCCGCCGCCCACCCCGATTCCCTGTGGTTCCGTTTGCCATCCAGCGATCGGAGCCTGTAGGCTGGCGGGGAGGGACCGAGAGGTGGTCAATGCACCTCACAGTGACTGGTAGATCAGTCGTTCTGGTCATTACGACATTATGGTCACTGGCCTTTTATTATATAGGAATAGGATAACTGACATTTCCGGAGTGTTTTCTATGCGTTGGGCACTAAGATAGGGTATTGACAGGGGGTAAGATGGTAATTAAGAACGTAGACTCTGGATTTAAGTCCTATCTCTCCCACTTCCTGGCTGGGTGACTTGGTGCAAAATTACTTCACCTCTCTGTGCCTCAGCTTGTTCATCTCACAGAGAACTGAATGAGTTAAAATACATAAAATGCATTTTTAATTAGTGCCTTTGACAGCTGGCTCACAAGGGACGGCACACTCAGGAATCCAAGCAGGCTATCTGAACGGGGCCCCACATTTTGGCTGGTGGCAGGTGGGTGCTCACCCGCATCCCCTCCTGTCCAACAAGCCAGGAGCTGGTCCTATGGGCACCTGTGCTGCAGATAAGAAAAATGACATGTAGGGAAGGCGGCCAGTGGCCCCAGGCACACCAACCCTAAGCAGAGCAGCAGGATCCTGATGCAGACCCACGCCTCGGAGCACGCTACCACCGAGCCTGCCTTCTGGCCACAGCAGTCTGGGTCAAAAGTCTGGCTGATTCAAGAACTCACTTGGAAGGGGCTGGATGCCCTCCCTTGCTGCCTGCCATCTGAGCACACAGGATAACATGAAGCTCCTCCCCAGGCGACAGCCCCAGACGCTCCCCCGGGCGCATGGGCACTACCCTCTACGGTGCTGCCCTGCAATTTGTGGGGCTTGGCCCAGCTCTAGGCCACAGCCCGAGGTGGAGGATACCCGAGAAGGGGCATGTCAGGAGGCGGGCACTCCAGAACCTTCTCTGGAATGGCCTCAGACAGGGCGGATGTGTTCACAGAGAGCCAGGGGCCTTGCAGGCGGTAGGAAGAGGTGGAGAGAGGGAGAGCGGGAAACCGGGAACTGGGGCTACCCAGACAAGCTTTCACGAGGCCACATGGCCAATCCCAGCCACCAGGCCACACTCGGGCTTTCAGATCACCAATACCGACCACATGTGACCCGCCACTCTTCCTACCAATCGGTCCATAAAGTCACAGAGACAACGCCCTAGGACAGCCTTACTGACCGCGAGGAGCTACTGCATCTGTCCTGACTGAGTCCACGCCCATTCCCCGGCAGGGCACACTGAGGTGCAGAGAGGGGCAGCCCCCCCTGCCTCGCCTCCCAACCCTGTTTCCATTTCCCAGGCTTCCTTCTTCGTGCGCAGGAATTCAGGATCTAAAAGGCGCAAGGACAGGAAAGCACGCACAAATGAATAAAAGCAGAGGAGGCTGGATAGAGCCGCCAGAGGCCTGGTCTCAGGTGTCTCACAAAGGCCACTCACGTGGCCACCAGGGAAGTTCACCTGCTCAGTGAGCATGGGGGGCCAGGGTGGGGCATGGGCAGGACCAGGTTCCCTTTCGAGGCCAAGGGACAGGCCTCTAGGAAACCCAAGCGTCTCCCTGGCCTCTATGGACCCTCAGCTGTCAAGGGGACCCCACCCCCTCGGGCCTGGAGTATCAGTTTACACCTTTCCTTCATCCCGCCCACAGGTCCCTAGCAAGCTCGCCCAGGTCCCCTGCAGGGCGGGTGCTGCGAGCCCCTGGATCCTCGCTGCCTCCTCTTGTCCCCTTGTCCCGTGCAGGGCCTGGTCGAATACCCTTAGCACGTATGTTACAGGAGGAGCAAAGTGCACACACACCTCGGGCTAAGGCTTGACCTGCTTCCCTAACTGATGGTCCCAGAGATGTTCCTGGTGACCTGCAGGCCACTCCTTAGTCTGCTAATGAGACGCTTAATTTAATGCATGTTAGGAAATAACTTATACCTAGCACACCAAAGCTAGTTATTTCAAAGATCAGAGCTGCTTAAGAGAAGACTTCAATGTATACATGATCATTGGAACCCTCATCTACTGCTGGTGGGAATGGAAGAGGGCGGAGCTGCTCTGGAAAACAGCCTGGCGGTTCCTCCAAAGGTCAAACAAAGAATGACCATGTGACCCAGCAATTCCACTCCCACGGATATGCCCTGGAGAATTGAAAACATATGTCCTTACAGAGGCTTATACATGAACGTTCATAGCAGCATTATTCGTAAAAGCCCAAAAGTAGAATTAATCCAACTGTCCATCAACTGATACATGATACGTAAAATGTGGTATAGCCACACAATGGAGTATCGTTCAGCTATAAAAAGTAATGAAATACTAAAAGAAAGGGAAGTACTGATGCTACGTGGATGAACCAGTTACCAAAGGCTACACAATGCATGATTCCATTTACATGGCATGTCCAGCACAGGCGAATACATAGAGACAGAAAGTAGATGTGTGGCTGCCAGGGGCTGGGGAAGGAGGGATTGAGAAGTGACCGCTGAGGGCTCCACGGTTTCCTTTTGAGTGGTGAAAATGTTCTAGATTCAGATGAAAATGTCCTAGAATTAGAGGGAATATTCTATTAGTAGAGGGAATGTTCTAGAATTAGATGATTTGTTCTAGAGTTAGATGGTTGCACAACTCTGACTATCCCAAAAGCCACTAGATTGAATAGTTCAAACGGGTGAATTGTATGGTCTATGAATTAAATCTCAATAAAGCTGCTATGAAACAAATTACATGAGGTTTAAAAAAAAGGCAAAGTGATGTAAACATATCTATTAAGTAGCCCTAGCTGGTTTGGTTCAGTGGATACAGCGTCGGCCTGTGGACTCAAGGGTCTCAGGTTCGATTCCGGTCAAGGGCATGTACCTTGGTTGCGGGCACATCCCCAGTAGGGGGTGTGCAGAAGGCAGCTGATCGATGTTTCTCTCTCATCGATGTTTCTAACTCTCTATCCCTCTCCCTTCCTCTCTGTAAAAAAAAAATATATATTATTGATTTTTTACTATTATTGATTATTTACTATTAAGTAAATAACAGCTCACTGGGGACTTGATGGGGTGAAATGGTTAATATAGGAAGCCAGTATTACAGTCATGGAAACTGAGGCTGGGTGAGGAAGAATGACTCGCCCAGGCCACGTCACAACTTAACCAGAGCGAGCCATTCCTAAATCTAGCCAAATCCAGACGCTTGGCCCAGGCACCAGGCAACCCCGCTGGAATGGGGGGCTATGAGATGGGGTGCGCAAGAGGTGTCCACAGCCCCGTGTGGGAGACAGACCTGCACGGAGGTTGGGGAGGCAAAGGCCCAGCTATCTATCTGTTCTGTGGGGGTTCAAAACAGGAAGCACCCACCAAAGCCTGGGGAGTGCCCGAGAAGGGGATGCTACCCCAAAACCGCCAGCCCTGTACGACCTGAAGTCAGGAGGTCTGAGGGGGAGTTTGAGCCCTCGCTGGGGGGACCTAGGGGCATGGACGCGGGACCTCTCCGAGCCTCAGTTTCCCCATCTGTAAGAGGGGAAGGGGCGAGGTGACAGGCGCAGTGCTTTCTAAGGATTGCTGAGTCAAACGGTTCTCCCCCTTCCTCCCCTTTGAGTGGAACCCCGAGGTTGACCTCCTCACAGTAATACTCAAGACAGTCACAGAACCAGCAGCCCGAGGGCCCTGTCCACCCAAGCAGGAGCCTGCAGGCAGTTCCAGAGCTGCGGCCAGTTCAGACAGGCTGTCCCCGCCTTCCTGGTTGTCACCGATTTTAGCACACACCTTGGCTGTGGCGATGCCCGATAAAAGTACCGGCAGCACCCAGCCCCCTTAGTGGCTGGGGCACCAGAGAAACGGTAGTTTTTCTAACCCGCACACTTCACCACTGGGCCTCTCAGGTTGGTTCTCCTCAGCCCAAGCCCAGCTAAAATGTTTGCTTATTCACGCGCTCACAGCCACCCCTCCATCGGAGCTGAGGCACGGGGTGGGGAGGGTGCCTGCGGGGGGGTTAGAGGCCGCTCTTCAAGCACTCTTAGGTCTCCACGTGGTTTTAGGGCTAATTCCTTTGTGGGTTGATCTCCAGATCCAATACGGTTAGAGGAGGTGAACCGGCTTGGTGAGGGGTGTGTGGGGGCAGGAGGGGGCCCTCCCTTAGCCACGTGTCTACACTGGCACAAGCACAGGGCTGGAGCTCGGCCCACAGGGGATGCACAGCAGCCAACGCCCGGTTAGCTCACGCCACAGAAGCCCACCCGTGGCCAAGCACACGCTTTCGAGTAACATACTACATGCTTCCTGGTGCCTGTAGCTGGCTGCATGGTGCCCCACCCCACCTGCCAAGGTATGTTTATGGTATGTTTCTACCTGTCAGGCTATCAACTACACCGGGACAGGTATCTTTGTCTTCTTGCTGTTTCACTGATGTGTATCCCAAGCGCATTGAAGAGCGACAGCACGTGGCAGATGCTCAATATATGTTTTTGACTGACGCTCCCCCCCCCAAAAAAAAAAAAAAAATTTTTTTTTTGTAAATGACTCTGCCAGGTCAGGGGTGCCCAGCCTCGGCGCCCATGCCCCCCCCCCCCCCCCCCGGCTCTTGCTACCCCTTCTAGTCCCAAGCTTTAGGAGGCTTCTTCCGTCCAGCTCAAACTGAGAGGGGGAGGTGGCCGGGCGGTGGGACCCTCCGGCCAAATTTCGCCCCCTCCTCCCGTGCGACCCCCAAGTTCAGGAGGGTTTCCCCTACCCCGTGCTCGCGGCGCACCCCTCCCCAGCCTGCGATTTCCGCCTCCCGGCGCCTCCACTTTTGATTCGCCCGGTAACTCCACGGCGGCCGCAAGCAAACTTCCACGCGCCCGCCCGTCCCGGAGCCCGCCTGGGGGTCCCCGCGCGCCGGGGAGGGGTCGGGGACTCGCGTGGCAGTGACCCGCCGCGCCCCCCCAACTCCTCGCCGCCGCCCACACACGCACTCACACACGCGGAGAGCCTCCCGGGTGCAGAGTCCGAAGCGGGAAGCGCGGGAATGGGCCCGGGTCCCTGCCGTAACCCCGCGGAAAGCGCCCGGAGCGCCCGACGGGTGGGGATCCTCCAACCGCCCGCCCGCCCGCCCGCGCTGCCTCCCGGGCGGCTCTGAGCCCCGGAACCCGGGCAGCGTCGCCGGGCCCGCGAGGAAACCGCGAGGGCCGAAGGCTCCCCGGAGCCGACCTGCACACCACCCCTTGCCGGGGGCGGCCGCCCAGGCCCCCCCCGCGCCACCCCAGGGCCACCTACCGTGCGGAGGCGCAGCGAAGCGGCCCGCGCGCCCAGCGAGCGACTCCCGGCTCGCCAGCCGCCCCGGCCGGGGAGGGAGGGAGACACCCGCGCGGGGGGCGGGGCCGCGGCGCCGTGACGTTGCGCGGGGGGGCGGGACCAGGGAGGCCCCGCCCATCGCTTCTTCCCCCCGCCCCCGCCGGCCTGCCTCCGGACCACGCGGTCGGGAGGCGTGGCCCCGGGAGCTGATGCCCCTCCCCCCCCCCCCAGACACACACACACACACACACACACACACACACACACACACACACACACACACACACACACACACACACACACACACACACACACACACACACACACACACACACACACACACACACACACACACACACACACACACACACACACACACACACACACACACACACACACACACACACACACACACACACCCCGGAAGCCCTGGTCGGACGCCGGTTTACCCCAGAACCAGTGCTCATCACTTTCCCAACTAAGGCAGCTCCGTTTTATTTTTATTTATTTATTTTATTTATTTATTTTATTTTTTTTTTTTTTTTTTTTTTTGCAGCTCCGTTTTTAGAGAAGTTCCCTTCTGCCTGGAAGCAGCGAGTGCAATGATCGCCAAGAAGGGGTGTAAAGAGAAGAGTGGACTGGACCCCGAGCAGGGTGCATTTACGCTACTGTCAGTACAAAACGAAGAAAAAAGAGGGCGGGAATATTCATCCATGTTCAAATATACCCGTGGCTCTCAAGGAGGGGCCGATTTTGCCCTTCTCCCCTCCTCCCCGGGGACACCTGGCAATGTCGGAAGACATTTTCGGTTGTCATTATTGGGAGGGGGGTTGTCATACTGGCATCTAGTGGATAGAGGCCTTGGGATGCTGCTGAACGTCCTACAAGGAACAGGACATGAAATAGTGCCTGCCGTGCCGACGGTGCTGGACCCGACAAAACGGAACCCCTGCCTTCATGGAGCCGGCTGTTACTGTCTCCAATCGACAGAACAATATTATAGAGCGGTAATTGTGCACATAGTACAGGTCTTGTATGACTAACGGCATGGGTGTTTTATCATGTCCCTTGGTGGGTGGAGAAATAGAGGTCAAGAGGCCTTGAATAAGGCGTTTCCTGGGCACCCTGTGCTGGGCACTGGGAGTCAGCAGGGAACAGGAGGACTCGAGGCCCTGTGTCCAGGTGGGGGAAGCTGACCCTCCAATAAGCACTGGGGAGTTGGGAACAGGGGATATGAACCTGGTCCAGGAAGGGAGAGTCAGGGGTGGTTTGTACTGTGTCGTTACACTGAGGCCTGAAACAAAGATGAGGGTTCATGGAAGAGTATACCAGGCACAGGGACCCACAGGTGCAAAGGTCCTTCTTGGGGTTTTGCATAAATGGAAGAGTGGTCAGGATGTGGGGTGATGGGGGAGAGGAGGTCGGAGGAGTGTGCAGGGGCTGGAGGCTGCAGGGGTTGGTGCTGCAGGACTTTGTGGGCTGTGGGAAGAAGTCAGGACTTCATCTTGCAGCGCTGGACAGATGCACAACCACCAAGCTACCACCAAGCTACGGCTTCCTGTTTCAATAAGCTTCGCCCGACTCTGCCCCAAGCACTCCAACCACCGCGCCTTTTGCTCCCGGTGCCGCTGGGGTGCCAAGCACAGTTGTGCAAGCTGAGAGCCGACTGCACAGGGTGTCCCACTCACACTGTAGACATTACACTTCATACCCATCGTTTCTGGCAGGTGGCGGTCACCTGTCTTGAGGAAAAGACATCTTTTTAATCATTAGCCAGGACCCAGCTGTTTGCTCTCCCTGGAATGTCCTCCCCTTCCTCTTCCCCCTTCTCCATGAAGCAAGCTCCTGCTCCATCCTTCAAGGCCTCCTTCACACATCCCCTCCTCCAGGAAGATAACCATGGCAACACCTCCCCAGGCTGCCTGCATGGATTAAAGGTTAATAAGATCAATCAGTGATAACTGACAATACGGAAGTCGATATTGCCTGGTGCCCATTTCCAAAAAGCCAGGCCTGTAGCATTTGCAGTCGGTGGAATTTGGACCCAAGGACCGAGTAACACTGAAGCAGGTACAAGAAAATAATGCTCTTTTCGGTCTTCTTCGATAAAACCAGGGAGAAAAAATCTCAGTTTGGTGCCACCTCTGACACTTGTCACCCACCCTGTCCATGAGCGGATGGCAGGTTCCCAGCCTCCCGCAGGCCATGGTGTCTGCTGAGAATGCTATACTTGGCCTTCTTTGAGTTGTCTTTATTTATAAAATTGCTTTCTATCTATGGCATATGATGCTGATTTTCCACTTCCTGTGGCGTCATAAAGTCTCATTTACAAATCAATGCATTTAAGCGCAAAATAGTAAGTCTATTTAAACAAAAATATTAAGTAAATAATAAAGCAGGTGGTAGAGAGTGCAAAAAAAAAATTATGAGGCTGGTGTGTGAAGGAACAGAGTTTGTACACACAGATTTGTTTGGGAGTGCAGCTCTGGAGCCAGACTGGGTTCAGTTCTCCACTCGCTAGCTGTGTGACCTGGGGCAGGTCCCTTTCCCTCTCTGAACCTCCATTTCCTTCCTTGTTAAACGGGAATCATTATAATACTGGCCTCCTAGAGGAGTTCAAACGTTATACCAAGAGAATGTGAGTGGAGAGCTTTGCAGTGCTTGCTGTTGCTATGATGAAGACCGAGAAAGTCACAAGCCAGCAATGATGGGGGAACCTCGAGACACACACACATCTGTTCGCAGACCGGGCAGACGATTTGGCTTTAGGAACTTTTATTGGCATGAGAAAGATGGGGAGATGGAGCCTGAGGAACGGGTGGGAGGGGGAAGAAAAAATGGAGTGTGGACTCACTTGGGCGGCTCAGCCGCCAGGACAGGGAAGCAGCCCTCGCCATGCCACTGCCTGTCCCGAAGGCGGCGCACGGCCTGCATCCGAGGCTGGGAGGCTCCCCATTCGTTCCAGTGCCGGAAGTCACCAGGCTACAGGAGGTACTGGTACCCGCGGTAGCCGAGGTACTGATACCCTACCCAGCTGGGAGGGAAGCAAGAAGGACAGTATAGAGATGGCCCAGCATCCGGACCCCTGCCTGGGCCAGTCAGGTCCCCATTTGCCCTTGCAGTCTCCTCTAGTGTCCTTGCACTCTAGAGAGTGGGGAGGGTCACCTTGCAAAGCCTGGTTTAAGTTCTAGCCTCCTCAGATAAGCCTCTGACCTCTCCTCCCCTCGAGCAACCCCCCCCCCCCCCCCCCCCCCGCCGCAGAAACCATCCTTCCTCCTCTGACCTCCCGTATGGACCACTTCTGACTTAGTATTGTTGGACATCATCTCGCAGATATACTGAGTCTCCCCGCTAGGCTGAGCGAGCCCCCTGAAGACAGGCACTGAGATTTCTAAATCTCTGCCTCCCCAGCATGCCCAGCACAGCGCCTGGCTCCCCGGCACTGCTTAGTACATTTCTGATGGCTTGAGTGCAGGATGCAGGCTCCCGGGAAGAAGAAAGGAACACAAAAAAGGCCAGGGTCCTGATGGTATTACAGGAGCTCAGCGAGGGTCTGTGGTGGAGAGGCAGAAGCCTTACACTTGCCAAGAGGAGACGAGTGATGTCTGGCCTGGTTGTGTGCGGACAAGGGATGGATAAAATGACCCCCTTCGGACATCCAGCCCTCCCCTGTTTTTTCCAGACTCGGGATCACGGGGCTCAGTTTTGAATGTTTCAAATCCTGAGAGTTCAGAGCAGGAAGAGCCTTTTTCTATCAGGGAGTTTGGTGTACCCATTGTAGAGATAGCAACACTGAGATGCAGAGAGGGGCACGGGGCTCACCTACGTTTCACAGCATATCAGCGACAGTCAAGGCCCTTTCACGACACAATCACGTCTCTCAGAAGCCATTCTGCTCATTTCCCAGAGGCTCTGGATTTCTCTGAATATTCTCTTCCCCAGACCCATCCAGACTCACCTATCCGCATCAACTCTGCCCCCCTTACTTAATTATCCTTTCAACCCCAATATGGGTGTAGAAGCCCCTGTTCTCTCACCTTCCAGCTTCTTAGATCCAATGGTCAGGTTTGTTTTCACTGACATGCAGTTCATCAAAGAATGACTCCATTTCGCAGAGCAAGAGAGCTCTGTGGGTGGAACTCCAGCCACCAGCCCTGCAAGAACTGGGGAGGGAGGGGCTGTGGCCATTCCTCTGCCTCTGATGTTACATCCTTTATGGGGTGCAGACTCCACAGGCTGAGGGCCTGGCAGGAGGGCACTCACGTTCCACTGGACACCCTCGCACTGCCCACGTGGTCACAGAAGCCATGGATCCAGAGTCTGGGCACGTCATCCTCCTGGATCTCCACGGTGTTGCCCTTGAAGTTGGCTCCTTCAAACAGGCAGATCTTGTGCTCCTGGGAGTCCTGCAGAAGGAGAGACTGAGTCAGGCATGAGAAGTATGAACAGAGCAAAGAGAAGTAACTTGGGGGACGGGGCGGGGCAGGGGACATCCTAGATGTAAAGAGAGAGAACTGAGTCTGCTCAAGCCCCCATGGGACTCTCCCAGGATAGCTGCTGTCCACCTGGAAGGGCCCTTCTCCCCTATGAAAACAGGCTATCGGCCTCTACTTCCTGGAGCTGTCATGAGGATCAAATGAGTTAATCCACATAGAGCACTTAGCACGATGCCTAGCAGACACTCAAAAATCTTCATTCATGACCTAACCGGTTTGGCTCAGTGGATAGAGTGTCGGCCTGCCGACTGAAAGGTCCCAGGTTCGATTCCGGTCAAGGGCATGTACTTGGTTGCAGGCACATCCCCAGTAGGTGTGCTGGAGGCAGCTGATCGATGTTTCTCTCTTATCGATGTTTCTAACTATCCCTCTCCCTTCCTCTCTGTAAAAAATCAATAAAATATATTTAAAATTTTTTTTTCATTCATTATTTTTAGGATGCAGAGGCTCAGACAGATCGGTCCTTGATGGATGTCACACAGCCCGTGAGGGGCAGAACCTTTTGAAGAAGCATTTTATTTCTCCCATCCCCTTGGGCACCCAGCTCCCCTCCACAGCCTCTGCCCTGGCCACACCGGCCGATTTTTAGTTCCTTGTTGACACCCCCTCCTCCTCCTCGCTTCAGGAACGTTGCACTCACTGTACCCTGGAAGGCTGCTCCCCCACCCTTCACGTGGCTGACTCAGTTCCCATCCTTCCGGGGCTGTCTTTCCTGATCACCCCTGACCACTCCTTCCCCCCAACATCAGAGCCCCAGTTCCTGTCTTCCGCTCTCTCTCTCCTAGCACACTGCACGCTCCCTGTGCAGCACAGACCACAGTGGTTTGCCAGAATAGATTGATTTCCATGATTAGGTTTCAATACCTGCCTCCTGCAAGGTCAGGGGCCTTGCCTGTCCCGTGCAGAGTTGCACCCAGAGCCTGCCACAGAGCCCAGCAGAAACAGATCAACCAATGGTGTTCACAGCATGCTCTACTTGGAAGATGGTTGGGTTAGAGACCCTTCTCACTGCCCAGGGGAGGGGGCTGAAAAGCGGTCAGGGCACCCAGCGGGGAGGGAGCTGTCCAGGAGTGAAAGAAAGGTGGCCCACAGCGAGATGCAGGCAGAGATAGGGGACAGATTAAACCAGACCGGAGGCTCTGAGCCCTGACTGCATAGTCTACGTGGGGGCGTGAATCATACCCCCTGCGCCCAGCTCCAGCAGCTCATATTTCATTGGTCCGGGAGGGGTCCAGGTATTGGGATTTTTCCCCCAATAATATATTTGATTTAAGGAAATACACCCACAAGATTATTATCTCAATTTGTAACCAAGATAACAATGTGAGTGAGATAGTGTACGTTCTTATTTTGCTTTTTTTTTTTTTTTTTTTTTTTTTTACGATGTGTTCAAAATCCTGTGTGTATGTTACACTCACAGCACATGTCCAAACGGACTAGGCCAAATTCAAGTTCCACAGCCACATGGGGCTACTGTATTGAATAGCAAAGCTGTAGAAGCTCCTGGAAATGCCCAGGCTGTTGGCTCTTCCAAACTAGCTCCATTGACATGGATTACCATTCAAAGATCCTTCAATGATAGAAAGATAAATCTAGGAATTCTTTCAGAGGGCCCATGATAAAGGCTGATCGCTCAGCCCCAGATTCTGAGAAAAACATTGGGAATGGCCCGGTTGGGTAATCCATGAAGATACATCTGGTGGTGCCCAAACAGCTGACTATTGGTATCTGCCAGCCTCAAGTGGACACCCACGAATATTCTTCCGGAAAATTCCCATCCAGGAAAGCCAAGGTTGGTTACCATGGGAATCTGACCCTGGCGAGGGAAGATGTGGTTGGTTCATGCGTCCTAGTGAACACATGTTGGGGACACGGAATTGCTGAGGGATAACTCCAGCTGTCTTGGCTTTGAGTCTTCCACAAGGCATCCTCTTTGGTCTAGTTACATTGTGAAAAGGGGCTGACCTGGCAGATTGTCTTATCATTGGGGAGTTCGGGGTGTCTTTCCACAACACCCCTCCTCTCAGACACTGCACGGGTGTCAACCTGCATGGGGGATGCTTTGAACGGACACTGGGATTGTCTCTTCTTTCTTTCCCTTCGCAGGGGCCATGCTCATCGTCTCTGTGTTGTCCCAGTTTTAGTATATGTGCTGCCGATCGTCAAGGCTCCCTGGGAGGGTCTACGGTGCAGCCAGGAATTAGAAACATTCTGCAAATAGAATCTGGGAAGGCGCTTGGGTTTCTAGCTCCAATCACTGGGATGTGGAGCCCATTCTTTTTTTTTCTTTTTTTAATATATTTGTACTAGAGGCCCGGTGCATGAAACTCATGCACTGGGTGTGGAGGAGGTCCCTCAGCCCAGCCTATGCCCTCTTGCAGTTCGTGACCCCTCAGGGGATGTCTGCCTGCCGGCCCACAGGGAGCAGGCCTAAGCCAGCAGGCAGACATCCCTCTCGAAGTCCAGGACCTCCTCGCTCCTTACCGCCTGCCTGCTTGCTGCTCCCTACCGCTCAGCTTGCTGCTCCTTAGTGCTGCCGTGGAGGTTCCTGGCACCACGGCTGTACTCGCCAGCCGTGAGCCCGGCTTCTGGCTGAGCAGCGCCCCCCTGTGGGAGCGTACTGACCACCAGGGGGCAGCTCCTGCATTGAGCGTCTGCCCCCAGTGGTCAGTTCATAGTGACCAGTCATTCCACCGTTCGGTCGATTTGCATATTAGGGTTTTATTATATAGGATTGATTTCAGAGAGGAAGAGAGAGGAAGAGAAATAGAAACATCAATATGAGAGGGAATTACTGATCGCTGCCTCCTGCATGCCCCCTACTGGGGATTGAGCCCATAACCCGGGCATGTGCCCTTGACCAGAATCGAACCTGGGACCCTTCAGTCCGCAGGCCGAAGCTCTATCCACTGAGCCACACCAGCTAGGGCTGGAGTCCATGCTTGATAGCAGCAGGGAAGGAAATAGGTGGGTTTGATGTTTCACATGTGCCCAGGGCTCACACATCAGAGGCACCTTATGAATCGATGAGAACAAGAGCCCACCGTGCGTGGACAATTCCAAGGTTGCCATGCTTCCCTGCCCACCATTCCCTCCTCGTTTTCCTTGCTCACCCCCATTTCCTTGCTTGCTATCAGGTCTCAAACTCGCCCCGGCCCTCCCCACGCATCCCCCAGGCCCCACCCAGGAGCCACTCACCATCCTGATGGGCCGGAAGGACATGAGCCGGTCGCTGCGGCAGCTGCTGGACCAGGTGTCCCAGCGCGGGTACTGGCCCTTCTCTAGGACGAACATCTCCCCTTGGAGGTCGGACTGCTCAAAGGCCACCCAGCTAGATGGGAGAGACACGGGAGGCAGCAAGGAGAGGCATTGTTAGCAGAACCTCCCCTTCTTGCAAGGGAGCCCCAAGGCTGGTGGTTTGATTCTAGTCTATGCCACGTACTGGCTGTGTGACCACAGGCAAGGGGCTCCACCTCTCTGAGCCGTAGTTTTCTCATCGTATACACCTGTTTTCCTGGAGTTGGGGAGGGGGTTAAATGAGCCAGCGTGTGTGATCAAGTGAGCAGAAATGTCTCCAGATGTGGGACTCCCATCTGGTTGAAGGACTAGGCTTAAAACAACACAGAATAAGACGCGTACTTTGAACCCTGATTACAGCTAGGAGAAGGTCTCCGTTGGGTGTCCACGTGCCTTTAACACGAACCTCTTCCTGTAACAAAGGGAGAACAGGCCGCCAGCGTGGGGCCTTGAGCAGGCAACAGGACAATGCTCTGCTCCGTGCTCGCTGGGTTAATTTTTTATGGACACATTTACTTTCAGCAAGTGATACCAGCTTCCCATCTGCAAAATGATGCAACGGTTCTTTGGAAAATGTATTTATTTTAGCTGAAAGGGTCATTTAAAATGAAATATATGAAATAAAATCATCCTCAAGGCAAGGGGACAAATGGACCCAGGAGACTGAATCATATGTTTGGTAAAGACTGGCCTGGCCTACGGCTCTGTGATAGGAATGCGAGCAATAGGAGGGAAATGATAATATTATCCACCTCTCGGGTACCTGTGAGAATGAAACGCGATCGTGCACATGAAGGCGTTCCGTCTTCAACAAGGACTAACGGGCTACAAGCTTGAAGTCAAATGGGGGCTTTGCTGCCTGCCCCCCGCAGCCTGATGAAGGATGGGAAGTGAGGTTGTATTAGGAGGGCTAGGGTTTCTGGCGGGGGGATGGGATGATCCTCATTTGGTTGATGAGAAGGCTGAGACGAAGGGACCTCTTGACCTTTGCTCTAGATGTGTGTTATCAGGAGCAGGAGGGGACACTGGCATTAATGGCATCTCCCTGGGGGCTGCTGGGACCGTCCTCTACCCAGAAGGAGATGGGGAGATGGGGTAGAGGGCTGGGCTACCACTATGGACTGGATCATAAGCGTCCCAGGAGCCTCAGGGCTTGCCTGGGGGATGAGCCAACCTATAAGGGAGTGACAGAATTGAAGATGCAGACGGATCCTCCCAGAATAGAGTTGAGTCTGCCTTAGTCCTGCCTGGTCTGGAGTAGATAAGAAAAGGATGGATGGATCGATGAGTGGATGGATGGATGGATCGATGAGTGGATGGATGGATGGATGGATGGATGGATGGATGGATGGATGGACTGATGGATGGATGGATGGATGGATGGATGGATGGATGGATGGATGGATGGATGGATGGATGGTTGGATGGATGGATGGATGGATGGATGGATGGATGGATGGATGGATGGATGGTTGGATGGATGGATGGATGGATGGATGGATGGATGGATGGATGGTTGGATGGATAGATGAATTGATGGTTGAAATTGATGGGTAAATGAATGGATGAATAAGTGGGTAGGTGGTTGATGAATAGATGGGTAGATGGCTGGATCTATGGATGAGGGTATTGATGGATGGCTGAAAGGCTGAATGATGGAGAATGGGTGGATGGAAGGAGGGGTAAGCAGGTGGATGAACAAATGGATGGAGAATAAATGGATGGAGATAGACGGATGGATGGGTGGATGGCAAAGGGGTCCTTGGAAGATGGTGCCATGGAGTTAAGAGTATAAACTCGGAAACAGAGAGACTGGAGCTCTAATCCAAGCTCCTCATTTCTTTTCTGCTCATGAAGCCTCAGGAAGAGAGGAAATGACTGCATCTGCCTTGTCAGGATGTTACAAGGGTCTAAAAAGGAACGCCCAGCACACGTCACACACAGAGGAGGCACAATAAATAATAGATGTTATAATTCAGGGCGGGGGAGGGACTGCTGGGGGTCCGAGCTTAGGGAAAGGCAGAAACTGATGTGGCCTTGCCACGCTGCCCCTCACCCTCCAAATCCCCTCGTCTTCCAAATGCCGAGAGGGGACCTGTTACACGAGTGAGACATTTTAAATGATTATTTCAGCGCTTTTCCCATCTCCTGTGGCTCATTGGAGTCTTAGGGCAAGGAGAGAGACAGGGCAGGAATCTTTAATTTACAGATATGGAAACTGAGGCTCAGAGGGGTTAGGTCACCTGCGTAAGGTCACACGATGGTTAGGTGGCAGGTTGAAGTCACCTAGGCTTCAGGCAGGCATGTCCCTATGCTGGGCCACACCTCCCCTCCCCTTCCCCTGCCAACCTCGTCCTCTCCATCCTTTTTCCCACCATCATTTCCCCCGCATCCCTGCTGGTCCTGGCGCAGACCAAGGGCCCTGGACCACAGGTTCTTATCTCTCCCCATCAGGCACAGCCCCAGGACACACGCTGAATTCCTGCTGCATCTTTGTTTGAGGAGAAATACTTTGGGTTTGAGTCAATGGCACTAAAAAAAGCCTAAAACCCCCAGCCGGCCACATCCGGCAGCTTCTGCTCCCAGCTGGGTTTCGGGATGGGGGTGTGGCTGAGGCTGTGTTGACCACACTGGTGGTGGGGGTGGTTGCAGGGCATAGAAAGCCCCTACCGTCCACCACCGTCCACTGGGGTGACTCAGCTAAACTCACCGGACAATGAGGCAGGCTAATTAATAACCATCACTGTCCCTTGCTATGTTTGGGTGCCCACCAAGTGCCAGACCCAAGCCGCATTATCTCCTTCAGGGCTCAGAATAGTGCAATGGAGAGTAGTGGGGACTGTTAATCTCCCCATTTCAGAGATGAGAAAACTGAGGCTTGGAGCTTGAACAAGGTCTGGGGGAGTTGGGACTCGAACCCAGGCCTGTCTGAGCTCAAAGCCCGTCTCTGCCCTTTGCACTGCAAAGAGCCCCAGGATGCTGGGCATACAGGCTGACCCTACCCCTTGGGGGCTGGTTTTCGGGCTGGGAAGACAAGCAACAAGCGAAGGGGCCACGTGGCCCTTCCCGTGTGCCCTGACTTCAGTCCACATGGGCTGGCGCTGGTGCAGCCACTATGTCCGAGGGACAATTCTTCCTGCTTCATATGGGGGGGTCATTAAGGCCCAGAGAAGCCCAGAGTGTCAGGGCAGGCCGTGGAGCAGGGTGTAAAAAGCATGTGGATGAGACTGATCAACTGGAGTTGACCCCAAGCTCTACCACTTGCCATTAGGTAACTTTGGCCGAGGGACTTAATACTGCTGAACCTCAGTTTGCCCATCTGTCAAATGGGCATAAGAATGGTCCCTCCCTCATGTAGCATTGTTGGATCACCTAGGTCAGTGGTCGGCAAACTTACTAGTCCATAGAGCCAAATATCAACAGTACAAGGATTGAAATTTCTTTTGAGAGCCGAAAACCGACTTCTGCGCATGGGCCACGAAGTTTCAATCGCACTGTATGTGCGCGCCTGCATGTGGTATTTTGTGGAAGAGCCACACTCAAGGGGCCAAAGAGCCGCATGTGGCTCGCAAGCCGCGGTTTGCTGACCACAGACCTAGGTGAAGCCCTCAGTCTGTGCCTGGCACCTAGTGGGTGCTCAGCAGCTACAATTATCCTATAGCTGCTTGATGCCAGGAGGGGAGACAGCTGCTAGACACTGGCTCTTGGGTCTCTTGCCCTCCGTGGTGGGCAGGCTCCCTCTCTGGCAGAAGCAGCCTTTCTCTGGAGCCCAGAATCATGACTTGCTGTCGGTGCGACATTATGATAATCCTATCACCTCTCCGAGCCTCCGTTTCCTCATCTGTAAAATGGGTTTGAAACGAGGACTAGGATTACTGTATGTGTCTCGCTAGCCTGCTGGCAGGCGCAGAGCAGGCGCCCGGGTATGGCAGCGACTGCTGTTTTGTTACGATTTTACTCCGGCAGCAAGAGTGTCCCTCCCCTGCCGGCCACTCATGGTCCAGAGGCGACGATGAGGCTGCGCACGCGGTTGAAGCCGCGGTCTCCCAGGTTCAAGCACTCCCCGGAGAATTCCACCCAGCGGCCCTGGAAGTTCTCCTGCTCAAAGACCAGCAGCTGGAGGAGAGAAGCCCCAGCCCGGGGCGGCGGGGGCGGGGATGGGGGCCGGGTGAGTGGGGAGGAGAGTCATGAAGTCCCCCTATACGTGAAAGCAGGCCAGAGCCCAGGTCTGTGACACGACTCAGCCATCCCTCCTCCCCCCATAGCTAGCAGCCGAGGGCCTCCTTTCAAGGCCTTTATCGGTGCTGTTCCTTCTGCCTGGAACACCCTCTCCACCACACTCCCCCATCCCGGAGCTCACGTGCTGTCCTGTTTCAGGCTCAGACATCACCTCCTCCAGGGAGCCTTCCCGGATGCCCTCTCCTTAGATGGGCTTGGCTAGGTGCCTCCCTTATGTGCTCACTCCATCAGCGGTACCAGGAACACAGGATACACTCACACTGCCTCCCGGGTCTCTCTCTACGCACCCGTCTCCCTCTTTCCTCAACGCCCCCCCCCCCCTCAAAGTCCAAGGGCATCGCCAGGGCAAGATGTGGGTGGGTCCATTTCTGTATCTCCAGCTCCAGCCGGAACCTGCCACAGAGCGGATGCCCAGGCAACACGGGCCCCCGACTGTGGGAACATCGGCAACTCCCCTCCCCTCACTCAGCCCCCGTTTTGTTCATTATCCACTTGTTGTCCCAAGTGGGCCATTCCCTTGAAGGAAGACAAGTGTCTTTGTTCTCAGAGCCTCAGTTTCCCCAGTTGTAAAGGGAGGAGGCTCCCGTACCTTGGACGTAGCACTTGTCCACCCGAGAGAAACGCCCACTGCAGGAGACCCAGATAACAACGTCCTGTCCACGCCGTTTCCCGGAGCAGAGCTAGCGGCCACCCGGATGGTCCCCGGGAGTGACAGCCACACCGAAATACACACAGCGGCCGAGACTGATGGCCCGCGTAGGACGGCGGTAGAGGGACCTCAAAGCGGGCGGAAAGCAAAGAGAAACCCCCAGAATGAACATAAATGGCCTATTTCAGTGAGTGACCCACATGTAACTAACAAATACATGCTTTGGAAGGAACAACACCTAAAAATACACAAGAACGCGAGCAAGCACAGGATGGGAGGGGGCTGGAGGAGGGGCGGGGGGCCGTGGGCTGGCTCCCAGGGGGGACATGGAAGAGGGAGCGGATTTCTACTGAGTCCTGGCTTTCAACCCGGGGGGTGGGTTTGTAGGTGTGTGTTTAAAAATGAAATAAAAATGCACGATTGGCTAAGTCCCTGCAGGAAAAGCCGGCCATGCAAAGCAGACCACACGAGAGAGGGTCATGAACCACGCACCGAGGTGGGGAACCCGTTCTGTGCTCCTGAAATCGAAACCAACCCCAGGGGACCGGTGCCTGCCGGACTGCGTGGGACACTTCTCAGGAGGGTCTGAGGCCGCCCCGGGGCCCTAGAGTCGTGGCCGGCAAACGGCGGCTCGCGAGCCACATGCGGCCCTCTGGCCCCTTGAGCGCGGCTCTTCCACAAAATACCACGGCCTGGGCGAGTCTATTTTGAAGAAGTGGCGTTAGAAGAAGTTTAAGTTTAAAAAATTTGGCTCTCCAAAGAAATTTCAGTCGTTGTCCTCTTGATATTTGGCTCTGTTGATGAAGGAGTTTGCCGACCACTGCCCTAGAGAACCTCCGGGGACAGGGGGTCCCACCGCTGAGCCAGCCCACGTGTTCCCTTCTTTCGTTTCTTGCTTTCACACACGCTGAACACGTGCTTGTGTAGGTCAGCGATTGGCAGGAGGAGAGGAGAAGGTGGGGCGGGGTGGTGGGGGTGGTGGGGGTGGAAGCATGGGATGGAGACCAGGAACCCCAGACGCTCCAGTCCCAGGTCCTTACCCGGTAGCTCCCAGGGGCCAGGTCCCCCACTTTGGCGGTGGGCATGGGCACGGATGCCGGGGCCAGGGCGGGGCCGGGACCCGGGGCAGGTCCTGCGGGCGGGGCCCCCTTCCCCTTGCTCTCGGGCGCTAGGTTCCCCGAAGCCATTTTGGAGGCAGGCCTTGACCGGCTGGGACATGGTGCCCACCTGCAAACGCCTGTGAAGAAACCTCGGGCCTTGGTGAATTCCGGGCGGGCACCCCCCAAGCTGCCCCCCCCCCATCCTCCTACCCTCCCCCCCACCCCCTGACCCTGTGTTTTCAGCCCGCTTTCAGGTCATTTCTGCTTTTTCTCTTTCTAAAACGTGAGCCTGGACATGTCTGGCCTGACCTCCCGCCCCAGGCGAGGCTTTCCTTGACGGGGCACCTCGCACTCCTGATATGCCTCCTGCAGGCCTTGAATGGGGCCGGTCCCTCCACCAGCCATGCCCTTCCTTCTACCCTGATTTCCTTGACACCTGTGGGTTTGCGCACCACGTATCACTCTTCTTGGCGTGTGATATTCACCGCACCAGGTGAATAACAGGAAGCCACACCGGGGAGGACTGCAGCTCTGCCAGGCTCTGCTATATGCGGTAATGAGCTCATCTGTTCTTCCCCCTCCCTCCCCCCTTCCCCTTCCCCCCCACCCCCACCCCGGGAGCAGGCGCTCTCTTTTCCCCTCTGAGCACCCTGCGGCCCAGAGAGGGGAGGGGACCGGCCCAAGCCCACACAGCCACGACATGGTAGGACTCCAGTTTAGCTCAAGCACACGGATCCAGCAACGGGGTTCCGAAAAGCTCTGCCGTTCTCTCACTCTGATGTATTCTCCCCTCGGTCCCCAGCACCTGGCTTCGCCCCTGGCCCGCTGGAGGTCCTCCTCTAACATCTGTTCAGAGGATGAATGGATGCACGTTCCTGCCTCCCTTCCCAGTCAAACTGCTGCCTTAGGCGTTCTCTGGGAATGAGTGTGTGGGTGCAGCTCCGGCCCGGCCCGGGGCTGGGGAAGAGGGAGGCCCCCCCCCCCGCCCCCCCGTAGGGTGTCTTTAGTACCTGCTGGGTTCTGAAAGGAGGACTGCGGGTGCGTAGGCCGTGGGTGGAGAGCGCTCTGGTCAATTTCAGTGGTTCCTTGTTGTTTGGGGGTCATGAGTGTTTGGCAAATGCCTTGTCCTTGTCCCCAGAGACGATGTCCAGGGATTTGAGGACAGCCTGACAACATAGATTGAGACCCTGGGGTCCAGCGGATTGCAGATCGCCGCCCCCCGCCCCCTCTGGGAAAGCCTGTTGTAACTCTGGGGTACGCTGCCCACCATGGGCAGGCCAGACATCTGGGCCACATCTGTGGCTTCCTGGCTCTGGCCTCCTCCCCTGTGTCAGCTGTGAATCAGCAGTCCCTGGGCTGCGAGTTGGACTTGTTCCTCCCTGGAGACACAATCCTGTCCATTTCCTACCTCACTGTTCCCGGCTCCTTCCTCTCCCAGTTCTTGCTTTCTTTGTATCTGTGCCTAGCCCTCTGTCTGCTCTTTATTACTGAGTTTTCTTCTCTCTCTCTCTCCTCCTCCCTCCCCCCTCCCCTCCCTCTAATTGCTCTCTCTCTCTCTCTCTCTCTCTTCTATGACTGCTCTCTCTGCCTCCCCCCTCCTCGGCCTCCTCTCTCTTCTCCCCTCCCCCTCAGCTCTCAGCAGGGTGGTGGGTTCCCTCTTACCTGGGGACCTGCTACCTCCTGCTGGAGGACAGGCAGCTGGGCGGTGGGTGCTGTGGGCCCCTCGGGGCCGACCCCCCCATTTTATAGTCTGGCAGACAGCCGGCCTATGGTCTGGGGCACAAGGAGGGAGCTGGCTCAGCAGGCCCCCGGGCACTGAGCTGGGGCCCGAGCTGCGACCTCGCCTGGGTGACTGCGGAGAGAAGCACTTCCCATTGTGAGCCCAGCACGCGGGCAGAACCCGATCATCAGGGATGTCACCTGGTCCTACACGGATGCCCGGCCCTAAAGCCCCCGCCCCGGTGGGCCCCGCTGGCTGCCAATCCTCAGGCAGGGAAAGGGGGAGCCCCTGGAGGGTGAGAGACCAGGATCTGAGGTGCTCTGTGGCTTTCGGCGGGTCTCTAGTCTCTGGAACCTCTGTGACCACAGCGACAAGCAGGCACAGTGTCCCTGCTGGAGGCTGACCAGGGAAGAAGGCGATGATGACGCAGGGGATGGGGAGATGCCTTGCAAGGCAGATACGGGTACCAGAGCCACGGCCCCCTCACTGAGTGCTTGCTGGGTGCTAAGCGCAGCACCAAACGCCTTCCCCGCGCCGTCTTGGTCAGTGCTCAGGACAACACCCCTTGGTACTTTCATTATACGCATTTCACAGATGAGCAAGGCGAGGGCACAGAGAGGGCAGAGCCAGGGAGCGGCCCAGGCAGGGGGGCCTGTAGGCTTCCTTCTCATGATGCCCGACCTGGGCCCTGGCTTGATGTCCTGCTTTATTTTTTTATTTTTTTTTTATTTATTTTTTAAATATATTTTATTGATTTTTTACAGAGAGGAAGAGAGAGGGATAGAGAGCCAGAAACATCGATGAGAGAGAAACATCGATCAGCTGCCTCCTGCACCCCCCCCACTGGGGATGTGCCCGCAACCAAGGCACATGCCCCTGACCGGAATCGAACCCGGGGCCCCTGAGTCCGCAGGCCGACGCTCTATCCACTGAGCCAAACCGGTTTCGGCGTGATGTCCTGCTTTAGATAGAGGGCGATTGGGGGGTGGGGGGTGCCCCTGGGCTTAGTGGGTTGACTATTTTAAAAAAAATATGTCTTTATTGATTTTAGAGAGAGAGAAGGGGAGAGGGATAGAGAGATGGAAACATCGATGAGAGAGAGGAAGAGAGAGAGACATCAATCGGCTGCCTCTCACATACCCTCTACTGGGGACTGAGTCTGAAACCCAGGCATGTGCCCTGACCAGGAATTGAACCAGCGACCTCTTGGTTCATGGGTCGATGCTCAACCCACTGAGCCACACCAGCCGGACAGTGGGTTGAGTATTTAAAGCCCGGGTCCTGTTCCTCAGCTCACACTGACCGCAGGTTCCTCCCCCACTTTTCCCTGATCTGCCTATAGACTCTCTCTCCCCCACATTCGACCTCAGGGACAGAGCTGGCAGCCAGGAATGTGCCTGCCCAACGCGGAGCTTCGTCGGGGAGACCTCGACTCCACCACACCTTGCTCACCCCTGGGCCCCGGCACCCAGCACAGGGCCTGGCACAGGGTGGGTCTTTGATCTCTTTGCCGGGGTGGGGGGAGGCGCTAAATAGTCACAGTGGATCATAATGGAAGGTGGGGTACAGGGGGAGGTAGGGAAACTGAGATGGGGAGAGAGGAGGGGGACACTGATTGGAAGAAGTGGAGAATGACCCTAACCGGTGTGGCTCAGTGGATAGAGCGTCAGCCTACGGACTCAAGGGTCCCGGGTTCGATTCCAGTCAAGGGCATGTACCTTGGTTGCAGGCACATCCCCAGTGGGGAGTGTGCAGGAGGCAGCTGATCAATGTTTCTCTCTCATCGATGTTTCTAACTCTCTATCCCTCTCCCTTCTGCTCTGTAAAAAAAATCAATAAAATATATATTAAAAAAAAAAAGAAAGAAGTGAACGACAGAGAAAGATGATGGAGACAGAAATACAGAGGGGGGGCGGGGGCAGATAGTGAAGGAGAGAGGGGGTAGAGACAGACGGACAACAGAGCAACAGGGCCAGGACCATGGGACAGTTCCTGGAAGTCGTAGCGTCCGATTCCCTCATTTCACAAACGGAGAAAGCAAGCTCACGGAGGACAAGCGACTTCAACAAGGCCGCCTGGTGTGACTCACGGCAGAGCCAGGGCTGAAGGGAGGCAGAGGAACGGCTGAGCCGGGTCAGCCTGCCGTCTCACCCCAGCCCCACGTGGGCCTGTGGGAGAGGGTCTCCCCAGGGTCTTGCCCCTCCTGCAGAGGCCCCAGGACCCACATTCCCCTTGGAGCCCAGCTCTGCCTTGAGATCACTGTGGCCTTGGGCCCGCTCTGCTTTCTGCCTCTCCCCCCCCCCCCCCCCGCCCCCCGCCACCGCCAGCACCCCCTCCGTCCCCAGGTGCTTCCTCAGTCTTTCATCCTGGGCCAAGGCCCGGGAGGCAGGCAGGAATCACAGGATAGAACAGCCACTGGAACGGGGCCGAGACACATGGGTGGCGGGGGGCCACCCACAGCTCTAGGCTCCAAGGCCAGGCTGTCTGGCACGGTTCCCTGTCTCCCGTGGCAATGGGGCTGCCTGCCAGAGGGTGGGCGAGAGGTAGGGGATGGTCCCCCATGCCTGCGGGGGTGGGGGGCGCTCCATCCTGAGCACTTTCCTGACGTGGCTCCTGGAATCTGCATGGCGATACCGGGGTCCCTGGGATCGGTCCTGTTTGCAGATGAGGAAACTGAGGCAGCTCGAGTCCCCCTTCTCTCAGCCTCTTTGCTCGTCTGTACAATGGAATTGGGAAGCCATATCTCTAACTCCTGGACCAAAGCTCTTAAAACGATGCACTTCTGGTTTTCCATGAGCAAGGACTTCACCATGATCCTGTTGATTATTCGCAGTGAGGATGACAATGATGACGGAGGTGCAATTGCGGTTCATGTGTATTTCACGTTCCCCCTCACTATGCCCTTATCTCTGAGGCGAAACCAAGTTACTTCGTTGTACCCATTTTACGCATGAGGAAACTGAGGCTCGGAGGGATTAAGGAACACGCTCAAGGTTTCCCAGCCAGCAAGAGTGGGATGAGGACCCGGCGGCCTGGCGGCGGAGGCTGCGTTCTCGGCCTTTTATCTTGAAGGCCACCCTACATCCAAGTCACACACTCGATGGGGCTGCTTTTAATGTAACCCTCCCAGGGGGACAGATGTTGCCAACTTTGTAGGCCCGGGGCTGAGGTCAGACACCCACCAGGTCACCCTGCTGTTCGGAGGCAGGACTGGATTCACCCAGAGTGGGCTGGTCTCTGCCATGCTCTTCCCGGCGCTGTGACAGGCCCCTTTTAGGTCAAATCAGAGTGTGGGAAGACGGTGAGCAAAGCAAATTCTACAAGCCCTTGCTCTTCGGCAGGTGCGCTACAGTCTGCAAAGCATGTTCGCCCCCACCAGCTCCTTCCTCCTGTCCGCAGAGCCATCTGAACTTCTCTCTGGGCTTGGTGGACCTGGAGGCCCTGGCCCAGCCCCACTTTCCTGCCTGGCTCCCTTTGCTCCCCTCCAGGGTCCCTGAGCTCCAGCTCAATCGGGCTACCAGCTCTTTCTCACACACAGTCCCCAGTTCCCACCTCCGCACATTGGCTTAGACAAGTATTTTCTTCCATCTCACTTTGTGCGCATCCTCCTCGCCCTTCAGAGTCTAGCTTCAGTGCCACCTCCAACAGGAAGCCTACCCTGATTGCCCCTTCTACAAGAGGAAGGGGGAAAGGCATGGGCATTTGTTTGAATGTGTATGCTATGGTAGGCATGGGCTATAACATCACACCACCCCGGTGATGTAGTTTATTCTTGTCTGTTTTATAGGCAGAAACGGAGGAGGAATGACCTGCGACAGGTCATACTGCTTGCTAGGAAGGACCAGGTTTTTGGACTCCTTGTCCAGTGCTCATTCTCCTGCTCCCGTCAGGGGTCCTAGGGCGCCGATTAAGGCTGACCTTCCTCCTCTTGCCTTCTTGGTGGCTGACCCCTGAGCGAGGCCCCCTGCCCCTCTCCCTCCCAGCCAGTGGTGCTGACGTCTCTCCACTGGGGCTGCAGCTTCTATCCCTGCTGCTCACTTGCTGAGTCGGGCCTTCGTGTCCCGGAGACCCTCTCCCCTCCCTGCCTATAAGGGCCCCACCTCAGCCGGTCCCAGGCCCGGCATGTTGTGTGGCTCCGTCTCGTTAAGTCCCAGGCCCGGAGAAGGAGTGGCATTCGAGCTCTGAGTGAGTATCCTGGGAGGAAGGGGAGCCCAGGTCCCCAATCCTGGAGACATCACTGCGCCATCCTGCTTGTCCTTCTCCTCCTAACCCCGGCCAGGCCCCAGGCATCAAGCCTGGTACCTGCTCCCCTCGCTGAAAACAAAATTATTCCTGGAGTCCTTGCTTCAGTGTCCACCATTCGAGTCACCTGTGTGGGTCAAGTGCTGTCTTTGGGAGGCTCCTGGAAGCTGGGCATCTTGGCACTCGCCAGGGGGATGCGTTCACCCTCTGCCAGCCACAGAAATCTCCCCACGGCGAGCAGATAAAACTGCAAAGAATGGGGCTCAGAGGCGTTGGGACCCAGGGGTGGGGGTCTTTGAGACGATGATGGGAAGGAAGCACAGGAGATGGGATTGGCCACAGATGGAAAGGGAAGGAGAGCGCCGGCCCTGCCGAAGCTGCCCTTTGCCCCAAGCGCAGGCACACCTGGACCCCCCTGGATCCCCACCCGGCTCAATCTAAACGTCGTTGTCAAGGAGACAGCAGAGTCGGGGCTGAGGTTGTCATGTTCTTCTCTTGTGCAGGAGGAGGGCAAAATGACCCTGCAATGCACCAAGCCCGCGGGGCACTGGAAGGTAGGAAGAGGCATGGGGGTGTCTGGGAAGTGTGGGGTCCAGGTCCAGGAGAACCCCCATCCCCACCTCCATTGAGTCCCCACGTCACCCCGTGGGGGGCGGTGTTGTGAGGGCCCATGTCACAGCGGATGGAATCGATGCTCAAAGAGGAGAAGGGACTTGGTCAGGGTCACACACAGGGCCTTGAACTGAACTGGGGTCTTCCGGTCCCCGAATTTAACCACGACACTCCCTGGCAGAGATGGCAAACTGGTGATTGCACCGTGTTTGGCATTATTTCTTTGACCTCCCCTGTGTTTGTTTGTGTTTTTTTTTAAACGAGCCTTTACATTTGTCACCTGCTTTTATAATTTTGGGGGGTCCATTGCGAAGTCCCCATTTAGTGATTGCCTTCAGAGATGGGAAAGTCGGCCTGCACTCCCACGTAGCAACAATAGGAGGCGCTGTGCAGCGGCCAAGCATTCGCCCGTCTTCCCTGCTTGGCGCCTGGAGAGGCATCTGAGTTTGCGATCCCCTGCTTTCTCTGTCCCGCCCCATCATGAGTCCTGGGGGGAGCCCCCAACCCTTCACCCACACCGGCTCCACCTTTTCTCTCTGCCGCAGATTGTGGTGTGGGACCAGGAGGGCTTCAGACCGTGGGGTCCCTCAAAGTGCTGAGCAGAGTGTGAGTGGGGAAGGGCCGGGCTCTGAGGGAGAGGGAGGCCAGAGGGGACCTAGCGAGGGGGGCTGGGACTTTTAGAGGTTTTAGTCCCTATGTCCCCAGGCCCTAACTTCCCGATGGGGCTGACATGCTGGGGTAGGTTGAGTACATCCCCCAGATGTAGGGGGTGCCATTCACACAGATCCTGCCCACTACACGAGACACATGGCAGGGGCTGACCTTGAAAATGGAGCGCAGGGACTGAAAATCCCCTCTTAGGCATAAATCTACAAGCAACAGTCCCTTGCCCCAAATAGAAGGTGACTATAAAAACATAGTAAAAAAAAAAAAAAAAGCTATTCATCTTTAGCGGAACATTGTTGCCTGACTGCGGCTCGGAGCATGAGCTGTGTGTTTGTTTTTTCTAAAGAGAGATGGATGAGATGTACAGAGGCGTTCAGGACACCCCAATACCGCCATGATGAGACTGTTCAGGTCAGCACCGGCCAGCGGGACGTTCTGTAGTGACCCGAACGGTGTACATCGGCAGGCGTTTTGGGGACCACGGGCCACAGATGGCCGCGGAGGGCTTGGAATGAAGCGACTGTGACCCAAGACCTGACGTTTTGATTTGGTTGAATGTATGTTCAATTGGCCACATGTGGCTAACGGCTACCATGCTGGTCAGAAGTTTCTAGAAGGCTGGGAAGTAGACTGAAAGGGGGAGTCATTCCATGCGATGCCTGTGAGTGCCAGCGAAGGCCATGCTGAGTGGCATTTTTGCATCTCACACCAAGGGAAACACACACTTTCAGTAGAACATTCTGCAACGTGCAGGTGGGGGACTGGGGCTCAGATGGGAGCAGTGACCCGGGCGGGGATATGGCCAGCAGGCCAACAGATTGGGCTGGCGAGAAGGCCACCAGCTCAGGTGGACTCCGGCGATGGGTCCCTTACATGCACAGCCAGGGCCAGGCCAGCTTGGTGCCCGCCTCCCGTGCCCCCGGTCCCACAGGCCGACGCCAAAACAACGGGCCATAAGCAAACGCCCTCCGCTCCCTCCTCCCGGGATCACGACTAAAAGTGTCTCCTGGCTTTGCCTGATGCCTCCTGGGGTCAGAGTCCCCCCGGCAGGATAACCACGGGTCTGGAACTCTGGGGGAGGGGCTCTGAGCTCTTGCCCTCTCTCCCTCTGTCCGCAGGTGGGTGGGCTTTGAGCACGCCGGCTTCCGAGGGCAGGAGTATGTGCTGGAGGGAGCAGGGCGAGTACCCCTGCTGGGGCGCCTGGAGTGGCAACACGGCCTACCCCACTGAGAGGTTCACCTCCTTCAGGCCTGTGGCCTGTGCTGTGAGTCCTGCTACCCCTCCTCCCAGGGGGGCCCCCCAGCTCCTCCGGAGGGGGGGTGGGCTTGGGAACCGGATGTCCCAGAGTTCAATATCTCAGGTCCCTTTTTCGAACTGTGGGACATGGCAGTCCCTCCCCTCCCTGAGCCTCGGTTTTTTTTCATCTTGCAACGGGGCCCTAGGACTTCTGTTGTGGGAAGGAGGAATGGTGAGCATCTGGCCAGGAGCCGCCACAAACATTCCATCCGTGGCCACTTTGTTTATGGCCTGAGTCTTCTTTTCTTTCTTTCTTTTTAAAATATATTTTATTGATTTTTCACAGAGAGGAAGGGAGAAAGATAGAGAGTTAGAATCATCGATGAGAGAGAAACATCGATCAGCTGCCTCCTGCACACCCCCTACTGGGGATGTGCCCGCAACCAAGGGACATGCCCTTGACTGGGATTGAACCTGGGACCCTTCAGTCCGCAGGCCGACGCTCTATCCACTGAGCCAAACCGATCAGGGCGACCTGAGTCTTCTCTTTAGGACTCAGGGAGGCTGGGACGAGCCAGGGGGCCAGAGATGGCAGGGCCAGGCGGGGAGGACGGGCCCGATGTCCTCCTCCTGGTTTTCTATTTTACCTGCTGGTGATGGGGTATGGGTGCAGGTGGGCATCATTGTCCCCATTTTCCAGATGAAAAAAAAAAGGAGGCTCCGAAAGGTGTAATTTTTTTTTTCTTCAAAAGCAACTTTTATCGATTTAAAAATCACACAAGCCACACCTATTTATCATCTCAAATTCAGGAAAAACCCTGATGTGGCAGAATAAGAAAATAAACATCCCTCATACCCCAGGGCTTGGGGGGCGGGGGTAGGGGTAGGGGGCATCCAGCTGTGTGCCTGAGGGTCTGACCCTGTGCCCTGTGCCCGCAGAACCACCGGGACTCGAGGCTGACCATCTTGGAGCAGGAGAACTTCCTGGGCAGGAAAGGAGACCTGCGTGATGGCCGCCCCTCCCTCCAGGCCCTGGGATGGGGTGGCAAAGAAGTGGGCTCCTTCCACGTCCAGTCAGGGGCGTAAGTGCACCCAAAGCTCTGTCTGGCAGGGAAAGCGAGGGTGTGGGGCGGGTTAGGGACACCCCCCATGACAACCATGTGCCAGAGACTTTGCAGTTCTGATGCCAACATTCCAGAGGGCGACACCGAGGCCCAGGGAGGTGTCCGGCAGAATGTCTGGGACTGCAAGCGATGGACGCCCAGATCAAACGGATATTAAGGCCAAAGGATATTTACTGGCCCCCGGTCACTAGCTTCAGGCGCAGCTGGATCCAGGTGCTTCGGCAGGGACCTCTTTCTGCCCCGTCTTGCTCTGCCCGCCTCAGTGTGGCTCTATTTTTGGGGCGAGTTCCTTTCCCGTGAGGGCGGGGCGGCAGCTTCATCCTTCCATTTCAGCCAGCGCCAGGGAACGAGCGTCTCTTTCTCAGTGGTCCCACCAAAGGTCCCAGGAGAGGCTCTCATTGGTCCAGCTCCGGTCATGTGTTCAACTTTGAACCAATCACCGTGCCCACAGTCACAGGGCGCTCTGATTGGCTAGGCCTGGTCCCATGCTCACTGCTGGAGTGAGCACTGCCCCACCTTGGCTGAGCCGGGGAAGGAGGGACAGGGTCTGTCACCACAACAGCAGAGACTGTGTGGCCAGCTATTCCCAGAGGTGGGCAAGCAACCTGCTCCAAGTCCGACAGCGGGTAGGTGACTGGATCCAGCTTCCAGCCCAGGACTGACGGGCCCTTCCCACCCATTTTTTTTTTTTTTTTTTTTTTACACGTAGGAAATGGCAGGGGAAGGCTGAGTGTGAGGCCCTCAGTGCGAGGGGGGCGTTTGAGCCACCTTCTGAGATGCCCTCTGGCTTCTGGTAGGCAGGGGTGAAGGTGGGAGGTAGATGAGATAGCACGTTTTTTTTTTTGTTTTTTTTTTTTTTTTAATTTTGTTCAGACATCATCTGAGAATTTTGTTGTTTCTGAGTAGGATGGACCTCCTGGGATTCTTGAGTTTACTTCCCTCTTACAGGAAAACAAGACAACAATTTTTGTCCAGTCCTAGACAGCATAAAGGTCAATACATTGAAAGAACAAGAGCCCTTTTCTTGGAAGTGCCTCTGGATAAGAAAGGACGGGAAAGAATAAGACTCCTCCACTCATTCATTTGTTCATTCATTCATCCAGCATTTATCCAGCCCATCCTCGGTGCCAGGCACTGTGTTAGGCACTGGGGATAACAATGAACCAGGCACACACCCCCCTATACGCAGGAGCTTACTGTATGTTGGGGAGGGGGGACACATATTCCACATAATCTGTTAATCACCTAATTACATGAGTGATCAAAGGTACAACAAGGGACTGTGGCCTAATCTGGGGAGCAGCTCAGGCCGCCCCGATGACGTGAGGACTGAGCTGAGGCCTGAAGGATAAATACAACTTGGCCCGCAAGGAATGGCTGGAATGGTGTTCCTGGAAGAGGGAACAGCATGACGAGGGGCACCGTGGGGGGAAGAGCGGGCACATTCTGGGCCCTGAAGGGACGATGGCCGGGATGTGTCTGCAGCCTGGATCTCTGCTCTTTGTCCCAACCCTGGGGCCTCTCCAGGGTAACCGTCTGCCTTCCCCCTTCCTCAGCTGGGTTTGTTCCCAGTTCCCTGGCTCCCGAGGTTTTCAGTATGTGCTGGAGAGCGACCGCCACTCAGGCGACTACAGGCATTTCCGAGCGTGGGGCACGCATGCCCAGACCTTCCAGGTGCAGAGCGTCCGCAGGATCCAGCAGTGAGCAGGGGGGACCCCGTGCTTGTCCGGACCAGAGGAGCCCTGGAAGCTGTCACCTGCTCTTTTCTCCGCCCCCAACCCCTGCCATCCCGAGGGAACCCAGGCCCCATGTGAACCAGTCCATGCACGCATAATCAGCACGAAAAACTAAAAGCAATAAAAAAGCAATCGAAAAGGCCGAGTGTTAGCTCCTGCTCTTAAATCTTATGAATCCTTTGAAAGCCCCGATTTTTAGCTTTGTTAATTTCCTCTGTCATTTGCTTGTGCTTTAGTTCACTGAGTTTTGCTCTTCAGTATCATTTTCCCTTCTATTGACTCCGGGTTTACTTTACTTTTTGTTTTTACTAGATATACATAAAAAATTATTGATTGATTTTTAGAGTGAGAAGAAGAAGAAGAAGAAGAAGAAGAAGAAGAAGAAGAAGAAGAAGAAGAAGAAGAAGAAGAAGAAGAAGAAGAAGAAGAAGAAGAAAAAGAAGAAGAAGGAGAAGAAGGAGGAGGAGGAGGAGGAGAAGAAGGGAGAGAGAAAAACATCGATGTGAGAGAGAAATATTGACCAGCTGCCTCCTGCATGCCCCCTACTGGGGATCAAGCCATAATACCTGGGCGTGTGCCCTTGACTAGGAATATAGTTGGCAACCTTTCAGTGCAGGGGCTGATGCTCAACCAACTGAGCCACACCGGCCAGGACTATAGATTACTTCTAACAGTCATAAGCCATCTGGCTCGTTTTCCAAACTACCTTCCGCTACCACAGTGAGTCTTGTAGCGACAGGAAGGGTGGGGTTCTGAACAGCCTGCCCCAGCTAGAAAAGATAACCTTATCTGGCCCAGGAAAGGGAGGGATGTGTTTAGGACCATTTGCACTTTATCGTTAACTCCTCATTGTGTCATCCCATTCATTCAAATGATCCTATCTGCCCAGGATCTACTGAGCACCAAGCCCTGGGAAATGGTGAGCAAGACACACAAAGTCCTCTCCCTCACCCAGTCGGATGGGGAAGGCAGATGTGTCTACAGTGGATGGCAACACAGAGCTGTGGTGGAGGGAGTGTGGGGGCTGTAGGGCTGCGAGAGGTAAGAGTGGGCCTGGGAGCCCGGCCAGTGTGGCTCAGTGGTTGAGTGTTGACCCATGCACCAGGAGGTCACGGTTCCATTCCCAGTCAGGGCACATGCCCGGGTTGTAGGCTCAATCCCCACTAGGGGGCGTGCAGGAGGCAGCCTATCGATAATTCTCTCTCACCATTGATGTTTCTATCTCTCTCTCTCTCCCTCGCCCCTCCTCTCTCTGAAATTAATAATAATAATAATAAAAAGAATGGGAGAAGCAGGGAGGCCGATTCAAATGCCTGTCACATGATTCTCCTCGGTGTTTGTCTCACTATGGGTTGTATAAGGTGTTGGAAGAGCATTAAAGAGATAACGGGGAAAATGGGATTTAGAAACAGTAAGTTGCTAGGTTCATGCTCTCCTTGTAAAGAATTAAGAAAGTAGCCCCTCACACTTTAGTGTGAATAAAGGGGGAGCATCTCACCTATCAGAGGAAAGCCTTGGATCCCTGGGAACAAAGCAGGCAATATTTTCTGAATGAATGAATGAACGAACAAACGCATGAACAAATGAATGAGGGAGCCTCCTTGAAATTTGCTGGCGGCCTTATGAAGGGCCAGCCACAGTCAGAGCGAAGAGTGAGGCTGGCAGCCATAAAAAATGGGACCCCAGATGTGTGCTGATGGCTGGAGTGACAGTCAATAAAAAGATGATTTGTCAGGGGCGATTTCGGGAGGGGAGGAAAGAGAGCGTGAAATTATTTTTTATATCTTGCCAGGAGACCAATTTTCCCGGGTTATAAAGGAAAGGGAACTTGAATTATTGATGGGATTTGTCCAGAAGTAAGTGGTAAGCACGGAACACCCATCATCCAGAACACAGCCCTCCGCCCACAGGACTGATTGCAGGGGCTGGGCTGTCCATCCCAAACCAGCGTCCCGTGGGCCCAGAGTGGGGAAGGCACTGGCTCAAGGCCACACAGCAAACAGGATCCATGCGGCTGCCGCTTCTGGCCTCGTCGCCCAGCTCCCCACTCAGGCGTGGCTCGGAAGGCGTCCACGATTTGGGGTTGCACCCACCTGGGTCTGAATCCAGGATCCATCCCAAGCTTTCTGGAGAGGACGACCTTCGGGGGCTGCTTTGCCTCAGTTTCCTCATTTCTTCAAGGAGGGCCCGTGGTGAGGGTCAAGGGCCCTCCAAGGTGCTGCGAAAAATAAGAGGCGACGTCATGTGAGGCTTCTGTCTTCTCTACTCTCTCCCTCTCTGGCCCCCTCCACCCGTCTGTCCAGCTCTCTCTCTCTCTCTCTCTCTCTCTCTCTCTCTCTCTCTCTCACTCTCACTCTCTCTAGCACTCGTCCATATGCTCCTCTCACCACGGCCTCACTGGGCACTCCCCCAGGAGCAAAGAAGCTGTGACAATGATGGTGGTGGACACGGTCGAATAAAAGGGGGTGAGAAGTTGAAGATCTCACAACATCTTGGGTGTGTTCATGAGAGGGAGGGAGGGAGGGAAAGAATTAAGGGTGTGGGGGGGGGGGGGAGAGAGAGAGAGAATAGCTTTTCCTGTGCCCCTTGGAGAAGTGGCTGAATGGAAGAGCTATTATTACTCACAAGGACCAAAGCACTGGTGATTACTGTAATGACAGCTCATCGCCACAACCCTTTGTAGAAAAGAGAAAGAAACAGCTTCCACTGAGTGTCTGCTTTGCGCTGGGCCCAGGGCCAGACGCTCACACATCCATTATGCCTGAGCCTCCCCGCCTCCCTGCTGCCTAACAGCTGAACGAGCAAGGGAGGCCCCCACCTGCTCCCCCCCCCAACCCCCGGGAGAGAGGGGGTGAGTCTTGCACAAACCTGAGCTGTGGGTGGTGTGGTGAATCCCCACCCATCCCTACTTCCTGTGGCCTCTGTTTACAGTTGCCATCATTACAAGATTAATGGAGGGGAAGTATCTCCCAGGTGGGAGGCCCTTCCTTCCCTCGCCAGGTGCTCCTGAATCTGCTCCTGGAGCAAACCCGTCAGGGAGGCAGGCCTGGGGTTGAGACCGTTTCCTCCCAGGGCGAGCAGTCTGTCGTTTTTTTAGCGTCTGGGGATCTTCAGCAGCTTCTGGGAGGGGCCCCAGTTTTTAGTTTAAAGAATCACCCCGAATCAAGACATCCAAAAGGGGTTGAAGGGCCCTGATTCCTTCCGGAGGCAAAGACAGGACCCAAGTCTGGCCAATAAGAGTCACCTGGGTTGGGCACATGACCCCACTTAAGCCAATGAGAGTCAGCTCTGGAATTTTGGCTGGAACCACCTGGAAAGAGAAGCGCTCCTCGTGCTGGGCTTGCGAAGTGAAAGATTAGGGTGCACGCTTGGGACTTGGAAACAGAACCAATGAGGGAAAGCAGGGGCCTGCAACAGAGAAGGAGTCTAACCTTCCTAATACGTGGACACCCACGTGCTTTTTTATCACACGGGGCAAACGCATCCTCTCCCCGATTTTTTTTTTTTTTTTTGGCTTAAGACATTTGAAGATGGGCTGCTGTTATTTTATATTTTTAAAATGTCCTCCTACTCCCGTAAACCCACCAAAGAAACAAAGAGCTTACCAGTTCCCCGCCTGCCCCCAACGAGGCGTCCTGGTGGCCTTTCCTTCCAGGAGGGTGGGCCTCTCCCCCCTCCCCGCCCCCCCACCGCCCGCCCCATAGATCAGAAGCTCTTGATCCTTTACCTTTTGACGGCTCTTGGTGTTAGTGGCCGAGATCATTCTCCACCCCTGTCTCAGTTTCCTCTTGCTCCAACAGGCATATTCACCCCCTTGCTCAGATGAGAAGACTGAGGCCGAGAATGGCAAGTTGATCTGCTCACGTTGGCACAGAGAACCGGGGGGCTGCCGAATCTCTCTCCAGGGTTCTTCCTTCTTGATCCTGTGGAGCATGAGACTGATTGCTTTGTTGAGGTTCACTCAAAATCCTGGCACCAGCTCCCGCAGGTTTCTCAGGCCCACCCTGGCCCCGCCCACCACCAGGCCCCACAGGTGCATGGGTTGTCTCCCATTCTAAGAAGCCGCCTCCTGAGACTTGTGCTGCGCTGCCATCTGGTGGTGACGCAAAAATAACACCCTGCTGTCGGAACATGATTACATGCTGGGGAACCCCGGGAAAGGGGAAGATGAAGATGGGATCCCCCTAGCTGGTGTGGCTCAGTGGTTAGAGCGCCAGCCTACGGACTGAAGGGTCCAGGGTTTGATTTCTGGTGAAGGGCACATGCCTGGTTGCGGGCTCGATCCCCGGTAGGGGGCGTGCAGGAAGCAGCCGATCAATGATTCTCTCTCATCATTGGTGTTTCTACATCTTTTCCTCTCCCTTCCTCCCTGAAAATCAATACAAATATATATTTTTTTAAAAAAAAAGAAAGAAAGGAAGAAAGGATCAATGGGCCGGTTTCTGGGACATTGGAGATATGAGATTTGATGAGAGGGCCTGAGATTCCTTCTGTGTTCTGAATTCTTGCCACAACGGTGTCTCTGTACATCTAGTTTCTTGGCAACTTAGGAAATTGACTGTTTTCGTTGGCTGCCAGGATGCTCAGAGCCAATGTCCACGGGATCATTAGCAGCTGGACAGAACCACGTGGGAGGCATTGGAACGCCAATCCTGACTCCATCTTCCTTCCTCTGGCCCGAACTTTCTGTCTTATCTGATATTTAGATGCCGAGGACATCTTCATAAACCCCATTAAATCCCCTCTTTTTGGAAAAAGAAAGCAAAAAAAGAAGAAAATCCCCTCTTTTGTGGGAACAGGAAGGACAAATCAGGATTATACCTTCAGAAAGACCTTGCCAACGTTCTGCAAGCCTCAGTTTCCCGTCCTGTAAAATGGGCACACGACTTGCAGGGTTCTGTGTGGGTTTCAGGAGATGCTCAGTTAATATACGTTGCCACCCTATTTCCCATCTCTCCATACCCCAGGGCTCTTGGCTGCTTGCCCCGGACAGGCGGTAAGGCAAAGGGCATCCAAAGAACAGATCACTCTCTCCTCTGCAGGCCCACTGGCTGCCCCTGCTGGAGCCTGGTGCCCTGAGCCCAGCCCCTGCCTGCCTCCCGGAGGCCTGTTGGCCTTCACAACCCTCCGCCTCCCGACTGCAGGCGCCACAGAGTCCCAGCTGATTTGCAGGGAGCCTAGATGCATCTCATAAATAAAGAATGTGCTGTTTTGCAGGGTGGCTGCGGCGTGGCCATGGCCGTGCGGGGGAGGGACGGCTGCGTTCGATGGAGCCGCGGGAGGCAGGGAGGACTGCACAGGGGCTCAGGCAGGGGATGATATATTGGGGCCGGGGGGGGGGGGTGTTGGGGGCCTCCATGAGGCCAGGGCCTGGATACAGGCTGTTGGGGCTGAATCTCGATTCAGACACCTTCTAGCTGTATCCCTTTAGCCTCAGTTTTCTCGTCTGTCAAATGGGGATGATATCAATACCTGGCACCATGGGGCTGGCATAGCTACCAGGTGGACCGGTTAATAATGTGGATCTTTTTCAATAGATGGAGTTACACATATGTTGACATATATGCAATTTGCTATGTATGCTATTTTGTTGTATTGCTCCTTGTTCTGATCGATGGCACACACTTTATGAGCAGCACTTCAAAACGTACGAGGAAGTGGAAAATTGGGTCTCTGAATGGTCTGCCTCAAAACAAGAAAAGTTCTATTGGGATGGTATCCACAAATTACCTGAAAGATGGGGAAATGTGTAGCTAGCAATGGACATTACTTTGAATAAAGCACTTTTGGTTTTTTGAAATTATCGTGTTTTCTTTGATTACAAAAATCCGCATTTTTAACCGGTTAGTAGCTAATCTGCATTTCTAACTGGTATCCGCATTTTTAACCGGTTATAAGCAGCTGTTAACCGGTTAAAAATTCGGATACTGGTTAAAAATGGGCACATTGGAACAGGACTGTGGGTAGGGGAGGGAGAGGTCAGATCTGCCTTTGGAGCATCTTCTGGCCTGGGTGGGGACCAGATTGGAAGGCTTGGAGTGGAAGCAGAGGTCCCAGTAGGGGGTGATGAGATAGAAGCTACAGTGGCAATTGGTGGGGTAAGGATGGCATGGGGACATGTTCAAGAGGGCACATTCATGGGCTGGGGTGAAGGAGAGGGGAGGATGACCCATGGGGGTGTGTGCATCTTTGTAGCATCTGCTGCAGGCTTCTGTCCCCACCCCAAGTCCCCATCCCCTCCCCTCCCCTGCCCCCTCGCTCTGCCAGATCTGAAATCTGAATTCTCAGGAGAGATGAGGCGGGAGGCCCAGGAGGGGAGACGCCTGTGCTGGCGGCTGCAGCCTGTGTTTCCTGCCTTTCTCAGGGCAGCAGCAGGGAGAGGCTGGACGGCTGCACCTGCCGGGGCAGCTGGAGGCCGGGCAGCAGGTGCAGGGCGTCTGGAGGGGGCTGCGTGCAGACGGACAGATGGATAACGGGACGGGGTGGATGGGGGCGACACACGCTCTGCCCCCTTCTCTGTTGTCTGGACACAAAAGCCGAGACAAAGCAGCAGCGGGGACGCAGGCGGCGGCCACGGAGCACACACATGCTGGAGACAAAGGACGGGGCCGAGGCAGGCACCGCAGAGCACGGGGTGCGGCAGGCAGGCTCCCGTGACCTCCAGCGAGGCCTGCTTGCCTCTCAGCCGTGATCTGGGCACCGTGAATGGAGAGGTTGGGGGGCACCGGTGGGCCCCAAACCTCGCCAGTCCCACTGGACTTTTGCTTAAAGGAAAACAGATCATGGACTCCACAAAGTTGAGGGTATTGCTTTTAGATCCTGGGGATGGAGACCAGGTTTTTTTTTTGTTTTAAATAAAGAATTCTTTATTCCAACACATTTATTTATTTATTTATTTATTTGAAATATGTTTAATATATTTTTTAATTGATTTCAGAGAGGAAGGGAGAGGGAGAGAGAAACACCAATGATGAGAGAGAATCATTGATTGGCTGCCTCCTGCACGCCCCCTACTGGGGACAGGGCCCGCAACCTGGGCATGTGCCCTTGACCAGAATCGAACCCGGAACCCTTCAGTTCGCAGGCTGATGCTCTATCCACGGAGCCAAACTGTCTAGGGCTGGAGACCAGGTTTGATGATAAAGAAAGTGACCGTACCTGGGTTGCAGGTTCGATCCCTGGCCCCTGGTCTGGGCCCGTGGGGGAGGCAATCAATCAAGGTGTCTCTCTCACATGGATGTTCCTCTCTCTCTCTCTCTCTCTTTATCGCTCTCCCTCTTCCCTTCCTTCCACTCTCTCTAAAGAAATCAATGGAAAAATATCCTTGGAGTAGGTGTGTGAGTACCCCGGCGTCCTTGACCTCACAATTCAGGTGTGTCCCACACAGGACCGCAGCAGGACTGAGCCCTGGTTGCCCACCCGACGTGCTCATTGCTGTGGCCTGAACTGTGTCCCTCTGAAATTCACATGTCGAAGCCCACACTCCCCACCGTGCCTGGACTTGGCGATAGGGGTCGTTAAGATTCAATGGGGTCCTAGGGTGGGCCCATACCCAGTAGAATTGGGGCCCTGACGAGAAGGGGAAGAGACCCCAGGGGTGTGCACATAGAGGGGCCACGTGAGGACAGTGAGAAGGTGGCCGTCAAGACAAGTAGAGAGGCCTCAGGAGAAACCACCCCTACTGGCACCTTGACCTTGGACTTCCAGCCGCCAGAACTGTGAGAAAATAAGTTCCTGTGAGGCCACCCAGGCTGACCAATACACTCATGAGTGCACCTGCTCCGGTTTCCTCTCTTCCCCGTCACGCTGCTCTCCTCCGTCACCAATGCCTCCTGGGGTCACGTCCCAGATAAACGACGTGCACTTGGATCCCTGTCTCGGGCTCTGCATCTGGGATGATCGAGGCTAATATTCCTGCCCGAGTGCCTTATCCAGCAGGATTGCTGGCCTTCACACATGAAGGCAGCCTCTCTGGGGGCAGGGCAGAGGTCAGACTCTGGAGAACACTAGACTCTGCTCATCCATGGCCATGATCTTGAACCAGTGGTGTCCCTCCTGGACTGAGGGCGACGGGACAGACACCAGAGTGACCCCCGCAAGGCGGCAGGGTCGTTGCCCAGAGCTGTGCACCCCTCCCAGGGGAAGGGAGGGGGAGCGTGAATGCAGACAGGGGTTTAGACCTCCCGAGCGAGCGCAGCTTCTCCCCCTCCCAAACCTTGGGCTGCTGGGTGGTGTCATGAGCCAAAGACTCGTTTGCTTGCGGATCCCTGAAGCTGTGGTGTTTCCCGGGAACAGGTGAGGGGTCACCACCCGGTCCAGCTGGAAAGAGGCAAACTTTATTCTGAAGTGGACCTTCAGGCGGATGGGGGGGGGGGGCCTCCTCCCGTTGCCATGACAACCAACACTCTGCCCGGGGTAGTGGGCTGGATCCCCCAGTGTGGGGCATGCTGAAGGCAGCTGGATCAATGATTCTCACTCATCCTTGACGTGTCTGCCTCCTTCTCCCTCTCCCTTCCTCTTTGACATAAAATAAAATAAAAAGAAAGGAAGAAAGGAAGACAAAATCTATAGAAGTTAGGCCGAGCGATGTGGTGGCAAGCACAGGGGCGGGAAGACTCAGACGTAGGTTCAAATCTCTGGACTCCACCGTAAGCACTGGGCCATCTAGCGGGGATGACTGAGAGGCAGACGCCGAGGCTGTGCGGGTTGAGCTGCTGGTACTCCAGGACCGGTCCTCACGCGCCGGGGCCCAGGGTTCTGCTCCCCGGGGGTCCGGGGTCGCACACGGCACGTGCGCCTCTCCATCCCCGCGCGCTCCACTCCCGGGCCGAGCCCAGCTGGGTACACGTTGCCATGGCAGCGCCTCGGGGGCCGGGATGCTGGAGGCAGAGCGCGCTGCTGCGGGGCTGGAGGTCCCTTTGTGCGGTGGGCAGTGGCGGTGTGCTCCCCCCACTGCGGGCTGCACCCTGCCTCCCTGGCCCAGACCTCCGGGAGGAGGTTAGAGGGGTGGGTGGGGGGGTGGCAGGGCGCGGGGAGCGGGGGCGGAAGGCCGGGGCTGAGAGCCGGGGGTGGGGCGCCTCCGCCTGCCAGGCGCTCCCGCATTAAAATTTCTCGGGCTCCGCGGCAGCTACGAAGACGACGCCGGGGGGCTGGGGGGGGGGGGGAGGGGGAGGGAGGGAGGGAGGGAGGCTGCGGACGAGTGCGGGGAGGAGTTTGCGAGGGGAGGCGCTTGCAGGGGCTCCCCCAGTTCTGCGCTGGGAGCCCGGGCACAAAGAGCCCTCTGCACTCGCGCCGCAGGACTGCCGACCCGAGGTAAGCCGGCGCCCCACCCTCACGGCCACCCCTCCCCAAGCACCCTCGTCCCCGCGCCGGGAGCAGCTTAATCCCCCGAGGGAAGGTCCCAGAGTCCCAGGCAGGGGCCAGGGGGTGGCCAACGCGCCTGAAGTGCCCCGATTTGAGGGATGAAGAGGCTCTCTCTCTCTCTCTCTCTCCAGCCCGAGGTTGTCCAATGCGGCTGAGACACCGGCTTGGGTGGGGCGCGGGGAAGGAAAACGGAAGGATGCGCTGGGAGTCCAGTGAGGGTGGGGAACAAAGACGCTCCCCACCCTCCTCCCAGACGGACCCGAGGGGACCCCCCAGGCCTTGTCGGCTCACCAGGTTCGCCGTTAGCTGGCCAGGTGTCGGACAGAGCCCAGGTCTCAGAACTGGGGGTGTGGACGGGGTGGCGGAGCGGGGTCCTGGAGCCCCCCCCCCGTCCCTCACACTGAGACACCTCTCCCCGCTGGCGCCTGCCAATGCTCCACTCTGGGACTCAAATCCCAGATGTCCAGCGTCCCGTGGGCGGCTCCCAAGGGGGCGGACAGGGCCAGAACACCACCTTCGTTGGGAATAATGGCATCGATCATGGTAACAACACATGGGTTCATGCGGAGCTTGCTCTGTGCCAGCCACATGCGCGGTGCTTTGCATGCGTGCCCACAACAGTCCCGCGAGGCGGTAAGAACCCCATTTTAAGGATGAGAACACTGAGATCCAGAGAGGGTGAGGGACGCGTCCAAGGTCACACAGCCAGTGATTTTGAATCCAGATTTGTCGGACCCTAAAGCCCAGGTTACACCCCCCCCCCCCAAACGGGACCGAGAAGACCCGAGAGCGCACCAGCTCCCTCCCCACCTCTCCTCTCCAATACATTCGGTCTAGAGAGGCTGGGAACTGGGCAGGGAGGGGCCAGGCCTCTCCTCTCCCCCAGCGGCGGGCCCTGGGCTAGAGAAATTGCCTCTTAGTCTGTGCAGGGGGAGGCCCCCGGGAGCCTGGACCCCCCACCCTCATCCCAGGCTCCAGACCGGTGGCCGCCGCGCGCCGGGAACCGCTGGCGCGCACACCCCACTGCGGTGCCGCCGCGGGGAAAACACCCCCACCTGCTGCTGGCGGAAGCGGGGAGGGTGCGGAGAGAAAGGCGGGATCAAGTGCGGGAAGCGGCTTTGTTCTTCTCCAGCCTCGGCCAGACCCCTGCCCGGGGGCGCACGGCTTGGACTTTCCAAAGCGCATTCCCATCTGGGAGCGCCTCGGGCCTGGGGTGGGGGCCTGGGGTGGGGGCCTGGGGTGGGGGCCTGGGGTGGGGGCCGGGGATGAGTAACTCACTCCCCTGGACGGACCGGGAAACCTGAGGACCGCGGCGCTCGGACTTCAGGGGGCGGTGCTCCCCAAACGCAGGCGTCCTGGCCACGTGGCCAGGGGATGAGTCAGCAGGACTGGGTGGGGCTGGGCCTGGGCCTCTGGGTGTGTGCTCAGACCCCCGCCTCCCGCTCCTCGTGCAGGTGGTCAGACCATCTGTGGAGAGAACAGTCCCCCCCCCACCTCTCCCCTCCCCCGTCCCCCCCACCCCTCGCCCAGGACCCCAGTACAGAATGGTTTCCTCCTGGACGGACGCTTTGCCAGCACCAAGCTTTGCGTGGCCTTGAACTCATCCCATGCTCAGTGTAGTTAATTCCATGTTGAAAGAATTTTTAGGGTGGCATCCCCTCTGCCCATAAGGCCCACGGATTCTATGATTCAGTGACCCTGGGCCAGATCTCTCCAGAGAAAGATTTGGAAACCTTCCAGAAGCCTCTGTAGGCCCTCAGCCTGCCCCGCTCAGCCTGCTATCCCAGGAGCTTCCCTAGTTCTCTGCCCTCCCTCAAGCTGTGCCTGCTTCCAAAATGAGAATTTTACAATGTTTATGGTGATTTTTACGAATTTCATACGTTTAATAAAAATGCGTGATAACTGGAGGAGATTTAGGGGGAAAGGGAAGAAAAGTCCGTAGTTTCTCATCACCCAAGAATAACTTCTGGACCCACCATTTTCACGTGTTTCCTTCCGGCACCCGCGTCTGTTACTGGAAATACTGATTGAAGCTGTGCTACCCGTATGCTGCTGTAACAGGTCACCTGGGATGAGGTTCTCCGCCGTTTTACCCGCATTGTAAGAGGACTGGTGTTCCATGAGGCAAACATGCTCACTCTACTCAGCTCCCTATTGTGGGACCTGCCAGTTTTTGTTTGTTTTTTTACTCCTTCATTTTTAAGTTCTTTCCTCTGGCCCTTTCTCTCCACGCTTCCACCAGAGCAGGATTATGCCCTGAATTGATCACTCATCGAGGCAGCGCGGTGTGGTGGGAAGCGGAAGGACGGAGAGCCACACTGTCCTCTCCACCTACCCTCTTTGTCAGCCTCAGGAAGGGGGTCATTTCCCTTCTCGGAGCCTCAGTCTCCTTCTCTGTAAAGTGGGAATCTAGAGTCCCCACTTCAAAAAGCTGCTGTGAGCCCTGGCCGGTTTGGCTCAGTGGATAGAGCGTCGGCCTGTGGACTAAAGGGTCCCGGGTTCGATTCCAGTCAAGGGCACATGCCCCGGTTGCGGGCTCGATCCCCAGTGAGGGGCGTGCAGGAGGCAGCTGATCAGTGATTCTCTCTCATCATTGATGTTTCTATCTCCCTCTCCCTCTCCCTTCCTCTCTGAAATCAGTATAAACCTATTAAAAAAGTAAAAAGCTGTTGTGAGGTTATGAACCAGCGTGTGTGTAAAATGCCTGACACCCAGTAGGTGCTTAATACAGACATTGCTGCTATCGTGCACCCACTGTGTTCAGGCTGAGCTCACTGACTCAGCCCCCAGTCTTGTATAGATGGTTATTTGCTTTTCTTTGCATTGGGCTGTTGGTTCTTGGGGTGACCCTGGGGCTGTTGGAGTGTGTGTTTCTGGGGCACGGGGCCCATTGTGCAGGCTCAATGGGCTGGTGAATAACTTAGAGCAGAGCCCTTTGTCCCCCGGGATCCTTCCTCTGTGTCTGCAACCTGGCTCATCTGTCAGCTGGAGCTCTGAACAATAGCCAGAGATAATCAGGGGCAGAGGCAAAGGCTGGCTGAGGGGGACATCTGTCTCCCCAGCCCTCTGTCGGCTGATTGGATCAGATGTGGCAGGTGTCCACCTCTCCCTTGTGGTGCCAGGCGGGCCCCTCCGAAGGCTGCCCAATGAGTCATGAAGGGGAGGGAGGGGCTGAACTGCTGTGTGCAGGGGTGTGGAGCAGATCATTCACGGGAACCAACGCTAGCTCCCATTTAGGAACCATGTGCCACGGTTCCGGCTGGACCCTGCCTCATGGAGACCTCACGATGAGCCTGGGACCTGGGCATGACCGATGAGAAGCAAAGGCTCAGAGAGGTGAAGTGACCAGCTCAGAGTCACACAGCACGTTAGCTGTAGAGTCAGGATTTGAACTTGAATCTAGTATAACTCGGAACCGTGTGCTTGTCACTGCTACACGACAATACCACCTCTCCTAAAAGTGAATTCAATTGCCTCAAGTTCGTAGAAGCAATTAGAGCAAACCGATCTGAGATGGTTTGACAATCGCGGTCCGGTTTCTTCACAGTAATAGTAATGCTGATGCCCACGGTGTCTGCCATGTAGGCATTCCTTCCCCAGGCCTCTTCTCATTTAAGCCTCCCCCCAACCCCCTACATTTGAACGGAAGCCTTCTGCCCCATTTGGGGTTCAACAGGCCTGTTTACAATCCACTGGCACTGTTTTCTCCCTGGGTGATCTAGGAGCAAGACATTTTACCCTGAGCCTCAGTTTCCTCATCTGTAAAATGGGACAATGAAACCCAACTCTTGTTTTGTGGGATAGATAAAGGTGCCACCAATTAATATCTGTCCTCAGGAAGTGTTAAGTTTCCTTTCCTTTCCCTCCTTCTGCTTTTCTCTTTTCTCTCCTCCCCACACAGCCCAGAGGTTCCCTTGTGTGAGGGGGGCTTGAATTCTGAAGCCCCTCTTTTGTGTATGTTGTTTGACTTTGTCCAGAAAAGCACATTCCGCTCCTCTGAAGCCTCGATCCCCCTCAGCCAGTCTCCTGCGCGGCGCCCCCGCTCAGCCTGTTACTCCCAGGAGCTCTCCTCATTTCTCTGCACTCACTCATGCAAAGCAATTTAGGCCAACTTCTCCCGTGGGCCTCCGTCTCCAGGCAGCTTTTTTATCCCCGAGTCAGGGAAAAACCCCTCGCCCACAGGGATCCTAAAGGGCAACCGAAGGCATGTTTCCCTGGCAGCCGTTCATTCATGACCAGGGATGGAGCGCAGAGCTCAGGGGGGAAATGGATGGCCCCTGGGTGGTGTCAATGAGCCGTGTGGACAAGGGAGGTTCCATAGAATGCAAGCGGATAGATAATACCCATCGTCCCATTGAGTCTTCACCACGGCCTTGGGAGGCCGGCACTGATTGTCCGGGGTGCTGGGTAAGAAGCCTGGCCCAGAGGGGTGATGCATCCGCTCAGGGGGCAGAGCAGGATAGAGATCCATGTGGTAAATCCCTATTTTTCCTGGGTATTAGGATGCTCTGATTGGCACTGGCCTGACCAAGATACCTGTCAATTTCCTGCTTGACTTATTTTTTAAAATAAATATTTTTATTGATTTCGGAGAGGAAGGGAGAGGGGGAGAGAGAGAGAAACATCAATGATGAGAGAGCATCATGGATCAGCTGCCTCCTGCACACTCCCACACTGGGGATCGAGCCCGCAACCTGGGCATGTGCCCTGACTGGGAGTCGGACCCGTGACCTCCTGGTTCATAGGTCGATGCTCAACCACTGAGCCACACCAGCTGGGCCAGTTTCCTGTTTGACTGCTGATCTGCATCCAAAGAGATCAGTTTGTGGACCAGGACCCCTGGCATCTATTCTCCAATGTGCCCATGGGTGCCCCTCTCTCTTGATGACAAGAGTTCCAGACATGGCACAAGGCCACCACGGCCCTCACAGAGCATCAAAGGAGTAGCCAAGGTGACCTTTCCTTTCTGTGCACCCACAGGACAGTAGAGACCAGCGTCAGGCATGCACCCAGCAGGTCCACCATGAGACCCATAGGCGCTGAGACCGGACTCTCAGAGGTAGGAGGGACCCCTAGGATTCTCTGGCGTCCAGTCCTTCCGTCAAAGCTTTCCTCCTGGGGCACCTGACCTTGGCCTCAAGTGGGTGGGGTGTGGCTCCTGTGGGCCAATGGGAGCTGAGATGCTGGGGCCCGGGCCCCCCACCAGGTCTCTGTATGGCCTTTCATCCAGCCCTTCTTGGTGCTTGTCCTCTGTCAACACGGCTTTTGAAAATCTAAACGGCTTTTGAAAACAAAAACTTTATTGAGGCATCATTTACATACAATGAAACGCACCCATTTAAAGCACACATTTCAATGTGTTTTGATAAATGTATACACCTACATAACCACCACCGGAGGCAATCAAGAGAGAAAACATTTATTTTTAATTGATTTTTTTACGGAGAGGAAGGGAGAGGGATAGAGAGTTAGAAACATCGATCAGCTGCCTCCTGCACACCCCCTACCGGGGATGTGCCCACAACCAAGGCACATGCCCTTGACCAGAATCGAACCTGAGACCTTTCAGTCCGCAGGCCGATGCTCTATCCACTGAGCCACACCGGTTAGGGCAAGAGAGAAAACATTTTATCACCCTCAAGTGTCCCCCTGCCCATCCTCTTCCAGCCCCAGTCACAGGAAGCCATGGATCGGCTTTCTATGCCTCGAGATAACGTTAATATGGAAACTTTTGTACCCGGGTTCTGTGTTGCTCAGCGTAATGTGTTTGAGGTTTGCACTTGTTTTTGCATGTCAGAAGTCCTATCCCTTTTTGTCTAACTTCGTGGAGGCATCACTGAAGTATCATATAACGCACCCATTTCAAGTGCACGATTCAATGACTTCTCGTGAATTGACCAAGTTGTGCACCCAGCACCGGAAATCAGTTTTAGAGCGTTTCCTTTAACCCAAGGAGACCCCTCATGCCCACTTCCTGTTAATCTCCATCCCACCCTTAATCCCAGGCAACCACTGACCTACGTACTGTGCCCATAGGTTTGCCTTCTGTGGACATTTCATATACATGGGACCGCCAGGCATGTGGCCCCTGGCTTCTTTTACTCCGTGTCATGTTTCTGAGGTTCATCCGTGCTGTAGTATGTATCAACAGTTTGTCCCTTTTTACTGCTGAGTGCGTTTCATTATATGAGTGTACTACGGTTGGTTTATCCAACCGCCAAGGTGGGGTTTGAATTAGGTCTGTGTTTCCTAACTGGGAATATACAGAGCCCCCGCCTCCCCAGCCCTGCCCCAAGGGGGTGTATATGCCACAGGAAACATATGGCCTGTATTTCTGGGACATCAGTATTCCACAAAGATTTACTCCACTGGTTTAAAAATCATTAACTGGTGAAAGTAATTTTTTATAAATATATTTTATTTTTTTATTGATTTCAAAGACGAAGGGAGAAGGAGAGAGAGATAGAAACATCAACGGTGAGAGAGAATCACGGATCGGCTGCCTCCTGCACTCCCCCTACTGGGGATCAAGCCCAAACCCGGGTGTGTGCCCTGACCGGGAATTGAACCTCGACCTGCTGGTTCATGGGCCAACACTCAACCACTGAGCCACACCGGCCGGGCTTGGCAAAAGTATTTTTGGAACACTGGCTAAACCCGAGGATTAACTGTGAGTCATATAGTGGATACGTGGGGTTGGGGACCATAGTCACCAATGTTTGTCTGACCTCAAAGCCTTCCTCTCTACCCTCCTAGTGAGCTGTCGGCTTGACCTAGCGCTAAAGTTGCCCTTGAAAATGCCACTGCCTTATTGAGGTCCCACGATGCTCCTCCGAGGGTCTCTTTACAGAGCGCAGCCAGTTCCTGGGGCAGAAGTGAGAGGAGGGGATGTCAGAGCTTCTGACGGTCAAGACCACGCGGGAAGCAGCCGTGCAGATAAGTATTCGAGCTGCCCAGCCTGCAGCCTACCAGCCTGCCCTGTGCTGGTCTGGGCAGGGAAGTGTAGTATCCCGGGATCCCCAGGTGGGAGGGGAGATTGGAGATGTAGCTCATCACTTTCCTCCCTCTATGCCACAAAGAAGGAGCTGGTCCCCACTTTCTGGGGCCCCGCAACGGGTCATTTTCACCCCCCACTTTTGGCCTCGAGGCAAGTATTTTATAAACGCCACCATCAGGAAGTTCTGAGGAGCTGAGTTAGTCACTTCATCTGGCGTCAGGAGGTGGGGGACTCCCGGTGGCTGGCCTGGCCCTTCTCAGTCCTGGCCCTTTGTCATCATGTTGATAAAACTCGGCCAGGGCTCCTCTGCTTGGCAGTCAAGTGGGGACCTCAGCACCCCGCCTGGAGGGCACTTTCTTCTCAGGGCAGGGGGCTCAGTACCCCTGCCCCACGTCCAGGACACGTGTCCAATCCCAGTGCTGACAGCAAGCTCTGAAAATATGCTGGTTAGCAGAGAGTCCTGCCCAGGCCCGGGCCCGGGGAGGGGCCTGGCTGGGGTTTTCTCCTGCAGTGTGGTTGGCTCTTCTGTCTTCCAGGATGGGCCTGTGGGGTCCACGTGGGAGTCGGGAGCTGGGCGCTGCCGGGTAAGTCTGGGTAGGCGTGGGATTGAGAAGGTCCATGGGACTTATTTCATGGAGGGGGGCGGGGGGCAGATTCTTCCCTCACCCCAAACCCTCCTCAGGTCTGGGCCTGGCCGGACACTTGAGCTCAGGGGAGCCAGGGGGCTGGAGGCTTGTTCTGTGTGGTCTTGGTGGGGGTCGGGTGGGTTGATGGCCGAGATTTCAGCACCTTCCTTCATTCAGCGCAAACACCGACCACTGAGCCCTTCTCCCAGCCTGAGGATCCGGAGGGAACCCCAGGGCGTGGTCCTGCCCTCTCAGATCATCACGTGACCATGTGCCTGATCACAGCCTCAGCAAGGGAGTGAGCTCCCCGTCCTGGGAGGTGTGCACGTGTGTTTGGAGGGGGGTGTATTTCGGGAGGGGGCTGCAGAGGTCTCCTTGGAGGGAATGTTGTGGAAGGAACCCAGGCCTCCCAAGGACTCTGAGGCCCTCTCTGCCCACCGGAACCCTTGCTCCTTCTCTCATGATGCCCATAGGGTGGCTCTGGGTTCCCCTTATTGTTTCTTCATCCTCTGAGCTGGCCCTCTCAAGGCGGGGCATCCACGGCTCTCCTCACTTCCTGTTCCTAGCAGTGTTCGGAGCCTCCACCCGCACCCTGTCTAGGTGTTGGGGGCACAGGAGGGCGTCCGCCCTCAGATGTGGGGTAAGGTTGGGAGGCTGGGGGGCTGGGGATGGAGGCTGTGTCCTTATCCTCTCGCTCATGCCTTCCCCAGGTGGCTCCGCACGCTCAGGACTCCGGCCTGGTCTTGTCTTTGGAGCCTGGGGGACCTGGCCGCAGGGACACAGGGAGCAACCTTCGGCGGTTTTCTGGAAGCCTGGACAATTCTCCCAGGACCTTATTCTTCCCACCTCCAGGGATGCAAGTTCTCGTGGATGGATAACGAGCCCCCTGGTCGAGGGTCAGCGAAATCAGCACCTGGCTAGGGAGGCCAGCTCGAGGGTGTGAGGGCAGCCCGGCAGCCCACCGTCCCCTTCTGGGCCTTCCCATCTGGGCCTGGAGGTCACTTCCTGACCTTGGGCAGACTTGGCTCCCCCTTGAATCTCGGCTGGTGCTCAGAGGGAGCTTGGCTGGGGCAGAGGCCCTGACTGCACCCTCCCCAAGACCAGGTCCCAGGGACCCTACCGAATGCGGGGTGGGTGGGAACATGGGATGGGAGTGGGGAGGAGGTGCCAGAGGGAGGGAGGGCAGGCGAGGCTCAGTGGGCGCTGTCGCTGGCGTCTGTCTCGCGCCATTTGCCTTGTGAGTGATTCTCATTTTGGGGCCGCTTTTTGGATGGGGATTTCCCGGGCATCTCCTTTTTCCGATGGTCACTGGGAGGAGGCAGTCGGGGTCTGGGAGGAGCCTGGGCCTTCTCCTCATGTTATGGGCTCCTGGAAGGGCAGCAGCTGCTGGTGGTGGTGGTTGTGTGTCTGGGGAGGGGATAGCAATTGGTGTGCTCTCCTGAAAGGAAAGAGCTTGTTTCCAAGAGAGGAGGAGACCTAGGCCAGGGGACTCGCCGGAAGGAAGGAGATGGACACTGGGCCTCGTTCCCACCACCCAAAGGGAACAGGCTGGATCTCAGACCCCTGCTCCTGGTAACAATCCTCGATTCTGCCATTGGGGCCCCACGCAGGCACGCACAGGTTCACCTCCACGCCCACCTCTCCATCCCCCATCCATTCCAGCCGCTTCCGGAGGGGCTGGTCCCAGTGTGCGCATGAGAACTGCCAGGGAACTAAAGCTCTTAGGCAAGTCTAAAGCTAGACCTTGTTTTCCCAGGGTGGGCGGGGCCTGTGTCAGTCAACTCGAGCGGCCAGGGCAGATGGGAAGCACAAATGTATCTCCTCACAGTCCTGAAGCTGGAAATCCATCCGGGTGCCAGGGCTAGTTTCTCCTGCGGCCTCTCTTCTCCGCTTGCAGACGGCCACCTTCTTGGTGTCCTCACATGGCCTTTTCTCTGGGCACACACCTGCGGGGTGCGGGTGGAGAGGGATAAATCTGGTGTCTCTTCCTCTTTTCATAAGGACACCAATCCTATCAGGTTGGGGCCCCACCCTTATGACCTCATTTAACCTGAATTACCTCTTTAAGGCCCCATCTCCAAATACAGTCACATTGGGGGTTATGGCTTAGACCTATGGTTTTGGGGAGGGACACAGTGTAGTCCGTAATAGGGGGTCACCACAAACATGAAAAGCAGGAGCCATCTGCTCTTCACCATCCCCTCCCTGGCTAGGGTGGCCCCGGGTGCCTTGGGGACACACAGGGTGGTGAGGAGGAGCCCCCAGGAGAGGGATGTCCTGGGGAGAGCCTGGGCTTTGCACTGAGGGTGCCTGCTCTGCTGTACAACCCTGGGCAAAGGCACCTCCCCTCAGTGAGTCTGATTTCCACTCTGCAACAGCCGCCATCTGCTCCCCTGGGGGCCGCAGGGGGAGGGGGTTCAACAGAGTCAAGTGCTTGAGCAGTGCCTGCCTCTGAATCGCTGCTCCCTAGACACTCCCGCCCACCTGGAGTTGAGCTCTAGGACTTGCCTGTGTTCGGCGCTCTGGTGTAAACTCAGCACCTGCAGATCCAGAGGCCTCTCTGACCAGCCCTGCCCCTGCCTGTTAAGATCCCTCTCGAAGCAGCTTGGGGAAGTGGCTGCATTTCATGGCCTCCATCGTAGCCCCAAAGTTTCCTTAGGGTGTTTCCATTCTACTGGCATCAGTCTTGAGCATCTACCGTGAGCCCTTTCCTGTGTTAGCCACTTGGGGGCGTGGTTTCAGCCTTCAGGATGCCACCGCCATGCTGAGGGGGAGAAGACCAGCTCCCCACAGAGAACTGGAGAATGGGGCAGAAATCAGTCCATGGAGGCCCACATGCAGAGAGCGTGGGAGTAGAACACCCGAGTGGGCTGTAGCAGACTAGACCGGCTTCCCAGCAAGGCCGACCGAGTCAGGTCCTTGACGGTTGAGAAAGGTGGCTCACCTGAGAGCTTCCAATAGGGGTGAGGGGCCTGGGGGATCAGAGCAGAGATTCCAAAAGGGAGTTTGAGACGTCATTGCCTTTTTTTTTTTTTTTTTTTTTAAAGGGAGTTCAAGTTCAGCAGGCATCTGTAGTGCAGGACTTATCAGAGCCTTTAAGAGGCTGGTGGGAATTGAGAGTCCCCGAGGATAGATAGAGGATGAGATGTTTCCCCCCAAACTTGATGGGGGTGGAGGGGCAGAATCTTTTTATTTTTTTTACAGAGCATCATGTAGAGCTGGGAAATGCTGGGGTTTCTGTGGGAAAACTATAGCAAGGACAGGAGATGACATAAGGAAGGCACACACCCGTGCTTTGCAGCATTGGCTGGGAAGGCCACAGACCAGGGGGGCAGGGAAGTCTGACCTTGGTTCCGAGTGTCGGTGAGCTCTGTGCAGCTTTGGGAGGAGGAGGAGGAGGAGACAGGCCAGTGGCTGGAATCCACTGCACACGGTGGTTCGGGGCAGCTGGCCTTTTGTGGGAAGATGCTGGTGTGTGCACATGTGCGCGTGCGTGCGTGCATGCGTGCGTGTGACAGGACCCAGCCCTCGGGAAGGGGCTGACCAGAAGCAGGCAGGGGGTTTCTAGCCAGGACAAGCAGGGTCTATGCAGGGGAACTGGAGTGTGTGGTGGGAAGTGTTTGGTGGGTCTTCGGGGCCCACAGCCAAGCAGCAGCATGCTTCTGGGCCTGGTCCACGCGGATAGGCTTGGTTCTGGTGGGCGGAGGAGCTGGGAGGCAGACCCCCTGCCCTGGTCAGGCCCGGCTCGCTGGCTGGTGGGGGCGGGAGGCCTCAGGCTGCAGCTGGAGGGGCCCGGGCAGCGTTGCATGGTGTGATTAACCTACTAACTCAGGGCTGGGCCGGGACCCCGTGGCGTGTGACGAGGTGCCTGGCCTACTGCCAACCGACTAACCCACTAACCAGGCCCGAGCATGCCCTACTAACTCCCCGCAGCCGGACCCTACTAATGTTGCAGTTCCAGGGCCTTGAAAGGGGCTGGGACGTGGGGGCAGACGAGGCTCCAGCAGTCCCCGCCCATGGCCCGGGATCTCTGTGCAGACCCACCTTCCGGGGCAGGGCATGCAATAGGACTCACCCGTCAGCCCCTTCCCGCTGGGCGACCTTGAGCGAGTCACCTCACCTCTCTGAACCCGACGCAGAAGCATGGGCGTACTGGTCCTTACCTCTCGGGTTTCAGTGAGGAGTCCCGTGAAGAGTAAGGTCTTGACACCTGGCAGAAACTTAAGAAAAAAGGGTTGGGGTGGGGAGGGGAGGCCCAGGCAACCTGGTTGATCAGGACCCCCGCCCAGGCCCTGGCCCCTCTGGGTGTCCTGCACACAGACCCTGCTCCCTGGGGCCACATACTCGCTTGGAACCCCTAACCGTCTCTTCCCCCCACTCTTCCTCCTCCTCAGCTTTCTTTCCTGTAGGCAGCTCTTTTGTTGTTCGGTTACTAACCTGCCTAACCTGGGGGTGCCTCGAGTGCACCCCGACTGTCCCTTAACAGACTAACGGACCCGCGTGTGTCTTTCCTTTTCTCCTAGTGACTCCTGTGTGTGTGGCTGAGGTGCCCCTGTCTGCTGGTGCTGTGCTCTGACTTACTAACCCGCCCCCTACTAACCCTCTTTTCTCTTCTTACTAATCCCAGCCCTGCCGAGCTCTGGGCACCCCCCGGGGGCTGGTCCTACCTGCCTTTGGCAAGCCAATGTGCCGGGGTTTGCCCTGCAGACAGATGCCCCGCTTGGCTGCCCCAATTGGCCGTGAGTTGAGTCCGTTGGGCCAGGTCTGAGGCAGGGGACAGCCCACTGACTATCCCCGCGGCCTGGAGGAGGGGGAGGTCATGTGCACCCGGGAGGCTGGCCTCTGAGCACGAGCCTCTCTCCTGCGCTGAGTCTGGTTGCCACTGGGACCGGGTGGGACCAGGGGATCCTCGGGGGTGGGTGTGGAGGCCTGTGGGTCTACAGTGTGGAGCACTGGCGTTGCCCAGCCAAGGGGGCAGAGAGAAGGGCATGGTGTCCCTCTTTGCAGGGCAGCGCAGGTAGGATCTTCCCCTTTGGGAAGTGGATGGCTTGGGGCTGCACAGGAGTCAATGGGGGGTGGGGGGGGCGGGGTGTCCCACACCAGAAGTCAGTCAGGAGCCTTCCCTACATGGGAAGTCAGTAAAAGGGTTTTTCCCAAACTCGACATTACTGAGAGAAGCATTTAGTACAGGAAGTCAGCCAGAGGGGGCATTGCCCATATTTGAAGGAGGGGAAGAAGGGCAGTTCCTACGCCGGAAGTCGTCCAGAGGGGAACTTCCGGCCTTAGCACAGGCCGTGAGAAGTAATGGCCAAGAGACCAGTGAGAGGGGCTGCTCCTGCAACAGGAAGTGGGCTGGAGGGGCCCTTCCCCCGCACATCCGAGGCTGGGGTGTCTGACTCTCCCACACCGGGAGGGCCCCTTTTCTTACCAGAGGTCATGGAGAAGGCCTGGGAACTAAGCAGGTCTGCCCTGGGTTTGGAGTTTGCAGGAGGACCTGTGGGAAGCAAGACATGAACCCCAGGGCCCTGCGGGGTCCTGCAGCCCCTCAGGCCAGCCAGGAGCTCACCCCTGGCTCCCCGCGCTGCTCCTACCCACACCCTAGGCCCCACCGGCCTCCCCCAGAGCCCGCCAGCCGCTAGGCCAGGGCCACACCTGGGGGTGATCGTGTGCCTCACCTCCAGTATGCACCTTGGTCTCTTTGGGCTAATCTCTGGCTCCCTCGCACTAACTCTTGCTCTCACCCAGCTAACCCCGGCCTTGCCCTGGCTGCCCCCGCAGGGGGCTGACCACTCACTAACAGCCAACCCTGCCCATCTGGGGGGCTCCAGGCTCCTGGCCTGGCTCTGACCGGCTCTTCATTAACCTCTCCTTCGCCTCCACTAACGCCTGCCCTCCTGGTCTGTTCCTTTCAGCAGAAACTAACGGCTTGTGGATTTCCTTCTGACTAACAACAGGTCTAACACTCCTCGCTACTGTTACTATGAACAGCTTGGATGTTGGCATGGCTGGGGCGGGGCTAACCCACGTTTGAAATGTTGACTGACACAGGGGGAGGTTGTAGCAAGCAGTAGCCTTGGACTTGGGTGACTGCTCTGGGTCAGAGCCATCTGCAGTCAGTAAAGACCAGGGTTACCCGAAATGGGGGGGCGCAGGGCTGGGTGTGGCTCAGGCTTCATGGAGGAGTGGTGTCCGCTGGGGTGGGGTCAGGAGCACAGTCAGCCTTGCGAGGTATTGGCCACTGGCCACCTTCTATAAACCCTCATAATCGGCATTTGGGTTGTGGTCCTTTTGAACAATAGCCTCATAGCTGCAATAGTCAAAATTTGTAGCTCCCCCAAATGCCTCTCTGGTGTGTACAGAGACTGTGCCATGACATATGAAATCACCCGTCACCAGCCCAGGGCCTAGAGTCCTTGATTTGGGGACATTTCAGTTTTGGAAGCCCAAGTGGTGTAAATCCATCACCCATTTACACCCTAGTGTGAATTAGCCCAGCCTCCGCTTCTAACCTCTATGCAATTTAGTTGCACTGAGGAGATGGGCGTCTGGCTGGAAGGGAGTTTGGAAGGGTCCTTTGGGAGCAGAGAGGGAAACCCACAAGGCCAGGGGTTCCTGGGTGGGGCTGGGGAGGTAAGGGGTGGCATCAAGTCGAGGAGGTCATGGGAAGAGGGACCAGTTTTGCTGGCTCCCTGTGGTAGTCAGGGTCTGTGTGTGGGAGAGGGCAGCTCATGGGGGCCTGGAGGCTGGGATCCGCTCAGGGACAGGGGCAGAGGCCGGCCTGGAGGCCTGGCGGGTAAAGTGCTCTGGTCACTCACTGGATGCTGGTCTGGGTTGAGAGCCGCTCCAGCGTCACAGACGCAGCTGAGCTAACCGAGTGGCAGTGGCCGCGCATGAGGCCTGGGCTGCAGAGGGAACAAGAGGAGAGCGCACCCGTAAGAGCTGGTGGAAGGTGCATGGGCTGGAGTCTGCGCTGGGGAAACGCATGCCTGCTGCCCTCTAGTGGCGGCCTTGCCCCATTTCACTTAAAGCAGGAAGCGCAAAAAGAGTTTCCATTCCGGGGAAACTCCTCTTGATTCAACTAAAAGATTTGACGCTGCTGAGGACCTACTATGTGCCAAGCACTGCTCTGGGTGCTGGGATCCACACACGAGCTTTTCCATTATGGTGCTTCTATAGCTCAGTGGGGGTGGGGGCCATGGAAGGGATGACTTGGGCTGTGGAAGCATCCAGGGGACAGACAAGGATAATAATGCACACATTGTGTGCCAGGTGCAGTGCCAGGCATTGGGGATGAGTGGTGGTTAGTGCTTTAATGCCAGGGTGTTGCGGGGGGGGCGGGGTGCGGGGATAGACTGGGGTGTGGGCAGTCAGGGTAGCCTTTCTGGAGAGAGAGAGATCTCAGCCGAGCCCTGGCTGCGGGGAGTGTGGTGGGGTGAGCTCCGGGCAGCAGGAATGGTGGACACAAAGCTCTGGGGGCCAGAGAGGGTCAAAGGGGTTCTGGAAGGCTCACGGGGGAATGTAGCAGGAGACAGATGGAAATGGACACGTACCAGGGAGCTGGGCTTTGTCCTAAGGTCGATGGGGTGGGAGGCCACTGATGCGATCGAGGAGGCGAGGAGTTGGATGTGAGTTTTAGGCTGACAATGTGGCCCAGCACCCAGAACAGGAATTCTGAGGAGCTTATGAGAGTTCTGGACAAGTTGTAGATAACCGATTAGACCCTTTGGGAACTAGGAGGACCCCCAGGCCTACCTGGAGATAAGCAGGGTCTATAACTGCTCCTTGCCCCAGTTGGAGGCAGCGCTGCAATGATTAAAAAGCAAAGAGGACTCTGTTCATGCCAGGCTCGGGGGTGGGGGTGGGGGGGCGGAACTTGGTTGAGCTGGCAGTGATGCCTGGGAGAGGAGCAGCTTCCAGAACACGTCACCCCAGGCCCCTGTGGTATGTGGCTCCACGAGAGATCTGAGGGGTCGTGGTCACACTGCAAGTCTAAGAGAGTCTCGTTGGAATGGGAGCCCTTTGTTCTGGGGGGCTGCAAGGGGGCCTGCAAGTGCAGAGGAGTGAACTTCAGAGAGGCTGAGCCTGGCCCGGGGGAGGGAAACGTGTCTGGGTGGGTAACGAACCTCTGTCCCTGGAGACAGAAAAATGGGACTAGGCCACCTTAGAGACGGATGGTGGCATTGTGTGTATGTGTCCTTGACCTAGTATCCCCCCACCCCCAGCCCGGGCCTGCTGATGTTCGCTCTGGCCTTGAGTCCCCTGAACCCAAGCTCCTTAGGTTCTCATGAGCTGGGAGCTGGCCACCCAGTCTGAAAAGAAAGGATCCTAATCCTTTAATAGGCAGCAGGAGGAAGGGGCCGCTGTGGACCCTGCGTGAGGGCTGTGATGTCACACATGCTGACCTATTGAGCGGGGAGGACGCCCGGCGTGGGGGCTGGTCTCAACCCAACAAAGATCCCAAAGGCCCTCTTGAAAGTCTTTTCCGGGACCCATTGTTTTACTCTAACAAACCAGGGAAGACATTCTCTGCGTCAGAGCCTCCCGGGGAGGTTGAGCGTGGGGACGGAAATTCTGCTGTAGATTAAAATCAGATTTTTACAAGGATCCAGCAATGGAGTGTAAATGGGGCGCTTTGTCTTCACCCATGAATGTCGCATCTTCTGTGTAAATACCACCCTGATATTAAAAGCAGATTCGCACCCAAAGGATGACTGTTTCTTAGCTGGCAAAAGGGATGCGTAGTTGGGGGAGGGGGACCAGTGGATTTTCAAGGAGCAGGAGTGGGCTCGGTCGGCCTGTCTTTCAAGACCATCACCTTCGAAGTCAATACAATTGGGTACTCTTATTTTCAATTGTGGGAAAGTGCACATAACATAAAAGTTACCACCTTCATAATTTTAAGTGTACGATTCAGTAGCATTAAGTACATTCACACTGCTGTGCAACCCTCATACAGAACCACTATCAATATCTATAATAATAAAAGTGTAATATGCTAATTAGACTGGACGTCCTTCTGGATGACCTTCCGGACGAAACTGAGGCAAGCACGGCGGCTGTGAGGGCCAAGTCCCTTGCATGAATTTCGTGCATCAGGCCTCTAGTCCTGCCTAATAAAAGAGTAATATGCAAATTGACTGCACCTTCGCTACGCCCCAGCCACACCCACCAGCCAATCAGGGTGAGTATGCAAATTAACCCAACCAAGATGGTGGTTAATTTGCATATCAAGACAGCATAGGAAGAAGCCAAGCGCTGCAGAAGGGAGCGAAGCTGCGGAGAAGCAAGCAGGCGGGGCCGGCGGAGAAGGGAGGCAAGCAGGTGGGGCAGGGAGAGCGCAGCAGGAAGCTCTGTTGCAGGAATCTTCCTGCAAGGGGCTACTAGTTTATACATAAAAGCCTAAGTGACCGTTATGACTGGTTGACTGCTATGACACGAACTGACCACCAGAGGGAAGATGCTCAATGCAGGAGCTGCCCCCTGGTGGTCAGTGCACCCCCAACAGCCTGAGGATCAGACAGGGCACCTCCTGTGGTTCCTACCCCTGGCTGGCCCCGATTGCCCCAATCAGGACTGGGTGAGACGGCCCCGATTGGCCCCAACCGCAGGCCAGGCCGAGGGACCCACCTGTGCACGAATTTGTGCACCAGGCCTCTAATATATATATTTAACAATACCACTTGGTGCCTAGGATAGTTCTTCAAAGAAAAGCCAGGTTCTTCTTGTCAGGGAGGCTTACACCTCATTGGGAAAGCAAAGAGCTCTTTGGTGACAGGGAAACAGGTAGAAAGAGTTTAGGGCATGGTGATGAAGGGCTGGCAAATACACGGCACACACATTGCTACCCTCCCTTCCAGCACCCATGGCAGACATTGCTAGTTGATCACCTATCTCTCTTTGGGAACCTGGATGCATCTTCAGAATCTTTCTCAAGCCCAACCTGCTGGGGTCTCTTTAATGATTTTGAAGTCAGTCCTAGGATTGAGCTTCCTGAGAAACGTGGTCTGAGTCACAGCTTTGCCACTTACCTGCGGTGAACTCTTGCGGCTAACTTCCCTTCTCCAGGCCTCCAGTGCTCTGGAAGATGGGGACAGCTCTTCCTGGAAGAAATGACACACGAGCAAAGCCTTGAAGGATGGGGACAACTCGTCAATGGAAGTAAAATAGCCAATGCTGCTCCAAGGTTCATCAGACCAGTTTTATGGGAGATGGGGATGCGGATGGTGGGCACTCCGGAGGAGGTCACAGCAATGCTCAAGGTGGCCAAGCCAGAGCTGCAGTTCTTAGGCATGGCCAGGAGGTGGTGGTATTGCACCAAGACCACCTCTTAGAAATGGGGTTACACTCTGGGTGTCTCTGGGGATGCTCTATGGTGGATACTCTTTGGATTCCAGAGTGTTATGTTTTACTAGAGGCCCAGTGCATGATTGAATCATGCACGTGTAGGGTCCCCTACACGCTTTCGCTTTCGATCACAGTGGAGCTGGGTGTGTCCTCTGGTGCACCAGGCCTTTCGGAAGCCTCCGGCGGGGCGGAGGCTTCTGAAAGGCCTGGTGCTGGAGCAGACAGGCACCCAGCTCCCCTGCTTTTGATGGTCTGTGGCGGGACGTGAGCTCGCTGCCCCAGAGGCCCCTTCTGTTCCGCAGCACAGCCGTGGCGCAGACGCTGAGCTCGTGCCACCGCTGGCGACGTGAGCTCAGCGTCCCGCCAGCCCAATCGGCTACCCTGGCCACCCCGAGTCCCGCCCCCTGCGCCTCCCTCTGGCCCAATCTGGGGCGTAGCCGAGTGATGGTAATTTACATATTACCATTTTATTAGGTAGGATAGAGGCCTGGTACAGGGTGGGGGCCAGCTGGTTTGCCCTGAAGGGTGTCCCTGATCAGGGTGGGGTTCCCTTGGGGCGTGGAGCGGCCTGAGCGAGGGGCCTGTGGTGGTTTGCAGGCCGGCCACGCCCCCTGGCAACCCAAGCGGAGGCCCTGGTATCTGGAATTTATTTTCCTTCTACAATTGAAACTTTGTAGCCTGGAGTGGAGCCAAGCCTGGGGTTCCCTCTGTGGCGGCAGCCATTTCTGTTGGGGTTATAATTGAAACTTTGTTGCCTTAAGCGGGTGGTCCCGGCCAGGGTGTGCGGAAAGCTTTGTTTCCCCTGTTGCCGGTGGCAACCCTGGCCTGCTCTCTCAAGCTCCATTCTGACGCCATTTGTTTGAATTTGTTTGCCTTCTATAATTGAAACTTCGTAGCTTGAGTGGAGGCTTAGGCCTGCAATGGCTGGCGGAAAGCTTATTTCCCTCTGTTGCCTGGGAAACCTTGCTCTCTGTGGCTATAGCCATCTTGGATGGGTTAATTTGCATACTCGCTCTGATTGGATTATGGGGTGTGGCTTGTGGGCCGTCGGAGGTATGGTCAATTTGCATATTTGTCTATTATTAGGTAGGATGGCATTGGGTAGGGGATTTGTTAGGACGTGGCATGGACTGGGGAAGGGAAGAGGCTGGAGAGGATGCAGCTGAGAATAGCAGCTCTGGGGCCTCTGTGCTTAAGCCAAGCCAGGTGACTTCCCTTCTCTAAGCCTCAGTTTTCTTCTCTGCAAAATGGGCTAACTGTGACTTTGGCTTCGATTTCACTATGCTTCTCCTGGCAAGCAACACTTTTCTTTGATCACACTGGTGGTTCTGGCAACACAGAGTCCCCTCATACTCTCCTCCTGAGGTCTAGAAGATTCCAAGAACAGCAGGTGCTATGAGCTCTGCCTGTAGGCAAGACCATCCCCCCTCCTTCTACCTCCAAACCCCTTGCCTTGGCCCACCGGGGTTGACATAAAAGGGCTTTTGCCATTTTCTGAGCACCTACTGTGTGCCAGGCTCTGTACCACCTGGTTCGTACATGTTGATTCATGGAGCACTAGAAGAGTAGCGTTGCCATAGGTAGCTAGTTATGAACAAGGATGGAAGCAAAGGGAATCGAACATGGAGCTAGCACCGTGCTTTCACAGGGTCAGAGGTCAAGAAGATTATGTTGAATGAACGAAACTGGGAGCCAGTTGAGCCTTGGGAGTCGGGGGTGCCCAAGCTGAGCCAGGAGCAGCCAGATCCACTCCTCACTGGCGGTGTGACTTAAGGTTGGTGACCTCACCTTTCTGAGCCTCACTTTCTCCACCTGTAAAATGGGGATAATACTGCCCCCCACCCCCTCGCCCTTTTAGAGAGGTTGTAAGGCTTCAATGAGAGGGCGGATGCAAAGCATCAGCATGTGATGGGCCCCCAATCCCTCTTTCACGCACCTGGGGTTTCTCCTGGCCCCAGGCAGGTGCGGCTTCCCTCAGAACCCAGGAGGAAGGTAGACTGGCCTGAGGATCAGGCAGAGCAGCGACTGACCGAGTCACTGAGCAAGTGGGCAGGCAGCACGGCTGGGGCTCGGGCCTCCTTGTCCCCCCAGCTCCTGAGCTCGCCTGAATGGGGCACCGGGAGCTACAGTCTTGGGGGCCAGCTCCCCAGGCCATGGCGGATACACAGATTCTCCAAAGTGCCTACCACGTGGCCAAGCCGCACGGGGGTGGGGGCTGGTGTGGCTCAGCCCAGACACAACCCGTGCTTTCCCAGTCCTCCCACAAGAGGCCGATCTGTGGGAAGGAGGCTGCCTCCCAGAGAAAAGCCCTGGAATGCGAGGAATGCACCCGCATGCCCAGCCGTCCAGCCAGCCCAGCATGAGAAGGCCTCGCAAGCACAGGGCGGTGGGGCATTTTCCCAGCCATCGCAGGCCTGCGGGGCCGCCAGGGAACTCATACCAGACACCACCTTCTGCACCGGGGTCAGGCCTCCGCCGCCTGGACGCGTTCCCAGGTTCTTGCGCTGGGAGTGCCGAGCCCCGTGGGCCCGTGTGGTCTTCGATTTCAGCCTCTCACGCAGCACCAGCACCCCGAGTCTGGGGCCAGGCCCTGAGCTGGGCAGCGAGGGGTAGAGGGAAAGGTAATGGTAATAGGCCCTGGGGGCGAGGGCCAGGCACAGGCGTGCTCCCGGGAGAGCGAGCGCACTGGGTCCTCCATCCTCAGGGTTTAAGGGTGGAGACTTTCGGGGAGGCCCCAGGGGAGGATCTTAGCAGAATATCCAGCAGCTTTCCAGGTGCGTCCTTTCAGGGTCTAGGTCAGGCGTCCTCAAACTATGGCCCGCAGGCCACATGCGGGTGTTTTTGCCGTTTTGTTTTTTTACTTCAAAGTAAGATATGTGCAGTGTGCATAGGAATTTGTTCATAGTTTTTTTTTAAACTATAGTCCGGCTCTCCAACGGTCTGAGGGACAGTGAACTGACCCCCCTGTTTAAAAAGTTTGAGGACCCCTGGTAGGTCTCCACTGATTGGTCAGCATCAGGGCTAGGGAGTCATTAGTCAAGGCAGCTGGGCCTGAGGCAGCCACAGGGGCCATTCGTCTGGTTTTGCTACTTTTCTGGGCCTGGAGCTGAAATACAACCAAGGCCTAGATGTTATCTTTAGGGAGGAAAGGTCAGGGGGTCCAAACTGCAGGACCAGGGATGTGCTAGGGCCGTGGTTGGCAAACCACGGCTCGCGAGCCACATGCGGCTCTTTGGCCCCTTGAGTGTGGCTCTTCCACAAAATACCACTTACCTGTGCGCACACGTACAGTGCGATTGAAACTTCGTGGCCCATGCGCAGAAGTGGGTTTTCTGCCTGGGCGAGTCTATTTTGAAGAAGTGGTTCTAACGCCGAGCCACACTCAAGGGGCCAAAGAGCCGCGGTTTGCCGACCACTGTGCTAGGGGAGGAGAGGTCACCGGGGGCGAGGCCCCACCCTGCCATCGTCCTTTGCTAGGCGCCCTGGGCTTTCTGCCCTGGTGACCTTCTGTAGCTGGCCCCTCGTCCTTGCTCTGCTCTTGTTTCCACCACCGTTTGTTGCTATGAAAGAAGTAAAAGCAGGGCAATGGGACAGTGCGGCCTGGGGGGCAGAGGGGTGCAGAGACAAGATCAGGTCCCAGAGGAGGTGGCTGCTGAGCTGCGGGGAATGAGTCAGCCCCGTGACTTTAGGAGGGATTGTCAGGCAGGGGGACCAGCCAGGGCAGAGGCCCTGAGCTGGGGAGAGTTGGTGTGTTGGAGGTGTGCCTTTTTATTTATTATCTACTAGAGGCCTGGGGCATGGATTCATGCACCGGTGGGGTCCCTCGGCCTGGCATGCACCCTCTCGCAATCCAGGACCCCTCAGGGGATATCAGATTGCTGGTTTCGGCCCGATCCCTGCAGGCCAGACCGAGGACCCTACCGGTGCATGAATCTGTGCACTGGGCCTCTAGCATGCATGTAAGATCTTTGGTTAATCTCCTCTCACCCTCCCCCTTTTCCCTCTGAGATTCATCAGTCTGTTCCATGTTTCCATGCCTGAGCATTGAGCATCTGCCCCCTGGTGGTCAGTGCGCATTGTAGCTACCAGTTGAATGGTCGCTTAGGCTTTTATATATATAGATTTTTTTAAACTTTTTTTTTTAATTTAAAGTTTCAAAGGTAGGAATGAAGAGGATCGAAGTTTTGTGCTTGGCATGTTGATTTTTTAAAAATATATATTTTTATTGATTTCAGAGGAAGGAAGAGGGAGAGAGAGAGAAACATTGATGATGAGAGAGAATCATCGATTGGCTGCCTCCTGCACGCCCCCCACTGGGGACCAAGTCCACAACCGGGACATGTGCCCTGAGCAGAATCAAACCCAGGACCGTTCAGTCTGCAGGCCAACACTCTATCCACTGAGCCAAACCAGCCGGGGCCCAAATCTGCCTTTTTAGTAAGCCACCTGCCACGGACTTTTATGCTTCCGGATGCTTTGCAGCCATGGCATCTCAGAGTCAGCGAGCTCCGAGCAGACAGGCTGCATCTCACCTAGTGCCACGTCCCCAGGGTCCCTGCACAAAGCTCAGGCCCCGCGAATGTGTGTGGAGAGAAGGAATGATGTTTTAGCCACTTTATCCCTCGTAGCACCCTCCCCCTAAATTGGACACGAGGTCTCACCCTATATTTCCGCCACGGGGAGCGTTCTCCAGGAGGAACCCCCCCACCCCCCTCTGTATAATCTGCTCATTAATACACAGTATTGTAAAAGTGCTCTATAATTAGATGCTAACCGAGTTTGCCGTAAAATTGGGTGGGCGAGGTCAGCAAGGTAAGCCTGGAGCCAGCTGATTGTTATGATCAATCAATAACCTATTTATTTCCCAACATTTCTATTAACCTCTGCCAGCCAATCACAGTTTCAATTTGGAAGGCTGGGGTCCGCTTTGCTGACTGGACAAGTCTGATTGAAAGCGGGCCCCTGACCCGACCCCGGGGGGCGGAATCCAATTAAAATCATTTTCGCTCGCAGATTAATATTTTTAGCATGTTCTACATCCCGGGACTCATCGTCCCCGGCAATAACTAATGTCTTGTGACACGGGCAGGTGGATTGGCCCTGCCATAAATAATGATTGTGATTAATTAGCTTGTCGGGTCCTGGGGTGGCTTTGGGGTGGCCCTCAGTGCAGCATCTGGGACGTGCTCCCACCCAGTGCTGGTTGCGTGGGCCTCTGTGGGTCCTGTCACCGGAATAGCCTTTTCTAAGTAGGAATGGCGTTGATCTGCCTCGGAGTCTGTCTTCGTCTTGAACATGTGAACTCCTGGAGGCCGGATATTACGTGTCATTCATTTCAGCAAGTCACTCCTTGTCTGGCATCTCCAGCTCTCATTCTCTATAGACTGTCCCTTATTCTCCCCACTCACATGATGACAGTGGGAATTGCCATGTTTGTGCAACACGGTTCCACCCATGGATGCTGCTGATTGGACCGGAGTCAGGGCCAACTCAAGCTGGGCCAATGGAAGCCTCCTAGTCTTACCCCCGGACGCTGCTGATTGGACCAGGGGTAGGGGTGAACCCAAGTGGGGCCAATGAAAGCCTTCTTTGGGAGTTTGGAATTAGGTTTAAGGGAGAGAGTCTACCGATGTCTTTCCTTAGTCTTCTCTATGCGTATCATTATCCCAGTGATTCCTTCATGATTCTCCTACCACGTGGCTAAGTCTACTGGGCTGTTCTCTTCCAGGGGGGAAAGATAGTGTCAGGCTGTCTTACAACCTCTCTCTTCTCATCCACAACAGAGCCCGAGTAAATGAATGTCTCTTCAAATCATCTCTGAATAGGAGACTCACTCCCTGCCCACCACCAGGAACGCTGGTATGGGGGTGGGGGAGTGATTTACAGCTTAGAGATGGTGATCTCCCCAGATTCGAACCTTCCGATGTTCCTCCCACCGCTGGTCATAGCTGGGAGCCGGTAGAGCCGCCTTTGCTTGGCAGCTGTGGGCGCTAGTTGCCCGAAGTCCAGCCCTCTCCCCCCTCTCCCTTCTCTGAGCTGCCACTCTGGGATTTGCCTCTTAACAAATTTGGTTTCCAGGTACAAGCCCTCCTGGGGGTTTGGGTTAAGATGAGATGTTTCCCATTTCTCCAGTTTCTCTGCTCTCAGCCGCCAGGGGATTGAAGAGAGCAGTGCTGAGGCCATTTGCGTGGGCTGCTCTGGGAGCGAGCGCTTGTGTTGGGAACTGGGTTAAATGCAGCATGCATAAACCATTCACAATGGCTCTCCACACCCCAGCGGAGCTCGGAGATCCCGCTAATCTTCCGCCAAAACAATGAGAGCGTGAAGGGCGGCATATTCATCCCGAGGCACGTGGGCATCTGGAAGTTAGGACGCGCCCGGGCCACCCACATTCGAGCTTTGGCCTCCCGTGGTGTGACGGCAGGACAGAGAATCCTGCTGGGTGTTGTGGGAAGCGGGCCTGGCCGGTTCAGTCGGCTCAGCCCATCCATCTCTCCCTCCACGTAGTGAACACTCAGCATGTGCATGGCCCTTTAAATGGCACCCTCACAATGGCTTTGCTACCATTATTTCATATGATAGCTGGGGAAACTGAGGCACAGAGAAGTTAAAGAATGCGCCCATCAGGACCCCACAGGAAACAGGTGGCACACTCACCTCGATCTAGTTCCAGGATATTTTCATCACCCCTTCAAAGGAAATCTCATGCTCATTATCGCTCACTCCCTGTTCCCAGCCCTAGGCAAGCAGCTGATCAGCTTTCTGTCTCTATGTCTGGGTAGTCAGTCTAGCATCTATATATATAAAAAGCCAGTGTCTGTGACGACCATGACGACCAAACAACTGGTCACAATAAGGTGCATTGAGCATCTCTCAGTCTCTCCCCCTGGCTCCAGCAGTGGCTCTCGTGGCACAGTGGGGCGGGGCGGCTCTCAGGGCAGCAAGCAGCAGCGGGCTACCGCGTGCGATTTTGCGCGCTGGGCCTCCGGTATCATATAAATTGCATCATGGGATACGTGTCCAGCTTTCTTTCATTGAGCATGACGTTTTTAGGTACATCCACGTAGCATGCATCAGTACTTCATTCCTTTTCCTGGCTGAATGATATTCCATTGTATGGACATACCACATTGTGTTGATCCCCGGATAGATATTTGGGATGTCTCTACCTTTTGGCCATGGCGAATAATACTGCTATGAACATTGGCTTCAAGTATCTGTTTGAACACGTGCTTTCAATTCTTTTGGGTACGTATCTACATGCACACACAAGAGACACATCGATTGGTTGCTTCCTGCGGGCACCCTGACTGGGGCCGGGGATTGAACCTGCCACCCAGGGGATTAAATCCTCGACCCTTCAGTGCATAGGCTGATGCTCTTACCACTGAGCCACACCACCAGGGCTTCATTTATTTTAATTCCTTGGAGCAGGAATAATTGGTCATTTGATAAGTATATGTCTAACTTTTAAAAAAATATGTATTTTATTGATTTTTTACAGAGAGGAAGGGAGAGGGAATAGAGAGCCAGAAACATCGATGAGAGAGAAACATTGATCAGCTGCCTCTTGCACACCCCCTACTGGGGATGTGCCCGCAACCAAGGTACATGCCCTTGACCGGCATTGAACCTGGGACCTTTCAGTCTGCAGGCTGACGTTCTATCCACTGAGCCAAACCGGTTTCGGCCTAACTTTTTAAAACAAATTTTACGTTTTCTCTATGTTTAACTTTTAAAGTAACTGCTAAACAGTTTCCAACGCGGCTATATCATCTTGTACTCCCCCACCCACACACAATATCTGAGCATTCCAGTTTCTTCCCACGCCTGCCATGTTTCCCATTCAACGGGGTGTGTAAAGGCAAGCTGGTCTTTGAAGGGTGGGCTCAGACGGGCTCCCAGAGTGTCAGCATCGCCCAAGCAGCAGCACAGGGGCCAGATACGGGTGATTTTTGACAGTTTCAAGGCAGAGCGAAGGCCCCCCTATGGAGAGCCAAGTCCAAACGCTATTTCCCGCTCTGCGCTGACAGCAGCCGGCATGCCCCCCGGACTCAGGCCAAGAAGAAGTCTTGCCCTGAACTCCCCAGTCTTTCAGATGTGGGCAGGAAGATTTTTTTTTGTGTGTGTGTGTCTTTGCTTTATAAATCCTTTTCTTTCTGCTTCTGTTGGGCCAGGGGAATCGGATTGTTTACAGGGTGCAGGCAATTTCTGGAGAAGTTGAAAAGCAGACCCATCTGTGCTGAGCTACGATGTGCTGATGGGTCAAAGCCTTGCGCTTCCGTGTCCAGTGAGCTGCAGAATGAGAAGTCAGCACCGACGGTGCCTGATAGTGAAGCGTCCTGATCGTCCAGCCACGCTGAGCTCCCTGAGCCTGCTCTTTGAAAGCTGCCCCCCTGCGTGAAGCCGTTCAGTGGCTCCCGTCGCCAGAAGGACAAAATTCATCCTCCACAAACCCTGCAGTGCTGCAGTCTCCACCTACTTCCTCTTTGTTCTCCAGTTCCCTTGACTCGGTTGGGCTTCTCAAATATCCCTGCCCCAGGGCCTTTGCACTTGCTATCCCTTTGCTCAGAACTCCTTCCTGCTCGTTATGGCTGGACTTCCTGGGTCTCAGCTTTTCGGCATTTTTTGCCATCTCTTCTCTTCCCCAATCACCAGATCAAAACCATTTCTTTATAGAACTAGACCCCTCGTCCTTTCGTTAGAAATAAAGATGCTATCAAAGCCCGAGGCCTTCCCCTCCATCAATCTTAAGGGACAAGAGGGAAGTATCAAGGCGTCACCTCCTCCTGTCGGGAACACAGCTATACCGACGCCACCTCGTTCCCAGGGCGGCCCGTTACCAGGTAAGATCACCAGGAAGAGCCACAGTGTTCCCTCTGGAGGTTATTTCTTCGGGGTGGGACAACCATTTCCCAAGTCTTACGAATTTTTCAGGGTCTCTTTGCTCACAGTGTTCTGTTAGGGCAAGTTGTTAACAGTTACACATTTCCACACAAGCCCTAACAGTTACAAATGCTGCACTGGAAAACGAGATGGTGTGCTCCTAAGAATGTTCTCCGTCTCACACCTCATCGAGTCGGGTCCTTAGAACTGTGTTTCCTAACCCATGCCTGGCTGCTGCAGGGGGAAGAGCCCACCCTCTGTTAATGGTGAAGACTGGCATTGTCACAGTCAGGCGCTGGATTTCATTATTTGGCATTTTAACCAAAAAAATATTCCCCCAGAACTCAATTTTACTGGCAGAAATAAAGAAGGGGATGAAAAAAAAAATGGGGATTTTATTTAATAATAGAATTTGGGTCCTATAACATGGACTTTTGAAAGAACTCATCATACTCTGTTTTATGTATCAGTCTGGTTGTTTTTGTCCTTTTTTGTCTTCCCCATGAAATGGTGAGCTCCGTGGGGGGTGGGAGTGGAGCTATGGATGTCCATTCATAGTTGCAATCCCAGCAACTGGCACAGCTTCCAGCACCTCGGAGGCGCTCAGTGAACATGTGCTGCTGAATGAATGAATGCCTGGATGGACAACTAGCATGCTTCTTGGACAAGGGTACCAAGAAAATGCTCCCCCCAGCCAGGGTGGTCACTGTGGCCTCCGTGGGTGGGGAAGGTCTTCTGTTCTTAGTAAGTCTCAGTGTTTTGGGACGGACGGACACACACACACACACACACACACACACACACACACACACACACTTTCCACACTCTTGTTTTCAGAACCCACAAGGTCAAGGTCAAGCCAGTGCGGTCCAGGAGCAAGTGTTCCCCACCCCCAAGCAGAAGGCTGACCTTGACCCTCCTAGGCTCCCGTTTCTGGGAGAGCAAGCCTTCCACCCTCCATCTTCCAGAGGAGATGCTGCAGCCACAGCCACGGGAATGTTTGGAAAAGGATCGCGTGGCCTCCAGAGGTCTCTGGGGTCCCGTCTGTCCCATTCTTGCTCCCTTTCAGGGTGGCCGAGGGCTTGAGGGGATGCAGACATCCTCCACGCCCCTGGCCTCTCCTGGGGGAACCTTCCGGAGATGTCTCGGCATCAGGTGACTCCTCGAATCCAGAGGCTTCTAAGGGGCAACCACAGGCAGAGTGGTTTTCAAAGGTGTCAGGGCCCCCAGGTGGGGTGGTCAGAATGAGCAAATACATGACACTTTTTCAGGCCGAGGAGTAAAACTGGGGAGAAGACGAGACATGCCCGTTCTCCTACAACACCCCCACATGGTGCGTTGGCTTAGCCGGCCCTGTGTCTTGGGTGGAGTCCTGTCTAACTCTGGGTCCCCCAAAGCAGAGCCCGGGATGAGGGTCTGGGTACTGGAAACAGGAGTGAGGGAGTGGGAGATGGGGAAGGAGAGAGCCAACATCCGGGGAATTATGGAGCTGTTATCCCTGTGAGAGACAGGGCTGGATCCTGCTCGACACCCCTGAGGGGCTGGGCAGAGAGCCTCCGGATCGTCCCTCTGAGAGGCAGGGAGCAGCATTCACTCCCCAACTTCCGGCCCCTGGGGGAGGGTTCCCCTGGAGCTGTGAACTCCCCAACTTCTTGGCTGCACTGGCTGGAGAATGAGCCCTTTCTGTGCCTGTGGAAAAGGCCTGGGCAGAGCAATGGGGCAGTTCCCTGGCTTGTCCTGAGATGGGTCGTGGCCAGCGTGCGTGGAACTGTGTGCGGAACAGGGACGTGGGAACCCGAGGGGATGTGATGCGGGCACAGGGTCTGTCATCAGGTATACATGCTAAGGATGGAAACAGAGTCAGTCTAGAATCGCGATCAGGAAAGGGGGTTCTGAAGCCAGACTGCCTGGGCTCAAATTCCAACACTGCTCTACGGCGATGGGGCTGTTCCTTAGCCTCTATGGCCCTCAGTTTCCTCATCTGTACAATGGGCACTACCCCAGTGCCTTGGTCCGGGAGGCAACTGACCGATGTTTCTCTCTCCCATACCCTTGCTCTCTCTCTAAAATCAATGAAAATAAAATATATAAGATGAAAGGCAGTTGGGGCCACACCAAATGGACCAGGTGGGAGTTGGCTACGTCGGGCTCTTGGCCCCGGCTCATGTTCGCGGCCCACCTCTCATCAATGACTTACTGGGATCACTGGACACTCCCTCTGCCCCCCACCCCCTCCTCCTCCTCCCAGAGTCCTCACCCATCTCCCGGGCCCCAGCCCCTCCGACCATTCTGCTTGTTACCCATAAACACAAATCCTGTTATCTCCCCTCTCTCCCCGCACTTGCCCCTTGATTTAAGCTGCCTTCTCTTCCCCTTTCATCAGCCCTGGGCCCCTCCTGCCGTATATCTTCCCGTTTATCTACTTCCCAGATCGATATGTGGGGTGGGGGGAGGGAGGTGGGGGCAGGAATGGCAGGCTGCCTGCTGGGCCTCCCGCGTCCGCGCTTCTTCTCGGGCCAGTATTTCTTGTTAAGCTTCTGTCTGGCCGTTCAGTTTCTCATTAGGTTGCTGCCGGGCTGTGGCAGTATTTCTTGCTCCTGGGCGGCACGGCCCGGTGATCCCTAGTAATTCTTAAATGCGGGATGGAGAGGCGGATCTGGAGAGTGTGCCCGAATCCTTCCGGCGGTGGGGGGTGGAGGGACCACGGGAGCAGTTCCCAGGCCACTCCTGGTGGGTCCCCTGTCACTCGGTGGGGCTGCCCCTGTGCCTTCTGCCGCCGCTGCTGCCTCGTGTCATTGCAACAGGCTCCTAATGTGTCCGCTGGTGCCAAGGATCCCACGCCACCCCAGGAAAGAGCCCCCCCTCTGCCAAATCACCCCTATTCTTTTTTCCTTTTTAATATATTTGTATTGATTTCAGAGAGGAAGGGAGAGGGAGAGAGAGATAGACACATCAAGGATGAGAGAATAATTGATCGGCTGCCTCCTGCACGCCCCCTACTGGGGGTCGAGCCGGCAACATGGGCATGTGCCCTTGACTGGACTCGAACTCAGGACCCTTCAGTCCGACGCTCTATCCACTGAGCCAAACCGGCTAGGGCACCCCTGTTTTTGACTCTATTTGCTCGCCTGTGAAATGAGGTGGTTTCTCTTTTTGTTTCCTTCGTTTATTTATTGAACAAACATGTAATATGTGAAGTGTGTTAGTTATGTGCCAGATAGTCTAGATTCTAAATACTTCACAAATATGGACGCATTTAAATTCTCCCAGCCACCCTAAGACAATGATACAAGTATGGTCTCTGTTTTATGGATGAGAAACCGTGGCACAGAGAGGCTAAGCAACTTGCCCACCGTCACACAGCTAGTAAGTGGCGGAGCCAGGGTTCGAACCCAATCACTGGCTCTAGAACACATGCTCTTAAGAGGTGGCTCTTCTGGATGGTCTTGTGGCCTCCATCTAGTTCCAAAATGCTGGGACGGTCCATTCCTGTAATTTTCACTAGTTATGGTCTATCAGCAGCCACACACACACACACACACACACACACACACACACACACACACACACACACACACACACACACACACACACACACACTGAATTAGCGAATATCGGTCCATTGCTCCTAAATGCTGGGACGGTCCATTCCTGTAATTTTCACTAGTTATGGTCTATCAGCAGCCACACACACACACACACACACACACACACACACACACACACACACACACACACACACACTGAATTAGCGAATATCGGTCCATTGCTCCTAGGGGACCTCCAGGGTTAGGTTCCTGAATGCCCGTGGTCACAACGATTTCCCCAAATGCTCAACACATAGCCTTGTTTTACGTGTGCTCTGTTTGAGGACCCCTGAGTTAATAGATATCGTTGCTTCATTAACATTGGACTCACGGCCGGCAGCGCTCTAACTCATGCCCGAATCGAGGGTATCTAACATGGGCATTTCCTGCGGAAGGCACATGGCAGCCTGTGTGCGTTTAGGAACACTAGACAGCCCTTCAGCCCTACTCCCGGGGGCCGTTTTAAACTGCAGAATCAATCAACTAAACAAAAGCAAAAAAACAAAAGCAGCAGAAGCGCCAATGAAAAGCGTACAGATGCAAAAAATGTGGCTCTGGAGAGACCCCAGAGGGGACCCTAGTTTACAGCCTGAGAGCTGGCACCGGGCAGCAGGGGGCACCCTGTTTGGCCTCAGCTGGGAACTCTCTCGATGGGTGACTCGGTTTTTTTTTTGCCGCTCTGCACGTGTTCACCAGTGACCTTGAGTGCTGGTTTGGGGTTCCAGATGCATGTTAGCGAGTAGGCAACTCCCTCACAACCCGGGACGCGCAGACCCTACTTTCTAAGGGTCCTTTGGGTCTCTCACGCAGGGTTTTCCATTTTGAACCACGGCGAGGACGTGTGGAGCCATGCCAGAGTCCTGTGCAGGAGCTCCGTCATCTGGGAGTTTGGGGTCCCGGGCTGGTACTGATGGTGTGATTTTGTTGCATTTAGATCTCAATGGCGCCTACATTCAGATGTCATGTTTTAAGTTGTGGGCTTTCTCCCTCCCTCCCTCCCTCCCACCCGCCCTCCCTCCATCCTCCCCTCCCTCCCTCCGACCCCCCCTACCCCCCATCTTCTGCCCTCTGCATTTTCTAACCGGCAGAGCCATTCCTCCTGCCCTCTGGGAAGCTGGCAGCGGGAGCAGATCTACAGCATTCCTGCGTGATCTAAAGGCTGCCGCAGTGCAGAGCTGTCTCCCCACTGTCTCCCGAGAAGGCACCGCAGGAAGTAAAACTTCCCACTTCATCGTCAACGCAGGTCTTGGTGGATGGCTCCTGACGTTCCCCCAAAGTCTCACAGAGCAGTCATTTTCCAACAAGAGGGGCTCGGTGTCCCCTCCCCCCATGTGGGGACATGAGGCGATTTCTGGAGACAGTTTTGGTTGCCACGACCAGGGAGGGATCTGCCACTGACATCTGGGGCTGGCATCTGGGGGATGGGGGGGGGGGGGGGGGGCGGGGGAGGCCAAGGATGTCATTGGACCTCCCACAATGCACAGGGCAGCCCCCACTATAAACAGTGATCCGGTCCAAACTGCCAGCTGAGAAGCCCTACTGGAGAGGGAGCCCCTTTGTGGGGCTTTGGTGCTGGAGCTGCATTCACTCAGATTTTTAAAAAGGTTGCATCCAAATGTTATTTATCCCGGGTGCTGAGATTTTGGGGTGTCCCCTTCAATTCTGCACTCGAGGCGCATGCCTCACTCCCCTCACCCCTATTCTGGCCCTGCTGCTCCCCACACAGTCGGCCCTCCACCAATACTTTTTTTGAATGAATGGAGCGCCCACCTGTGAGATAGATATTGGCGTATCTGTTTCTCAGACGAGGCAATGGAGGCTCAGGGAGGTGAACCAACGTGCCCAACACACAGGGATTCATCCCAGGATCGTCTTTCCCCGAAGCCTGGGCGTTTGCCCAGCAGTCTGTGGTCCTCCCTGCCTCTGAGCATCCTGACCTGGGCTGGACCCTCTGAGGGTCCCCTGGAGGGTGGCATCTCCGAGGAAAGGTGAGGAGAGAGGGGAGAAAGTTCTAAAATCAAAGAGGGCTGAACCCGTGTTCAAGGCATCTGGATGGAGAAACAGGACCAATGCAATAGAGGCGAGACGACCCCCCTGCCTCTGTCACTCACTGTACATCGTCCCCCAACCGCTGGGCTGACAGAGATGGGTCCCCAGGGCACACGGCACAGCTAGGCTTTCTCAGGCGTTGCATCTCATGGGGAAGGGAGGGGGGCAGCCGGTTTGCTTGGGAATGCTGGGGGGTAATTTTCTAATGTCCCTTCCGCCATTACGGAGGCTCTGCTCCAATCTCTTATCATACGTAATTCCTAATGATTTCTCTGTTATGTCCTGTTTTATTAAAGCGTCATTGAACTATACCCTATTGATTTAGATTTCACAGACAATTGAAATTTAAATTGACTCCAAATTGAATGTCTCCATGTAATCTCTGTTCTGCAATAAAGATAGACAAAAGGCTTCTATTTTTGATAACAACTTATACTGGAGGCACATTTTAATTTTGGGAGGGAAGGGGAAATAAAAAAGTGACAAGAGTCTTGACTTTCTTTGAAAAGTGGCTGATGGTTCCGGGCCTGAGATTTTTTGTTTTGTTTTGTTTTTCCTCCAGGGCACAATACCAGAGCTGTAGCATTCTGGAATGCTTAGGCTCGCTCCCCGATGAGAATGGGAGGCGATCGGGGGTGACCTATGAATGAATGAATGAATGAGGTGACCCGTCCACACAGCTGTCACTTGGTCCAGGGAGGACAGTGTGTTTGGAGTGCTGGGGGCAAGGGACAGGAACAAGCGAGAACTCATCCTGTGGCGGGCGTGACTCCAAGCTCATGCCAGGTGAGGCCTGGGCCTAGAGAGCCGTTTGGAACAAGGAGGGAAGTGCATCGTTGTAGCCGACTGCAAGGTGCTGTCACTTAATATCGGTTCTCACCCAACCTGAGCCTTCGTGGCGAAAGGCACTCTTGTGGCTTCTTTCTCTTCTCACCGGCGACAGAGGACAGCGGCGGGGCCACGGGAAGGACAAATGGACGAGGAAAGAAGGTATCACCCCGTGAATTCTCTACTCCTACGAGACAGAGGATCCAGCATGGGGAGAATCCATGAAGCGCCTATCAGGGCCTGGGGAGAAGCTGAACTAGTCACATCAGTGAGATCCTCTCAGAACAGCTCTCCGTGTGAGCAATCATGGCTTCGAGAAGGTTCTAGATCCACCATGAGATGTATCCCACCCGAATCCCCGCATTCAGGAGACAGAGCTTGAGTGGTCGAAGGGTGTACTGGTTTCTTACGACTGCGGCGATAAATGGCCACACACGGATTGGCTGAAAACAACACGCACACCCATCACCTGACCGTTCTGAGGGTCAGAAGTCCAACCTGGGTCTTACGAGGATCAAATAGGTGTGCCAGGAGAGCGGCGTTCCTGCTGGAGGCTTTAGGAGTGACTCGGTTTCCTTGCCTTTTCCAGCTTCTGGAAGTCACCTGCATTCCTTGGCTCGTGGCCCCGCCTCCATTTTCAAAACTAGCAGAAATAGCATCTTCAAACCTCTCTCTCTCTTTCGTTCTGACCTCTACTTCCATCCTCCCATTTCCATGTGACGTTGACCTTCCTGCCTCCCTCTTGTCACCTTGGATAACGAATACAGGATACTCTGCCCATCCCAAGACCCTTCATTTAATCCAACCTGCCAATTCCCTTTTGCCAGATAAAATCCTGGGGATGAGGACATGGACATCTTTGGAGGAGCCATTTTTTTGTCTACCCAAGAGAACTTGAAATTTGCATATGGCAGCAACCTCCTTTTAGCCATAGTCCTACCTACCGTTTGCCTCTCCCAACAAAACCCACAATGACAGCCGAGAGCAGGAGGCGGGGCTCAGGGCCCGTGCACCCCTCCCGGCCCTCCCTCATCAAGTGGACTCCATACTCCTAGTGCCCAGGAGGGAGCCAGGTCGGCGGGGCCTTTGAGCTCTGCAGGTGAAACTGAAAAACTGCTCTGAGATTCTCCAGTATCCACAGCTTCCCCTGTCACGGAGAAATGGCAGCACCTTACTAAGGCAAAAGTGGGGAAGTATTTATTTTTATGGAGGGCCGAAGGGCCCCAGGGTCCGTCAAGTAGCGAATGGGACTGAACAAAGGATACAGATTTGACTCGTTCATTCACTAAAAATCCACTGATGTCACCGTGACATTCCTAGCTCAGTGTAGTAGCCAGAAAGGCACCCACCCCACCTCATGTCCCCCACCCACCCTTTCCATCTCGTCTTATCCCGTTCGTTATACCCTCTCCCACGTGGCAATATATCATTCCTCTCCACTCTCCGGCATTCCATTCGGTGCTGTTCACCCAATTCCTCCCCTCCCCTCCCGTAGATTCTACCCTGCTCAATGTCATCCCCGCTCACCCTCTTCACATTCCTCATGCCTAGAAGTATTCACAATATGCCTCCAGGAGGCCAAGCCCCCAGTATTTCAGGATGAGTGAGCCACAGGCCCAGATGTGGGGGAGAGAGAACACGTTGGTTGACAGGGTGTCTGCTCTCACCTCCCTGCTGCGTCCTTTCGCTTCTCTCTGAGGCCAGGGGCGGAGGATCCGGTAGCGGTCCAGTTGCAGATAAGCGGAACTTGGCTGTCCATTTGGACGTTGTGGTGGGGTATAGTGCAGGTGCTCCCTGCAGAAGAAGAATAGATAGATGGTTGGCCATCAAGTCCCTTCACAGACCTTACCCCCCATCCTTGAGCAATGCTCAGGCCAGTGTCCCGGGTTTGCACATTAGCTCTCCCGGGTGACCGGGTCGGGGAGGGAGAGGGCCTGGCCAAGAGCCTCGTGTCTCAGGACGGGCCTGACAGTCTGTGGGACTGAGCGTGGCTCGCTTCCCACTGCCCCCTGCTTCTCGGGCTGGGCTTCTTTCCCTAACACGACACCCCTCTCTACCCCACCCGTTTCCGGAACATCCTCCCGCAGCACCTCGTAGTCCATGCTCCGAGGAGGTTCCTGCACACACACATATACAATCCAGACTTGAGCTTGCCCGGACTCATCCAATGCTGGCTACTTATCTGATTTGCCGCTGAGATCTCCCTGGTGCTCGGACCCCAAGTCTACCCTGAACCCCTGGAGAGGCAGCTGCCATGCCTTCTCTCTGCTGCTGTGCCTGCACCCCCAGTCTTCTGGGGGCTCTATCCAGCTTGCCCTTGAGTCTCCAGGGTTTCGGGGAGTCGGAAGCACCTAGCACATCATTGCAGCTTAATAAATGAATCAATCCTTGTTAGGGCTTGAATGGCCATTAGCCTCCTTATCCTGCGAGCAAAGGGCTGGGGGAGTTTTAGGGTGCCAAATCGGGGAGAGATCCATGGGGGTGTGGATTCCAGGCCCCATTTGTGGACAGGACTACACCCTGAAAGAAGGCGGTCTTGAGGAGGGGGTCTTCCACTCTGGCTGCATTTTAGATCCACCGGGGAAGCCTTAAAAATATTGATGCTGGGCCCCATTCAAGAACTATGGATGCAGAACCGCTAAGAGGTGGGCCCAGACATGGGTGCTTTTATTTTTTATTAATATTATTATTTTTAAAATATATTTTATTGGTTTTTTACAGAGAGGAAGGGAGAGGGATAGAGAGTCAGAAACATCGATGAGAGAGAAACATCTATCAGCTGCCTCCTGCACACTCCCTACTGGGGATGTGCCTGCAACCAAGGTACATGCCCTTGACTGGAATCGAACCTGGGACCCATGAGTCCGCAGGCCGACGCTCTATCCACTGAGCCAAACTGGTCAGGGCCAGACATGGGTGCTTTTAGACAAGCCCCCAGGGAGTTTCCATGTGCAGCCAAGGAGGCTGGAAATGTCATGTATAATCCCTGGAGCCAAAGGAAGTCCAGAGCGTGGCCAGCAGAGCCTCGCCGCACATGGATACTCAGTTGATAGCAGGTTCCCCGAGATCTTGGACTTCCTGGTACCCAGCCGCGTGGGCTTGATAACAGTCTCTCGTCACCTCCATCCTGTGTCACAGTGGCAGGCACGGCGTCTCCCATGGCCTCCCAACCACACCATGGGTCCGTGTTCGGGCTGCCTGTAGACTTCCGAGCTTAATATCGCTCTTCGAATGGAATGGTAAAGCCTGCTTCTCTCGTTCCTTCCTCAGTGTGTTCTAGAGCAGTGGTCGGCAAACTCATTAGTCAACAGAGCCAAAGATCAACAGTACAACGATTGAAATTTCTTTTGAGGGCCAACTTTTTTAAACTTAAACTTCTTCTAACGCCACTTCTTCAAAATAGATTGGCCCAGGCCATGGTATTTTGTGGAAGAGCCACACTCAAGGGGCCAAAGAGCCGCATGTGGCTCGCGAGCCGCAGTTTGCCGACCACGGTTCTAAAGGAATCTCATGAGAATGTGGGTTTGATAGTCTACCTGTATTTTTTTCTTAAAATAATATTGATTGATTTCAGAGAGGAAGGGGGAGAGAGAGAGATAGAAACATCAATGATGAGAGAGGATCACTGTTCAGCTGCCTCCTACATGCCCCATAGTGGGGATTGAACCCGCCACCCAGGCATGTGTCCTGTCAGGAATCGAACCGTGACCTCCTGGTTCATAGGTCGATGCTCAACCACTGAGCCTCGCCGGTCGGGCTCTACCTGTATTTTTTTTCTAACACACAAACACATAAACAGGTACCGATGAGAAATTAAAAATAGGTTCATGTCTCTGCTGCCTCAAATCACGTTGCCAAAGACTAGTTGTGCTAAGCTACCCTTTGGAAGAGAGTGTTTCTCAGTTTCCAACAAATCTTCACAAACAAAATGATTGTGAACAGTTTAAAAAATTGTCCAGCTCTGCCCACGTGGGCCTGAGGTGTTGTTATTCTTTCTGGGAGCCTATGGGGGTGGAATTCGTGTCACTTCCTTTTTTTGGTATTTGCTTCAGGTCACAGATCAGTTTCACCCTTAAAACTCCATTTAAATAGAAACCTGAGTCGTCATTAAGAACCCTAAAAATATTAATACCTCAAACCCATGCATTGTATTCTGGGGAATTTATAGGAAGGAAATACTTCAGAGACAACAGTTTACATACAAAAATTTAAAAGGCGGTGATATGTACAAATATAAGAAAGACTCATCTACCTAAATCTTCAATCACAGAGTGGCCAATTCGTGTCATATGTACATTCAGTTTAATAACAGGTATGGATTATAAGGTCAGGAGCCCTAGAAGATTCTAAGGTTTATGGATTCTAATCTTCACATCCCACCACTTGGCACAGCGCTGGGCACAGATTAGACCCTCGAAAGTACCTGCTAGAGGCTGAATTGATTTATTAACATGAGGGTCACAGAGTTTATAATGACACGGAAACGCGCTTAAGGTTAAGTGGAAAAACCAGGGTGCAATATTAAACCTAAAGCATCGTCACGTCTCTATGAGCACATGCACTGGCCTTGTATGTGCAAAAACAAGGGATGGGTGGTGTATGGAGGCTACAGAATATTCTGCAGCTACTGAAACGATGTTTGCAGATAGCAGTCATGCTAGGATATGGTGTTAAGTAAAAAAAAAAAAAAAGCAGGATGTAAGAGTCCACATGCAATATAACTCCAGTTTGCGTGTATGCATGTAATGATAACATTATATTATACAGTATATATTATTTAATTATAAGTCTATAATAACAAATATTACAAACATAAATATACTTATATATTATTAATTTAATATTAAATACATGTTTTATGTATTTTATATGTAGGTATGTATTGTTTGATTTTTTATACATCTGCACACATGTACACATACATGTATACACATACTCACACTCCTAAGAATGAAAATGATCCCCCCAAATTAACAGCTGCTTTATTTGGGAGAGACGGGGATAGGTTATGTCTTCTTCCCTTCATGTTTCATCTTCTGCAATTTTCCAAGTCTCCTCCTACCGGAGCTGGTGTTACTTTTATCATCAAGACAAAGAAGACCTCTAGGTACTTTGTAGACAGAGGAGTGTGGGGTGGGGTGGGCTGGGGAGCGCGCAGCCTTGGGGGACGCTGGAGCAGCAATGTCTACGGTCACATCGCATCAGCTGGTGCGGACTGATTCCGCCCAAGTCCAAGTCCGCAGGCCTCCTGGGGCAGGAAGTGGTGGTGGGCAGGCGCGGGGGTGCGGGTGGGGGTGGGGGTGGGCGTGCACTCACTGGGCAGCTGCGTCTCCTGCGGGGACAACGTGGTGGAGCAGCAGCCCGGGGCCCCTGCTGAACTCTCGGGGAGGAACGTGCCTTCCCCTCATTTGCTGGGGCCCTCCAGTTGCTAAGAATGATCGACAGTAATTAAAACTAAGCTAATAACCTCCTCACTCTTGACATTTCTATGGGGTTTTGTTCACCATTATCTACATATAGATTAAAAATTGTAATTGGACTGGCGATCGGGTTAGGAAAACCAACCACCTTCCAACTCGTCGTTTGCCAGGGACTGACACTTTGAAATTTTATTTAATCGGAGAAAATTGAGTTGAACTCTGGCACCCTGGGAGGTGGAGGAAAACACACAGCATTTATCCGCCAGGATCAATGTTAGCTAAGAAAATATTCGTGCTCCCCGCAGGAAGAGGTGGGGTCCAGGCCAGAGGGGTGCTGGGAGCAGCGGCATGGACACAGAAGACTGGGAAGTGGGTGGGGGACCCCTAGGAAGCAGCTGCAGAGGGGGAGGGAGGGTTAGGGAAACCAAGGTGACCGCCCCATGAAAATTCCTGTGTCATTTCTTTTGCTTTTTTTCCTTTTTAAATGTTTTTATTGATTTTTAGAGAGAGAGGAAGGGAGAGGGGTAGAGAGAAACATCGATGAGACAAGAGAGAAACAGATCGGCTGCCTTCTGCACACCCGCTGGGGATCGAGCCCATACCCCTGGCCATGTGCCCCCACTGGGAATCGAACCCGTGATCTCTTGGTTCCTGGGTCAACGCTCAACTCCTGAGCTATGCCGGCTGGGCCCTGTATCATTTCTTAAGGGCTTGGGCTGCCTAATCCCACTGAGCTCCCCTACGCTGTTGAGTGATGTTACTGGGGTATAATCCCATGATCCCAGGCCCTGAAAGGCTGTGACGATGGAGTCCTACCTGAAATTCTTCGGGTCTCTGTGAGACGGAGGAGCTAGGCGCCCCGCCCTGGGCCTACGAGGCAGGGTGCCTATTCCTATGCTCTGGGAACCTAGAGTGAGAGGAGTCCCAGTCAAGGACTATAATATCGACTTCAGACGGCGGCGTTGTCAGACCTGCCCAGCTGCCCCTTGCATGGCGTGACTCATTTGTCTAAATCGAAACCCTTAGATCAGTGGTCGGCAAACTGCGGCTCGCGAGCCACATGCGGCTCTTTGGCCCCTTGAGTGTGGCTCTTCCACAAAATACCACGTGCGGGCGTGCACGTACAGTGCGACTAAAACTTCGTGGCCCATGCGCAGAAGTCAGTTTTCAGCCTGGGCGAGTCTATTTTGAAGAAGTGGCATTAAAAGAAGTTTAAAAAATTTGGCTCTCAAAAGAAATTTCAATCGTTGTGCTGTTGATATCTGGCTCTGTTGACTAGTGAGTTTGCCGACCACTGCCTTAGATAGTAATTCTTAGCCCATGTCCCCAAGGTGATGGCCAGCCTAAGAAGGTTTCTCTCCAATACCCCTGTGAGGAGGATATTATTACTGCCGTCTATGAATGTGGACACTGAGGCTCAGAGAGGTTAAGAAACTTGCTTAAAGCCACACAGCTTCCATTCAAGGCTGGTGGACGCTGACGTCTGTGCTCCCACCCTCCCTTCTCCAAGCCTTTATCTTATTTCGGAGGGAAAACCTGGGTGGGAGGCAGGTGCAGGCCCCCCTGGAGCGGACCATCCCTTGCTCATTTCCTCCGCTGGGTCACAGCGGGTCACCTTCCCACTGTGCAGGCACGACACCCCGTGTCCTTGGCCGCCTGGGGCATTCGCTGAGCTTGGCCGACCAGCGCTCAGGCTGGGTTGTCAACCGGGAGATAGAAAGAAGGAAAAAGCAATTTCTCCCATTTCTTGGCTCAATCCTAAGCAGTCGATACCGTTAACAGTAAATCAAATATCAGGACTGCACTGACCCAGGGAAAGGACAAGGAGAAAAAAATTCCAGAGCAGAATTCGAAAAGCAGAAAATCACGTTCAGCCAGAGGCGTAAGTCATACCTGGGCGCCCGAACCCACAGTGACAGCAGCAGCAGCAGCCCGAGACCCAGGCGCCCCAGCCCGCTGGGTCCCCAGCATTCCTGTTTAATGTGGCTGAGTTTCTAGGTCCCCTGTTCTTTGCAGATTTAGGCGACAAGAGGCCGCTAGAATCAGGGTTGAGGATGGCTGATCTGAGTGAGAGCCTTCGGACTGGGGTCTCGCTCTACAATCCCGGGCTGAGTTAGGAAAGGATATTTGCAGAAAATGGCTTTTGGGGACAGTCCCCTTTCAACCCTCCATGCCTCCTTGCATGGCCCTCCTTGAGGAGAGAGGTGCCCACACTAGCCTCCAGCTTCTGCTCTGAGCATGCGCCCCCCTCCATCCTCTTGGGCAGCAAGGAGCCAGCTGGCCAGTCCTCTTCCCCTTGACTCCCTTCTCAAGCTTCATCCGCTATCCTCGCCCTGAAGAAAGCCAGCCACCTGCCCAGCTAGCTCACCCAGCAGCCAAAGGACTTCCTGAGACCTGGGAAGGAGCAACATCGCCCAGTGGAACTCAATGGACTCTTCTTCCAGGCAAATATCAGAGACGCATCAAGTCATCTCCTATGAACTTGACACATGTCTCACACTCAAGTGTCGGAACCTCCTGTCCAGTGTCCCTCCTTGAGGCCCTTGACACGGACACCTGCTGGTTTGGCCTCTCAAGCATCTCTTCCCCTTTGTGGTAGCCGCACCCCACTTTCCTGAAGAAGTCCCCTGCCATGCCCAGTCCACCAGTTTGAGTGGGGCTGGCTTCCCATCCCCCATCCCTGGAAGCAGGCACATGACCCAGGCCTGAGCCAATCAGAGCACTCCTACCCTCTGCCTTCAGTGATTGGTTCAGTGATGGGACTCAGGAGCCCATCTGGCCAATGAGAGTCAGACCCAGGATTTTGGTTTGGACTGCTGGTGTAACAGTCAGAATACGTTAAGATATGCTGCAGTGACAAACAGCCCCTGAATTTTAATATAGTGGCACAAAACGACGAAGCATAGTGGCACAAAACGACGAAGATTGATTTCTTGTTCACACTGCTCAGGCTGGTGGGGGCTCTGTGCCTGTCTCCCTCATTCTAAGATACAGGCTGATGAAGACTCCACCCTCTAGAATATCATCAGATATCATAGCAAGGGGAATGGGACATAGGCTCAGATGGGTCTGACTTCAAATTCTGACCTTGTTGCTTAAAGCCAGGGGCCTGCCTGGTACATAGTTATAGCTTAGAGAGTATCAATTTCCCCCTTGTTTGATTTCTTCAACCCTTGTTGGTTATATGTCCAAACTGGATTTTCAGGGCTTGGCTCAAATGCTGCCTCTCCATAATGAGTTCTCAGAACTACCTCATTGTCCAACAAACACCTTCCATCATCTTAGTATGGAGGAGAGCACATAGTAGGGGCTGTCCTCTGTGTAGCAAAGGCCCAAGCACTTAGTAGGCACTATTCTCAGTGTCACCAAGGTGCTTTGCAATGTCAGGCACATAGTAGGTGTTCTTTGTACCATCCATGATGCTAGCCCAGGGCCAAGCACATAGTGTGTTCTTTCTTCGTGTCCCCAATGGCAGTGTTCCTAGCTGTGCATCTCCTGGAGGTTATCCCCCAAACACCTTCCCCTAAGCCTCTAGCTTCTTGCACCTTGGGACTTGGAGTTTGTGACCAGGAGTTGCCACTAGGGTATAACTTGCTGAAATGGTTGGGGTAGGGTGAGGGGGCATAGCAGGGATAGTCCAGCATTGTGAGCAGGGACTTGGCTTATGAATATCTTCCCCAGCCCCAGACAAAGAGGTAAGTCATTGGTGATGCGGTTACCTTGGCAACTCTTTGCACTGGAGAGAGGGGGGGAGGGAAGAAGCTGAGGGAAGGGGGGCAATTGTTGGGGGAGGAGATGGAGGGGAAATTCCCCTTTAACATGAGAGGAATGATTTATTTGGCTTCCTTCTGGGCAAGTGAAGGGAGGAGTCTTCTTGTTGCAGGATGGAGGCTGGTCTGGGTGGTCTGCCCTGCCTCTCAGATTTCCTTCCAGCAGGTCTGAGAGCATCCAGAGAACTGGGTTCGATTTCCAGCTCTCCTTCTAACTTGCTGTGTGACATTGTGCAAGTTACTCTCCCTCTCTGAACCTCCATTTCCTCTCCTTTAAAATGAGGATAATAATCCAGAGGATGGCTGTGAGGATTAGATGATTGTTTTGTGTAAAGTGGGAGGTAAATACAGGGATAGACTATTCTTTTCTTATTTTATGAAAGCGCGGGGTGGTGAAGTGTTTTCAAAGTTGCCCAGTTATAGAGGTGCCAGGTTTGCAAGAACAAAACACAAAAAAACAGGACCCCCACTTAAATCTGAAATTCAGAAACAGTGAATGGTTTTTTTAAAAAGTGTATGTGCCATGAAATGTTTGGGACATATACTAAAAAGTACTTGTTCTTTCTCTGAAATTCAGAATGGCCAGCGTCCTGTATTTCATCGGGCAACCCTCCCCAGGTTTGAGCTTGACTGTGCTTGTTTTTACTGGAAAATGAAAGTGATGACAATTGCCATCTAGATTTCTTGAGGGCCTAATACGTGCCAGTGTTTCCCGAGTCCTGCTGCTGACTGCCCAGTGTGGGGCGGCCCGCAGTTCAAGGCACGACCACACAGTGTCGCCCTTCGCCCATGGTACCCGGGTGGTGGCAGTGCCACCGGGAGTGAGCGGCCCATTCATCAAGGCTTGGTCGCGGCGCGCAGACAATGCGGGGAGCGGCCCTTGCCCGCGCGGCTGGCTGTCGGTACAAAGGATGCGCTGTTAACACGTGTACGGTAATGGGCTCCCCCACGGCCTCTTCCCGGGTTGCCCGCTCCCAGCCTGACGGATGGCCCCAGCCATCCATCTAAATTATGTCATGGCCGGTGAGCATCCTCCTCTGTCCAGTCCCTTTTGCCCGCCAGGGCCAGGCTGGGCCTCATTGGGCTGGGGCCACCACGGTCACCCTCCACTCTGGGGAAAGAACTCCGCGGAGTAGGCACCTACTGTGTGCTAGGCCTCAGACGCTGACTCCTTGATTTTCATTCCAACCCATTTCTCAGAAGAAGAAACTGAGGGTTGAAGCTGGGGAGTCTTTATTCTAGGGTCACACAACTCCGGGGTTCGCCAGAGATGGCTTTATCTTATAACTTTATTGCGATATGATCCACGTACCAGAAAATTCATACACGTTTACGGTGCACAGTTCAGGGTTAGAACATGCAGTGGTGCAACTACCATCACTCTCTGATGTTAGGACATTTTAAATGCCCTCACAGAGTCACTCTACCTGTTAGCAGTCATTCTCAGGTCCCCCTCTCCCCTTAGCTCCTGGCCACCCCTCATCTGCTTTCTGTCCTTATAGATTTGCCTATTCTGGACATTGCCTATACATTGAGTCACAGAACCTGCGACCTTTTGGGACTGGCTTTGCTGTAGCATGGGTCAGTGCTTCGTTCCTTTCCATTGCTGAGTAGTATTCTGTTGTACCGACGCACTACGTTTTGTTTATCCATTCATCTGTTGACAGACATCTGGGTGGTCTCCACTTTCTGACTTTTTTGAAAAATGCATGTCACATGCCCACCTGCCACCTAGGAGGGTTTTGACTTCTCCCCATTCTAGCCCAAACTTGCTGCTACTATCTGACATTTTCATTCCATTCGTCCAACTGTGAGTGAAGTGGTATCTCATTGTGTTCTTTTTTTTTTTAATATATTTTTATTGATTGCAGAGAGGAAGAGAGAGGAAGAGATAGAAACATCAATGATGAAAGAGAATCATTGATGGGCTGCCTCCTGCAGGCCTCCCACTGGGGATCTGAGCCCGCAACCCAGGCATGTGCTCTTGACCGGAATCAAACCCGGGACCTTTAGTCCACAGGCCGGTGCTCTATCCACTGAGCAACACCAGCCAGGGCTCATTTTGTGGTTTTGATGTGCATTTCCCTGATGGCTAATGATTGCAAGCATCTTTTCTGTGCTCCTTGGCCATTTGTGTGTCTTCTTTGGAGAAATGTCTATTCAGATTCTTGGCCCATTTATATAAAGTTAGGCTGTCTATTATTGAGTTGTAAGGGTTCTTTCTCTATTCTGGATTCAGTGCCTTATCTGATCCAGGAGCAGCAGATATTCTCTCCCATTGTGTGGGTTGCCATTTCGCTTTCCTGATGGTGTTGTTTGCAGCACAAGGTTTAGGTTTTGATGGGAGTCCAGTGTCTTTTTTTCGGTGTCACTTGTGCATTTCGTGTTGGGAATGAAGACTAAGAACCCAGCTCCGTGGGACTGAGGTTGGTGCTCTCTGGCTGAGCTCAGGTGAGGGGCACTCGACTTCCCACGGGGATCTGGCCAGGTTTCGGTGCTCATCTCAGGCTGGTGAGGCTGAAGCTGTGGGTCAGACCAATGACCCTGGAGTCAAACACATCTGGGTTCCAATCCTGGCAAAAGAATTGCTTTTCTTGGTGACTGGGGCAGGTCATTCAATGCCTTTGAACCTCAGTTTATCCATCTGTACATTGGAGATAGTCATGCCTACCCATGGGGTTGCTGTGAGATTAAATAAGGGGGTGCAAGCACAAGGAATGTGCTTAATGAACTTAGCTAGGATGACGATGGCCTCTAGGTTCCCCAAGCAGGGGCCCAGCTTCTCTCATCCCCAGCATGCTGCAGGGTGCTGGATACGGAGACACATACCTGCCTTCAGGTGACAGATATCGGGACACATGGCTGGGGGGCCCTGAGCCTCTGTGCAATGGATTTTTCTCTGGAGCCTGAACACCAAGCACAGTTACTCTGAGTCTACGAGGGCAGCAGAGAGAACCGGAGGCATTATTAGACCATCAGGCGGAGGTGGCTGAAGTTTAGACATGGCCTTTTCTCGGCCTCCCCTGGCTCCCAGGGCCTTTCTGTCTGCCCTGGGAGTTTAGAGGTTGGTAAGACCTGGATCTGGAAGAGAAATCTGAAAGGGAGGTGTCACCACTCCTAGGCTACTGATGAGGTGCCTGAGGCTCAGAGAAGTAAAGCCACTTGATGGAGGTCACACAGCCTCTGCCGTTGAAAAGCAACACAGAGAAGGGCTCCCTGCCCCCAGGCCTGAGAATCTTCAGGCATTGCCCTGGGACATGCCCCGGACAGTGGACTTTCTCCAAGTGGGGTCATGACCTCGGGAAGGCCCCTACCCACAATGTACCTGCCCTGCTCCCCACAAGGACAAGAGGCTTTGGAGCCACACAGATCTGGGCTGGGATCCAGTGATACCAATTATTCTCTGACCCTCGGTCTCTTCTTCTGTCTGACAGGGATACTTGGTCCTATGAGACAAGTGGCTGTGAACAGAAATCGAGACCTGAGCCTTGTATGAGCTTAGTACGGACCTGGCCCCCAGTGAGCGCTTGGTAACTGAGACTATTACTAGGATTATTAATAATACAGGTGAAAGTTTTGCAACAGATAGACTAGAAACTCACACTAGGAGTGACTGGAGTGTGGTGGCTATACCGTTCCCCCAACCCCTGGGCCCCCAGGCACAGGCCTGAGCTGGTATTTCTAGGGCAGAGGGGAGCTGAAAGCACTGTCCGCTAGCGGATAGAGGTGGACAAAATTGATTCTGGCCCGGAGGCCGCAGGGGGTCAATTACTGAATGCAGAGCTGCAGGAGATGAGCGGACCCCAGGTCACGACTCTGCTGACCCCAGGCAGTGCCCAACTGGTCTGGCAGGTGAGCTGGGCTCCTGTCCTAAAGCCAGACAGACAGACTGATGGGCAGGCAGACAGGCCCACATCCATGCCACTTGGGGAACATCACCCATTTCTCATGGGTGCTGCTTCCTGCCTCTGTTGCATCCTTCCAGAAATTTCTTTTCCTGGCTCTTGCTTCTCCCTGTGATCGCAAGGGCCTAGCTCAGAGCAGGTGCCCCGCTCACATCTGCTGGGGGCTGGGTGGGTGGTGTCTCTTCAGAGATGAGGGTGTAACTTTGAAACTTAGCCCACTGACCAGCTCCCCAAGCTGTGGCTGTGCGTGGTGTGAGGAGGGTGCCAGCATCCCGGGCTGTGTCCACGTAGTCTTGTCCCGCCACGTAGTCTTGTCCGTGTGGCTTCATGTGGAGACGCTCTGGACACAAGGTCGTGGCGGGGTCAGAGGAGAAGGCTCTGGGTTCAAATCTGGGTCCAAAGCTTCCTTCCTGGATGCACCGAGGCCATGAGGGGAGAGTGACTGATCCAAGGACACACAGAGAGTCCATGGAGAACCAGGCCTGGAACCCAGGGCCAGGGTGCCTGTTCCCTCCGTGGTGGGTTGACGTCATCTGCAAAGTGAGGCCTGGCTCGTTGCCCTCTCCAGCTCCTGGTGGCCTCAGGCGTCCCTTGGCTTGGCGAAGGCCTTCTCCCTGTGTTTCCACATCCTCCTCCCTCTGCAGAGTCCAAATTTGCCCTGTTTCTAAGGACACAGGATATTGGACTAGCGCCTGCCCTCATGGCCTCATCTTACCTTAATCATCTGCAAAGACCCTATTTCCAAATCGGGTCACATTCACAGGCAGCCAGGGTTAGCACTTCAGCATCATTTTTGGGGACACAAATCCACCCTTAATGAAATATACATTGGCAGTATTTTTGAGCACTATCTGTATGCCTGGCACATGGGACCAGAGCACGAGGGAGAGAGGTGGGGATGGAGAAGCAATAGCTGGAAGTGGGCACCATTGAATGCCTGTGGACTAGGGTGAGGGGAGGTGAAATATGCCGCTGGGCCTGTAGAGGGCGCACCAGGAGACGGGCCTGGAGAGGAAGGTGGGTGACCGTGCAGCGTCCAGTGCCAGGTGCTGGAGTTAGGAACTGGGCCACTCAGACATTCTCAGGAGTCAACAGTCGTCTCAGGTTGATGAGCGAAGGAGCTGTGGAAGCGATGCTGGTTTGTGTGTTTGGAGTGGGGAGTCTGTGTTCTAGAACTCGGCTCATCTCCAGCTTTCATTTTACAGGGGAAGAACCTGAGGCCCTGAGTGGGGAAGTGACCACCCCCCCTCCCAGGGTCATGCAGCCAGCAAGGGTCAGGAGGGGCACTGGAAGGCGGCTTGCTGCTTCCAAGTCTTGAGAGCACCTGGCCAGGCCTGCAGTTATAAAAATGCTCATTCAGGACACAACAGCCATTATGGGCGACAATAGAAGCCATTTGCCTGGTTTTGCTCATCGACATCTCCAGGGGTTAGTAAATTTGCAACCAATTTTCAGGGATTCAAGTGGAATTTCTAGGTAGTTTCCATTGAGACGTGGAGAAATGATTCCTAGTTGCCATGCGTATCCTATAAAGGACTGGGCCAAATATTCGTTCCTCCTGGGAGAGTTTACTGACCACCTACTGTGTGCCAGGCCACTGAGATGAGGGACAGGAATTCAGAGATTTAAAAATGAAAGCTCTTTTGGAACCCCAAAATACTCTTGCTGCCTCAACCTATGGAGCTGAGGGTCTAATGGGGCAGACAGTCTCACACACGGATAATCCGAATCCAGGTAGGATGATTGCTGCCAGACTAGGGGGTACTTGGGAAGTGGCTGAGTAGCCTGGGAGGCAGGGCAGGCTTCCTGTGCTGAGTGTGAAGAGAAAAGTTGGGGAGAGGAACAGGTGGGCATTCCAGGTGGGTGAAATGGCATGTGCAAAGGCCCAGAAGTATAGGGTTGTATAGAAAGCCACAAAATGCCATGAGGCTGGCGAAGTATGGAGAGGATGTGGGGAAAGATTAGCAAAATCCTTGGAAGTTGTGGGGAGGAACTTGGGCTTTATCTAGAAGGTAATAGTGATCTATAAAAGGCTTTCGAGCAGAGGAGAGACCTAGCAATATTGGCCAGCGAATAGATGGCTGTACTTGTGCAAGGGCAGGATATTTAATATTAATAATCATTATTACAATATATCACTTACTGAACGCCGGGTACTATTCTAAGCATTTGCATGTTTTAACTCATTCAATCCCCAAACATCCGTATGAGCTGAAATGCATGTAAAGCTCTTAATCTGGGACCTGGAATATTGTGAATATCAACAAATTATCTAGAGGGTGTTAGCAATCTATATGTACTGTTTGCCCCATTTTGTAGCTGAGGATTGAGGTTCAGACTGTAAGTGACTTCCGTGTTGGACACCCAAAATCCTTGGGAGGGAAATACTTGTTCTTTAACTGCTGGAAGTGGTGCTTCTTTGGGGGCTGCCGCCCCCAATGATACTCCCTTCTTGGGGCTGCCTGCATCCAATGACTGACAGATGCAGAAGAATAAAGGCCTGACCCCTTGTTCCACCTTGAGACCACACTGAAGGGCATTCCAGCTCCAGAGCCCCCATGGGGTCCACTGAGACATTTGTTGGACCTTCCTCACAGCGCAATGTCTCCCTGTGCCCTGACCAGCTTTCTACCCCTCTCTTCCATGGGGTCTGATCCCAAGAACACTTCCTGTGTGCTCACTTCAGTCTCAGGGTCTGCTTAGTGGGAACTGACTGGTGACACCTGTCCAAGGGGAACACCACCAGTAACCAGCAGAGCTAGTGCATGGGTCAGGGCTATCCAGAGAAACAAAGCCAATAGGACGTATACGGATATAGCGATACACAGAAAGAGACTTATTATGAGGGGTTGCCTCACACGAGTACGGAGGCTGAGAAGTCCCACGCTCTGCAGCCTGCAGGCTGGAGGTCCAGGAAAGCAGATGGTATAGTTCCTGCCCAAACCCGAGGGACTGAGAACCAGGTGTAAGTCCTGGTCCAAGTCTGAAGTCCAAGGGCCAAGAGTGCCCATGTCCAAGAGCAGGAGAAGATGGGATGTCCAGCTCAAGCTGAGAGCGAGCACTCGCCCTTCCCCTGCCTTTTCATTCTGTCCAGGCCCCTCGGCTGGGTGGCGCCCACCTGCATTGGTGTAGGCCCGTGGTCGGCAAACTCATTAGTCAACAGAGCCAAATATCAACAGCACAACGATTGAAATTTCTTTTGAGAGCCCCATTTTTTAAACTTAAACTTCTTCTAACGCCACTTCTTCAAAATAGACTCGCCTGGGCCGTGGTATTTTGTGGAAGAGCCACACTCAAGGGGCCAAAGAGCCGCGTGTGGCTCGCGAGCCGCAGTTTGCCGACCACGGGTGTGTATTTGAATCTGTTCCAGATTCAAATACCAACCTCTTCTAGAAACACCCTCACAGACACAGCCGGAAACCATGTTTTACCAGCTCTCTGGGCATCCCTTAGCCCCGTCGAGTTGACACATAAAACGAACCATCTCGGCCAGAAAACAAACCTTGGCTCATGTGATTTCAGGGCCTCCGTTCTGCCCCGACACCGCACTACCTCAGTCGGGTCTCGTTGACGCTCTGAACCCTGGTTTCCTCAATTGCCAAGTGAGGCTGTATCAGTCCCTGTCTTGGCTCAGGCTGCCATCACAACATAGCACAGGCTGGCGGCCTTAAGCAACTGACATTCATTTTCGCCCAGCTCTGGAGGCTGGAAGTTCAAGACCAAGGTCCCACCTTGGGCTGCAGACGGCGGCCTTATCGCTGTGTGATTCTATGACCTCTTCCTCCTGCCAACAGGGAGTCAGGGGTCTGAGGGTGGGGGGGGGGGAAGCCATCTGATGTTTTCTCTTATGAAGACACTAATCCTATCAGATCAGACACCCCAATCACTTCCTTAGAGGCCCCACCTCCGAGTCAACCTAGGACTTTGGGAGGGGCACACACGTTCAGTCTACATGCGTCTGCTGAGTCCCGCTAAGTCCACGCAGAGGTACCAAGCATCTCCCACGTTCACCATGGCTTACAAGGGCAGGGTGAGCGACCGGTCCTGGTTGCCCCCGGGGTTTTTAGGCTAAAAGTCCTGCATTCTAGGAAACCCCTCAGTGCCAGATAAAATCGAGGCCACTCGCTGGGGACCGCCCTGGCTTGAAAACGGCCATCCCCTCAGGCCTTGGGAAACTAGGCCAGTTAGTCGCCCTTTACCATAAGCAAGGTTTAGGTTGCGCTCACGTTGCATGTCGGCCACTCACACTTCCATCGCGCTGGCTGCTGCTCTGCTTCAAGTAGCTTCTACCTGCGCCTCTGGTCCCTGGGGCAGCCTCCCTCCGGCACCGCGCTGGGCCTCAGACAGGAGGAAAAAGGGACCGAGGAGCATGCGCGCGCGCGTGCGACGAGGCCTGTCAAAGTCTTGGCCCCGCCCCCGGAAGTGACGCCATCTCACCTGCTCTCCTTTCATTGGCCAGGAACAGGCCACATGACCATGCCCGCCCTGCAAGGAACAGGATGGTGTGTAATCTTCCCTCCAGGAGGGGGCGCCCTTTACCATAAGCAAGGTTTAGGTTGCGCTCACGTTGCATGTCGGCCACTCACACTTCCATCGCGCTGGCTGCTGCTCTGCTTCAAGTAGCTTCTACCTGCGCCTCTGGTCCCTGGGGCAGCCTCCCTCCGGCACCGCGCTGGGCCTCAGACAGGAGGAAAAAGGGACCGAGGAGCATGCGCGCGCGTGCGACGAGGCCTGTCAAAGTCTTGGCCCCGCCCCCGGAAGTGACGCCATCTCACCTGCTCTCCTTTCATTGGCCAGGAACAGGCCACATGACCATGCCCGCCCTGCAAGGAACAGGATGGTGTGTAATCTTCCCTCCAGGAGGGGGCGCCTCTGAGAGGGGGGGGGGCCTGGGGTATTTGGGCGCTGCTTGGAGTAAGATGGGCTACCCAGCACCTGGGCCATGGCTAGCGGCTGCTTTCCAGAGCTGGGGGCCTCCTCCCCGCGGCTGCGCAGCTCTGCCACGCTAAGGATCTGAAACAGGGGCTAATTTGACAAGCCACTTGGAGTCCCCGTGATTGCATTTGACTTCCTGACTAATGACAAGAGACGAACTCCCTTTTCTTAGTGCAACTTACAGTTGGATAGCCTTGGGCCAATCACCCGATCCCAGTGTTCAGAATGTTGCCTTGTAAATTGTCTAATAAAGCAATAAAGGAAGGGGCTTGCTTAAATGATTTGTCTTTTAACCATCGTAATGGGATTCTTTTTGGGTAACATTGTTTTATGTTCGAATGCAAAAATTATCGCACGTAATTAGAATCATTTCAATTCCAGTCTCTGCCAGGCCTGTGACATATTCCGAGACTCGTGCCACGCCGAGCAAGGCAGCTCATAAAACCTAATCAAATAAAAATTTAAAATGCAGTCGGATGGGGAGTGGTACGGCGGAAAGGAAGGCTGCTCAAGCCAGCTTTGGAGGGAGGAGAAAGGGAGAGGGAAGAGGAGGAAAGAGAGGAAAGAGAGGTGAGGAGGGAAAAGGCCATGCTGTCTATTCAGGCTGATGAGGGCTGCTTCCCGCCAGGGCGGACTAGGACCAGACTCGCCATGGGTCAGCCTCGAGGCTCTGAGTGACTGCCCCTTCATCCCCACTCAGATCCAACATTCGTGCCTCCAGGTTTCATTTCATTCAGGCCGGCCAGATCCCTGCCTGTGCATCTTCTTAATATTTAATCCTAATCATGCAGACACATGTATGGATCTATTTATCCACAAAAGCTGCAGGATAAATGTTTAACCAGAAGAGCACACGGCAACTCGGATTATCTAGCACTTGCCTTTCCGGGGGCGCGAGGACAGGCCGGCCGTCTCACTCTGGGGAGAAGACGTTTATCGAGAAAAATGTCCCCGGTTTCCCCCCAATGCCCAGGTCAGGTCTTGGGGGTAGGGGTTAGCAAAATGTTGCTTTGTCCAATTGGCTTGAAGGAGAAGCTGCTTGCCTCGGAGTGGAGAGTGAGGAATGCCTCCTGCTACTTGCAGGTGGGAGTGCAGGCCATTGAATTGTCCTGTAATGTCCCTGTGTACTGATGGCAGCCCGACTGTCCGAACTGGGGCCTGGGATCTAGTTCTGGGCAGGAGGGCTGCCTGCCCGGCCTGGGGTGTGTGGGTGGCATTGCAAGATCACTTTGGAACCGGAGACGTGCGGTAGAATAATCACACGGTAAAGGCAAAGCCATGCCATTAGGGAATGTCAATCCAGCTCATGAATATTCTGGGCACTTGTACCCACAGCCAGCGCCAGGCCGGGCTCCTGATTCATCAATATTACAAATCGGCGCGATGGCAAGAAGGCAGTCAGCAACTTTAATATGTGCCCGAAGCCCAAGGAATTACAATGGAAGCATTTTCCGGGGGCACCTGGTGAGAAGGTAGGGCAATACCCTCTTCTGTGGTCAGAGAGCATGGGATTGGGCCAGGGGAGCTCTGGGTTCAAACCCCAAGTGCCCCTCTTAAGTGCAATGTAGGCCAGGCCTGCGTGCCCACCCCCCCACCATGCCAGGGAGAGCAAGAAGAAAGACCGTGAGCACCGACTATGTGTCTGCAACCCCATGGCAGCAACTCTGCAGAGGAGGGATGAATCAGTCCCATTTTACAGATGAGGAGAATGGAGGCTCAGGGTCAGGGAAGTGGTTGCTTTCCTAGGGGGTGGTGATGCTGACACAGAAGCCCGGTTTGAGTTATAGGCTTGCAGGAAATGACAGCTGCCTTAGAGGGGCCCTATGAACATGAAATGATGACCAAGCTTCAGGGAAACCAGAATTGGGATTCTGCTGGCCAGGGAGTGAGGGGAATATAGTTGCAGGCCTCCAGCCCGTGTGACACAGGGGAGCGAGCACAGGGAAGGAAGCACCATCGATGGTGCTGAGGTGCCAACAGTCCAGTGTTGGCTTCACCTCCCCGGCGGTTTCCCAGCTATGCTTGGGGGACCCCAAGGAATGTGAGGGCCACCAAGGCGGGGGATAATGAAGGACCTCAACCTGAGCAACTCTGCCCGTTTTACTTATGGGATCTAAAAAAAATATTCTGCAGGCCCGAAGTTTAACTCGCGCTGTATCGCAACGCACTGGTTGAAAAACGTGAGAGAGAAATTTGCTCTGACGCTTGTTAAAATGGCAAGGAAGACTTTATTCAGGACTGTTGCAATAGGGGAGAGAGAGAAAAAAACAAGTGGGGATTTGCAGCCAAGGAGCAGGCTGAGGTATTGGTGGTGGGTGGAACATTCCTATGAGAGGACGCCAAGGGTAGGGGGGTTCTTGCTGCTGACGTCACAGGATCCTTGCTGAGGCAGGCCAGGGTGCTAGATCTCCAGTGTCAGCGGTTCTCTCTCAACTGACGTAGCAGGATTATTATTTTAAAAAATATATATTTTATTGATTTTTTACAGAGAGGAAGGGAGAGGGATAGAGAGTTAGAAACATTGATGAGCTGCCTCCTGCTCACCCCTCCAAAGGGGATGTGCCCGCAACCTAAGTACGTGCCCTTGACCGGAATAGAGTCCGCAGGCTGACGCTCTATCCACCGAGCCAAACCGGTCAGGGCCGTAGCAGGATTCTTGCTATAGCTGGATGATGCAGAGCCTGCGGGATGGGGCCCAGGCCCACGCCTGGTCTAGAAGAGGGCTCTGGGGGCCTGATGAATGTTTGGTCGAGGAGGAACTCGTTGCCAAGGGGTCAGTGTCGCTTTCCGCAAAAAGATTGCAGAGATCCCCTGGTGGGGTCGTAGGAACCCGGGGAGTCGGGGCCATCTCACCTGTCTTCTCTCTTTCTGGATCCCAAGCACAAGTCTGGCTCCTCGGCCAGCCCACAGCCCTCTAGCATAGCAACTCATGCAAATAGCTGCCTGAGGGTAGGACAGGCCCATCTTGCCAGATTTCCACTTCGGCTCAGCTGGGATCTGTCGCTCGGTGGCTTTTTATGATTCAATGGGCTCAGTATTCTTTGATTCCTGAGCACTGTATCCTCAACTTCTATAGCCCTTTGATTTTGTATTTTTTAAAAATTCTAGACATGATGATCCTGGGATGGGCACTTTCTTGCTCAATTATTCTAAGAGTTTTTTTTTTTTTAATCCATGTGTCCAAACCCTTCTTGCGAGACACTGGTTGGTACAGAGGCAGGCACCCCGGGGTGGGAATGTGATGGGGAAGATGCTGACTGGGATGCAGTCTCATGTATTGTCCGAGTCCAAGGTCAAATAGAGAGTAGCCACACCTGCCATCAGGCATGAGGGGCAAGTGTGTGGCCAGGAGAGGGAGCTGATGCCAGATGGGCAAGGGCTGGACACATGGAGGATGAAGGGGGTGATGATAAGCAATGATGGAAATGAAGCCAACATCATATATTTGATATGAGAGGACCAGGGAGCTTGGAAACCATGGAGTTTGGATGGATTCTATGGCTCTCTCTCCCCTTTCCTCTTCAAACTACACTGCCATATCATTCCCTGCCCTCCTGCCAAGGATCAGCTAAAGCAAGCCACATGTCACGTGGGTCAGTTAGTCAGTTAACAAACCAAGGTCATTTATTTGCATTTGAATGGGGCCTATTAGACACAGCATGATAATAACAATGAATGCTGAATTAGGATAAGCTGAGCTGCTGTCACAAAACCCCCCCAAACCTGATGAGCAAAGCTTTTTAGCGTTTTTTTTTTTTTTTTTTCCTTTATAAAGCCCACCACGGGCTGGGGCATCTGTCCTCCATGTGGTGACTTAGTGATCCAGGCTGCTCCTTCAACATGATGCCTCTTCATTTGTAGGGCGCGAGAGGGACCATGAATTGGCTCAGCTCATCACCTCCATTCATAGAACCGGTCCCATGACCCCACCTATCCTGACGGGGGAGAGCGGTTTTCTGTGGGTTCAGGAAGGATGGATATGAAAGAGCATGTGGTGAACACATGGTACCATTCCTACTACAACTGCCATTTCTTTCTTTTTTTTGCAGTCACCTTAAGGCCATTCCTCTACATTAATTATTTAACTCATTAAAGATCCGTACAGATAAGGAAACCAGAGAGACTGACTAACTCGCCCAAAGTCTTGCAAATAACGGCACACGCAACACTTGAACTCAGGTTGGCAAGCCCTTCCCCACGTAGGCAGTGAACACTCAGATTCTGGGGAATCTGGTGGGGTGACTACCTTCACCCTCAAGTGTCCGTGTAAAAACCACTGGCTGTCGGCGCATGGGAGCCGGGCCCAGACCCACGAGAAGAAACACCCTTTGTTGACTCGGGATCCCACATCGCAGATGTGACACCTCACCAAAGGCAACGCATGGTTCCTGGCAATTTTTTTTCATGCAGGCAAGCAATATAGCAAGCACATTTTGATCTTTGATTTTCTTCCCTTTCTCATCTGTTCTTCATCTGGAGTTCAGGCTTACTAACCTCCTAGAGTTGGTATCAAATTCGGAAGCTGACACTCCTCGGAGAGGTGCTTTGTTGCCGGAGGGCGGAATGGATGGCTCGGAGTTTTATCCTCCTCTGCTCTGTCTGTAAGTCCACCTGTTGCTCTTGCCCTCAGATTGGGGCCTCCTCACCCTCAAGGTCACACTCACTGTGGGTGAAGCAGGAGGCCACCTGGTGTCCAAGTTCAGGGGCATCCTATTGGTCTCTCTCCCACTTGTGCTGGTGCCTAAAATCCCACCGTTCAAGTACTTAAGAGCGTTCGCATTTCTTGTCTAGATGCCTGAGACAGGTCACCATGTCCCAAGGGTGTGTCTGCTCAGTGGCTAAGAAAAATAAATTTAAACTTTTATTTATTTATTGATGAGAGAGAGGGAGGAAGATATCTATAGAGAAACATCAGTCTGTTGTTTCACTTATTTATACATTCATTGGGTGCTTCTAATATGTGCCCTGCCTGGGGATTGAACCTGCAACCTTGGGTGTATCGGGAAGATGCTCTAACCAATGGAGCTACCCAACCAGGGCTGTGAAAAATCTTGAAGGAAGCAGCTTTCAGGGTGGGGTGGGGTAGGCAGCAGACATGGTGTCATTGAGGCAAGAATGCTGACTTGAGGCTGAGTCCCACTAGTGCCACCAACTCTGGACGTGGACCTACGAAGCCATCCGACCTCGGAGCAGAGATTTCTTCCAGGGTCACAGTGAGACCGACAGAGATGAAAAAGACAACTCACATGGACATCGCTCTTTACCCCTGGCCGGAAAATAGTTTAAAATATTGACTCTTTTTTCTTTTTAAAATTCTGTGCCTTTATGTCCTGTGGCCAGCCTCCTCATTCAAGCAGCAGCCAGATCTTGCAGCCTTTACTGGCCGGGGGAAAGAATGACGCAGCAGAACAGAGATAAGGAAGAGGTTGAATTTCTGGCTTTTGAACTTTAAAAGCCGGCCAAGGACCCGGCCTCTGACAAAAGCTTTGGAAGGACGCAAAAGCAAAGCATCCCAGTCTCGGAGACCAGACAGGACTCCCTGGGGTGCAGAACAGAGTTGGCGAGACGTGAAGGGAACGTGGACAGGGGTGCACCCCGAGAAAGGGCAGAGAGGGTGTGAGGTCAGGCGGGGAGGAGGGTGTCCACAGGGGGCCTTGGGCCACACAGGAGCAAGGACAGCTCAGCAGAAGCCTGTGGGATACATACGCCACCAAGGACCAGAGGACCCCTCTTCCTGAGACCCCGTGGGTGGCCAGTCTCCAAGGTGGCCCCCGGCGAGGCCCACCTGGCATCTGCGCACTCAGGCATTCTCCCCTTTGCTCGCTCAGGAGTGTCTGTGGGGTTAGTACCGCACAGGGGAGGTGACGGGTTACTTCTGAGGTGAGGGAAGGAGTCAGATCCCCTCCCTGACCTGACTTCATTCCCTGTGACCCCCATACCCCATCGATGCTGCTTGCTACTCTCCCCATAGCCATGTGTTCACCAAGGACTCCAGACACAGCTTCTACCTCATTCTTTCGGATCCCTTGCTCAGAGGGAAGCCATGCTGGGAGGACACCTCAGCAGCTCAGTGGGGAGGCCCATTCAAGGTGCCGTGGCTCAGTGGTTAGCGTCGGCCTATGACCCAGGAGGTCATGGTTCAATTTCCTAGTCGGGACACACGTCCGTGTTGCCCCGAAAGGGCACGTAGGGCACCTGAAGATATGTCACTCCTCAATCCTGGGATTTTGGGGACCACTTAGCCTGTGCCTGCCTCTTTTCTGGGCTCCCTCTCGTTCCTCGCTGCACCCCGTCCCATGAGCACACGCGAGCTCTGCTTGATGCCCAGGCCCTTCCATTTGTCTCGTTGGAAAGCCCGGTGTGAAGAGACCATTAGGAAAAGAGGGAGAGATGAATTGCCTGCAGCCGCAAGGCCCCCGAGGAGCGGGGAGAGCAGGTGATGGAAACCAGGCCTGTGATTAGAGGGCAGGGGTGGCACGGGAGCCAGAGCAGGCACATGCCTCCCCTGGAGATGTCAAAATATTTGAAAATCCTCTTCCTTTGGTGAATGGAGTTACCAAACTGTATTTTTTTGCTTTTTGCACACAGAGAAGAGTCTGGAAGAGGGGTTAAGATCAATTTCCAGACTCAGCAGAGCTCAGCTCTGTCCCTTTCCAGCTGTATTCTGACCTCAGGCAAGTCTGTGAGCCTCTCTAGACCCTCCGTTTCCTCATCTAGAAAGAGGGATAATGACAAGTCTATAAAAACCACCCTGCACTCCCCCCCCCGCCCCACTCTCTTTGTTTGTTATTAATCCTCACCCGAGGATAGTTTTCCATTGGTTTTTAGGGAGATTGGAAGAGAGAGAGGGAAAGACAGAGGGAAACATCCATGTGAGAGAAACACATCGATTGGTTGCCTCTTGTACAAGTCTCGACCAGGGCCCGGGCCGGGGAGGAGCCTGCAACCAAGGTATGCGCCCTTGACAGGAATCAAACCCGGGACCCTTTGGTCTGTGGGCCGATGCTCTACCCACTGAGCCAAACTGGCTAGGGATCCCCCTCTCTTTGTATTCATGTCCTTTGCAATGTAACGTTACAGCTCCTTCCATCTCCAGGTGAGGTCTTTTTCCCCACCCCTTGATCCTGGGCTGTCCGTGTGACTTATTCTGACCAACAGAATGTGGCGAAAGTGATGGTCTGTCAATCCCAAGCCTAGGTTTCAAGAGGCCTCGTTCACTGTGTTCTCTGGCCTCCATAAGAAGCAGCTCAGGCCAGCCTATTGGAGGAGGAAAGCCTACGTGGAGCAGACATGGGCTGTTCCGTCCGAGGCCATTCTAAAACACCTGGCACCCGGGTGACTACAGACGTATACATGAGCCAGCTGATAGCTACTGAGACAGACCCAAAAAAGCGGATGAGTTAGCCGATGCATAGACTTAAGGCACTAGGTTTAGGGTTGGCTTGTTACGCAGCAACAGCTAACAGATACACCTCCATCTTAAGGAGTTGCTATGAGGAGAAAGGGTGATAATAGTTACCACTGACTGAGCGCCGACTGCCTGTCGTGCTCAGGGTTGGCATGCATCATCTCAAACACCTGCACGGAGAAAAGCTGCAGGTGGCATTCTAGAGCAGGGCGCCATACTGCCTCACACACAGAGCCCGACAATAGCACACGCGTGACACATGTTAGTTGCTGGACCTGCTGCTGTGGGGGACTCCTGACAAACGCCTCTGATTTGGGAGTGGGGCCCACACCTCAAAACCTCTGTGTCTGGAGGCCTTGGTGAGCACATGGCTGTGGGGAGACTAGCAGGCAGCGTCTATGGGGGTCCGGGGGTCACAGGGAATGAAGTCAGGTCAGGGAGGGGATCGGACTCCTTACTCACCCATCACTAGCACAGTCCCTGGACCAGCATCACTGGTATCCCTTTAGCCCCTGTTAGCAATGCAGACTCTCGGGCCCGCCCTTGGCCCAGGGACCAGAACCCGCATTTAACAAGATCCCCAGGGACTCACATGTTGTTAGAGTTTGCCCAGACACATTCTCTCGCCTACCTGTGCTGAGGGACAGACGTTTTTTCTTTTCTTTCTTTTTAACTTCCAATCTATTGCAGAATGACACCTTGTAAAATACGAATTTTAGAAAACGCAATCAATGCAAAATAAAATACACCTGAAATCCAAGCCCCCCTTTTTTTTTTTTTTTTTTTATGACAAGAGTCAATAAATATGAAATTGCTGCCCATCAAATCTCTATAAAAATTTGAAAGCGCTCCCTCTTGGTCCGTCCCTCATTGTGGACAGGTGACCGTGTGCAACCTGGCCTGGGCCATGGAGCACACCTTTCGTAGCAAGATTCTGGAGCGAATCGTGATAACGATACGAATACAATAGAATCACATGTGATTGTGGGCCGGGTTTCGGCTGGTGGTGAGGATTCACAAGCCTATGTACCTTGGAATCTTCCCAGCATCCTTCAGGGCAAGTCAATGTTGTCCTCTCCGCTTTCCAGATGAGGCCGTTGAGACTCAGAGAGGCTGAGCGACTTGCTTAAGGTCACACAGCATATAGGTTTAATAACCAGAGCTCACCTGTGTAGCCACTACAAGGGAGAAGGAGAGAGAGGCGGGCACCACGAGTAAGAGGCACAAGGACTTTGTCCCCGGTGCCCTGCATGAGTGACAGCTGTCAAAAGGTCAGGCACGGAGCGCTCGCTGTCTCTGACCAAGCTCTCTGCCGGCCCGGAGCTGGGAGGATCTCCCATCTGGCTCTTGGGTGTAGCCGGCAGGAAAGGAGCCCAGCCCCTGGCACCTCCCCGGCCTGCAGGGCTGCCAGGGGTGCAGGGCAAAGCCCGCCAGCAGACAGCCCCCCTCTCTCTTGCTTTCTCTTTCCCCTGGAGCTATGGGGGCCCGGAGGAGAGGCAAGAGAGGCGAGGCGGGCCTGGCAGGCTGGGTGATAGCTAGTTATCGACAGGTTGATGACTGCCACCGAGGACTGCCCGAGGACATGGAGACGGAGCCACTTCTGAGGCCCGCTGCTCCGAGAGCCGGCTGCCAGCTCTCTGCCCAGGGCTCGCGCTTCCCCTCACCATCTCATTAATCCTGATTTACAGAAAAAGGCAGCAGGCAGGGCCCTCTTAACAGGCCGAGCAGGCGACTGATTTGCCTTCACTGAAGACAATGGTGCCCAGGAGACCTGGCACTGCTGAATTATTCAAATCAGCGTGGCAGGGAAACCTGGGCACAAAGAGCGGCGGGGTCCCCGGTCCCCAGACAGCGCCCCCCCCTTGCCTGTCCCCGGGGTGGTGGCACCCGGCAGTTCAGGATGGCCAACACAGGTCCCCTTGGCAGGGACACGGGCCGCTCCCGGCCACCCCTCCTCCCTGGGTGGGAGAGGGAATTGGCGTTGATCATCGCTAAGCACCTTCGAGCTCCAGTAATGGATCCAAAATGACATTTCCCACCTGCTGGTCCCGGGAGGGATATTCTGACAAGGACTTCTGGATGAACATGGGATGGGGGCGGGGGAGGACGAGGGCGGCAGGGGATGGCTCTTCTATCACGGCGAGAGTGTGTGTGTGTGTGTGTGTGTGTGTGTGTGTGTGTGTGCGTGCACGTGGTTCAAAGAATCCGAGGACGGAGGGTGAACCCGGGCTTCAGCACACCCCGGTTTGTGCTCCGGGGAAAAAAAGACATAATGAATAGGCAGTTCTCCTATTTAGAGATTTGCAGAGATTCAAGCGTCAAGATGCTCAGACGTGGCATTGACACTGGGTGAGGAGGGAGCGTGCCACAGCATGGTGGACGCCCGGGGATAGGGGTACGGGGGAGCGCAAGAAGGGTAAACTGAGGCCCAGAGACGGGCAGGACTTGCCCAAGGCCATCAGTTAGATGAAACGTCACAGAGTCTGACTTGCAGGCGGGGGCTCTTGGCTGACAGTGACATTTACCCTTTGCGGAGGAGGGACAGTGAGCCAGGCTCTGAGCAAAGGGCTCTGTGATGTATGATCTTTGCTAACCTCATGGTAACCCACAGTGTTCCCATTCTACTGATGAGGAAACTGAGGCTTAGAGAGATTCGACCACCAGGCAGGCTGGAAAGGGACAGATCTGGGTTGGAAAGGCGGTCTGTCTGCCGGAGGCTGAGCCCTGGATTGCTCTGCCTGGTGAAAGGGAAGAGGCCCGGGTTCCAGCCTTCGCAGGATATTCCTCCTCACCAAGGCTGTGGTGCCGCCCCGTCTCCTGGTGGTGGCCCACGGGGAGGGGCAGGTAGAGAGTCTAACATTCTCAGAAAGTCTGACTCTACAATGTCTGGAAGGAGCTGCCCTAAGGCCAGGGGAAGCTTGGGAGGGGGGCGGGGTCTCCGAATGGTGGAAGGAATTTTATTAATGAAGGGGCTCAGGATGTCTGGGTACAAAACCCCTCTCTTTGGGGAAGCCGGCGGTTTCTTCTGGATAGATATAACCCCCACCAGCGCAACTTTCTCTAGCGGATGCAGAAGTGGGGTGTGGGGTGGGCTAAACCAACCACGTGCTGTGGAGCGGGGAGGTCTCAGGTGGGTGTATAAATAGCCGCTGCTTCTTGGCATCACCCCACGGACAGCTACAATAATAATGATGCCAGGAGTGGGAACTAGGACTTCACGGAGCGTTTGCCCCCCCCGCGGAGCCCTTTCTGTAAATGCAGGAGGTCATGGACGCCTCAAGGCCATTTTGTGAGGTTGGTCGCAAGGAGGTGAGGCTCATGCCCATTTCACGCAGGAGGAAACCGAGGCTCGGGGAGGGGAGCTGATGACCCAGGATCCTGCTGCTGGGCTGCAGAGCAGCCGGGATTTGAACCCAGGGCTTCGCAACACAAGCACGTGGTCTCTAGGACACACCACATACACACCCCTTTTCTGTCCAGCTTGAAGTCCCTCCCACCAGAGTGGCCCCCTTTCTCCCTGTCCATGGGGCCCCATTAGTGTGATGGTGCCCCATTCACAGGGCGACGACCCGTTTCCTGGAGTCCCCAGAAGAAGGCTTGATACTCTGAAGCAGCGCCAATGCACCTTTGCAGTCCTGCCTTCACACACTGTCCCTTTTATTAGAAAAACCCGTTCTTCCCAGGGAACCTGAGCTGGCCAGGGTGAGGCCCTCCCATCAGCTCTCCTCTGGAATAATCAGCCCCTGAATTAGCATTTGCTAAGTGCACCGGGGGCCCCCAGGACCCGCACCCCCTGCGGAAAAACCAAACGGAGAGAGATTTATCTCTTGGGTCAGATAAAGGTGACTAAATGCAAACTGGCCGATTCCTCTCGGCAAACAGTTCCCAGGGGAGGGCTCCTACAAGGAGGAGAAGGGCCAATCGATCAGGAAAATGCTTTGAGGTGACTTACAGGGGAGACTTAAAGGAAAAAGCCCTCGTGTTTTTACAGCCTCCAGCGACTCGTTCAGCCAGTAAAACTCCCCGACCAGCCCAGCCAGGGAGCAAGGAGCCTGGGGGGAGGGGGGAGCGGGCGGGGGGGGGGGGGGGGGGAGGATACTGAGCAGCAATGCAAAGGGGACATTGCAAAGGTCGACCTAGGAGAGACCTTTATTCAGCTTGCAAGCAGCTATTGAGTGCCTACTGTGTGCCTGCAAAGCACGTCCTTCCTTTGGTTTCTCCCCTCTCTACCTCCATCCTCACAGAGACCTTCCAATAATCGGGGGCAGTCCGTGAATCTTCAATATTGGGTTCCCTTGGAGCCTCTCCCTCATTTCAGCAAGTCTCACCTGCTGGGAAAGGGAACTTGGTCTGGCAGCCACCTGCACACTTTTTTCTACAAAGGGGCAGATGGTACATATTCCAGGCTTCGTGGCTACTAGTATACGGTCTTTGTCATAATGACTCACACAGCTGTTGTGGTGCAAAGACAGTTATGTAAATGCATATGGTTAAGTATGTAAATGAATAGATCAAGGTATGCAAACAAGTATGTAAATGAACAGCATGGCCACCTGCTAATAAAACTTTATTGACAAACACAGGCAGTGGGCCGGATTCAACCCACCCATGGCCTATCCTCCACTGACCCTTGGAACAGAGGATAAAAGATCTGGGTTGGGGGTCCCGCAGACTTGCCATCTCCCTCAGGCCACTTCTTTTACTTCCTTGCTGTGTGGCCTTGGGAAGGTGGCTGCATCTCTCTGGGCCCCATTTCTCTTCTGTTCAATGGGATGAGGATAGCACCTGCCTCATGAGACAACGCTGGAGACTTCGCATAGCCAGTGTGCACACGGGGAGCCGTTACTTTATGTTTAGTGACTTTAAATATTTGGAGGAAAGCACCCTTCTGTCCTCATTCTGGAGTAAGGGGAAGCTGGTGTTCCGACATGTGGTGGCTCATCCTGCTGATAAGATGCCCATTCTTTTCGAGTTAATGTGCTTGCATTTTAATGATTTGAAAAGGGGCGCAGAATGTATCTATTCAGGGGCAGATCCAGCTGGCAGGCTTTCTCAGGGTGATGGCCAGGGAAACTCCAGGTGCCCCCAGAACCCCCTTGGAGCCCAGGCTCTGGCTCCCTTTCCTGGCTGCAGAGGACGGGCTAGGTGAGTCCAGCATGCCCAGTGCGCCTCTGGCTGGGAGCTGATCATAAGTGGCCAATTAATCTATTACTCGCAGATACATTTTCCATTAGCGGTGGTGGAATCACTGGCTTTGAAGCAATTAGTCAGCGTAATGAACTTGAGTCTGGGCAAATAGGAGGCAGAGGTTAACCTCCTGGTTCCCAAAGGAGGCTGTGGCGGTGAAGAGGCAGGGAGAAGATGGGGGGGGACAGGGAGGTGCTGGAGAGGGAGAAAGGTCTGTGCCCCACACCTAAGCTCCCAGGTAGTAGGATGTGGAGGCTTGGAGCCAGAGAGCTCAGACTTGGAGCCAGGAATAGGTTCCTGTCCTAGTCCCATGGACATGAGGGAATCATGTAAACCTCAGTTTTCTCATCTGAAAAATGGGTGTCATCATAGTAGGACCCCATACCTCATAGGATCATCGTGAGGATCATAAGAGACAAGCTGTGTGAAGGATGCAAACCAATGAGGGGCACCTGGTGGATTCCCAAAGGATGCTGGTCTCTCTACCACCCTCCTGGGCCTCGCCCGGGGCATGAGGAGACAAACAAGGGACTTCCTGACCTAGGGCTTAAAGCAACAGAAACTTCTTGCTAAAATCGCCTTCACTCAGACCCAGGATTGAATATGTGACACAAGCCAGCCTTCCAGCAGGTGTCTTTGCTGCAGGCCTTGTCAGTGACTTGAATTGCCGATACGCACTGTGGCTTCTCCAAAAGGAATTGGTTCACATTTCCCGGGCCTATTAGGATGAAATAGTTTTTTCCCCATCTCAGAGCATCTCATAGGACTGGGAGCTTTATTATAAAAACACCGGGACATCATGCAGTCACCAAATTTTACCCAGGCTCTGCCCATCTTGAAGATCGAATTAGCCGGAGGGGCTGACGGTGTCCAGTGAGCAACAAGGAACCACGATGCCTCGTTGTATGATGGGAAAAGTGGAAACCCAGGCCTACCCCGCAGTCTCCGGGTCAGGCGGGGAGGAAGTCCTGTCGCCCAATTGTTTGCCTGCAAGTCATCCTGCAGATCACGCTGAATGAACCTACCACCCAGGGCAGGAACCTTCTAGTCTTGGCCTGAATCTCCCCATCCCAAGAAGTCTCCATCCACTCTCATCTCCTAGACACTGTCAGGCAGCCGCCCCCAGGAGGATCGGGTGTTCTGTCTGCCTCGGCGGGAGGGACGGGGTGTTCATCACTGTCCCCGTGCCCGGAAAGCCATTCCATCCCTTGTGTCGCCGCCACCCCCTGCCAGGAAGTGCACGCCGTGTGTGTATGAGCAGGTAAACTGCCCCCCCCCCCGTAATGGAGATGGATGGAAGCCCAATTTTGTAATTGAGAACCTTTCATTAAGGAAACCACTGCCTTTGGATGATCTAAAGGCGCTAATGGGCCCGGCCCCAGCTTGGGACTTAATTATATTATCGCTAATGGGCCTCTCTCCCACAACAACCGCATGGTGTGGCCTCCTTGCGCCTACTGGGGGGTCTCAGGTGACGCTGCAAGGGCCAACGGGAGAGCCACTTCCTAATAAAGGTCTCCCTGAAGACCTCGAAGAGGTGCCTGCAGCAAGAGAGAGGCAAGACAGACACTTGGAAGGACTTCCTGCGGCGAGGCGTGGACAATGCCTGTGTAAGGACCCTGAGTTTTGGCGAAGTCATCCCCAGGCCCAATTCCCCGGGCGGGGCCGGGATCAGAATCTGGGGCGTACAGAGTAAATATTAGGGCTGTTGTCCTCCGAGCTCTTTGCACGGCTGCTTCCTGCAGACTTCAGGGGACCTGCTGCCTCTCTCTCCGCGGGGAGCCCGGGCTGCACTCTGCACAGTAGAAAACCTCCCTCCTCTTTTCCCCCCCGGCACATGGCCCTGTTTATATCCTGAGCTCATTGTGGTCTATAATTATCTGGTTTATTAATGCAGTTACTTGTTTACTGTCTGGCTCCCGCATTCCCGTTAACCCCGGGCCAGCAGGGGTCTTTGAGTCTTTTGCCTCTGCTTCCCCGGTGCTTGGGACCGTGTCTAGTATGCTGTTGGTGCTTAATAAGTATTTGTGGGAGAATGAATGAATGAATGAATGAATGAATGAACTTCTAAGCCTTTCCGAGACACACAGATAGGTCAGAGTAGCACAGGGCACTTTTTTATTGCGGTGAAATATACATGATATAAACAACACGCACCATTTCTGAGTGTACTGTTCAGGGGCAGCAAGAACATGCATGTGGCTGGGCAGCCATAAGCACCTCTCACCTCCAGAACTGGTTCATCTTCCCAAATAAAAACTTTGCCCATTAAGCAGTAACTCCCTCTTCCTCCTCCCCAACCCCCGGCAACCTCTATTCCCCTTTCTGTCTCTATACATTTGCCTGTTCTAGTGAAGCCATGCAGTATTTGTCCCTGTGTGTCTGGCTTCCTTCACTTAGCACCGTGGTCGGCAAACCGCGGCTCGCGAGCCACATGCGGCTCTTTGGCCCCTTGAGTGTGGCTCTTCCACAACATACCGCGGCCTGGGCGAGTCTATTTTGAAGAAGTGGCGTTAGAAGAAGCTTAAGTTTAAAAAATGTGGCTCTCCAAAGAGATGTCAATCGTTGTACTGTTGATATTTGGCTCTGCTGACTAATGAGTTTGCCAACCACTGGCTTAGCATATTGTCCTCCAGGTTCACCCATGTGGTAGCATGTGTCCGTACTTCATTCCCTTTTAATGGCTGAATAGTATTCCATCGTACGAACGGATCGCATTTGTTTATCCATTCATCCTCTGTTGCACAGTGCGCCTTGGAGAGAAGATGAGTCGGTGGTGGAAGGTGGGGAGCGAGGTAGTTCTGCTTTTTTTGCAAACTGCGTAAGAGAGGTGTCTCATATCGACTCATCTCCTGCCTAGTGGTTTATGCTGTAAGCAATACCAAATTGCTTCATAGCTCCAGGCCTTTGCCCATGCTGTTCCCTCTGTTCCAAGCGCCCTTCCGGCCACCCCTTGTTTGTCTGGGCAAGCCTCATGTCCTAGATTGCGGAGTCAATGAAAGCCAGGCCCGCATCTGTTTTGTTTACCCCTTGCACTTCCAGCCTAGCAGACACACCGCACGCATACATGACGGGTGATCGCATGAACGGTTCATCAAACCCACACTCCTCTAGGTAGTCCTCCTTGATTGCGTCTGATGCTTTGCCGCTACTTTTGGCTGTTGTCCAGTCAGCGCACTCTGATGGAGGCCGTGTCTGCCTCTTTTTTTCCTAGACGGTGTGTTCCTGAGGGCAGAGCCCACGTCTTCCTCATCTTCGTGCCCCTCCCTTGGCAGACAGTGACCCCGGAGTCGGTGTCTGCAGGATAATCATGAAGGCTGGGCACAGCTGTCAGCTGTTATTATTCCCTCTCCGCCAGCCCAGCCCAGCCACCTGGCTTCAGGCAGGCTTGTCTTCATCTCAGCAGGGACTGGAAGACCACAGGACATTTGCCCGACCTTATGCTCTGTTAGTCACGGGCTGTGCAGGGGATCCGGTGCTGAGGTCTCCTGCTACTACCATTTCACAACCTCTGACAAGTCTGTGCAGCTTAGACACGTCGTTTCCTGGAGCCTCCCACGGCCTGCTGATGGTTAACAGAAAAGATGCTTGTTTTCATTTTACAGGACGGGAAACCGAGGTCTGAGGTAGTTGTGGCTTTATAACTTGCACAGAGCTAATTAATAACAGAGGCTGTACCAGCATGTCGATTTCTTACCTCCCAGATCCTGATTTTTTTTTTTTTTTCTTTTCTTCTATGCCGGGTGAACTGCTTTTTAAAACCGACTTAAAATCGGTAATGATCGTTTCAACAAAAACAATACAAATGACAGCTCACTGTTGTTCTGGCCTGGCACAGTGCTCAGAGTTTTGCCCATGATGGAGGAGGCTCTCGGCATGGGTCCGTTTCTCAAAGCTCTGCTTTTGAAGAAGTGGAAACCAGAGGGGTTTGACGTCTGTCTTTAGAATCAGAGCAACACGCAGGACGTGGGGAAGGCAGAGCCCATGCTTTAACCTTCTGCACTCGGATGTTGAGTGTGACTCGACACGGTTAGCATTAGAATAAAGGAATCGAGAAAAAAGCAAGCGAGTGCAAAGGGTTAATCCAGTGGTTCTCAACCTTTCTAACGCCGCGACCCTTTAATCCAGTTCCTCATGTTGTGGTGACCCCCAACCATAAAATTATTTTCATTGCTGCTTCATAACTGTAGTTTTGCTACTGTTATGAATCGTAATGTAAATACCTGTGTTTTCCGATGGTCTTAGGCGACCCACAGGTTGAGAACTGCTGCTGTAGAGCCTAAGACCATCGGAAAACACAGACATTTACATTACGATTCATAACAGTAGCAAAATTACAGTTATGAAGTAGCAACGAAAATAATTTTATGGTTGGGGGTCACCACAACATGAGGAACTGTATTAAAGGGTCGCGGCATTAGAAAGCTTGAGAACCACTGCTTTAATCCCTGGCCCTGATTCAAGCCATTCCACCCACCCCTCCGGGTCTCAGTTATCCCCATCTGAAAAATGGGTGGTCGGATGAAGCGAACAGTCCAGGTCTCCTCAGAGCTGACATTCCATAGCTCCACCTGCCCTCTGTGCTGTCTCTCCTTGAACGTGACTGTCTCGTTTTGAAGGCGGGTCCTGGAGTCGGCCAGGGTGACCGGTTCCCTCCCTGGGAACTTGGCGCCGTCGGGAGCGTGAGGAAGCACGGAGCAACGCGAGGAAGCCACACGCACCGCATTCTTCAATGGCGGCAATTTTCCGTGTAATTAAGTTTATTCA